>MJHO01000031.1:68741-1268741 GCA_002076135.1 Xerophyta viscosa
TGGTGTTAGGGATGAGATGGATATTTCTACCCTAATACCGGACGATGAAGAGGAAACGATACGACGCTGAGCCCACTAACTCAAAACTAATAACTTTTTTCTTGTAATTTTCTTTCGTGGTTAATTACTTACGTGGCATGTCAGAGATTTGATTTCTCCGATCATGTAGACCAAGGACTGGATAGACCTGAGTCTAAATGATCGGACTATGATAAATATGAATGGCTGAGATAGGATGCGATGGATATTATTCTCCTAAGTTATGGACCATACGTATATTTATTAAAAAATCAAATCCCATTCAAATAAAGGATATAAGAAAATAAGATGATGGATGTTGTCTTAATGAAGTATTTACTCTATTTGGATGTATCTGTCTAACATGGTTTAGAGGAGAGATTAAGTGGATGCCATCTCTTCTCATCCGATGTTAGGCTGGGCTAGTCAAACATGTAAATATTTAAGACAAAATTAAGCTTTTTGCAATAATATTCTTTTTCTTTTTCTTTCTTTTCTTTTTTAAATCACATGCGATGATATTGTCGGCCGTGCGCGTGACAGTTAAATACATGTATATTAGTAGAATTGATTGGTTCAATCATAAGATGTAGGACTAGATGGACCCGAATCCGAATGTGATTGGATTAGATAAGTATGAATAGTCGTAACAGGGAGCGATGGATGTTGCTTTCTTAGTACGACTAGACATATTTATTAAAAATCAAATCCCATACAAATAGAGAATAATATGAGCCGAGACGATGGATATTGTTTCCGATCAAATATATCTCTATTTGGATGTATCTGGTCGCACGGGGATTTAGAGAGTACGAGCGAATACCAATCATCTCTCACTCCTGTTAGGCAGTAGCCAATATGGCAAGCATGTAAAAATAAAATATACGTTAAATTTAATCCCAAAATTATCTTAATCACTTATAGAGTACCCTCTTTGAGGGGCGCTGTGGGGGTGTCCTATCTTCCCCACACGTAATCGACAAAGAAGCACAGAATCTCAAAAGTGCCTTATCGATTTTCCTAATTTCCATAAAATTAGTGGCGACTCCGATCCCATTCTCCCTACGGAGGAAGGTTGTCAACAAACGGGTGTTCTAGAAATGCATGCGATAGGAGTGACGTAATATGATACGATTCACGGTGCATGGAGAGCATGTTATGGATATGTATGCTTGCTTGGATGAATATCGAGGTGTGTGACATAGATGATATTCTTGGCGGGAGTGCTTATATGATTACATACTTATGTTTGATCTACCTTGCGATGTATTGAGTTGATTGCTCTAGATATACATGTGGTGGATGTATGGTATGTGTTATGTGATAACACTTGGATGGATTACTCTACTTTATTGTGTATGCGGTAGGAGTAATGATTGTATGGCCGTTCATTTTAGGGTTGCTTTATTCTATTGTTCTATTTCGCTGAGTATGTGGGTGATTGCGTTGGCGATACTAGTTAGTATGTGAGCTAGCGACCCTTGTTATACTCGTGATAGGTTGACTTGTAGATATGTGAGCGGTGCTTGCTCTCTATGTTTTAGCATTTGACATGTGCTTTACATGTGTTGTCATGCTTGAAATGTGGTTATGGCATATGTAAATGAGTAGAATCATGTTAGGGTTTTATTATGGACTTGTGGTACTCATGTTACATTATTTTATGCCATTACATGGTTTATGTATTTGGTGAATGATTGTATGGAATGCTCGATAATATATGTTATAGCACTCGTTGAGTTGAGTATGCTTGAGAATTTTCGGTGAGCATGTCCATGATTTTGTTTATACATTTGGCATACACATTTACACATTACATGCATAGTGGTCTCATGATGCATAGTGAGTTACATGTCGTATGGTGGTTTTGGGCATGTACGTATAGTGTAAATGCATGGAGACTTGGATACATGCTGGTTTGTGTGGATATTTATCGGTGTTTACCGAGGTTGGTGTCCACTATATTAGTGGCACTGGGGTTGTTCTGATTTAGGACCAGTGGGCGTTGGATCCACCCGTGGGCCAAGGTTAAAGGGATCTGACGTCAGCCTCTTATTCGGCCAACCGTTACCGTGGACGGAAGGTCGGATAACATGGGACGTCATGCTGCAGTGAGGGACCACTGTTAATCCGGTTGGGGGACTTGTAGATGTACACTACAGGGGATCCCGTATAAGTTGTCATAGTTGACTGTCTGGCCAGGTATTATATTTGCATGCTGGGTTGATAAACACATGCAGGTTTTGCATTTGCATGTCGGGTGTACATGGGCATGCATGATGATATTTTTCATGCATGGTAATATTGAATGCATACAAACAATTGTGAATACATGAATGAATGTGAAAATTGTTTGTATGGTTATGGATGGTTGTGCCTTGAATGGCTTATACTTTTATGCATGTGTTTATGGATATATCCTGTTGCTCAGTGCAGTGTGGATTATTGTTTGTTGAAGGCTTGGTATTATTATTGTGCATGGTTATGTGTATACCTATTATTGTTGGTATTACTTGTTTGGCATGTGGAAACACATTGGTGTGCAGGATTGTATTTGCATACAGTATATGCAATGGCATGCGGTATCTTGTTTATGCATCCAAGTTCTTGGTTTAGCTTTTGTGCTTGATATTGCGATGCATGTTTGGTATCTGACCGTAGCCCTGGCCCGTGCTGAGTGGTTGCTAGGGTGGGTCACTCACTGAGTATATTTTATATACTCACGGTGCTACTTTCCTCTCAGGTGTTTGCGAAGTCCGTTGGCGATTGTAGAGCGAGCTTCGGGGTTTTCCGAGGATAGTTGGGGAACAAAAAGTGTAAATTAATAGTTTTCCGCTGTGTATTTATTAAACCTTTGATTATTGTATTATTGTGAATTTGAAAGTACTAACTCATAACATCTGTTTCATTTGTGTTTTCCACTTAAAGTTTCCGATCCCCTGGTCTTGGGGCGTCACAGGTTGTGCCCCTCCCAGAGTACTGATCCGGTAGGGTCGACTGCACGACTGCACCGTAAATCTATACCTTTAATGTTAGAAAGTTTTGCAAAAAATAAGCACAGATAAGTGTTTTAGGGGGTCGACTAGGGGTGAAAACGAGCCGAGTTCGAGCCGAGTACCATTGAGCTCAAAATTGGCTCGATTGGTTTAGCTTAAGCTCATACTCGAACTTGAGCTCGATGAGCTTCAAAGGCTGAGCTCGAACTCGACTCGACTCGAAAGATTTCAAGCTCAAACTGGACTCGAGCTCGGCTTGATTGTATCAACTGAGCCGAGCTTGAGTCGAATCGAGCCGAGCTCGGCTGGATTGTATGAATTAGATCAAGCTCGAGTCGGGTTTGAACTCAAACTCGTTTAAGTAATTTTATTGTATAAAATACTTGCATAAAATAGAAAAACTCGTTTAGGCTTGCGAGCTTAACGAGCCGAGTAACACGATGCTCATACTCGGCTCGTTTTATTACTCGAGCTTGAATCCGTGCTCAAACTCGACTCGAGCTCGTTAATACTCGAGTTTGAGCCGAACTTAAACAAGTTCAAGCCCGATCTACTCATTAAGCAACTCGGCTCGTTTTCACCCCTACAGTCGACCCGGTGGGATCGGTTTCGCCAAACTCACTCCACCATCTCCTCCTCACACCTATCCTAAGATATTGAATCTCTCCCATCTGCCCAAGAGTGCCCAAGTGTTATCCTACGATCTACCGGAGGAGTGATCTGTACGATGGGACTTTCCTAGATATATTTTAGGTAAGAGCAAAAAGAAGAAATGGCACCATACTTGAGATTCTCGAGGTCGTTGCAGACCTGCACTGCATGGGATCTCCCATAACTTTCTCGACTCCGAACATTGCCACGATGACTGCAGGAACTCTAGTCCGATGCTTCGGCAGCCACTTTCAACACCCCAGCCACATGCGACCGCTGGGGTTCCTGTGACAGCGGGTCTGGCGACTGACGGGATAGAATTCCAGCGGCCTCCGCGAATCCCGGGAGCGCGAGCACATTGATCGGTGGCTGCTCAGCATGGACAAATGAAGAGATAGTTTGGTGGAGATCTAGCCGGCCGATGAGAGAGATCAAGGAAACTGGTGGAGCTCGAAGCTCGTCGGGGAAATCTTCCATCGCGCCGCCGCTGATGGAGACAGCGGTGCTGCGGCTGCGACGAGCGTCGTTGGTCAGAGATTGAAGGAGATAGAGAGCTGAGATTTGAAGAGGCTGAGGAAGTGAGGAAGGAGAGAAAGATGGGAGCTTGGAAGATCTAACGGTGGATGAAAATGTTATTTTCCACTTTATTTTCTTTTTCAAAAAGAAAATAGAGCAATGCGAGAGTTCATTCACAAATTTTTTTAATTAAAACATATTTTAATAAAAATTAAAATTAAAAAAATTAATATAAATAAAAATAATCACCATTTAAAATGGTGATTCTGTCGACGCGTATCTTTAGCTGATGTCGTCATTTTAAATGGCAACATCAGTGATCGCTAGTGTAACTAGAGATCCTACACAGTCGTTTTCTCCTCCCTCTCTCTCTCTTTTTTTTTTCTTTCTTCTTCTCTTCTCTCCACCACCCTTCCTCCACTTTTTCTAAATTTTTTTAGCAAATGACCTTATTTTGTTGAAATCCACATAATCTAAGTCAGTATTTGTTAAATATAGCAAATATGAAGAGATCTATCAAAACTAAGGTATTTACGTATTCTATACGGTTTGTCAGTTAATCTGTATATAGTATAAATTTGATTGAAGTTTGGTTTGTAATCTAAATTGTTTAGAATTGGTGTATATTGTTTATATAGTTTGTATGAATGTTGTGTATATTATATAAATACTGTATAATCTTGTTATATTTTCCGTATGTTTGTACTATATATGCAAACAATATGTATGATTATAGATCTAAATCATTAGGAATATGTTTATATTGTTAGTATTTATACAAATGTTATGTACGTTAACGTATATTGTATATATTTTGTGTATATTAAGTATATGTGGTAGTATATGTATATAAAGAACATGTATTGCTTATAGATTAAATCATTTAGAATGTGTATATCATTAGTACATTTAGTAAAGATTTTATCTATTATCTACAATACTAAAGCACGGGAGTTTGATGGTAACTTATATCATAATTGATTATTTAATGATAAATTACAGTAATTTTAAATTATCGTAATATTGGGAAAGTAATTATTGTAAGTGCCCTCTCTCTTCCTCTCTTTCTCTAACTTTCTAATGCTATAATCTGAATACCACTTATCTAGTGTTCTCAGACACTTAGTTATAACCATCCTCTCCCTTCGTCAACCAGCCTTCGCCCTTCTCTCTCTCTCTCCCTCTCTCTCTATCTTCAACAGTTAATCGTATTCCATCAAGCCTAATATGTATTCACGCCCTCTCTTTCTCTCTTAATCAAGATTCCTCCAATTTAATTATTATTTCAAATTCTTCTTCAAATGTATGTGAGTAGGCTCAAGATGCGTAGCGATGGGAGCCGCGATGCCAACGTTCATGCTACCACAATAGGCGTGACTGAACTTCGAGGAAAACGTTAGCGATGCAGATATATTCGAGTTTGGCAAAGGTAGCTCGATGAACATGCTTGGCAGTTTATCTACTGCAGCTTATTTTTAGTACACACATAGCGGCTGCATCATCCGTTATTGTATATTATATAAATATTATGTTAGAAGTATATTATACCTATTATAATATACTAAATATGTATTAACATATATTTAAGTAATATGTCTTGTAATATACTAATTTGGTTTATTAACATGTGTTTTTTAAAATATAGATAGATGTAGTGGCATATATGAAAGACAATTTAATTAAAGGTTCAAATGGTATTTTTTATGATTGTCAGCCTATTGGTGTCATGGTCATACCAAAGAATTGTACTCACACAATTTTTTAGTTGCAATATACAAAAGATTTTGTATTGACACATGCAAATACTTGCCGAAAGTGTGCGCATATTTATCCAATGGTTTACTTAATGAAACTATTTCTCATTGGTACCAATTGAGTGTGACAATAACATGAAAAGTTTCAATGATATTTCATGCAATGTGTTGAGCTATATACAAACATGGAGTTGGTAAATAATTCATGGCAGAGTCTTGTTGATAATACATGCACTACTAGTTCACAAGATAAAGATAATAAATTTAATTATCTGTCCAAGTGCGCGAACATTATCACAACTCTCACATTTAGCAATGGATCCTACATATAATCGGTTCTCTCCAACCGAGGATCTTAAAGATAAGGATGTAGACTCTTATGACGTTGCCAACATGAGCTTTCCTGGCAACTGATCATTTGAGGATGGCGAAGAAACTCACATTGGAGATGTTAAATGTGAGGTCCGTGTTTGTTTTTGTTTAGGTTTTGAGTTTATGTGCATGCTTGGTTATGTATGCGAATTTCGGCGTGCGACCTTAGTTTTCGCGTGCGTAGTGTTTTCACGTGTGTGACAGCGTCTAGGATGGGCTGGCCTAGTAGGGGACCCGTCGGTGTGAGGGCGCGTTTCGGGTCGAGTCGACCGGACCGGTATGTCAGTAGTGCTGAAATCTAATTGTTTTTGCCAGATTTTCATAACTTTTTCAGGCCGCCTCGACCGAGTTTGGTTTTTTGGCCGATTTGCCTCGACCCGGTCGGCACGAGCAGGTGAAGTTGGTGAGGGCCCTGTTTTACGTGTTGTTTGGGGACGTGTTTTTCTTCGACTTTTCACCCAGCTGAGAGGTTGCTGGAGCCCCAGGTGAGTTCCCCTTAGGGAGATCAATCTCCCCTTTTCTTGATTTTTTTCTCGAATTAATTGATTCTCCTCACTCTCGCCAGGTTTCTCGCTCTAGACTCGCAGCTTAGACATCGTTTTTCTATTGCCGTTTCGGTTTTTGGCTTCAGTGCCGACGCCGTCGGTTCGAGAGGCTCGCGATTTCCTTACAATTCGGGAGCTGTGAGCGTCTGCACCAACATCCGACCATCGACGCTATGTACTTGGTATGCATATATGCTAGCATGTTCTTGTGGTGTTTATAACTTATGTGTTAACTTTACACATGTTTATTGCTAAATCATGCTTTGTCGGTGCGTTATAAACCTTAGTGGGCGTGAATCTGGAATGGTTATGAACGATTCATGATTTATCTACTCGTTATATGATGCATCCACTTGTGATGATGAATGGGAGTATTGTTCTTATCATCCATGTGTATTACTGGGACACCTTTCAGATGTAAGTGAGTCGTCTAGATATAGCCAATTGTTTGTACCATTGTGTGGATGCTTGGATCCATCTGTTGATGGTTAAAGGTTTCATTGCGTAAAGTGCTATGTGACAATGAACGGATTATGCGCCCTTCGCGAATGTTAGAAGTAAAGGAATCTAGGATGATCATTCCGCACATTGTGTGACCTAGGCTTAATCCAAAGCTATACCTCGTATCCTTGAGTTCGTTGAAATCGTACAATCTCTCGGGGGTATCAGAATCTGTTACCTTGGTTCGCACAGCTCGTAAACGATCCATTGGGGTCTTGCTTTGCCGTCTTATGGTTGCGTCACTTTTATGTTCGACATGGGTCGCCTTCGAACCGTCGGGTTACGTAGTCTAGTAACGGTTTCGGAAAGGACAACCGGTCCGAGGGCTATGGTTGTCTTCGGCGGACTAGGAGACGATGACCAGATTACGGAATCATAAGCATAATAGATGAATGATACCTCTTAGGCGGAGGTCGCGCAGTGAATCGGGATTGGAGCGTCGCTATTGGCCATGCGGCGCCGGCTGCGAGTGCGAGGCTCCTAGGTGCCCTGCCCACATCTATATACCGGTGTCTGTAAAGAAGTCGTTCAGTCCAGTCGCCTCCCCCATTTTGCGTTGTGCAGGTCCGCCACACGTAGGGTTCTTAGTCCGCGTGTCGAAATGCTGCCGCCGGCGCGCGCGATTACCAGGCGCGCTGGTAGCGTGTCGGATCAGAGCTCACATTGAGTAGGACATCTCTGGGTTGGTGAGGTATGGGTTCATAGTTTCCCTCGACTCCCGGGAGACAGTCGCTAGTGTGGTCCCTCTACCAGAAGAAAATATAAGGAGGATCTGACCTTTGATTATGGGATTAGTGGAACAGCCGGGCTGATCCTTAACTAATAACAGTATGCATAATTGGTTAGTTGGTGGCTACCCTTTGCCACGGATTGCAAGAACCTTGGATCTGCGTGAATAACTCTGGATTTGAGACTGCATTCTATTGTATTGGGTTTTATGTTTGGATGTTTGTGTGGTGTTGCCATGGGTGCTCCCGAGGAGGACGCCGTGATGCGGCCGCCTCGTCTGAGTCTTTTTTGACTCCACTGCTCTCTGTTGCCTTTTTTCAGATCACCGTGCCGCGAAAGAAAAAAGAGGCTCGCGTAGCTGCGGATAGCTGTGAGAATTCTTGGGGTATTAGCCTAGAATTGGTATGACATTTGGGTGGCTAAGGTGTAGTTTCACCTAGTGTATATGTTGCAGCCCCTGATGTATTTTACAAGTTATATATCTTAATTACAGGAATCACTTAACTTACACTAGTATGTGTTGTATTTTTGGGATGGCTTTTCAAAGGGTAAAACTCGAGGAATGTTCGAGTTTAGGCTTTTAAAAAGTTTATGTTTGTATAAACAACGGTTTTAAATGAAAATGAGGATTTCATACCATAGTGTGTTTGATTTCCATACTCGTTTCTATTTTGCTACTAGCATGTTTGTATTCTATGGATAGAGTGAAAAACACTTCAATCTAAGAAATTTGGGTTTGAACGGGCTTTGGTAAAAATGAAACTTTGAGTTCTTAGTTTTTCCGATTTTTTCGGTTGAATTGATTGCCTTAGGCCACTACTCGTAGTCTCGTAGTATTTTGCTCTGCCGGGCGAGCGGCAGCACGGTGTCGCATGTATTATAGTTGAATATAGAAGTGCGCAACGGTGGTCTCTCGCAGTCAGTGAGAATTAACGGAATTCGACGACAGCTTGAGAAGAGATCCACTTCAAATCTGTTCCTGCGGTTTTCTGATATTTTTGGATCGACCGAATATTTCTGCGTCGATGTACCGACGATAATTTTAAATTTTGCTTTACCGCTGGTTCGTAAGAACTTTCGGTCTCACGCTAATAAATGTGGATCCGGTCGACCGTAAAATAGCCTCTGGAATCGTTGACATTGCTCAAAACGACATTAAATGTGATTTTGATTTAGTAGTGTTTTGCGTGTTTATCTTTGGCTTAGTGGACATATCTAAGGTATGGTGGGCATTTTCCAAATGTTTGTAAAAATACAGCTTGAGCCGGAATTTACAAATTTGTATCGAAAGTTTTCCGTAAAAAGTTTTGACGTTTCGGAGCCCTAGCGTTCGCTTAGTGCGCGGATTTTCTTGTATCATGAATGAGATTTGATACATTTAGTAATCTATAGCAAGCTTTGCCGGACCTCGCTGTGAAGTTCACCTCCTCCGTGAACGGCACCCGGGATCGAAAGTCCAAGACTCGGCTCAAGATTCTTCAAGTGTTTTAAAATGATTTTTAAGCATTCCCAAACTCGTTTTTAAAAGCCACAAATTCCGTGCTTCGGACCCGCCGGAGCTCTTTTGGTTGCCGCTGCGCATTTTTGGGCTGCCGCAGCGGATCGCATCGCGCCGACGTCTCCTTCCCCCCCCCCCCCCCCCCCCCCCCCCCGTTGCGGCCGCGCCCCGGGGGCGCGGGTCGCGACATTAAACCTCGCATTTTGATGTCTATAATCAAGAACATTTTAAAGCCGGTCTAAGTAGGAATTCAACAATAGTACCATCTTATGTTGTGCCTCCGAGCTACAATAATATCGATTGAAGCACAATTCAACAAAATGCTTATAGAACTACTTGGATACATGCTACAAAAGTTGCATGGATCCAAAATTAGAGTTCCGCAAATAGATATGTTTTAGAGACAAGAGACCAAAGATCAATGCAGTGAAAGCATACTTAATTGAGGTACAGTATTAGTACAAAGTTGAACTATCAAAATAGGATGTTATGATGGTAAATTGTAAAAATTATATAAATATATGTGGCATCTAAGATCAAGGACTGGTGTAAGTGTCACTAAGGTTCATTGATGTCTGGGATGACATGACTAAACGAAGTTTATATGGAGGAGGGGATGACCTTCATCTTTACGTGGATTGGTATAGCAGATATCCATATGATTTATGACCAGCAAATGCCTCATAAACAAACATATCATAAGATCATACCTTTTTTAGACAAAATATGCATACATATGTCATGTATGTCCGGGCACTTTTACAAATTAACTTTTTGAAACAATAGCTCGAGAGTATGCAACAAATTTACAACGTAGCCAAAGATATATATCAAACTACACCCACAGAGCATATATTAAGAGTCTTCGTAGGAAGATGTCTGGATATTATTACGAATTTGCTCTAAGAATACATGCACACATACTCCAATGATAGCACCTCCTGCCATATAAGATAGCAAGGTGGAACTATGAATGAAGATATTGATGGGGTCAAACGAGAGGATACCTGTAGATGTACCATGTTGAGAAATGCCGCATATCATATGTCTGATTCTAGAGAGTGGTCCAGTTGGGATGCTTATCATGCTACTTCTTACTATGGGTATGGGTGGGCCGAATCCTATTATCTTACTTCCTATTACGATATGTATGAGTATGATCCATCTACTTCTCAGTATGTAGGCTATGATCAAGCTAATTCAACGTCTCAATTTGTTGATTATGATCAAAGGGCATCGCATGTACATAATGCACCTTGCACCGGTGATCCCTTGATCTTACCCAAGAGATACCCCACCAGCATGAGGCCGAGGCTACTGAAGCACCTTCGCAACAACCTCAAGAGTAGGAGCATGAATGTCATTTTAGCAGGCTGATGTGCTTAAGGAGGTCAAAATGAAACAGATGATCTCCAACAATCTATATATGAGACTAAATTTATATACATTATAATTATTTTATATTTGATGTACGAGTTGTTAAACATAGAGATGTTGTGGAAGTACAAATAATCTGCTTTTATCTACTTGTTAATATTGCATTTTACTAAAATAGGACGATGTTGTAGTAGAAGGGGAGGAAGAAAAGAAAAAGAGAAGATGAAGAGAAAAAGAGATGGGGAGTGGGGACAGTGGATAATTGGGTCACAGGTTTCAGTGATGTCCCAAGAGATCTGCATTGCGACCCCTAAGGTCGCTTGTTAAAGTGGCGATCTCTAATATCGCTATTTGTAACAATGACATCAATGTGGGAGCATATATATTTGCACTGCCACATTGACGTGAGGTCGCCATTTTAGATAGCAACCCAGTCTTAGTTTGATGAATATTTTAAAAATAAGCATTAAGATTAAAAAAAATTGATGGTTCAGATAGTTGGAATTATTATATCATAGTATTGGTACATTATATTACCAATATTTAGCTGAACGTTTATGTTAACAAATATAAAGAAATAAGGAATTTGTGAAAGTTAAAATAATTATTTATGAGAAAGAAAATAGTAATGTCAAAAACAATAATAAGTACGCATTTTCTGAAAACCATGTTATGGCTTCGTAGCAGAAGAAGAATGTCATATTCTACAATGTTATACTCGATTTCAAGAAGACATTCTGGAATTCACACTTAATCACTCCTTTGCATACATCATAATTTTGAATTACACACTTTCACATCCTACATAGAGAGGAGAATGTTAAATACAACCATCCATCTATATATATGGCGTCCGTAAGGGTGCACAAGTATAAAGTATACGTGTGATTCTTTTAAATAGATATTTTGAAGCTCCAAAGTCTAACGGATTTGTAGACGGGTTCAAAATAAGTTTTGAAATCCGCTTTAAATCTGTAAAACTTTGAGGTCATAAAATATCTATTTAGAAAAAAAATTTAGACAAATTTTCAATATAAAAATTGTAGATTTTATCAAAATCTAAAATATTTATATTTAAAGTTCTTCCAAAAGATACTTGCATGTTTTTTTTTATTACGCTCGAGCATATGGAATCAAAATTCTTACTCACCCTCCGTGGGACAGCGCTTCTTCTATCTTTTTCTCTTCGTAGCTCGACGAAATGGTGACCGCTCTCGCGGGAAAGCATTACTATGGATCTGCGTCTTCTGGATTGTCTCTCCATCCCTATACCATCACCGCTACTTTGGTTTCTGGCAAAGAAATTTCTCCGTCGCCATGATCCTCCATCACCCCTCCGTCGGCTGAGCACATGGAGGTTCTTGTTTGATTCGTCCCTCACATACCAGAAATCTTCATGACAGCGGCGCACAAACTGCACCGTTTAACTAGTTATTCCTGAGGTCTATATTTGGTAACCCTTGCTATGCTTTTGAATTTGAGATTTTCAATAGCATGAGTCCCTATTTTAGTCGTCAGCACTATTTAACTACTTCGAAATATGCCTATTTTAGACTTTGTCATCCTGATTATTTTACACATGCCGTTAATATCTCCTTTAGCATCCCATTTACAGAGTCAGACGGATATATGAACGGTGACATGTGAAAAACTTAGGATGGTAAAGTGGAAAGTGATGTATTTCAAAGTACATAAAAGCTAAGTTTCTATGCCCAGCTATCTAACACATAACGTGGTATTTCGTGATACGTAATAAGTAATTGGAACTAAATTTTTATTTAAGGATTAATGTCAGATCAACACTTCATTTTGTACCTCCCTCCCAAATAAACTCTTTTTTTTTCTGATAATTATTAAATCAAGCTAAAATACCCATATACAAGTTTTTTTTAAAAAAATTGTTTTCGTACCAAGGTTGCATATCAATTAAAATCTAAAACTTTTGTATGAAGATTTTTTCAAATAAATACCTCTAAATAGATGTTTTACGGCTATGAAGTTTTTAATGCATATAAAAACTTTGTGCAGCCATAGAATATCTATTTAGAAATCGTCGTTTAAAAAAAATTTGAACAAAAAGTTGTTGAGTACAATAAAATCCTTTTTTTTATATTCAAGCTTTTTCAATATATATATATATATATATATATAACATTATAATAATTTTTTTAATTTTTGAATACTTTTGAATTGATAAATCACTTTTATCGGTTTTGATTTTTATTTAAAAGTCGGATCATGAAATGATAAAAATGATCTGACATAAAGCTAGTCGTCTCCTGTAGAGAGAACATTAGCGCAGGACCAATGTTATATGAGAAAAATTTGCAAGTAATCAATGTTCTTTTAAGTATGGTTGCTTTATTTAGTCCCATATCAAATAAATAAGAAATTAGTTTATATTACATATATTCTGTTAAATAAGGTTTTAGCAGCCAAGTTACCTATTACATACCCCAAAAAACCAAATTACCTATTACATATCCTAAAATACGCCACATTCTTCTATACCACCCTGAGTTTTTTCGCATCTTTTTGATACCTTTGCCTGACACCGTTAGCAGAATATTAACAGAGTTATAAACAACTATGCTAGAAAAATCGGGGTGGCAAAATAAAAAGTAGACGTGTTTTGGGAGTATGTAATAGGTAATTTGGCTAGTGGAATATATCCATTGCATACGCGTAACGGCACTTTGTGACAGCATGCAACTAATGAGTTATTGGATTTATGTAGCATTTGGCTCATGCTTTATCAGTGGGAATCAAATCGGCCTCTTCCTCTTAAATGGTTGGATATAATACCAATCTCATTCTATCGGGAGTGTAACTTAGTTATGGATTATTTTATTTTTTTTTTCAAACACCTCATTGATAATGAGAGGAATAGAGATTCACATTCTTGGGTTGATCCAAACCAAATAAGTGGTTCAGTGACTCCTTTCCGATTCATGTGCATTCCAAACAAAGGGTAACTATGCAGGAGATGCTATCGACTGATGGAGGTACTATGGAGATCAATGATAAGAACCAAATCCCAAAAAACTTGGAAGTTTATCAATAAAGAGTAAATCCTAACAATATAATGTTCCCTAATCCACAAGAGCATTCTAAGGAAAATATAGGAGCTGTAAATTTTTCAAGAAGGGAGGAGGAATTTGGTGATCTGGGTCCAAAAGTTATGGTGTGTTTATGGGCCTAGTGCTCTCTTGCTTCAAAATGTAGCTCTAGAGCTACTTGTGCAACCATCATCGTCTTTGAGTTGTAAAAAAGGAGTAGCTAAACTTTCGTACATGTTTTGAGAAGGAATATGGTCCTTCCAAAAGGTGAAGAGGACTCGTCTTTCATCCATAGTAAGCTTCATCTTTTTTTCAAGGAGGAGTTCACAAAACAAACACATTAAAATGTGGGATATTTGTTGAGATGAATATGGAATGTTTGAAGATGTTGGATAGCTAAAAGTTGGCAAATTTTCACTTAATAAATAAGAATTTGAGAGTATTATGATTTGATGAGGATGGTGATTGTTATGAGAAGGTGGTGATGGTGTTGAGAATGAGAATGAGGTGGAGAACAATTTGACATTACAATTGCAAATAATTCACTAGTGGTAAATAGTTTCTTATTTACTCAGTTGATACTGTACTAATTTCTAATAGTGGGGCCTGTAACTAATTTAAAGTAGAATGTGCGGATCACTAGTGGAATATTGTGCAAGTAAATTTTTTATATGAGTTGGGCAAGTTACCCAAGCAAATGTTGCCAAGTGGCAGTACAAATATTAATGATAATGTTATCTTTTAAAAAATAGATTTGCTAAATCCTTTTAAATGTACCTTTGGTAATTATTATTTGAATATATTTTTAAGTAATGCATCATGTACGAATCGTATCTTATATTTTGAGAAAAATCACATATCCGTATGATCACTATCCGTTTTTCTTACACCATTGGAATAAATTCATCGCATACGCGCAAAGGTATCATGTGGCAGCATGCAACTAATGAGTTATTGGATCTAGGCATGTTTTAATCATGGGAACGGAATCGTAATGGCCTCTTCCTCGAGGATGGTTGGATATAATACCAGTCCCATGCTACTGGAAGTGAAATTTAGTTATGGATCTTTATGGTTCCCTTGGAAGTGAAATTTAGTTATGGATCTTTATAGTTCCCTAGTACATCTTTGGTAATGAGCGGTGATATAAATTCACATTCATATTCTTGGTTCGATCCAAAGAAAATAAGCAATTCAGTGACTCCTTTCCGATTCCAATTCTGATATTTATTCTTAATTGCTTGTTTAACTCGATTTTATCTGTCTTATAAAGTGCTTATATGATCATGAATTGATTAATTTCTTAGCTATTTTGAGATGTTACGAAATCCTAGTCTGTGTTTGTCTTTGAGGACTGCAGTCTACTTCTGTTTTTTTTTTTTTTTTTTCCTTCGTGCAATGTTCTAAAGGGGGACATTTGGTGCAAGTAGCTTTTGGATGATAATTGTCATGAATCTCAATCATTTTTCCGAGGAACTTGCAAGAAGTGCATTCTTGCATGTTCCATCTGCACTTGTAGCATTCAAAGTTGTCTCTTTTTTTTTTTGTTAATGAGTACTTTAATCTCCAGGCCCAAGGGCGGGAAGTTTGTTCTTTGAATTGAGGACACAGACTTAAGAGTGAGTGTTGGTTTCTACAGTTAGGCCCGGAAAAAAAAAAACAATGTTTGAGCAATTGTTAGAAGAATCGCCATAAACCTCTCAAACATTTAGGGTTTGATGTATTGTTACAGAAAATATCAACTACAATAATATTCATTTAATTATATTTACAACTTTTACTTAAATATTTTAATAAATACCATAAATAGGCCTAATAAGTTACATAATCTATATTTAAACGTTTGCAGTCTATTAGACATACATTTATTTTTAAAAAACAAACTTTAACATATAAGATATAATTTAATGAATAATATTTAGTTTATTATATTTTCATATTATCAAGTATCATGTGTAACCTATTTGAATATGCTTGAGAATAAACTGAAAATGCTAACAAAAATGCATCACAATTTCCAGAGTCGCATCTACAATCTTTCAATCTATAATACATTTTATGCATATTAAAGGGGCTGTTTACTTCGCGCGGAAGAGTGAGAAGTGAGAAGTGAGCGATGATCGGCTGTTCACTCCTCGTCGCCGTCGTCAAGCTAGCCCGAGCGATGATCGACCGAGATCGAGGGGGAAGATCGACCAGAAGAGACACGGCGTCGAAGAAATCACGAGAGCTACAGTAACGCGGAACTCGCGAGCTCGCGCAAGAGGCAAATAAAATCACTTCGCCCACTTCGCAGCCAAAGGGCGGAGTGATTTTTATTTTATACTCGCGGAACTTGGATTTGAGTTCCACGAGTTCGCGGGCGAAGTAAACACGGCAACTCAGATCTGAGTTCCGAGTTCGGCAAGTTCGACGAGATCCAACCCAAGTAAACAGCCCCTAAAATCACGAGATCCGAGTTCGGTAAGCTGTTTAAAATCTTCGGTGATGTTAAAGTCTTGTTACAGTACTTTTAGATATGAACATATTCTATTTGAATATGCTTGAAATACTCAAACAATTAAATCACGAGATACAGACGAAATCCCTGCTAAAAGAATAAGAATTTTCTGCACCGAATTCTTTTTATCGCTATGTGCATCAATACCTAAATAAATTTATATATATTTTTTTTTATGATATATCGGTGCATGGGACAGTGCACGAAATTCGATGTAGAAGATCTTTATTTTTTTAAAATAAGGAGGGGCTGCGTTAAACAAGTAAATAGGATGCGTTTTGGCAAAATATCTTATTAGATAATATCGTTTAAAGATTTTGTTTTTTAAAAGAGATGTTTTTAGAAAATTTGAAGCGTTTAGATATTATTGTTAGAGTGCTTTTAGATTTTTGTTGAGTCTTTGAATAATTGGATATGAAGAAAATCTTGTACATAATAGCTTNAAAAAAAAAAAAAAAAAAAGGGGAAAGGAAGAAAAAGGGGGAATTTTTAAAGTAAAAAAAGTTGGGGGGGCCCTTTTTTTTTAAATGGAAAAAACTTTTTTTTTCAAAACCAAGCATGTTAAAAAAGCCAAAGACCCAAGTTAAAAATCAAAAAAGAAGGATTTTTGGGGGGGGTGGGGGAAAAAAAAAAAGGTAAAAAATGGAAAAAGGCTTGGAAAAACGGTCCCCCCATTTCCCGTAAACTTGGGAAAATTCCAAGTTTTATTTTTACTTTGCTTCAAAATCTTATGATTCTAATTATGGCAAAGGAAAACATGACTAGGAGACATATCATAAACAATCAGTTGAACCAAAATCTGGCAACATAAGCTAATTGATTTCTGGATAAATAATACATAATGTGAAGAAAAATTCAAGAGATACTCTGCAAAAATAACCTTAACCCATAGAGAGAGCAAGAAAAGGGATTTCCAGCCAAAAAGAAAAAAACAAAAAACTTCTAAACATCACCTTTATAAATAATGTCATAGTCATTATTACTACGTATTATTCCGAGTGCTCAAGCACTTTTTGAGTTATCCATGCATTGTTATTCGATAGCTGTTATTACTGACTTTATTAGTGCTCTTGTAATTGGTAGTTATGAATGGCATTAGCTAGTAGGTACTAGCTACTAGCTTCAGTTGCACATACACCATCACTAGTTTAAACATGAGAGCTCAACCAAATTTCATCCCGGGAAGAAATTAGCTAATCAACATAACCAGAATTTATTTTTTTAGACCCTTTGAATTGGAATAATCTAGTGTTCCAAATTTTAATAATCGCGCTATCTAGATTTTTTTAGCGGAAGACTGTTTGGACCCTGCATCTGGCTCTACCGTCATTTTCCAAGGGGAAACCTGGCGACACACCCCTACCTTGAGGGGATTCTGCACGCTAAAATTGCCACACCCACCCCCTTACGCAGACGCGGGCCTGTAACACATGTAGGTTTCAACGGGGACAAGCTGGATTGAAACTGGGTTGTGAGGCGGACGGAATCTCACCATTTCGAACCAATCAACCCACCTACTGGGTGCTACACCATCTAGGCTGCAATTGATGCATCCTGTCTACACTTTTCCAAGCATACCACACATCTTGTCCTGAACTCTAACGAATTCAGCTTCAAATCAATTCCACATTTCATTTATAAGAAGGATAAGTCTCTCAATATCTACAAAAGGATACAACCAACTATAAACCTCTTTAATATCACTCCTTCATCTTACACGAATCCGAGACGATGAATGAATCCACCCCTGCGCAGTACATAATCAAGTTGGAGTGGCAATTTGGAGGGTACCTGGTTGAACTCGAGTACATCGGAGCAGAAGCGCATACGTGCCGCCCTTTATCGCAACCGACGTCACGAGGGACGCGACGAAGAACAAGCGGCGCCGGCGCCTGGAAGCGAGAGGTCGCGTGTTTGTGACTCGTCGAGCTCGACGAGCCGGCGGCCGCCTCTGACGAACTTGAGCCGAAAATCGTTGGCTAGATCGAACCCCATCCCGAGCGACCGCAGGGCCAGCTCCGCCACTGGTCCATCGTGGGTGACGGAAGTGAGCTCGCCGGAGACTGATGTGGGAGAAGAAGCTAGAACGAAGACAGTGTTTGAGATCTCTATCTGGCCTTTGCGGCGCCGATGGAATATGAAAAGATTGCTGGTGGTGTTTGTTTTGACCGGAGACCGAGTTGTTGAGTTCCATGTGCGCGCGGAAGCGTCAAAGTTTGCGACTCGGAAAATTAGAAGTTAGGTAGGTGACCCCTGCCGCCGCCGGAGATATTTTTTACTGCTGTATAAGTTCTGTTAATTACTTGCACTAATAAATTGGCGGATTTTATCAAAAAAAAAAATTCGGCATTTCATAACTATTTCAAATAAGTTACGATTTCCAAAAAAAAAAACCTACAAAATCACACAAAAGTCTATATTTATAACTAATAGGAATAATCCTAAGGGTCTATAAATGATAAAGTCCAAAATAGCAAAACCGAAGGCTGAGAAAGCCATCAATATAGCGTACTAAGGAACACTAGCCGACCTCCCAACCGAATGCCAATCTCGACTAACAAGACCAACGATGGTTAAGTAAAAAGATCAAAGTCTAATGATGACCTACTGCTCGAAGTTTCACAGGCGTAGCTAGTAAGTGACACGTAGTAGTTGGCCTGCAATCGAATCCCTTCACGACAATTCGCAAGCATTGAGTTGGGCTGAGCATTACCCGAATCTACCCGAAAAATCGAACCAAACCGACCCGAACAAAGTCAAAATTTCAGGTTCGGTTCGGGTCGGGTTCGGTTCGGGTCTGCATTTTAATAGTTCGGGTCTATATAATTCGGTTCGGGTTCGGTGATCGAATTTCGGGTCGGTTCGGGTCGGACCCGAATTATCCTAGCGAGTCACATTTTAATTAGTTTTTGTTAGTTTTATGTGCTAATTTTTCATTTTTAAACAAAACATTCATATTATAACTATTCGGGTCGACCCGAACTGACCCGAATCCGAATTAGTATTGATAAAATTAACTTTTGCTATTAATCGGGTCAACCCAAACCAACCCGAACTGACCCGAATTTTAGTCGGTTCGGATCGGTTCGGGTTGAAACGAAATTCGGGTCGGTTCGGGTCCGAAGATATCGGTTCGGGTCAGTCTTAAAATTTCGGTTCGGGCCGGTCGGTTCGGGTTGACCCGAATGCTCAGCCCTAGCATTGAGGCAGAGTAAGAGAGCTCAAGCGCCCACATTTGACATATATGCGCAACCCCTACGAGCATTTCCTCATCACCTAATCTCTCCAATGACAATAGGATGTGCATAGCGGCATCTCATAGATAAAGGCAACCCATCGAGGAATATAGCCATTATAAATCTGACATCCTTATGACATCATTAACGGAGCTTTTCTTACATATGCGGATGTAGGCTGTATAATCAGTTGAAGCACGTAAATTCGCATATGCACTCTGTCTAGTTGACTAATTTACTGGCATACCGACTTACTAATATTTATAACTCTAGCTTCAGCCATGAATCTTCAAGAAAGAGAGAAAGACAGCATGCAGCGGTCTTATAACGTGAGATCTATGCTGAGATCCACGGGCCTCATCAATAACTATCTTTAAAAAAAATTAGATAAAAAAATAATTTTTTTAAAAAATATTTTTAAATAAATATTTTGAACCTATGCACTTTTTATAACCAGTAAATAATTTGAAACTTTAAAATATTTATTTAAAGATATTTTTGGAAAAAAAAAATTATTAAAAAAAATTGTATAGCGCATAAACCCCTGCAAATTCTAGGGATGGACAGTAGAAGGATGGTCTGGTGGCAAAGTAGCAATTTCATATTTCTATGTCCGAAATTCTAATATAAGAACATCTAAGTCAGAATTTATGTTTCTCACTTGAGCCTGCAAATCAGAATAATGTGATATTCTAAGGTTTTGGAACGTTAGATTAAGTAGTTTATATACTAGTTTTGCACCAGTGCGATGTGCAGTTATAAATTATATATATAATTATATATAAAAATAATAATATAAAAAAATTAATTATATTTTTTTTATATTTTAATTTAATATATATTATATTTTTTATAAATATATTATATTTTATTTAGTAATGTGGTATTACATTAAGAAGAATGCCAAATATCATACATAAAATTATTCAAGAATTGACGTTAAATAGTATATTTATATGATCTAAAATTTTTGTAAATGGTAAGTTTTATTTTAAAAAATTAATATTATATAATGTATAATATAATTATTTTTATACTAATTTTTATGATGCATTTAGATTATTTTTATAAATTGTTATAATTAAGTATTTATTTATAATATTAAATCTTTCATATTTTTCAAATAAGTTATATGACTCTATAAATTCCTATCAATTAATACAAATGCCACATGGCTTGTTTAGAATAAAAGAAAATTCCACATGTCACACCAAAAATTATTTAAAATGACATGTGACATAACGACTTTCATCACCCAGTTTTATATATATGTATATGGATTAGACTATATATTTTTACGGAAATACTATTTGGTTTGATAAAACAGACCAAAAATACTCCGAAAAGTATTTTTCGTATCTCGGAATCAAATATACCAATTATGAGGCGCAAAAAAATACAAATCAAATTATTTTTCGGGTCAAATATTCGGAGCCAATAGTATTACCCTATATATTTAGAGCATTGAATGTGTAGTGTTTTGATATTTACCATTTTTCACTCGGTTTGTTATGGAATTATTAGAAATGCAACATCTAGGTGCCAGATTATATTTTTGAAGTAACAAGTTAATATTTTTAATACGACATATTTATTAGATTATTTCACCGATTACAATTTTATAAATATGGAATGTTTGACCATGGTCTAAATAAAATGTTGGATGTGCGTTGTCTTCCGACAATGTCGTTCAGTATAGATATTTTAATGGCAGGACAGGAAACCAAGGTGTGAACCCGAATATATAGTATCATATTTTGGCATGGGATATTCGAAATGGGAAAGAGTATCTGGACCGAGTGAACATATTTTGAGGGAATTTTTGAGTATTTAACTCTTGAATGGGGTAGTTGATTAGCAAAAAATGTTGTTTTAGAGCTGGATAATTTTGACTTCAGTTTTTTAAATTGAATTATGGAATACTCAAAATGCAAATAGATTTTGCTGGCTGGCTGCAGGTCAAAGATAAGTAGAACCTAACCGAGTTGAATTATTAACTGTCCAGTTGAAAGTTATGGTTGATCATATTGACAATATTTATTAAGGTGAATTATTATCTTGGGGAGTAATAAGGCAAAAAAATAAAAAAAAATGATATTATTTAGGATCATTTTGATTCTGAAGAAATCAAGACTGATGTGGCACAATGCCACATCAGCTGAAGTATCTAATAAAATACTTAAAAATTAATTATTCACACATCTGAATGTGTTGGAAATAATTATTTTACACTTATTTAAAAAGTTATATTAAATTTATTTATTTTTAAGATATTTAATATTAAAGAATAATAAAGATATGCTGACGTGACATTGTGCCACATCGGTCCTGATTTTTTTAGGATCAAAATGATCCTAAAAATAGTATTTCTCAAAAAATAATGTTAAAAAAGTATATATTTTTAAAACTCAAACAAGTCGGTCCCTTTTTTTAACATCTTTTCTTTTAAAACTTTTGATCGAAAATAAAAACTATATGAGCTAATTTATTATTCCATACAGTTGTTATAATTCTACAAGTACTTTACCGTAGTGTTCGTACTAAAGCGTTCTAAATGAACTGAAAATATATTATGTGCAAGCTAAAAAATATTTTGAACGAACTAAAAATTATTCCAGAAAATTAATTTAGTATTTTTATTTAAGAAGTTGATTTGTTTAAATTTTATAAAAAAAAACAATTTTCTTTTTTAATAAGAACACTAATTATTAAGCTGAGTTCTTATCTTGGGAGGTAAAAACCTTCCACTTTGTAACATTAATATTTAGAATTACCAAAATAATAATAATAATAATAGCAATAACAGTTAAATAAAAGAAAATTCATACATGCATAAAAAAAACTAAATTGTTATCTGGTTTCAGATTTCGGACACCTTTTGAATTTTGCGTTAATTTACAGATTTAAGTAATATATGATTTGACAAAATATATATATATATATATATATATATATATATATATATATATATATATATATTATATATATATATATATATATATATATATATATGATAAAGTTTCTAAAAGAAAATATTGTAATTTAATTTAATTGTAATTATATATATATAAGAAAAACCATACTTGCAATCTAGAAACTAAATTGGTTATCTAGTTCTAGATTTCGGACACCTTTTAAATATGTTATATTTGGTTGAAATTATAGTTTTAGATGCCGCTCGGTACAGTCCATGCCGAATGATACGTACTTTTTTCAACAATTATCCGATACGATACGAATCAGCACTGAATGTACTGAAAAATTTTATATTTAAAATTTTAATAATTAAATATATATCGATACGGTCGACATGGCATCATCAGCACGTTCGGTATATCTCGAGTTTGAAATTTACTGAAATGCGACACAAGACGGTATCTTAAACCTTAGTTGAAACCAAGGTTTGTTTTCTTGAATTACTTTATTTTGATGATAAATGATTTGACAATAAAAATACATATGAAAAGTTTCTAAAAAAAATATTTGATAAAGTGAAGTGAGAGGTTTGAATTGGTTTTGTTCAAAATGGATGTGTTATACTCCACTTGTGAAAAACAAAAAATGGATGTATTTTATACTCCACTTGTGAAAAAACAAAAAGCAACATTCCATTGACTTTGTTTGGTCAATCTTCTTGATATTTTGGAGGATATAAATTTGAAAAACGTTTTTATGGGGACTGATTTGATAAATTTCAAAATTATAATTATTCTTACAAAAAAAAAAAGAAATAAAAAAGGTAATATATGACTTGCAAGATGACAAACAAACCTAACATTGATGTACCAGTTATTAAGATATTCAAAGATCAGGAATAATCGGAGTCAATGGGAATATTAAAGATCAGGTCCATTTGAGTTCCAAAGTTGACTTGGTCCACGGTCAACTTTTATACAGCGAATCCATGGCTGAGGAAATGCTGCCACCGTATCTTCTTTTTTTTTTTTTAAAAAAAAATAAAATACTAGTCACAGTAGCAGCATCACCCACAAATCCGCCAAAATTTAATAATTTATATAAAATATAAAATAATTTAAAATATTTTTTAAGAAAATTTTAATACATAATTATAAATTTGATTAAATATATAATTTTAATATTATTTTTTAAATATTTTATTAAATATTTTGAAACTTCAAAATTTAACAAATTTAAAATAAATTTCAGAAAATGATGTTATCGATACGAACCATTTAAATTTTAGAACCTTAAATAATTATTTAGAAATAATTTTTAAAAAGCCTTTCAATATATAAGTTGTATAACTTATTAAAATTTATATATGATTAAAAAAAATTTTAAAAAAAATACTCTAGAAGTTTCTTTTTCTATTTTTTCATTAAACATGTCATGAATTTAGTGACCTTTTAGTGCCACCGTTGGTGGCACCAGCGTCCCTCTTCTTTTTTATAGGCAAGTATTGATTCTAACAATTTATAAATTTGGAAGTCAGTCATGCCCATTTAAAGGTAGTATTTTACTTTTTATCTTTTAACTCACTTATATATATCTCTATAATACTAAAATATAAAAAGTAGGTTTGACGATGTCATATTTTTTAATATAATTATTTAATAATTATATTAAGTTTAAATTAGAAATAAGATAGTTATTATAAATATTATGTGGCTTCTATGATATATAAAATTATAGAATGCCTATTTTTTAAAAAAAAATTATTTTTTTAATATACTTTCATATTAGAATTTTTTGATACGTGGATGACATTTTTAAGTTCTAATGTCTTTATTATTTTTATAAAAAAAATATGATATAGAGTAGATCGGTATAATTAAAAGAATTATAAATATGTACTAATTATAAATAACAATTTATAAATTTTAAAAATAATTTTTGATTATTTTTAGCACATAAATCGTGAATGCGTTTTATGCTAGTGCGTGTATATGTATACACACAAGTGCCAGAAGGCACTGTATTTGTGAAAATTTGGTACAGATTTAGAGCCATATTGACTGAACAATTTTTTTAGGAGCTTTTACGTATTAGTTTTTTCTACTTTAATATTTATATTTTAGTCCCTAAAAATATATTTTTCGCTGACGTGATAATATATGTTTATTTTCAGAGATTAAAATACGTAAATATTAAAATAAGGAGGGCTGATATATATATATATATATATATATATATATATATATATATATATATATATATATATATATATATATATATATATATATATATATATATATATAGAAATATACTAATCTCCACTCGACTGGAGTACGGCTCGCTTCTGTCGACTCCGCAGCCGTCGGATCGCGACGATTCTACGGCTGAGATCATGCGCGTTTTGTAAGAGTTCGGATCGGTTTCAGCCGTCGGATCACCTCGGCGATCCGACGGTTAACATCACGCGCGTGTTTTTGAAGAGCTCGGGTCGGATTTCAGCCGTCGGATCGCCGCGATCCAACGGCTACGGACTCGACAGGAGCGGGCCGAGCTCCTGTCAAGTGGAGATTAGTCTATTTATATATATATATATATATATATTAAAGATTTAGGGTACTGTTAAAAGAGTTAAAGCACACGATCCACGAATGTAGGTAGACCGAACAAATGTTACATGTTTTTCAAAGGTTAGGTGGTACTACTAAATGGGTCGTAGCATGTGACACGACGTACGTAACACGTTGCGCACAGGCGCTCTTTTCTTTCTTTTTTTTTTAATTTTTATTTTTAATTTTAGTTTATCTTTATCGGCTGCTATCTATCAAAATTTTTAACTGCACCTTCTATTTATTATTGATCATCTATTTTATGGTCGTTTTAAATCTTTATCCACTTATTATTTTCATTATGGAGATTTGTACTAAAATTTCAAAGACCTAAACATATTACATCTAAATCTATTGGTCAAAAATTTTTACACTTTTAAAAATTTTATATTTAAGTTATTTATAAGATGGTATAAAAAATTATCAAGCGAGTATCATAAGCTATCAAGATGTTGTTATAGTGGTAATTTTTAATACAAATATATTAAAAATTCACACTGATATTAAAAATTAATACCAGAGATATCGTGATATGATGATATCAATGTGTTGAATGTGTTAGAAAGTCATTCAAAGATGTTATAAATGCATTAAGATTGGTCAAAGGACCAAAATTCAAAAATATTTTTAGATGGCTTAAGTGATATTATAACAATATAGATGGACTGCAGTATAATTGTTCATATTATTTTCATAGATAGCACTAGCGTGTTATGCTTCCCTATTTAGGGTCACCAAATTAGAACATTGTACCTCACGCCACATATAAGGTCTCCTTCTCAATCACATTATCCATCCAATTTGGTGTATATCCTTGAAAGATTGGTAGGAAAAAAGATTTGTTCTCCCTTATTAGGATGCCAACTCTGTGAAAGTAGGTAGGTAGATATTCCCCCCAACCATGCATCAAATGATATGGGATTGGTCGTGGATTCATATTTTTAGGGTTTAGGGGTGAAAACTAGTCGAGCATCATTTAGCTCAAGTTCAATTTGGTTGGTTTAGTTCGAGTCGAGTTAGACAATATTTTCAGAAGCTGAGCTCAAACTCGGCTCAATTTAGATAATCACAAGCTCGGCCTGATAGTATCAACGGAGTCGAGCTCGAGTCGAATCGAACCGAGCTCGACTCGAACGCAGCTCGATTACATCAATTAGATCGAGTTCGAGCTTGAACTCACTTAACTAATCTTATTATAAAATATACTTAAAAAAATAGGAAAGCTATTTTAGGCTCGTGAGCCCAATGAGCCGATTACCACATTGCTCAGACTAAACTCATTTAATTACTCAAACTCGAACTCAGCAAGACTCGAGCTTAAACCGAACTTAAACAAATTCGAGCTTGAGCTGCTCGGAGCAACTCGGCTCATTTTTACCTCTATTAGCTGTGACATGCAATGGTATATGCTAAATGGACCTTTCGACTTGTTTTCAGTCATAGCTTAGCTGGCGGCTACATATACTTCATGTTTGATTCGAGGCTGGTATCAGGCCGAAATTTTGGTTGCTAAGATGGTCAAGATTCAATGCAAGCTGAAAATCTTAGTTAAAATTCAGTGTTCATTGAAATAATTTAATATATGTCGTACGAAAAATTTTCTACCTTAAAAAAAAAAGGAAAAAGAATAAATGTGCCACTAGAGGTAGTATCAATAAATATGCAATATTATTGACAAAATCAACAGTAAAGCAAATTAACTGCTAGTAGATCGTGAAACGAAACACTCTCACTGATGTATATCCACAAAAGAAAAGTGTTTTACATCATCAAAATCAAGCGTCTCCCAAGAAGATATACAAGGTTGAAAACAAATACTTTACAAGAATCTCACATATTCATTTGTTCCTCACCAGCTCAGCACCCATAAAACTAATTATTTCTTGATCTTTTTCTTTAATTTCTCTTTGCTTTTGCAATTTGTAATACACCATCAAAAGAGGAACCAAATGATGAATAGCTTTTGATCAACGAGTAATTACACACTCGAGGAATTCCCTACTAGATCGATCTGCAACGGCTCTCTTTACAGTATCTGTATCCATATGCTCCCTTGCCAAGACTCCAGTAATCTCCGACTTGATACAAATTACTGGAACGAAACCAATAAGTGTTGACTCGGTTAGTTGAGCTGAATTTTGCAGTTGAGAGGTCTACAAAAAGTCGGGAATTCGAACCCACAGCAAACACTTATTAGGAGAGGAATTACCGAAATTGCTATATTCCACGAACGAGATTAGTCTCGTCCTCTCAGGGAGTGGGGATACTGGTAGAAAAACCAAAAAAAAATAAAAAAAGGGTAACAATAATTCTCCGCATCCACAAATGAACAACACGTCGGCCTTTTCAGAGCATGCTTGCACCCAGAAACCGCTATCTAGGCCACCATGAAGGTATTCCTTGCTTTTTATCAAATAGCTTTAGCAAGCTTTTCAACGTTGATCAGTCGAATGAAAAAAGATCATTCTGATCATCCGGGCTTGGGACAACGAACTCTACAAGCCTGACAGGCTGGTGGCAAAGAGTATGAATATTTGCATACATCTTGACCAAACTTCCTTTTCCAGACATGCCTTTTCTTGAGACCGCTTTGAAGAAGGTTGCTGCTGAGAGAGAAAAAAAATGGAGCAACTCAGTGAGCAATCAAGTCGTCTATGTCATCTGCGTCACAGAATAAAACAGAGTAGCTTAAAGACAAGCCTTAGATGGTTATTACACCAAACTTTCTGAGAAGAAAGATGACAGATAATCATTCCTTCGAATATGATGAAACAAAATCTTTGATCCTCTGCTTCAGATTCTGAAATCGAAGTAGACAGAAATGAGAATTGGCGTATTGAAAACCTAAAATACAAAGAGGTAAATTAGGTTAAGAAGATGAAAGAATATTCACCTTCAACTCTTCGTGCAGCAAGATAAACACCTTCTTCATCTGCTTGTGCCTCTGAAACCAGAAATTGTGAACCACTAAGTTGTAAAGAACAAATAAAAGCTCCCTTATCTTACAAATACATCAACAAAAGAAAGAATGGTAAGCTTTCTGGCATGGGAGAATCTCCTATTCCCTTAAAGAAGAAACAAACAAACCATATCAGTACAAAACTGTAGACTTCACTAGTTAGGGAAGCAGTGTTTTGCTATGACACACATCTAGAGGCAAGTTAGAGTCATCAGATCTTATTCTCACTGTCTAATTAACACAAAAAGGTACTATCCAAGGTTTTCCATGCCATGCCAAGTCGACTATCGGTAAATCTGAAACTCGGCACATACCGTGCCAATCCGTAGAATTTATTATATTTAAAAAATTAAAATTATTTATAATAAAAAATATTAATGAAATAAAATACTAAAATAAAATATAAAAGACTCAATTACATATACAAAGCATATAGAACGAATTCATTTCGTGCCGGAATGTATATTTTTTATAAGAAATTAAAAGAAAGGGTCACACGCCTCGCATTTTTTTTAAAAAAGGAAAAGGTCGCACGCATCTGGGCGACCGGTAGCTGCCAATCGCACCGCGTGCGGGCGACAACATCTTCCTCCTCGCAAACGCAGGAGGAAGACGGTAACTAAAAAGAGAGAGGGGGGGGGGGAGAGAGAGAGAGAGAGAGAGAGAGAGAGAGCAGGGGGACGGTGCCGGCCGGCTCAGCACCATGACGGTGCTGTTGTCCGGCGGCACCGGCACAGCAATCCTTGGTCCTATCATCTACCAAATGGGCATAAAAATGCAAAAAATTTGGAGTTTAATCTTATATGCCAGTAATCCTTGGTCCTATCATCTACCAAATGGGCATAAAATCCAAAAATTTGGAGCTTAATCTTATATAAACACTCAAGCTAAATAGGGAGCAAAAAATGGAGCTAGAGACAAAAACATGTCCCTTAAATGATATGCATGCAAACTTGCAAAATTACAAGTAACTGAAATATCTTGCAAGCATATAGTAACAGTCATGTGAATCACAAGAAGAGTCTAGGATCTTCATATCATATTCGCGATGATAATCAAACCACAGTTTTACGTGCCAGTTCACATGAGCAATGCCGGATAGCATGTGCTCGTTGTGGTAGTTATCGGCACGACACGAACAGCACGACACGTGCCAAAAATCTT
This sequence comes from Xerophyta viscosa, assembly GCA_002076135.1. Lineage (NCBI taxonomy): Eukaryota > Viridiplantae > Streptophyta > Magnoliopsida > Pandanales > Velloziaceae > Xerophyta > Xerophyta viscosa. The sequence continues at coordinate 98,139 of MJHO01000031.1, forward strand.
ATATATGTATTTGTATATTAATTTCATTTTTTAATATTTACTTTTGAAAAATAACAACAAATGTTTATCGGCACGGTCGCACCACAAAACGGCTCGGTTGGCACATGCACGATTTGAGTTTACCAAAACACCGCTCGGCTCGGCATTGAAAACCTTGAATTGAACACATTTCATACTACAAATATGCACACACTAATATCAGATACTCTCGCTTCAACTAAGAAGAAACAGAATACTACTTCGGAGACAGTTGTAATGAAAAAAAAAATCAATTACCTCTCCGTGTTTTCGATACATTTCCTTCAATCGACTTAATGCACCATAATACTCCTCAGAACTCCTTCTTTTGCAACATCAAGTTGGTTCCCAACTTCAAGAAAGTCATTCCTGCATGCGACAAATTAAAAGTGCATCAATAACATGCTAATGAGTGCACAATTAGATTATGTTAGAAGTAGGTCACGGTTTCACAATTTTAGGCATAGACTCAACCAGCTCTGTACCGTATATTCTCCAAATTCTTATTCAAAGTGCAGTAGTAGCTGTACTTCTCCCGATATTCTTCTACATAATCTTTATACCTGTTCAGATGCCACAACCATATTTAATATGATGTTCCAATGGCTACCTAAGATGTGGCAATACACATAAGAAAAAAGAAAAAAAAAAGAAGAAAAATTTTCAGCAAATAAAAGTAGCTAGTAACATTGGTAAATAAGAAAAGGGTCCTAAGCATGTTGATGTGAATGATGACGAGCGTTGACCATATGCAATATGCCATGAGTTGAAATGTAAGGAGCATCTTAATTTACGCAATCATATTTAGATAAGGTGAACTCGAATAGCCATTACTTACTGCAAGTAATCTTTTATTGGACCCTTTAGCTCAGGATCTTGCTTGTCATACTTTGACAAGAGCAAATCATCTTCGGAAGTAAAGCCTCTTCTGCTACCATTGCTATGACTCTCAATCTGAACACTGCCATTCCTCGGGTCGACAGAATTTCTTGCGTGTTTGGGTGCTTTGACAGTTTTCTGCTTAATTTGACCTCCATGTTTATCATCATCATGAGGTAAAGCAGTGGGCCTCTTGTTTAGGGTTACATTATTGTCCAGACGCATAACCGATCCTGCTCTGTCACTCTGGGCATGTCCTTCGGCTGGATTACCGAAATGAAGTTTTTCTTCCGTATCAAGATGTGCTCCAAAAATTCCCTGGTGGCTATGATACACAGAAGATTTTTGCTGGGGAGGGAAAGATTCTACCTTGTTAGTTTCGGGCTTTTTCTTGAGCGTTTGATCATGATTCCCTGAAATCCCACCTCTTGAATTAGCAGGTGATTGTTTCTTTGATTCAGAAACGCGAATTTCTGTACTTCTTCCTTTGTTAATCTCAACATCTGAATTATTCTCAAAAGACTTGAATAAATCTATTTTCTCAATTTGCTTCTGACCCCCAAGGCCTCCTCTCCTGCCAGTGGCTCACGGAATTCACCCAACTTCCAGTTCCGAAAGTTCTCTTCTAAGTACACGCCCTTTCGCATCATCAGGAGAATGTCTTTTTGCATCAGTTTTGCGAATTTGTGATGGCTGTGCAGCATCTTTTAAAGCAGTGAAATCATAGGGCTTTCTGTTATATGAATCTGAATCAGATAACAAATCACTCCCAGGAATGCTTTGCCCTCTATGGTAACCATTATATCCTTGCATATCTCTATCCCGTTTATTTCCAGGCATTGAATGCCTATCACGATTAGATAAGCTTTTCTCAAAAGATGCATCCGCAACATCAGGAGGACCAGAAAATGTTTCTGAAGTCTTATTACTTTTATTATGCTTCGGAAGTCTATGAGACTTCTCCATATCACTTGTGGACTTCCTCCTTCCACTCAGATCTGCAACCAGCTTACCTGGCGGATCAATAGTGCTATCTGTCTGGTCATCTTCACCGAAAACTTCCTCCATGATTACCTCAGAAGGAACATTGCGGTTTTTTGAAGCAATAGCTTGAGATGAGCTCACACCCTTTGGTCTTTTGGAATTCTCTGGCCTCTCTTCTATATAATTAGTAGCATCGACAACCCTTTTGCGTGTAGATTTTGACCTTTTTTCGTTGGTATCTGATTGCTTCTGTCCAGGCAGTGTTGTCTGCTTGCCAGTGAGATTCTGCTTAGCAACCTGCTGATTGCTTCCATTGAGTGAATTTCTAGGATTATTAGGTGCTTTTCTACTATCCATAGTTTTATGTTGATAAGGTGAACCCACTACATCCTCTTTATTATGTAAAGAAGATGATGGATATAAATCTGAAATAGCAGTTGCCTTCATGCCCGTCCCTAGAACGCCAGTTACAGGATTTATGTTATTAACATGAAAATCATCAGCAGTATCAACTGCACCAGATATCTCGTACTTCCCATATTCATCAAATTTTTCTGGTGCTTGCTCAACGTGCCTATCCTGCTTCATATTATCCCCATCATGCCCACCTTCATCGGAAGAAAGCAACTTCATATCAGCATCTGTTTTCAAATCAACATCGGCTTTTTCATCATCACTGGTCATTATGTCCACTTCGACATCAGATCCTTCCTTACTGCTGGATGAACCATCACTGTCGCTATCACTGCTGCTGGCACTATCACTTCCTGCAGGACTTCTGCTTTTGCTCCTGCTTCTACTAGGACTTTCACTATCACTTCCACTGTCACTGCTATCACTGTCACTCTTGCTATCGCTTGCACTTTCACTGGAACTGCCAACTCTTTCTTCACTTTCATTCAACTTATGATCATCAATTACATGATCTGGGCTGTTCATTGCATCATGAATCCTTTCAAATCGATCAGATTCTTCATCTGCATTAATATTCAACTGAGCTTGCTGTTCAAACTTTTCAGATGTTTTTTCTACATCATCTGCTTCTACAGGTAACGAGTAATCCTGTGCTTTTTCAGAGGATCTGCAACACATCATATAGAAAGCCGGGTAACTAAAAAGATCACATATCAGTCATGGAAAAGTCACCAATTTCAATTTAGTCCCTTAATTCGTTACCTTTTACCAACTCAAATTTCAGAAAAAGCCTATCAAGTCTAGATTGTCGCAATGACAATGGCCCTTCAGCCGATGAAAGAATTTTCCCGTCAGTTAGCATGACATGGGTCTACAATAAAGTTTAAGGTGCCGTCTCGTGCTGCGTTTCGGTAAATCCCAAATTCGAGACATGTCGAGCGTGCCGATGGTACCATCTCAACTGTACCGTTATATATTTAGTTATTATTTTTAAAAATAAAAAACTAATTTAAAAATTCAAATATAAAAATTTTGCGGCACGTGCCATGCAGATTCATTTCGTGTTGACAACCGTCAGAACAGGCACATGCCACCCTGCACAGGCTGTGCCGACCACACCTAATACCATGGTCTAAAACATGAATTGCACGTGGCATTTTAATCCTAATTGGCACTATTTCTAATATCATAATACTTTCAAAAGAATTAGAGCATTATATGGTGGCTTCTTTTCCCCAAACCGGTGAAGAACTGAATGCTCACAGCATCAGTTGTGGCGCAAGTCCCCTCACCACCAAACACCTCCTCGACAAGGTTCATTCAAAAGGCAATAGATGTGCACACCGCAAACCAAGCCTCTCCTGGAGATGCCGGTGGCCATTATCTATCTCTATTCCATTTGATTAGACTCCATGGTCGTAATTTTAAGGTTCCTTCTCAGATCAATTTCTTTTTCCCCTTATCACTTTCATGTATTCATATTATCTCCCACCCCAAACAAGACTGAAATCAACCCGATTACAGTTTGGTACGATTAAATTGCAGTTGGGTTAGAGTTGGCTACTTATTTATTCATTTCTGGTTTGGTAGAACATGCTTCAGCTCAACTTCTAGACTAATGGCACATTGGATAAACCAATGCTGACCCCTACTTTCAATTGTTTTTCCTTTGAAAGGGTTCTAACATCACGAAAAAATACCAATTAGAGTTACTAGTGGCACGTTGGATCCACGGGTGATTCAAGTCAGCACAAACTGAGATAAAGCTCATTCCGACGACGAAAAGGATCACACTTTCCCTTTTCCAATCCATTAGAAGGCTTGATTGGTATTTGAATCTGTGTATAGCGACAAACTGTGTTCTCTAATTATCATGATACACAACTACTTCTGAACTTGGAATCATAAATCTGGATAACTAACAGAACATTGAGCAAATTTATAGACCTACAACTTATTGCTTACTAACAACACAAAAAAGTCCACAGTTTGAGGAAGATATAAGTACCGTGAGAAGGAAAAAGGCTAACAGTTGGTGTTTCAGTATATCAAGCATTGTCAACTAATAAATCCGAATACATTAAACAAAGACCAGGAAAAAAGTAATGATTTATAGCTAGAAATCACTATCAGCATTTCATCTCCTTGGGAAATAAATAACCCGTGGGTGCAACAAAAACATACGAGAGACAAAAATAAGCATTGTCAATCGAAGTAAAAAAAAAGTGCATATGTACCCTGCAGGTTCAGATGCTTGGCTTTGAGAGCTCCTGAGATGAACTTCTGGCTTCAAAGTGTACCGACCTGGAGCTTGGTAATTTGCAATCTATTGAAAAAAACAAGGATGAACAGACACTTCTGCAAGATGAGATTAGAAGTCTTATGTAAGATATACTGTGCTTACACTCTTTATGACATTCTCTATCGTCTTTCCACTGTTCGGAAAGGTCTCTGCAACAGCTCTCTGAATATTCTAAACGCACAAAAAATAAGGTAATTAGCCACCGTAAAGAAACTAATTTAGTGTTCAATATTGTATATAAAAAACTCCCTATAAAAGTGAATACCAAACTACATTACGATATAGGAGTCATAACCACAAGAGCATAAAGAACCCGAAACCATTTTAAGTCAAACTAGAGTGATATGCAAACTAAAATCAATACCCATCTAAGAACCACTTAAAATGTCTATTTCTAAAAGATTGCTCATAGGAGCACGTTATTTGCAAATATCCTTCTCTCAAGTTCAATCCTTATATCGATGTTTGTACATAAAACCGGACTTACAGTAAAATCACCAAATTTTTGTTGAACAACAAAACTAGTTATGCAACTAAACATAATAAACTTGCAATTAAACAGGAGGTGCAGAAAATAAGATCCAAAAGAAGTGCAGAAATAAGACATGGCAAAGGACAACAAGAAAAGACTACAGAACATCTACATGACGAACGTGCAACTCCTTATAGACCAAATGCAAACTTAACTGCTTCATGGATGCAGTGAATAGAAGGTGACAAACATCTACAGGGTCGACTACAGTTCTCTATTTTTAATCTAAAACAAATGCCTCTTAAGTGTCCACTAAGAAGGAAATTAGGAACTCAGATCTACACCTTCAAGTTCATCCCTTTCGGATTTTCAGACAATATAGTAACTAACATGCTTCGTAGATCTGTTCGTTTATCAGCATTGCTTGTTTCATCCCCATGTCATCATGTCCAGTTGTCATAACTTCTACTTCAGGTATTTCCTTTTCCAAATTCCCCTCATCTTCTTCATTTGTGCTCAAAGCAGCAATTACATCATCGTGGAGTGCGTCTTCACCAGGTGAGGTTGTTGCTCTGCTGGTGAAGTTTAAACTGCCAGATGCATGCTGTTCAGAAGGAGATGCTGCAGGGGACAGTGAAGGCCTTACTTTGCTTGAATTTTTAATTGATGTGCTGTATTTGGTAGTGGACTTTGTTATACCTGCATTAGAAGATGAATACCAACACATAAGCACGATTGTAGAATCAAATCTAGTCAACTATTAGGTATTGATGTCAAAGCAGTTTAAGTTATATTTAAAATATCTTTTACAACTCATAACACAATAGAACATATAGAAGCCATATTACGTAAGTCTTATTTTTAAAAAATTAAAAAAAAAAAAAGTCACATGCAAAAGAAGTTTATGATTTACCTAAAGTCGGTTCAACTTTCCGCTTCTTATAGAACTCCTTCCTTTTCCAACTCATCCTCCTCATATTACCTAGATAAGACTTTATAATTGAGATATTACAGCAGAATATATTAAAGGATGCCATAACCAATAAGCAATAAGGGAGCAAAAAATAGAGTGGGGATAAAATACATCGACTCCTTCTGAGCATAATTTGCAGTATCGCCGATACTGATACAATATTATTGATACTGCCCAGTATCATCGACACAGATTCAGATGTGGCGATAGCGAATCACCGATACTGTTGGGCCGATATAGACAGATTTCAATATAGCGACAGCAAATCACCGATACTGTTGGGCCGATATTGTCCAATCAAAATTCTACAAATAAGCCGATTTGGTTCCAGTTCCAATATTGCAAACCTCGCTTCTGAGCATTCCCTGAATGCTATAAAATCTCACCTCTACTAGACTTTGTTGTACTTTAAAGAAGATCTAATCCAAAAATCATTAGCCTACACAACAGTGATGATGCAAATGCATATAATGGTTGAATTTATAATTTATACGGCTATGCAGCTCGATGGGAAAGGACTTATATCGAAGTTCTACTTGAACTTCGTCACTATATCACATAATTCCCAAAAACAAAGTTGATATCCCACTAGCTCATGTTGCAGATCTGCATAACCTACAAAAACTCTTCGCTCAACACACCACAAGAAAAATAGCTAGATGGTTGTTAAAGTGAATTAAAGAGATGGAAGAACAAACCCTCCAAAGCAGCTGCAGCCATAGTCTTAGCCTGGCTCTTTACTGATGGATTGGTAGGGTCTAGCACAATGGCCCTGTTGGAAAGCATAACTGGTAAGTATAGTTTATAAAGACGTATATATAAGACTTTTAAAACTGAGGTCAAGTGGTAGAGACTCATAAGAGTGCATTTGGTCAATATCAATAAAAACTGATGAGTATAGAATCAGCCTTTATTAACCACAAAAGGAAATTGCAGAAGTATGGTAGAGACACAGATCATACTTTGAATACTTCAATAGAGAATGAAAATAATGTGGCAGAAAAATAACAATTTAAATTTCTGAGAACTTCATCAAGCAATTAATTAAAACCAGCCTAAACTCCAAAATAGAACAAAATGAAGAATTCTCAGATGATTTAAATGGCCAAATGAACCAGATAGTAGACTGATCCAGCAAACAAGTTAACTAATATCACAAATAATGGATACACATCAAACAAATTCCAACCCTTGAAAACCAATTTAAAACATAAAACACACTCATAATGCATGATCATACATATAATTTAATAATGGAATCTATTACACTCACAATATAGCAAATAAAAAATCTAAGAAGAGAAAGAAAAAACCATGAAACAACAAACAAAAAATATAATCAAACTTTAACAAAGGATATGTTACTGCTAGTTAGAAGGGTTATGAGAACTATGAAATGTACCAGACCACCAATTGCTAGCAAACACCATTCAGTTAATTGTTTTAGCTATTCAAATTTAAACTAATCTTATAATGATACATTAACCATGCAATGGCAGCATGATCACAATAAATTAGAAAAAAAAAATCAACTCGTTGATTTTTTTTGTGCTTAATATGAACTAAACGACATAAGTAAACATCAATACTATTCACAAATAAATTAACGAAAATAAGAGTAAGGACGTACTTTCGAGATTTAGAAATTCGCTCAGCCTCCTCTGATCTCATTTTGACATGGTTCTTCGTAGACTCATCTAAAGTCCTGTGCACATTTAACTTGCGCCAAACTGAACCGCATTCAACAAGCAGCCCATTTCCATCATCTCCGCTTTGTCGCTCTTCATAAATCTCACACAAGTCCCCTACTTCCCCAGACCAAGTAAACCTAAATTCCTTCCCGCCAACATCTATTACCTAATGCCAGAAGATTATAGTCAAATTGTAAATTCAAAACGTAAACAATACAAAGTAAAGAAAAACATAAAAAATCTCACGTTTCCTGAGGAATTATTTGTGTTGGGGTCGAATTTGATTCTGGCTGCGCCGCCCTGAGCTTCCACGCGGCAAATCTCGTCGACGAGGTCGGGAGTAAGTCTAATTATAGCGGCGAAGTCAGGCGGTCCACCACGGGACTCAAGTGTGAAAGCCTCGGATTGGCCAGAAGAAGGGCCCACCGATGCGGCGGCGGCACCTGAAGACGAGGGGCGGGAGTTGCGGCCCGCCACCGGAGGGCGGGCCCCACCGGGACGGTGAATCGACGGGCCTGCAGGAGGAAGCGGCCGCTTGGCCCGCTGCCGCTGCCACGACCGCCACCGCCACCGCCGCCGCGGCCAAGTTTGAACATTTTATCTGTTTCTCTTCGCTCTCTCGCCGTCGAGAATGAGCAGGGAAACATAAAATTAGTTAATCGCGGGATTTTACCCTTGTTTGTGCTACTGTCTATTTTACCAATATATCCCTTAACCCTTTTTTTAAGAAACAAAACTCCAAAAATGATGTTTGGAATGTATGTAGTAGTAACTAATTTCCAAGTGAATATTTATATTCTGGTAAGGGTAAAAATAATATCTAAGTAAATAATACAGACGTTTGATTTGGAGTAAACAATACTCACCAATTAAAAAAAATAAATAAAACACAAACACGTTGAGCGCCCTCCCTCCCCCGTTGTCGTCCACGATCAACAACCCGGCCACTGTTGTCGCTCCCGCCGACCACCACTACCGCCATCGACTTCATCCCCGAGCATCATCCCTACCGTCGAGCACCGACCTCGTCCTCACATCATCTTCAAACGTCTAGCCGTGAGTGTCGTCGCGGTCAAAGCCACACACGTCTCCGTTGATTATCTGCCCACATTATCGTCCTCCTCTTCGAGCTCCGCCTCCGTCATTGTCGTCAGCAAGCAAAAGAGAGACGAGTGAGACGTTCAACAACGACGATTGAAGGAGACAAAATATAGAAGGACGAGTGCGTGAGAGACAAGAGAGAGACGAGTATGCAGGCGAGAAAGAAGAGACTCTCTCATGTGCAGACGGTAACGTACTACCCACCTTGAAAGCTGGGTAAAACTTATCCGTCCGGTAATTCTACCTAAACCAAACACGGATAATGTAAAAATTATACATATAACTTTTTACACACCTACCAACCAAACGGGACCTTGAAATATTCAGACTATTCAGCATTGTTCAACCGTAAATTAGACTTTGTAAGAAAAATGCTACGATGGGACTATTTTTCGTAGTAAAGTATTCAGACTATTCAATAATAGTAATGAAAGTATAAACAGTCATTATTAAGAAATATATAACAATTGTGATAATGATAACAATAATAATAATATACTCCAACTAAACTATGGAGACTTGTTAACTTTATTTTTTCGGCCCTATTCAACGCGACGTTAGAGACCTCGTACATTAATATCGATATTATTTTTATTACAACCATCTATGTGCCGTCTACGATACGGTACCAAATTAAAATCAATTATAGTCTAAATGCGGACCACAGTTCGGACTGATTTAGATTTAGTATGGACCGGATAATGCAAACACAGTTTAGATTTGATATAGACCGGACAGTGCTAACACGGATGGACCGGTCCGACTTAACAATAGTTATAACAAAAATCATATTTTTCAACAAAATATAAATTTAAGACCTATTTAAAATAATATCAATATTAAAACTTTAACAAAGTTTAAGAGAATTTTTAACCATTATCGAGCTACCACCTGGAACCCTTTAGATTTCAGGTAAGCAAATTTTAAACTGCAAGCATGCAATGTGCTATGTGATAAAAGTAGTAAATTAGATTTAGAAATTTATTTTTTTAATATTAAATTTAAAATTTCTCACATATTTAGAATTTGAGTCTTTACTTATTAATATGATTATTGTCTATAAATAGAGGGAGGTGGAGCAAATATGGAGATGACTCCGAATCACTGAGAATAGACTCGAAAGGTGATTCTGTGAAGTCTGGATTCTCATATTTTAAAGAGGGCTTAGAGGAGATACCATGACTCTGCGAAGCTCGATCGTCTGCTCAATTTAGAAATCGTTGTAACTCGTTTATTTAATACTTTTAGTGTATATTTTTGCTGGTGACTACTTTAAAGTCCGTAGTTTTATCTTGAAATTTTCTAAAAATTTCTATATAAAAATATCGTATGTCCAATGTGATTGCTCGTGTCTCTTTCTAGCCATCAACGTCTTCGAACACTCAGAATGTCGGTTTGGTAGACTGCAGACTCGACTATTAATCCTTTTTTTTTTGGCTCTTTTCCAATAAAACATTATAACTATAATAATTTCAATATAACTTGTCTTAAATTATGGATATGGAAGTATATGAGCCGTTATATATTGCATTATCTTCTGTTAAAAATCGGTCACGTAGTCGAAATATGGCTCTGCAATTGTGCGATCTTTTTACAATTAGTTGGAATCTGTTGTCCATCATAAGTTGTTGAAAGATACGATTCATAATAGAGCCTAACGATCTATACGTATCAAATAGCCGGCGTATCTATAGGGACAAAGGCTTGGCTATCTTTGTTATATATTGTATATTGCCGGACATAAGTACTAACGAGTTTTTTTTTTGCTCAAACTTGCCCCTGCTAATCACTTATGGCATAATTAAACCTCCTAATGCTCTTTGGTCAGTTGACTCAGTTTGGCTTCTTAAGCTTTTTTCTTTTCTTTTTTTTTTGAAAAAAATTGAATAATTAAGTTAAGTTCAAACATTGATTTGATGCAGGTGTCTCTCTCTTTAGATAGTGATGAAGAAGAAGCTGCACTTCTTCTTCTTCTTTCTTCTTCTTCTTTTTTTTTTTTTTTTTTTTTTTTAAATTAAGATATCGTGGAAAAACCATAATAGAAATACACATCTTTGTAAGGATCAACTTTGAAATCTCCACATTCAGTTTCGACTAATACTCTGAAATTAAGTACATATCTTTTATGAATGTCTACATCTGCCATGCTCCTCACCTACACTTCTAGAATTTGTATGTTTTGTTTATTTATTTTTTTTGGGTTTAATATGTTCCCTGAAATTTGATTAATTTTCAAACTTCAGATGGTATGTTGAATGGGTAATGTTTAGCGGAAATTGCATATCAACCCTTTATTTTAAAAATTATCTACAAAGCAAAGACCTGGTTTAAAATCTTTACAAATCAGTTCATATTTTAAAATTATATTAGAATTTTTTTAATTATTATATAAATATTTTTAAAAATATTTAATATAATTTTAGAAAAAATATTTGAGACTTCAAAATTATAATGGTTTAAATTCTAATCTTCCCTTCAGAAACATTGTCCTTTTTCGTATATGTTATATTACAAAAAATTATAAAGTTAAAAAACAAAAAATTCTGTATTACAACGGGAACGACTCCGCTACCCGCATTGAACCGGCAATTCGTGGGGACAGAAAATTCTGTTTTCAGACAGAAATATCTTACCGTTACAAAAACTACGAATTCAAAATCTTCGACTTTATGATATCTTATGCAATTTAAGTCTGCACCAACGGCTATATCACACACCTCCCAATCAAACATCACTATCCGTTCCTGCTGTTCGCTATCTAGAGTTCCGGCGATCTATACTCATCTGTTCTCAATATCCCCGGCGATGAAGGATTTCACACACCTCCGACGTGCTCTGCCCGCCAGCCCTTCTCCCCAGCGCCAACGCTCAGCTCGATCGACCAAGGAGAATGTCGATCCCATAGGCATTTCCCAGCCGGTGTTTTCTCCCTTTCGATCACCGACGGCGGAGGCGGCGGTGGAAATACCTCTATCCGTGAAGAATCGGAGCCCCCTCCCTCCGCGCCCGGCACCACATAAGCTCCTGACTAATACTCCGCTCAAGCGCAAGCTGGAGATGGTTCCAGCGGAAGATATGCCGCCAATGCTGCCTTCGAATATAGCTGATACAGGCGTCCAGGTGCGATGCCTATTATCTTAAAACACAAGGAGGAAAATATTGAGATCGAATATGATCTCAGGATGATTATCAGAGGACATAACGTGCTCATCTAGCAATTATAAGCATCAATAGTTTTATTAGGTTAGATGTATTACGTTTTAACTAAGATTGAGATCTGATATGAAGTGGAAAGTACCACTTGCTATAGTTATACGCGATTTTACTTTGATTTGTCATCATTGCTGTTTAGCTGAATCTTAAGAGTTACATTATGCTCACATAAAAAATCACGTGTTTGTTTAAAATATATGTTTCTAGTGATGCTATTTAGAAAATGTTATTGCAGGTTTCCTTGAAATTGTTGTGTAACATATTTGGTGATTTTGACAGGTGGTAGTGCGGATGAGACCACCGAATGGGGAAGAGGAGCGGGAGGAACAGGTAGCTCAGAAGATTGCTCCGAGTTCAATTTCTGTCCATGATCAATTATTCACCTTTGATTCAGTGGTGGATACTAGAGCTAAGCAGGTTTTTAGCTTTTTCACTTTTTTATTCATTGATTGTTTGTATCAAATGTTTTATGGAAATTTGTCTGCGCTCATAGGTTTTTAACTTTTTTCAGAAAGATATATTCAATCTTGTGGGCATTCCTCTGGTGGAGAATTGTTTAGCTGGTTTCAACAGTTCCATTTTTGCATATGGACAGGTATATTCAGCTCTTCGTATCTCTTGCTTCAGTGTTTTCTACTTTCAATGGATCTATTTAGATTAGTAAGTAATGTTTTGTCTCGCACGAAACAGACAGGCAGTGGGAAAACCTATACTATGTGGGGGCCTCCAAGTTCTTTGTTAGGAGAGGAAACGATAAGTGATGAATGTGGTTTGACACCGCGGGTGTTTGAACGTCTATTTGCTAGGATAGCGGAGGTATTTTAAAACAAGCTCTTCTTTAGTACTTCTTTTCCGTTTATGATTATAGAATTAATTGCATGTTGTTATCTTCTGCAGGAGCAAATTAAACATTCGGACAAGCAACTGAGATATCAGTGCCACTGCTCTTTTTTGGAAGTAAACATGATTGCTTGTGCTTTTGTGTTCATTGATAGTTAATGGAATACCATTGTGTAATACGTGTGCTTCGTTGCTAGATTTACAATGAGCAAATAACCGACTTGTTAGATACCACTCAAAGAAATCTTCAGGTAATTCACTTGTGTATGCATCTTTCCTTCAAGTCTTACGTATTTTCAGTTCACAAAAGGTTGTTTATTTATATTGTAATTTTTGTTTTTTATCTATTGTAACACTCTAGCTAAGAGAAGACGTCAAAGCTGGTGTTTACGGGAGTATCTTACAGAAAAACCTGTATGCTCAACAAGGGATGTAATGCAATTGCTGGTAAGGTGGGTGCATGTTCTTAGAATGCTTTTAACTTTCAGTTAGTGCAGCTCACTTGTACATTTGCTCGACAGATATAAAGTTTGGACTTGAACTTTTATATTATCAGTTAGTATGACTTACTTTTGAGTCTATTTGGAATAAATATATTTGCACTAAGATATATATAGTGTATAGGTGTGCATTTAAGCCATGGTCTGTTCTGGTGAATAATGCGGAGTTTCCTTTTTTATATGCTTTAGCCTCAATAGTTGATATTACTAGTCGTATTCTATAAATTTTTACAAGCAGTCTAGTGAATCTGTTTGTTGCCAGATGCATATAGAGATATATTATGACCAATTCTTGATGGCTATATATTGCAAACACTACTCATCGTGCTTTACTCACAGGCAGTCTAGTGAATCTGTTTGTTGCCAAATGCGTATAGATATAGTGTGGCCAATTATTGATAGCTATATGTTGCAAACAATTCCCTCGTGTTTTATTTGTGCTACCACTTCTTGTACAAGCCTGTTTGAACACTTTCGAGGTGCTTTGCTAAGCATGCATACTTACCGCCTATATTGACGTTCTTCTGAACTTAAAAAATCTTAGCTTAATTGCCAAGCATGCCAACCCAATCTTCCGAGCAGATGCTTGGAATTTGATATTAACTGCCGTAGATTAGGTATACTTCATGTGGTTTTTAACGCATATCTTGTATTTTTCTCAGAAGATTTTTGTTCTAGGCTAAATCATCTAACTGACATAAGCTAAGTTAGATGGTCATGTGTATCATTCAATTTATATTCAACTAATTCAACCTTCCCTAATGATAAATTCAGGGGCTTGCAAACAGGAGGACTAGTGCAACAAGCGCAAATTCAGAGAGTTCTCGTTCTCATTGTGTTTTTACTTGTGTTGTTGAATCTCGGTCCAAGGTAGGCCATAGTTCTTATTTTTGTAAACACGCAACACAAGGTTACAATTTTCTGATTTCAACTGCCACATTCCAATCTGTATTTTTTTATTTTTAAAAATGCAGATTTTCATTACCAAATTAAATTAATGTACAGTTGCAGCACTTTACATTTTCATAGATTAGGTAACTTGTATGGAAACACAATTTTAGCTTAATTCCTCTCATTATGTTGGAAATTTTCTTACAAGTACAGGAAATGGACTTCTGCTAATGGTTGAGGTTGAGTTGTTAAAATGGAGGCTTGAACACAGCTCCTTGCATCACATCTAGTGCTACTGCTTGCACTGTGGGCTTATGCCCTGTCAAGATGTTTTCTGACTTTTCTCCTTACTTATACGCAGAGCATTGCTGATGGCTTGAATACCTTAAAGGATCAGCAGAATTAACCTCGTGGTTTAGCAGGTTCAGAAAGACAGAAGTTGACAGGTGCTGCAGGCGACCGATTGAAGGAAGCAGGAAATATTAACCGTTCCCTCTCACTTCTTGGGTATGCTTTCACTTTCTACGGCTTTTCTTGTGACTATGTTTCTGTAGGACCTGTGTCGATCAGCATTTGAGGAGAGGAGTGTAAACTAGCTCTGAGTAGAGGCAAGTTTAGTACCATTTGAAAATAGTTGCAAACACTGTTTAATAGTAGCTAAATTGCTTATCATCTGACATCATTAGCAAACAACGACCATGCAATGTGTAAGTGGAAGCTGATGAGTATGAGTATTCGTTATGTCTACTGAGTATGTTAGCCAGGTTGTTGTATGAGGATAAATATCTACTTGAACTGCCTTCCAGTTTTGCTAATTACTTGCAGGAGATTATATAATATCCAATAGTCATGCTCAATCTACAATGACTGGAGTTATCAAAGAAAAAAAAAAATTTATTTGCTGGAGAAGATTGATGCTAACACTGTATAAGACTGAATGTTTTCCAGCTTATACCAAATACATGTATGCAGAGACTTTATAAATCATCTTGCCAATATTTTGAAAAATATGAGTTTTCTTTTCCTTTATTTGAAGATCATACGCAATTCATGACTGTCATCTTTTGGATGCATATGCCTTTTCGCATTAGAAGAAATTCCTTATTCCTAAGTTGTTTATGTCCTCTGTCCTTCCTTGGGATCTCTGTTGTGCAGTTTTTAAAGCATTTTGTTTGTTCAGGAGATTCGAACCATATTCAGCTAGCCAAATTTCTGTCTTTAATGGTTGATGACATTCACCACCATTTCTTCGGATTATAATTGAGAGATTCATTGATTTTACTTAGCAGTGCTTTTGCCTTTATCATAACTGTTATGTTATTGATTACATTTTAATTGGAGCTATTTGCAAGGGGCCTATATGCACCGTTAAGTAAGAGATATTCCCAGCGTTAACTTTTTCTCGAATAATTATTTTTTTGCTTGTATGGTGTTATAGTAATACTTTGTCTTTAGCAGTAATTAAAAAAAAAGAACCCTTTGATATTAACTTGCAGGAATCTGATTTACATTCTTGCCGAGATTTCTGAGTCTGGAAAGAAAAGGCATATTCCATATAGGGATTCCAAGCTAACATTCCTCTTGCAAGAATCTCTGGGTGGTAATGCAAAGCTAGCAATGATATGTGCAATTTCTCCTTCTCAGAGGTTGTTTAATAGTAGCTTAACCGATACCTTGCTAGATCTTTCCTTGGATATCTTTTTGATGATTTTTTTTAAAATTGTTGCAGTTGTGTGAATGAAACCATCACTACATTGAAGTTTGCTCAGCGTGCAAAAGATATAAAAAACAAGGCTGTTGTGAATGAGGTTATGCAAGATGATGTTCATGTGCTGCGTGAGCAAATACGCCAACTAAAGGTACCTTCAAGTTTTGGCATTCTTTATCAAATTAGTTATGTAATTTCTCTTACATCATACATACTTCTGTATAAGCACTTCTGCAGTCTTGACGCTTATTAGAATGAATGTTCTCTGAACAGGATGAACTTCATCGAATGAAGACAAATACAGCCATAACAGATAATAATGGAAGCTTCTCAACTGGATGGAATGCCCGCCGTAGCTTGAATATTTTGAGAATGAGCCTTCAGCGTCCAACAGCCATACCCGACCTCAGAGAAAGCAGTGATGAAGAGATGGAGATTAATGAGAATGACGTTGAACAGTCCTTTTCACAGGCAGTTCCACAGTCAAATTCGGTTCATACATTACCATCTCATTTAGAGAACTCAAATTTACCGAATTCAAATTCCAAACCTTCTTTTGATAGTGATATGCTTCTTGCTGGTGCGGCGGCGATGCACAAATCTTTATCTCTCTGTGTGACAGAGAATGAACTATCGGTTTCCACTGAGAAATGCCCAAAAATTGAAGAGATGCACCAATGTCCATCAATTGAAAATTCCCACGGGGAAGGTAATACTTTCACAGATATGGCTGCTATGTTGGGTAACACACAGATTTCGGATGCTTGTACTGCAAAGATGAACGAAGGAGAAGCATCAAATGATATCCTGAACAAAAATGCATCTTTTAACGAGAAGGCCATTACATGCTTTCAATTAGCAGGTGGTATTGAGTATGCATATGTTCCCTCTTTATGTCCATCTAAAATAGGCTCTCAATGCCTGCTGCATCAACATCATACATTACCATTCTTCCATGCGAATCTTCCACTTACTCACATCTTATTCTTTGAGTTTGTCTCCTATAATTGCAGATTCCTGCAGGGAGAGCCTCCATACGTCTTCAGTGGTATCAGCATCTAAGAAAGAGATACTTGAAGATACTGAAATTGACCTGGGAGTTATGAAGTTATCTCTTCAAGACCCTATCAAACATGAGGTTTCTGTTGTGTCTCAAATACGATCTAGGAAAGATACCTGTGAGCCAAGTGAGCATCTAGCTGTCAGTCTTCAGCAGGGTCTTCAAATAATTGACAGTGGAATGAAGAGCCCCACACTAAGACAATCTTCATTTAGGTTTTCAATGAAGCCAAAAGATCTCAAGGCACTTGTGCCAGTCCATAAAGTTGATATTGGGGTGCAGACAATTTCCATAGAATCAGATGCCCTTGAATATTCGACTGTATTTACTTGCAATATTTGCCAAAATAAAACAACACAAGTGGAAGACAAGGATGCCAACAATGATGTAAATATGCAGTTAGTACCAATGGATTCATCTTCTGCATCTGACAAGAATCAAGTACCTAAGGTGAGTTCTAAACCATAGAATCAAGTATCCAATGGAACATCTCCTTAGCTATCTTGATCTCAATGTTGCATGGCATGGTTTCTATTAAGATATTTACCTGTTAGCCATATGTATCCTAAGCTTCTTAAAAATGAGCCAAGCATCTTAAAATTGTATCCTAAGCTTCTTGACCAAAAATAAAAATGAGCCAAGTATCCTTTATTTATTTGTAGGCAGTGGAGAAGGTATTGGCTGGAGCCATAAGGAGAGAAATGGCACTTGAGGATCTTTGTGCAAAACAAGCCTCTGAAATTGCACAGCTGAATCGTTTGGTATGACTTTTTATTCCACCTTATTTTGCGATGTGCAAATAATGTATTCTTCTGTACTTACTAGTCATGGCATTTCAGATCCAGCAATACAAGCATGAACGCGAGTGTACTGCTATTATTGAGCAAACATGTGAAGATAAGATTTCTCGCCTTGAGAGCCTTATGGATGGTATTCTTCCTACTGAAGATTTCATGGATGAGGAGTTGATATCACTTAGAAATGAGTACAAGGTCTCGGATTATCGCTAGTTATATATCCTTTCCTAAATCTGCATATACCAACTTGATGTCGTTTACTCATTAACTGTTTGTGTGGCTTCCAGCTATTGAAGGAGAAATATGAAAACCACCCTGATGTCTTATATGCAAATATTGAGTTAAGAAGAGTACAGAGTGAATTGAAAGCGTACAAGAACTTCCATGATCTTGGAGAAAGAGACGTCTTAATTGAAGAGATTCATGATCTAAGGAGACAGTTGCAGCATTACGTGGATACCACCATGTCGACTAAAATGTTACGTCCTATGCTTCAATTGGATCATTCAGCCACAACTGTTTCATCTTGTGTTAGTGCAATTCCTGAGTCATCAAAGGAAAATCTTGATGAAAAGATTGAAGAAGAGAGGCGCCAGTGGGTTGAAACAGAAAGCAAATGGATCTCTCTTTGTGAGGATCTTAGACTCGAACTTGAGGCATGTCGTTTGCTCGCTGATAAATATAAATTGGATCTTGAGTCTGAGAAGAAATGTTGTGAGGAGCTTAAAGAAACCCTGGAAACAGCGATAATGGGCCATGCCAGGATGGTGGAACAGCATGCAGATTTCTTGGAAAAGCATAATGAATTGCTTAGAAGGCATCGGCATATTAAGGATGGAATTGCGGATGTGAAGAGAGCAACTACTCGAGCTGGTCTGAAGAGTGCTCAATCCAGGTTTATTGAAGCCCTATCTGCTGAAATTTCAGCTATGAAAGCAGAGTGGGAGAAAGAGAGAAAGTATTGGAGGGATGAAAATAAAGGGTTGAAGACTCAATTGAGAGACACTGCTGAAGCTGTTGAGGCTGCTGGAGAGCTTCTTGTTCGCCTAAAAGAAGCGGAAGAAGCTGCTGTGGCTGCCCAGGTATGACTACTTTGATTATGTTCTTCTTTTGTATTGACCCCACCCCACCAAACCAAGTAGCTAGCATGGAATTATCTAGGTGAATGATCTTTCATTTTTTTGCTCACTTTTAAAGCTTTATAAAACCGAGTCAGAACGGTGTTCTTACAGTTTTAGTATACGCGTTTTCACGCAATGAGATTCAGGCGAAACCAGACTCAAGTCCACTCGCTGAACAAACAGTCTAACTGGGTTCACGGGACTAATTCAATGCTGGGGAGTTACGGGAGTTGCATGAGTTAGTGGACAACATTAAGGGCACTTAGTGCACTAAGAACAGCTTAATGGGTAGCATTAAATATATAATGTATGGTACACCAGTTACAAGTGTTGAGAAAGCTGTATACAAAAGGCATATTGTAAAGTGCTTAGGCGTCTCTCATTTTTTCTTCATCAAGTAAAACGGGTATTTCCTACCAATTTCTCTCTCGTTTCTTGTCTAAAGTGGGGTTGAACTTAGGCTATTCAGGGTTTAGGTTCGTGGCGATAGCGTTGAACAACAAAAAAGAAGACTAAGAGGAGCCAACGAGGAACCCATCATGCGACATTTTGACAGCCCTTGACACTAAGATTGGAAGGACGGTGGATAAGGTGTCCGAAGTAGAGTCCTCGGTGGAGGGCATCACAGACATGGACGTTGGCCTTGAGGCGCCCATGGTTGCAAATGAACCAAGTCCTGGGCGACAACAACAACGCTTGGCTGTAATGGATGCGCAAATTAAGGCACTTTGCAAGAAGAATTAGGAGTTAAGCGGACAATTGTCATGGGAACCGGCCTTGTAAGGTCTAAGGCGGGAACTTGTAAGAAGGCTCGAGCTGTGGGAGGCAACGGCTGCCAATGGTGGACAACTTGGACATCTTGCGAGGTGTGTGGAGATGCCTAAGCCAAAAGGTATTTGAGGGCTCTAGGGTGCGCATGATATCGACAATTTTCTATACCGTATAAAGTAGGTATTTTGATGTTGTTGTCTTGCTTAATGATGGTTTAAGGCTTAGCACGGTGCCTTTTTCCTGGGCGAAGTCACAACTCAATAGTAGCGACGAGTATGTGATGACATAGCAAGAGGGAGGCGGACTGTCATTACGACATGGTAGGCATTCAAGGACGAACTCAAGGGGCAGTTCTATCCCGAGAATGCATCGGACTACGCACGACACAAGTTGAGGTAGCTTAAGCATATTGGGACCGTTTGTGATTATGTGAAGGAGTTCACGGAACTCATGTTCGAGAATGCATCGGACTACGCACGACACAAGTTGAGGTAGCTTAAGCATATTGGGACCGTTTGTGATTATGTGAAGGAGTTCACGGAACTCATGTTCGAGATCTCGAACATTTCGGAAGAACACTCTTCTCATCTAGGCAGAGAGACCTTGCACTGCTCCAATCATGCATGGGAAAGGACTAG
Source organism: Xerophyta viscosa (assembly GCA_002076135.1). Taxonomy (NCBI): domain Eukaryota; kingdom Viridiplantae; phylum Streptophyta; class Magnoliopsida; order Pandanales; family Velloziaceae; genus Xerophyta; species Xerophyta viscosa. The sequence continues at coordinate 118,512 of MJHO01000031.1, forward strand.
AGACGCAAGAATATTAGCATACATATTACAAATAGCAATATGAGAGGATTGTTGCACATCACGTGGAAGGAGGCGACAATAAGTACTCAACTAGTTGGAATGGGCAACCGAGAGGTGATGGGGCAGTGCAACTTAATAGGAGCGACAAGCGTGGCACTGTTATTGGTGGGAGAATGTCATGCAATGATGTTCAGGCCGAGCAAGACTCAAGTCCACTCGTTGCGAGACTAGCTCAATGCTCGGGATTACAGGAGTTGTATGAATTGCGTAGTTAATGGACAACATTAATGGCACTTAGTAGATGGCATTAAGAGTAGCTTATTTGGTAACATTAAATATATAATTTGTGGTACAACGGTTACAAGTGTTTAGGAGCTTATATAAATAGCGTATATTGTGGAGAGCTTAGGCACCTTTCATTAAGTAAAACGGGCATTCCCTATCAATCTTTCATTTTTTGTCTAAAGGCAGGCTGAACTTAGGCCATTCGGAATCTAAGTGCTGCGCGGATCACTAGGAGTTTTCAGCCCTAACACGTTGATGATGAATATTTGAATGCAAACAACAATCTGGATGGCTACTTTGGAGCAATTACATTCAGTTGTCCATCTAGGGTGGTCCCTGATCTGTTCTCTGTTTGTCCATTAGAAGGCATTACGAACTACTTGGAATATTCTAGAGATCAGAATTAAGGAATATAGATGCTGTGGAACCTGTTTAGATGCTAGTTTGTGTTAATTCCAGAATTGCAATTCTCTTAAAGTCTATTCTGCAATTCCATAATTGATTTTGGTTGTCGCCATACTTACATATATGCAATTTATTATAGAAACGAGTTTCAGTAGCAGAGCAAGAGACGGAGAAAGCCTACGAAGAAATAGATAATATGAAGAAAAACTACGACAGGGAGATAGTTTTGTTGAATAAGCTCCTGGCTGAATCAAGACTACCAAAAGAAGCCCTGTTACTACCGGTATCAACTGACGTCCACGTGGCTAGACGTGACGAGACAGAGAGTCTATCTGATCAGAAATGGAAGGAGGAATTCAAACCATTCTTCCAAACAGGTGAGAGTGATTATTTCAACGACACACCCTCGTGGTTTTCCGGTTATGACCGTTGTAACATTTAGGTTCGTTAAGAGGTGACTAAAGAATATGTAAAATTTGTTGTATACATTGATTAGCCATCTACACTTGTAAGTCAAGCCAAGTGATTTCTTATCATGTAAACTTGTATGACTGCTTGTCAATTTGGGCATGTCAAATGAAGACCAACAGTTGTACATATTAAAAGATACGAAAGTTTGACAAGCAAGTAAATAAAAGTAGGCTTAAGAGTTGGAGAGAAATCATCTAATATGATCTTACGTATCTAGAAATAGACGAAGATCTAGCTGTACTTTTATTCTTATTTATTTGTTTATTGTTTTCATTATATTCTATCTTGTTTATTTCTGCATTTATATATTTTTTATTTTAATTATTATAATCTTACTATTTTATTGCGTGCGTGGTCATACTTGTGATGTATATGTTGTCATGTTAGGAGTGATTTCTTGTTCTGTAAACTTGTATGACTGCTTGCCAGTATATTTGCATTTTGAGGTAGGAGATCTTACAGAAATAGTATTATTTCGGATATGGTTGTGTACATTTACTCTCTTAAGACCTGTCGTAGCAGTTACTGGGTTATTATTTGTTAGTGTTGTTTGTTGCTAGCCACTAGTGTCAGGAAAGTTGGCAAGCATTATAGAACAACTACAAGAGGATCAAATAATCTGACGCGCAAACAAACATTTGTTCATGTGATAAACTCTATATGGAGAAGGTCAGAATTTCAATTATCACTCACAAAATATTAGAAAAATTCTTGATAAACTTTTTATGCCAAACACTATCTTACTAACTACTTGGAGATGGCGGGATATTAGATTGTGCCTCAGAAAGTCTAACTATTCTTGTTCGACTCTATATTCTGTCAGTAAAATAAAAGTTCACTAGCATATATTCTAGCACATACGACGGATAGTTTTGCCTGAATATCGGACCTAAACTAATCTTAACCAGATAACAAATAGCGACCGACAATACTGATACTCAAAAAACATTAGTTTACTGAATGATCCAAGCTGTTCAGACATAGTCTATTGAATGATGAGCAGCGATTTCGAAATCAAAGTTATCAATGTTTCAGAGCCGTTGAGACGATCTCACAAGTACATTGTCCGTTCAAGATCGCTCAACAGCAGGAAACAATTTTGAATTAATTGTACGCTGCAACTCAAATATTTCTCATGAACTCTGAGTATTGATTCTGTTTGATGGGTTTTAATCAGTGCCTTGTTGGATTATACATTCTGGCGATTCTGGTCTCCTTTTTTCCGAGATGATAAGCACAGATTCACCAAGCATTCTTCTTCGATCACTCATTGCTGAACCAGGTGGATAGTGTTAAACATCCAATTAAGCCCAAATCCAAAAATAACTCTTTGAAGCTCATTGTTTAGAATAATCTAAAGTTTAGTTTAATAAAAAACTCAATAATACTTAGAAAGCTCCCTGGAATCTTGTAAGCATCTAGACGTTGAGCCCTTAGGTCACTATAAATCAAGATTTTTTCGTGCCACACAATGCGGACATGTGCGGAGCGTGCAGTGCGATCCGTATAATATTTATATTTTAAAATTTTTAAAAATTATAAAAAATAAAAAAATAAGAAGACAACAAATTACACATTAAAAAAAGGGTCGACCGTGCAGGTGCTATCTGCATGGGACGTCATGCGCGCAATGCAACCCGAGGTTGCGTGCTAAACATATGCTGCCTGAAACAAGTAGTGAAAATCTATAGGAATAATAATTTTCTCCTACTTTTTCAACTGTAATTGAGGTCCGACATGTTATATTCCTTCATTGCTGGGCCAGTTTCACTCTCTATATATTTCTCATCTAAAAATTCGTTAAAAAGGCTATCCAAAACAATATCAAGATTATGGATTTGCTATGGACTACAACCACAAAAAATTGTATCAAGAAGAGACCTTTTTGACAATATATATATGATAATTTTACATGACTTTATTTTCTAATCAAACACTCTTACCCACATTCGACCTGATCGGATCTGAAGTAGAATTCCGGTTTGACGTCCCTATTGAGCCAAATATAAAGCACTGAGATTTTTCAACCCTAATTTCGGCTAAATCGGCTGAAAACGCTCCAACCAGTCTATTCTTTATTTTATGGTGCACATGTACTTCAAATATATGGCCTATTCTTCTTGAGAGATTGGGTGCACCACCATTCGACCCAACGCCAGACGGCACAACAATACAAATAAATAAATGGATAAATAACATAATAAATAAATAGATAAAGAACATAAAAAATAAAAATAAAAAAAATTGTTGAGGCAACGCAAATTGTTCCGTGAATCAAGCTCAATCCATAGAAATTAGCAAGTCACAGTTGAAGCCTCTTATTTGAGCTCAAATTGTTAGCCAAACCATATCTACATAAGGACAATGACAGAAATGGTCCTGTATATATCATCTTTTAGTCATTAAATGTTATATATATATATATATATATATATATATATATATATATATATATATATATATATATGTCAAAAAAAAAATCTTGCTTTGTAAATTTGAATAAATTAATTGCTTCCGGAATATTTTTAGCTCATAGGAATATTAGTGGTCCCAGAATACTTCACTATAAATATTATGTATAAATACTGGCAAACTATATTACTGGTCTAAAATACTAACCTTGCAATGTTGAATATTTTTGAGTTTCGGATGAGATATTAATTTGAATAAGTTGAAATTAATTGGTCCGGATTTTCAAAAGTAGGTATTTTTATGTTATTTTAAAAAACTTATTATTTTCTCGTAAGAAGATTGATTTTGGTATTAATGAGTTACTTGGAAAAGGATTTTGTCCTGTCAGTGTGGATCCTCAACAGAGACAGCCTACCTGCAATTCATATTTGCAGGGCCCCCAGATCAGTGCTGGATCTAAGGTGACCAATATATATATATATAGATAGATAGATATATTCTTAAGGGGGGGGGGGGGGGGGGGGGGGGGGTTAGGGTGGGGGGGGGGGGGGGGAGGGGGGTTTAGATTATTGCTTAACTAGAAAGTACAAAAATGCCGATATTTTATTCCTAATAGACACAGCTGGACGACACGTCAGAAACATATAAAAAAAAAGAAACTTTTGGACATACGTGCCAAACATATCAATATAAGTGTCCGACATACGTATCTATATTTATATTATTTTTTAAAAGAACTGAAGTACTAATAATAATAGTAGTATATAATAAAAATGTATAATATAGTAATATTTAAATATTATAATTTTTATTTTTTAATATAATTAAAAATTCTATTTATTTTTATTAATGTAATTTAAATTTCTTTATTTGTCATTGTATACACGTCAAAAATCACGGACTGCCTGAATTTATAATTATAACCCATCTGATAAATATGAAAACCAAAATAAATTATGTAGCAGTAGTTGAATGTATCTCGTAACTCTGTATTGAATGCATTGAATGTTACCAAAGATTAAACAGAAAATGCCATATCAGCCCTATATTTCAAACGTCTATCTGTTTAGCCCTGAAAATTTAGAAACGGACGATGTGCGGCGTAAAAATATATTTTTAGGGACTGAAAGAGTAAAAGTTTGAGAAGGAGGGCTGATATGTCAAAATCCTAAGGTTAAATCAAGTTCTATTCAATCTCAAGTTGGTGAGGCAAATGATGCTGCTCATCACAGCCTGTAACCACCCTCCAACAAATGATAATTAAGAATTTGTTAGGTGAAATGAAACAAAAGAAGCCGGTGAATATCTATATTTATGATTCGGTTGTGGAGAACCAGGAGGTGAATGTCTATATTTATGATTTCGGTTGTGGAGAACCAGGAGAAGTAAACGATACTACTCGCAGGGTGAAAGGTGTTCGCGTCGGACGAACAGAAGGTTCAGAAACTCTCTCCATCTAGATTCGACTTTTCCTATCGTCAGTTATAAATATTCTACCGACGGATACACGCACGCGTACGTTCTCTTGAATAGTTAGGTGAGGGTTTTATATGAACAGTGTCCTAACTCTGGATAGAAAAAAATCAATCGGGCCCTAAGAAAATGATGAGACCTGTGGAATAGCTTTGTTATGGGCCCAAATCAAATAACATCAGTTTCTTACCCCCCACAAAAACCAAGTGAACAAGCCATCTCTCCTAACCCTAGGCCCACATTACTGTTGAAAGGGCCTACTTTTGGTGGTTAGTACTGGGGTACATTAAAAATGTATAAGTAGAACATACTAAACAATAACCAATGATTTTGTTTGTTGGTGTTGGGAATTTATGAGAGTGAAAGAATGAGATGGCATTATTGGCTTTTAGCATCAGACCTTCTGCTGAAAAATAAAATGGTCATATATAATATGGTTGGTATTTGCAAAATTATATGCAAGGAAGTACTGTTAATTAAGATTTTATAGGCTGAAGTACCTAATAATACTATTAATAAGTTCTTTTTTTGGGTTTTAAAAGAAAATCTGTTTTGCAAAATTCAGAACAAACAAAATCTCTAGAATAAAAATATTAAGTTAGCTTTCCGGAATATTTTTTTAACGTTGTCCGGAACACTTTTGTAGCTCGAATATAATACTTTTTAGCTCATGAAAATATTATGATAACTTGTGCGAAACTCTTCAGTCCACTATAATAACGAAACTTACGAAATTGCACTAGCCGTTTGCAATACTTGTGAGTTTCTGACCAGATTTTTTTTTTTTTTAAAGTTGAAAAGACAAAAGTAAATTTATACGAATTTCGGAAAGTAGAACTTTTTTAACATTATTTTAAAAAAAAAATGCTAAAAAGTTTAACTATTAATTAATTAGTTCATCATGGAAGCTGAGTAGAATGACAAGAATAAAGGTGTGTTGTTCACCCTGCTTTCCAACAGGAGCCATCCATAAGAGATGCTCATTGCTGGGGAAAGAATCTATCCATTCTGGACTCCAATCACATTATAATTATCTTTACTACTGTGTTTTCTACGGCGTATTTCCGTCATTACTCATTGATCAGGTTCAACTAAAAAAAAAAGAATATTCTAGAGCCGATTCTTAGAAGAACTCATCCGTCGCATATAGAAGGCACATATTTCTGCACCAGCCGACAGACGACAGTTTATTACGCTGGCATGATGAAAGTCAATTCGAAATAAGAAGACTTTCTGAAGCTCACCCTAACGCCGATTTTGTCGGACTCCGAAGCATAGTTTCTACAATTGAACTTGACAAATGCCCTTCACATACTGGAATCCAGCAAAGCACAGACATATCATGGAAATTTGATACTTAGTCAAATTTTGCCAACCTGGTAGATTTTGATGCTATTCTTTTCATAAGACAAAGACTTCATCACTCATTTTCTTTCTAAGGGAGTACTTGTTTGCGTTAGGTGAAAGAAGCAGAGAACATTAAGATACCAACAGGGTTCTATCATCCTCCACCACAACAACAGGAAGGAAAAAAAAAGAAAAAAAGAGGTTTTGTCGAAAAAGTTCCTGCCTTACAAAATATTAACAAAAAGCTTGTAATATTTTGAACCACTTGCAAAATCACTTTTTTGAAAAAAAATTTCAAAATAAAGAAAAATAGATTTTTATGTACTTTACAATTTTTGTATTCAATTTTTTTTTTTAAAATAGATATTTTGAGGCTATAAAATTTTTATAACCAGTAAAGACTTTAAAGAAGTAAAATACCTATTTAGAGGTATTATTTAGAAGAATTTGAGTACAAAAGTTATACAGTATATAAATATTTATTTTTGGTATTTTAATTTTTTTTTTTAAAAACTTATAAATATATATTTGGGGTTGATTTAACAATTATCATAAAAAAAAAGAGTTGATTTGTATGAGTTTTGAAAATTTGAATTTTTTTTTGCATTATCACAAAAAAGAATGCAATATAGATTAAAAACCATGATATTAAACTTCTTGATAGGTGGAGATGATGCTAGAGGCAGCAGTGGCGAACGCATGAATTCAGTCGAGTGGGGGCAAGAAAAAACAACCACTGATAAGTTATTATTCTAAGATAATGCTTATTGGTCATAAATTTTTTAAAACTTAAAACCTATTAAAATTTAAAAATAAGAAATTCTGAAAAAAAAAAAAAAAAAAAAGAAAGTAAATATAGTTGTAGTGGGACTCAAACTTATACAAATTCACCAAAAGTTAGAGGACGACTGCCCCCCTAGTCTCCATGTGGGTCCGCCCGTGCCCAAGTGCCCTACAGGACTCATCGATTTTACTGTATATCGATAGGTTTCCACTCTTTGATCACAGAAACAAAAGGAAGAGAAAAAGAATGATGTTAAACTTATGTTAATAACTATATGGAGGCTTTTCTTCTGTTAAAAAGATAATTTTATAAGTACTGGAATATGCAAGAACTTGAAGTGTTGTAGGATCATATATTTTATTTATTATTTGTAATGTTTCTTGTAGTTCATAGTTTTACTATGGAACTTTGTAGTATAACAGTTTAGAGTTTTCATTTTAATTTTCTAATTTTTTTAAAAAAAGAGGTGATCCAGCAATAAACAACTAATTATTTTGTTGAACATAATTTTTTAACCACACGTCGTGAGTCGTGTTAGAAAGTAAATTCAGGATATGGATTATCTTCGACAAGCAGTTGAGTATAAGTATATACATATCACAACCTTCAGATTCGGATAACTCGTAACAATTTCTATTCCATATTATAGCAGACGAGTCTCAAACTCGTAACTGATCTAAGCTATCTGTCAGGAACTTTTCATTATGATTTTCAAAACTAATGTAAAAGTAAAGGACTGATGTGGAATTATCTCTTTCCATTTGCTGAGGTAGAAAATTTATGAAAACCACACCATAATTAAGAATGTATAGTTGCCCCCAAAAATATAGTCCATGTCTTCTATTATTTTGAAAAGAGAAATATCATAAACCACACACTATGTATTGAAATATATATTCTACTGTACAAATTATAACTTTGACAACATCTAGGCTTTTGATAACGCTGATGAATAACGGTTCTTTTCGGAAATGTCACTTCTAGAGTTTCTAATTAAGCCGTCAATTTTGCAATTAAAAAAGTACACCGTTTGAGATGAAAAGGTAAATTCTACTTATTTAGAATGCGAAACTCACTACACTTTTCACAAATATAAAGCATAATTCAGAATTTTGTACTCTTGAAAAAACTGGTTAGTTTTTTTTTTTTTTTTTTTTTTTTTTTTTTTTTTTTTTAAAGTCCACATACTAACGTAGTAATCACATTAAATTGGTTTTTATAAGAATTTTCTTCATTGAACTTTTCCGAAGCACATAGGAGTTTGATCACGACAAAATCACCGTTTGGCGCATGTGGAATGATTGATCAAAACATTATTCACCACTCCTAAGATAATCCAAAAGATCATGGTTGTTGCATCTTACATGTGATGGTAGGTAAGCACCATTCAGTGCAATTAGTCTAATCATAAGAGAATATTGCTAATTATACACCAACCATACTTGTCACAATCTCTTAAAAAAATTAAAAAAAAAAAAAAAAATCAGGTCGATAAACGACGACGCGGATGATAATAAAAATTGGAAAGCAATAAAAATTTTTGCTTGCTCCTAAATTACGATTTATGAGAGCTGTTAGTCCAAGAAGCTTCTCTCTGCCATGTCGAACCGAAGATCGTTCAGAATGTACACACATTTTGTTTTGATTAAAGCTCAATTTTTGTTTGAGTTGCAGATACTGATCCTGGAAACAAACGTTGAATTAATCAGTTTCATCAAGAATTTGTTTTTATTATTATTTAAAAAAATTGTTTTTAATGGAAATTCAATCTACCTTGGAAGCATTGTGATTCCGGGCCATGCGGGAATCCCATCTGGACAACACTGTGAAGGTCATCTTCCCAGAAGCTCCCCACCTGCATCATTTTCCAAACATTTCAGTGTGAAATCACAACATGATTGGATAGGAAGCCGCACTGGATAGACGGGAACTCATAAATTTTCTCATAAAAAGGATTTATGCGTGTATGTGCGCCCCCTCACAAGTGACTCGGCTCGTGCCCGGCGCGGGGTTATGCGGGCAGTGCCTTATTCTCAAAAAATAAAAAGTTCAGAACATGATTCTTTTTTTTTTTTGAGATAACGAGACGAAACACCTCCCTGAGTCTCCGCTAACTCGCGGACCACAATTTTCTACGCACACCTATAAGACTATTTTGGACCCAGGTGCGCGCGGAGAGTAAAACCCCGGCCTGGCTTTCCCCCTCCTCCCGGACCAGACATGGAGTACTGGGAGTTATCCAGCCACCAGCTTTTCCGTACCCGCTGTAAACTGGCGGCCACGGGCACATTCCCATTACAGGCACCCCTGTGGTTCGAACCCGGGCGCTCGCTTCATGAGGCGAGCGCCCCGGCCGACTGACCTAGAGGCGGGGGACTTCACAACATGATTCTTACCCGAGAAGCTGTGGTATTAGTGAAAAGAGTTGTTTCTAAAGAGTTTGGAGAGCAATGTGAATCAATTCCACCGGCAACAATGTTGTGCAGAAGATTGCTGCTATGCGAAGTTCGGGGATCGAAAGAGAACCCGGTTGCCTCCGCCGGATAGACTGGATTCACCACTGATCCTTGCTGCTGATGAAACTGAACCTGTAAAACAAATTGTTGATCATTTCGTATTCGAATTAACTTGAATTATACGTCTAAAAGTTCTATGGAAGTATTTATTACATCTTTATGGAGGAAATTTTCGATGTTGAAGTCCAGCCTGGTATTCACACTGGCAAGCTTCATTGATAGGAACTGTAAAGAGACAAACTCAGAATATTATTCAAGAAAATTCAATTTTTTTTTTTTTTTTTTTTTTTTTTTTGGGAGAAAAAAAAAACAAGAAATTCAGATTGCGCGTGAAAGTTCGTTGAGAAATCTTCTATACCTCGACTTGTCGCTGCAGGGACTGCACATAATTTATGATCTCGTCGAGCATCACGGCCTTTCCGGTCACCTAAAAAACTCAGTACCCTCATTCAGCAATAACTTCATAGTTGAAATTTGTAGAAGGTTGAGAATTTCTTAACATCATCTCCGGAAACAAGAAGAGATTTCAGTAGATACCTTGCTGCAACTGGGAACAAGATCTTGCAAGAATTTCATGCGTTCGCTGATCTTTTCGCGTCTCACCTGATCAACTCAAAAATATACATAATTCAGAAAATTTCCGGAATTTTGCATATCGAAAAATTGTTTTTTTTATCAGTTAATTATGGTTTCTCTTACTCTTTCGGCAAGGCTATGGCTGTCTGTGGCTTGGCCTCTTCTAGCTCTAACATGGATATAGTCTTTTGGGGGCTCAGGGGGCACTGCATTGCTAAAATTCCCCTGTTTCTGCTCTGTTTTCGTCTCCATCTCTGTCTCATCTGACTTTTTCGATCTCTTCGCATCAACTTCCTCCTCTTCCATCTGAAAAAACAATAACAGATCTCAATGCACGGTATCTAGTTAAAGTAAATAGATATCTATTTCCATGGTTATTGTTTACCTTTGAAGGAGCAGAAAAGACGGGGATTTTGGTCTTCAAAGGCGGCGCCTTGCGCTTTCGCGAAATGCCTCCACCGCCACCGCTGCCGCCGGAGGCAGACAGGGTGTCTGACGCCGCCGGCTCTGGTGCTCTGAATTGTCGGAGGAGAGGCAGGCCCAAATTGGAGAACCTGCTGGCACGCTCCACGAAGCCTGGGTCGCCAGCGAATGGCACCAGCGGCACCGCCTGAAGGGTGAGTGTTGGCGGCGGAGGAGAGCTCATGGGAGCTGCGGAGGTGAATTCATGGGAGATGAAGTGGCTCGACGGTGACAGCGGGATGCTGAAGTTGGAGTTGAAGTTTAAGCAGGTATTGTTAGAGTTGGGGCTGAAGAGGCTGGTATCGTTCTCCATTGTTGAACTGAATTCAAGCTAAATAAAGAAGAGTTGAAAAACAGAGTATGAACATATATTTATATGAGAGAGAGAGAGAGAGAGAGAGAGAGAGAGAGAGAGAGGGTGGCGGGCCTCGGACGTTGAAGAAGACTCAGAGGCAGAGGAGGCGTGTCCCCTCTGCAGTTGGTGTTGCTCCTGCTGGGGAAAAGCGCTTATGAGCTTTTGATTTTGTTAGCTTTCGATCAAGCATGGACGATTTTGGACCGCTACTCCTATTTCTTGCAACTTAGATCTCTTCCAAATGTTTTGCATTCATACGTGGAATGTTTTTTTTTTTTTTTAAATGGTTAGAAATAAAATGTAATTAAGATAATGCATTCATATTGAAATTTACAATTTTTTTTTTTTTTATATTTTGACCATCGAGCTCAATTTCTATCTTATATCTCCACCGAATATTGAACGATAAAAAATATATCCTCCCAACTAAATGTTGTGATTCAAACTCTGATTTATCATTCACGAAAGGTAGGTTATGATCTCCTCTAAACATTTAATTGTGCTAACCAATTGGACCAACGCTAGCTTGTCAAATTTATTATTTTAAATAATATTCCAAATTTAAAACTTGAATCATATCGCAAGTTGCAGCATCAGTGCTTATAATTAGATCTAAATATTTGAATAATAAAATAACAAATCGAAAAAAAAAAAAATGCGTACTATAGAAAAAAGTGTTATATAATTTTTTACTAAAACATGATTGTTAAATGTTTGAAAATAACTTACAATTATGAAAGATCAAACTTATGATTTCAACATATATTTTTATTTTTGAAAATTTATCTTTTTTTTTAAAGTTCTATGATTTATGTAATTTATTAAATTTTGAGTGGCGTAGACAAAAGATGCACACTATAATAAAGATTTTTCCAAAAATAATTCTGAAGTATGAAAGACACACGTAACATATAATAATTTAAATATTTAAGACGGAGTATATCCAATAATTATAAGATTGCAATGTGGGACACTGCTGTGGACTGTGATTATTTCTCTACTTTGTTTCTGTTATAGAAATTTTTGAAAAACTAAGAACCAATCAACACCCGCAGGCGAAATTGTAAATGATCACATTTAAACTAGTTTTATATTTAAAACGAACAATGGCGAATTAATTTTGATAAAAAAAGAAAGACGATCCCACGGCGCGCGGAGGTCACATCCAATATTCGCCTTTGGTAGGATTTTCGAACCCGTATCAGAATACTATATCGGATAAATTTCAACCAGTACGTCGCTGCATTCTCACATGGCAAGATAATTTTGATTGCAACTGCAATGCATAGGTTGAATATGTAATGTGCAAGGTGGCTGATGGACAGAAAGACTGTCTACCTAATAAAATTAGAGGCATTGCCCTCCGCCCGCGGGACGACGGTTGGCGCGTGGTGTTCACAACCATCACGTTCCATATTCGAACCCTGCGGATGTTTTGAAATAGGGATATGCCCCGCGCTGCGTATTTTCAACGGACACGAAAAACTGGTGGTTGGATAGCTCCCAGTACTCCATATTTGATCCAGAGGCGGACGCCAGGACGGAGTTTTACTCTCTTGCGTGCACTTGAATCCAAAATGATCTTATAGGTGTGCGTAAAAAACTATGGTCCATAAAGCGAAAATTTCGAGAGGAATTTCGCATCGTTATCTCAAAAAATAATAAAAAAATAAAATTAGAGGCCTTTTGTTTCCATTTTGCATGATCCACCTACATCTTACTATAAATCTACGTCATACTTTAGTTAATTACGCATTTTAGCACATACATTTGTTTTTGGAAAAATTTGCATGAATATTTTTTTTTTTTACAAGACTTGATAAGTGAATTATTCAAATTCATATCCACTAAATACTCTCGGCGTACTCTTCCATCTATACAAATACTTATCTCTGCAAATTTTTGGATGCTCAAGCATCACTACTAGTGTTTGAGAGATAAATTAACGAGAAGCAACAAGTAAAGAGCGAAATCTTATCGATGCATCAACTTTGATTTACTGTAGACACCGTTTAATCCATATTGAGCCGGGACGACGGTCAGAAAGTAAAATTCTGATCTAGCTTGCGCCCTAAGCCAGATGTAAAGTATTAGTGTCCTGCCCAACCACCACAATAACAATTCTTACTGAAAATTTATTGGAATCGTCTATTCTCCATTCATAGCCACCTATAAAATTTCACCCTGTGACTTGTATTTTATGACGTATATGTCACACCGCTAGATCTATTGACGGGAGATATTAAAAAAAGATAGAAAATTGGAAATTAGGTAGAGAGAGAGAGAGAGAGAGAGAGAGAGAGAGAGAGAGAGAGAGAGTGTAGAGTAGAGTAGGTAAATAGGGACAAGTATTGGGTTGAATTGAAAAGTGAGTTGCTTTGTCTTTGTCCCCTAAGATAATGCTACTTATGTTAAATCTGTTTTTTCTAATCATCAACCGTGCCTTTGAATTAAAAATATTATTTATTATTTTTTTTAATTAATTTATTTATTATTTTAAAAAAAAATAACCGTGCCTTTGGATTGCTGTTGTTGCCAGCACATGCTAGTGGGCTTAGAATAAGTACGATTGGGTTAAAATAATTTGGGCTTCGTTGGAGGTGGGCTGCCACCGCAATTTGGGGAATTAATCTTTTATTTTTTGTAACTTTAAACTACTCCACCAAGAAATTGAACATTTTTATGTAATTTTTAATAAGAATATGCTTTTGTTTGTTCCTGTGGTAGGTGCTTTTACTGGGGGACTTGCATTTCAGTCCCTCTATTATTTATGCTTTGCAATCAGCCCTCCATTTTTAATTTGTTACTTTTTTTATATCCAAAAATATCTATTTAAAAATATATTTTAGAAACACTTTAAATTAAAAAATGTATAGATCCTATTAAAATTCATAATTGTAAGTTAATTTTTTTTTTTAAAAAAAAAATTTTTAAATAAGTATTTTGAGACTCTTAATTTGATCAGTTAGTAAAAAATCTGCTGAAATTTTGGAGCTATATTATTTCTATTTAAAAATAATTTTTTGAAAAAAATTATAACGTTAAAGTTGTAAATCTCATTAAAATCTATAATTTTAATATTAAAATTATTTTTTAAAAATATTATTATAATAAATATTTATATATAAATTATGAAAAATAATTTATATAAAATATAAACGAGACTAATTTGTGATAGATTTTAAAATTGGGGCGGATTCCGCATATCCCCTCCAAGAATCACGCCTACCATCCATAGCTACTCCCCACTAAGCGTATTTTTACCTATCACGATAAGTTCAACCGATGGATCCCCACCGTTCGTCCACCAAGATTGACCACACTAGGAGTGACTGGCAGAGCTACAAGGTGTAACTTTTTCAATCATTAGGTCAAGCAAATTAAAAAAAACATAAAAAAAAAGAGAGAAAAGTTAGCCAGTGAATGGTCAAAAAATAAAAAGTCATGAACTGAATATAGGCAAGTTAGGTTGGTTTAAAATTGCAAGAAAAAAAAAAATTACAAGCATTCACGCTACCGAGAATTCACCGAGAAAAGATAACTTATGATTACGACTCTCTTTCAAATTCTCCCGATCTCCGCTTACCGACCTAGTGCTCTTTTGGAGAAGAAGATCGCACATGCGATAAAATTTCTATTTCTTAAGAACATTTTGAGTATTTATGGACCGAAATAGACATATCGTTGAAATGCAAATTTTGGAATATTTATGGATTCCAAAATTTCTGACATAGACAAATTAGGAATTGTCTCGTTTATATTTTACACAATAACGTGCCGAATAATATATGTAGAGCTGCACAATATACTCTTAGAAAATTACCCTATCTTATTAGAGTTATAAATATAGAATATATTGTTGAATAATATATAAAGTAAGTATTATTTACAATTTAAAATTTTATTCTTTTTTATACTGTAAAAGAATGCAAAGGTTTTAGCAATACAGATATATATATATATATAAAAAAGGCCAAATTTCATCCGTACTATCCGAAAATAGTAAAAATTAGCATAATTATCACCAGAAAATTTTTCGTCTTAAAATTAGTACCTGCCGTTATTGGATTAACGGCACGTCTGACGTGGCATCGTTTTCTCTTCATTTTGGTTGTGGAAAATAATTTTTTTAAAAAAAAGGACATTTTGACCTCTCGGAGTGGGATTGCGCGACGACTGTAGAGAGTAGATCTCTGTCTTAGAGGGTCTCGGCATCAACGAACTCACACCACCGGAGTGGTTCATGGCGCCGCTGCCGTGTGATCGCCGGGAGAACACGTCGAAGCGCAAGCTCGTTGACTTCCTCACAGTAATTCGAAGCCTACCATCTTTTCCAATTATACATTGGTCGGGGGTGAAAATTTTTCACCATTTTATTGAGTCATAGGCCATCATTGCCACGTACAGCGACACCACCATCATAATGGGGTGCCACGTCAGATGCGCCGTTAACTTATTAACGGCAGGTACTAATTTTGGAATAAAAATTTTTTTAGTGATAATTATGCTAATTGCTACTATTTTCGGGTACTACGAATGAAATTTGGCCTAAAAAAAAAGAGGAAAAGCTAAAGAAAATTATTGGTCTACCTCATTTCGCGATATTTACTTCTATATATAGTGGGAAATAATTTGTCGATGTTCCTATCAATTATATAACAGGCTTTAAAGCAAGAAATCCCTCGCGGCGGTAGAGTTTGATCCACTGGCTCTCGAGGGGATTTTCATTTTCTATTGATTCCTACGGATTGGAAAATCATAGTCCTGACATTTTGATCACACTATAATAAAATGAAATGAAGGGTAGATGATATATATATATCTTTTAAATATGAAGAGATCCATATGTGATCCAAATATTAATTTGGAAATTATTTATATGTCCTATGAATGAAGACTCTTTGCTGACTTTGTTGTGTACCTCAGTTAGCTCTGTCACAAGTAACAACAGGTCTGCCACTGTAACAATCAGTACATAGTTGACAAAGAATCCCTTTTTTTTACGGATAATTCCATATCAGCCCCTATTTTCGAAGTCGTTCCGGATCAGTCTCTGAAAACGTATTTTCAGGGGCTGATCCGGCAAAATGAAAACAACGGGGGCTGATATGGAATTATCCCTTCTTTTTAACAGGGAAAAAAAATTGCACCACAGTCCAAGACAATAATTTATTTTATATTGTAATTCACTTATAAAAATAATTTGTGCTTAGATCCTTTTATGAAATGTGTCAAAAGTTATCAAGAAAGTGTTAAATGTTAACAGAATGGTATTAAGATATTACTTTTTAACATGAATGTGTAAAAATTTAACAATAAGTGTTAGAAATTTACTAAAATGTGTCAAAATGTAAGATGTCGGAGGTGTCAAAAACTCATTAAAATATGTTATAAATGCATTAAAAGACGTCAAAGGAGTAAAGCGCAAAAATTTTTTTGAGAGGGTTAAGCGATGTTAAAACATTATTGGAGGACTACATTACAATTATCCGAAAGAGAAAATTCTTCAGGCCCTGACGGTAGCAGCCTCTCGGAATGTATGCACACATCTTGAGGGGCTTGCGATGGCCATGATTGTTTCAAGGCCGTTAGTACCATGGCGAATGACAGTGCTATTTTTGCATCAAAGCCATGATTGTATCAAGGCCGTTATTATCTTGGAGAATGACAGTGCTATTTTTGTATCAAAGCCATGATTGTATTAAGGCCGTTATTATCTTGGAGAATGACAGTGCTATTTTTGTATCATGACAGTGCTATTTTTGAATAGTGATTCTTAATTTAGCCAAAAATTTACCAGCAGCAGGTTAGTTAAACTACAGAGTTATGCACTGATGCTAGCCAACTCAATGAGAAGATCGGAGGGCGCTAAAGAGAACTGTGTGGGAACTACGTGAGATATTATAAAATTTCAGAATAATTTTGTTATTTTACAAAACGAGCTACGATGATGATTGACGATGATAGCTGCAACGATGCTAGCCAACATAATCGTCGACGAGAAGATTGGAATTGGAGGGCATTGAAGAGAAATGTGGAGGAACTGCGTGAGATATTATAAAATTTCAGGATAATTTTGTTATTTTACAAAGCGAGCGGATGAGCGAAGAAATGAAAATTTTGGGAGCTCTACCATGTCATAAATTTTGGAGGATTTCAAATCAAATTTGAGCCTTAGGGACTGTCCATTATTTTATTTTATTTTTTTGATTTTTTTTGTTGTTCTAATATTATGATAACTGAGTATTATCCATATGTTTTAATTAAGTAAACATATTTCTGATTTTGATGTTGTAGACGCTTTACATGACTATTATATAAATACAAATCAAGTTTTAAAGATTGCTGACGTGTCAAGCTTGCAAAATCGGATGAGACTAATCTTATTCAGACAGTAAAATAATTACGATTATTCCTATATCAATATATACTTTTCTACGGATTAAAAATGGAGCAATTATGATTATCTTTAATATCAATATATATTTTTCTACTTGCTACATACTTTAAACCGTGATTCATAAGTTAAAATATGTTCTACAAAAGATGCTTTTCAATTTTTGTTTATTGTATCTTCCAAATATGGAATACGAAAAGCCACTGATAGTGACCGATTTTGGATCCCAATTTTAAATTTAAAAGTGCTTGATTCAAATCTATAAGTGCTTGATTCGTTTGAAACATGCACTGAACTAGGAAGTAAGACATGAACATGAATGCCAAGATAGAAGATAACATATGGAATACGATATTTTTCAGATACGATAATAAAAAATATAAATTATAAAAATAATTTATATTTAAGTATTTAAATATATAACATATAAAAATATTTAATAGTAAAGTCCATATATAATATAATATTTTACATCAATAAAAATTAAAATGCAATATTTGAAAATATAAAAGTTTAATATTATTATATTATATTATTATCACTATCTACTATCTACTATTAGTATTATATAATATTTTATTTTAATAAAAAATTTTAAAATATATAAAAAATATAAATACGGATATACGTGTCGGACACTGACTGACGTGTTTAACTTGCGTATTTGAAATTTTTTATTTTTATTTTTTTGATAAGATATATGTCTAGACGTATTCGCAGAATGTAGGTGTCGAATACTGTACTACTACACATGACAGGTGTCTTACTGCACCAAAATTACGTACCAAATACTTATATATACTGACTTTTAACTATTGTAGAAGATTAGTAATGTCTTCTATATCTAAAAAAGATTTAACAAATCCTAGTGGATATATATATATATATATATATATATATATATATATATATATATATATATATATATATAATTAAAAACTAGTGAAGGTGAAGCAATGTCCTTAATTCCTAGGCCTCAATAAGAGCCCACGATCTCTGAATGAGTTAACGATACTAGCCCACATATTTCTCATTTAGTATTTTGCTTATTGGTCGAAAAATTACCAACTTGCTTGTACCCCTATTTCTTTTTATCTCTAAATTCTAAAATAATCACTTACACCTAATATTTAAAATTTGAGATCTCATCATTGATTTTTTGTCTACAAGATTTTTATTTTTTATTTTTTTTTTCTTTTAACAAAAATTTAAGAAGTGAACCTCAGTCTTTTTCTATACGAAACAAATATTTCAAGGACCTACTTCTGAATTTGGTTTATCATAAGCTTTAGTACATAGGTTTTTATTTTTATTTTTATTTTTAAGATAAGGAAAGGCTTAATGGTATTTGTAATCCTGATTGTTATGTCAGTATATAAACGTGGCATGCTGGATTGGTTGATATGATGATCAGGACTATACTCCATTGCCCTCTGCACTTGGGCCGACTGGATGGGGCGTTACATCTCGGAAAGCGTGCACGCCACCTGTGTTCGACTCCAAATATGCCCTCTTTATGGAGGATAAGTACGTGAGTTGAGTCTTTAGACGTTTGTGCGAAAGTGGTGGCTCAAATTGGATACTCCACTGTCTGGTCCAAAGACGGCCGTCATACCGGAGTTTTACCACTGATTAGGATCCGGTCCAATGCGGACTGATGATTCTGGTTAGAAAACTACGTCGTGATCATCTCGCACAACTTGATGCGAGGTGAGTTTAGCCTCGCCACCTCAAAAAAAAAAAAAAAAAAAAAAAAAAACTACATCTGTTGGAAGCAAATGAAATCTGGATGAGATCCATGTTATGCGGCACAGCACTTTGTCGGATGGCCTATATACTCCCCCTCCATCTCATAAATGATAGGTTAGAAATTCGAACCCAATAATATTTGATTAGAAAGGTCTAGCATTTACCATTCAGTATCAAATCGAGATATAGAATAGAAATCGAACTCGATGGTCAAAACAAAAAAGAAAATAAATTTTCTCCCCCTCCTTCTCACTTGAGAAGCCCACTATTATTATTTACTTTCACACCCATACAGTCATAAATTATATAAATAGTAAGGCTAAAATACTAATTTTTTTTCATACTTTCAAAATTATATTCGATTAAAATTATACACATCATTTATTTAAGAAATTATAATATATAATGTGGTTATATTTGTGTTTAGTTCAATATATATGCCTTCAATATATTAATAAGAGGATAACATTTTTATTTGCAGATAGATAATGGCAAATAATCTATATATATACAACTATTTACTTTTGTAATCGATTTACATACATATAAAATTAGGTGATAAAAACCGTTATGCCACGTGATATTTTGAATACTTTTTGGTGTGCCAAGTGGTAGTTACTCTTATTTTAAAAAAGTCATGTGGCATTTGTATTAATTAACAGAAATTTATAAAATTACGTAATTTATTTAAAAAAATATGAAAGGTCTAATATTATAAATAATAATTTAATTAAAACAAACATTTGATAAAAATAATCTAAATGTAGATATAAAATTTAGTATAAAAGTAATTATATTATATACTATATAATATATATATTAATATTTTAAAATAAAAATTTACCATGTATAAAATTTTTTAATCATATATATATAATTCTCAAATAATTTTGTGTACATCATTTGATATTTTTTCTTACTATAATATTATATTACGATAAAGCATAATATTTTAATAAAATAAAATTTATATAAACTTAAAAATATAAAAAAATAGAGAATTAAATTTTTTAAGATCATTATTTATATATATAACTTATAATCTTGCATTACACGGATATAAAACTAGTTCTTTTTAAAACTCAAGACGATGCCTTTAAATAATTAAGAGAATATGCTTTTATATTTAATCTTATCTTTATTAGCCTTGCTTATATATTTTAATACAATAGTAGAAATTTTACGCAAATGTTTACTTTTTTTTTTAACTTAAAATTATCCTTGCACAACTAGTTTTATATATTATATATATATATATATATATATATATATATATATTATATATGTTTTTTTAAGTGCATTTTTGAGATGGCTGGGCCGCACCTCTTCCGACGGTTCGTATGCCCATTCGTCTTAAACGACTTTTGTTGAAAACGTAGATTACATCGTTCTCGATTGATGTCGACATGCTGGCGATATTTTAATAGATCAAATATCCACCGTCCGTAGTCGTAATGGGATTGTGGTCCTACTGCGCCCGTCTTATGCTGAACTGAGCGCTGCGAATTAAATGATATGAATCCCAAGAAAGAGAGAAGAACAAATTCCCATTTCTTTTTGAAGAATGGCTCTATCCAGCGCCGACGATGCTGGCGATCGGCGGCTCTGCTGGCGATCGGCGGCGTGGTGAAACCACCGCCCAAGGACGGGTTTAACGCCGCTTACATTGTCTACTTCGTGCTCGGCGCCGGCTTCCTCCTACCCTGGAACGCCTTCATAACCGCCGTCGACTACTTCGCCTATCTCTACCCCGATGCCTCCGTTGACCGCGTCTTCTCCGTCGCCTACATGTTCTTCTGCCTCGTTCCCCTCCTTCTCATCGTCCTCGCCCTCGGCCTTCACCGCTCCTCCGCCCCCCTCCGCATCAACGCCGGCCTCCTCCTCTTCGCCCTCGCTCTCCTTGCCGTCCCAATCCTCGACGCCGCCTACGTCCAGGGCGTTCCCGGCCGCTACGCTGCATTCGACGCCACCGTCGTCGCCGTCTCCCTCTCCGGCGTTGCCGACGCCCTTGTACAGGGTGGTGTCATCGGCGCCGCCGGAGAGCTTCCCGAGCGTTATATGCAGGCCGTTTGCGCCGGCACCGCCGCCTCAGGTAAGAACGCCTTATTGCTCCCAGCTGATGAGTGAGATTAAATTAATTTAATGCCAGTCCTGTCAGTCGATCCTGTCGAACTGAGAGAACAAGTTTGGTGAACCAAAGCATTATTTCGCATTTTTTAATTAAACAGCTTGCAAAGCGGCAACAAATAGGAAGAGATAAAACTACTAACAAAAATGTGGTGCAAACCGTTGAGCCACATAGTATCACAACCTTCATTTTTTTTTTTTTAATTTGAAAACAGATTTTATTCCACATTATAGCGGACTACTTTTTAGAAATATATCTGTTTATGTTCTTCATTCAAGGGCCATGGATGTGTACCTTTGCAGGCCATGTCCACTTGGTTAGAGTGATCCCTAATGAAATTATTGTGGCGGCAAAGCCTGTTAGTATCGAGAAGCATGCTTTGAAGCTGTAGAAAGGTTTCATCATTTCTTTTAGGACTAGTTTTTTGAGGAGTCATGCATTCCGCAAAATATTGTCCGTGAACTTAAAATTAAGTATAATATTTAAAAATAAAATAATAAATTAAATATTTATAAAATGTGAATGAATGAATTGAGAAAATATCTAATTTATTGAATTTTTGGTTGCCAAATAAAAAAAAAATTAAAGAAAGTAATTGTTGAGCCAATTGTTAAGACAATTGCTTTGGAAAAGAAATGATTTCATATAGCATTTAACCAAAAAAAAAAGAAATTTTCATGTAACTATTAAGACAAACAAAAAAAGATTATTTCCGAACTTTAGTTGGTATAGACGCTGACTTATAATTGATCATGTTGTTTACAACAAACTCAATGATCATCGAATATGTATGAAGAAATCAGTTTTATATAAATATGGAGTAAAAAAAATAAATAAATAAAAAAAAAGAGATAGAGTTTATGTAATTGTTAAAGCAAATAAAGATTAAAAAAATGAAAACATTGATTTTTTTTTTTTTTTTTTTTTTGACATTTTAGGAGAAAAAAAAAGAGTTGGACGGTTGGAAGAAAAGGTCAAAAAAGAAAAAGTGCATTGTTAAAACACACACACCCACACACCCACACACACACACACACACACATATATATATATATAGAGGCTATTCTCAGCTCGACCTGAGAATAGCCTATTCTCAGCTAACATCTCAGCCGTTGATTTGTTTGATCCAACGGCTAAGATTTAATTTTAACACTTAACGGAATAACGATTCACGCCGTTAAGTATTTAACGGCACCGTTAAATGTTAAAATTAAATCTCAGCCGTTGGATCAAGCAGATCAACGGCTGAGATGTTAGCTGAGAATAAGCTATTCTCAGATCGAGCTGAGAATAGCCCCTCTATATATATATATATATATAGACACACACACACATTTATATACAAATATATAAATATGCATGGATGTAAGGTTATTTTTTGAAAAACTGAAACATAAAATTTGTAGATTTGGATGAGAGTTACACTTTTATATTGAAAATTTTTCTAAAAGAAAACTTCTAAATAGATATTCTGGCGATCCAAAATCCTTAGCGGGTTAAAAAATAAAAAAATTGTATTACGATAAGTACCAAACATATATATATATATATATATAGGTGTTTTTAAGAAATATTTAAATATAAAATTTGTCGATTTTGATGATATTTATAATTTTAATATTGAAAATTATTTTACAAACTATTTCTAAATATGTGTTTTGAGGTTTGAAAGTCTTAACGGTTTTAAAAGTAAAAAAAAAAAAAAATGGGAGGATCATTTTATAATTGTAAAATATTGGAGGGACAAATGAACAAAAAAATTATTATTCAAAATACTGTTCAAACAAGTTGATTGAGGGATTGCCGACTTATATGTAAGTAGATAATTATATAGAATAAAACTTGTGTTACGGATCGTATGCGTGCCAATCATCTATGTAAGGATTTTTTCTAAAAACATGTTAAGCATAAATTTGTAGTTTTTTTATGAGAGCTGTGCTTTTCATATTAAAAGTTCTTCTAAAGGCTTCTAACATTTTGGTAGATCCAATACGGGCTTAAAAAAAAAACATATTACGATGCGGACGAACGTACCAAATATGTATCTACGGGTATTTAAAAAAAAAAAATAATAAGTAGATTTGGATATATAACGTTGATATTAAATAAGAAACGCTTCTAAACAAGTATTTGGATCTCGAAAGTCTTAAAATTAAAAAGAAAAATACTATTTACAATAATGTTTAAAAAACTGTTGAATGAGGGAGTGGTGATTTATATTTTTTTTTTAAAAAAAAGAGAGAATTGAGGGACATTTTGTAATTGTAAAACATTGCAGGGACAAATGAAAAAAAAATATTAATCAAAACACGGTTCAAACAATTGTTGATTGAGGGATTGCCGATTTTATATATATAAGTATATAAGTAGAAAATTATATAGGTTTAAACTTGTGTTATAGTTCATATGAGCATATCAAACTCTAAGTATGGGTATATTTGATATTTAAAACAAAATTTGTAGATTTTGATGAAAGCTACACATTTCATATTAAAAGTTTTTCTAAAAAATGCTTTTAAATAGGTGTTCTGTAGATCTAAAATCTTAACAAGTTTAACAAATAAAAGAAATTATATTACGATATAGACGAGCGCACCAAATATTTATTTAGGGGTAGTTTTTAGAAAAGTTTTATCGATAAAAGTTGTAAAATTTTATAATTCTATAACATTGATGTTGAAAGAATTTTTTTTTTTTCAAACTATTTTTAAATAAGTGCTTTTGGGTCAAGTTATGTGGAACACCAATCTTAAAATATCAAATCAATGTAAGTCGCAATCCAATGCAACTAATGTGTAAAAGTAATAATACAAATCCATAAATGCAATAATATTATTAGAAGAATATATTTATAATGTCTCTCGTTCAATTTGTGCCTCTTTTATCGATTAAATGAAAACAGAAAAGTACACGTCATTGTAGAAAATTTATGAAAATTCTATAATTTGGTAATAAATCTAGCAACTAATAACTTAACACTCTCTCAAGTTAGAGCATATAATATCTACAATGTCAAGCTTGTTATACAGATGCAACACTTTGGTATGGAGAAGTATAACTTCAGCACTGAAATTAGCAATCACAGTATTCATGTTTACTTCTCTGTCTAACAAGAGTGTCAACGCAAGAACAATAACTAAAGGTAGACCTTTGATCTATTTTAGAGCTAGCATACTATGCATCTAATAAGTCTTAATTTCTAAGTGTCCATAATGACTATATAAAAATAACTATATAGAAGGCCTTTCCTCGAACTCCCTTAATATATTTTAGAATTCTTAATGCTGCTTCCTAATTGCATTTTTAAGATTTTCTATAAACGACTAATCATACCTACAACAAAAGGCATACTGTAAATATAAGAGTAACCAACTAGAAGCATATGTTTAGTTTTATCCTTAAACTCTTCATTTTAGTCAAACAATAAGATGGAATTCTGTTTTATTGGCGTGTCAACTGCTTTGAATCTTAAGAAAGCTGTTAATTAAAGGTCTAAAGCATACATTGTCTTAGACAACAGAGTGTGATGCTTGCTTCTAGCAACTTCTATGCCAAGAAAATAACAAGGTTGGTCCATGTCCTTAAAAGAAAGTGCTACCGAATGGTCGTGGACGAATAAACACAAAAGTGATCCGCATGGGTCCTATATAATCTAGCAATATAGCAACTTAGCTAAATTTTCAAACCAGGTACGTCGACTTAGGTTGTGGCCATAAATTGCTTTCTAAGTTTGAAGACCTTGTTTTCTACCTGAGCAACAAAATTAGGTGGTTGCTTCATGTAAACCATTTAAAAAATATCACTATAAAGGAATACCTTTTGCCCCCCGCGCTTGGGCCACCTGGGTGGGGCGTTGCGCCTCGGGAAGCGTGCGCTCCACCCGGGTTCGAATCTTGCGCGGCACATTTGTGGGTGCGTACCCCGTGGAGTGCCTCCATGCGCTCCTCGGTTGGCGGGGTTGGGGCCGGAACCATCCTTGGGGGTACCTGCGAGTTTGAGGTCCCTTCGGGGGCGTGCGCTCGCGTTTCGGGTTCCACCACGATAATCTCAAAAAAAAAAAAAAAAGAATACATTTTTTTACATCACGCTAATACATTGTTTACCGTCACAGAGAATAAAATCAGATAAAAATGAATCGGGCAACCGGACAAAATGTTTCCAAATAATCCACTACATATGTTTGAGTAAAATTCTTTGCAACCAGGTGAGCCTTGTAATGATCTAAGGGTCCATCAAACAAATAGTTGATCATGAACATTTAATAGCATACAAAAACAACGCTTCAGTAGGTTAGGCCACCAGGAGAAGTGAGAGTAGACATCTCCTCTCTTTACATGACTTGCTTCCAGATAGGATATGTTAGTGCTTCTTAATAAGTCCTGAAAATAGAAATCTTAAACAAAAATAAACTTTTTGCAAAATAAGAACCAAGATGATGAAATGAAACAAAATTGGAGATAGAATGAGATATACATTGTAGAAGTACCTTTTCTTAGAGCAATCGAAATATCAAGATTAGATACTTAGTTTGAGGTTGGTGTCCTTCAATTTGTTGAATATCAGTGGTCAGCTAAGTTGGAAGTATCTGTTTTGGATGACGAATGTACACCGTAAAGGACAAGAATTACCTCAAGGAGCCGCATCTTGTGCATCAATAGAACACTCAAATGGTGTGGGTTAGTATGACAATAAGGCTCGAATAACACGGTTGACCCAACAACAATAGAAGATGTGTTATTTGGGAAAAAGGATTATTTTCATAAAATGACACATCAACGGTAACTTTAAGTTTGATGAGACATTGGGTCAAACACCGATATCCTTTTTTGTGTGTGAGCGGTTAGTACGAAAATATGTTGCAAGGACTGTTTCATCATGCGAATCACTAAGCATATAGTTGCTTATTAGCGAAGTCTGGGAAGCAGTTTGCATAGGTAATCAGATTCCCACCCATTTGGGAATTTGGTTTCGTGGCAATGATGTTAAAATCTTGACAAACAAACATGGGAATCAAATCCCCTTTTGTAAACTTGCGGTAATCTTGTTAAGATAGCTTGAAACAAACATAACCTTAGATACAACGGTTACGGTGTCCTTGTTGGTCTTAATGTTCAGGGTATGACTTTCTTTATATAGCCGTAAGTGTAGCATGTAAATTCACCATATTGCAATTTGGGAGTTTTTAGCGCATCATCTTCTTCTAATGTTGCATACTAACTAAATTGGAACAAAATATGCCTGATGCGTAAATAATTGTATGTTATATTCATCCTAGCTATCTTCTTCTGTGGAACAAGCTTGCCATTGTATTACATTTTAGTATACTACGATTGTTTATGTAATTCCAAGCTGGACATTATGAGTATCCTAGAGCAAAAGATACCTAGGACCGGAAAATTTCAAAGCTAAGCATCAGCAATCCAATCAAAGTTACAAACTTCTTAAGAACTTATTTGTTTTAGCAACGTTCTAATGTCACAAGAAGCTTTTTCTGGGGAGTTGATGATATGTGATTCGAGCGCGTCCCCCTACTCAGGTGCCTAGTCGCCCAACCATAGGCTAGCGGGCTTTGCTTGTAGATAATTAGAATGAATAATATTTTCTATATGGTGACTATGCTCTGATCTTTCACTATGGTAACTTTCTATATCTCATCTTAGCATGCATTTACAATCTCAATCCACTAAACCTTATGATCATAGGAGCAACCTTAATCTCATCTTAGCTTGCATTTACGATCTCGAATGAAGGAAACCAAAGTTCACCGTGCCGTGCCGTTTCGAGTTTCGGTAAATTCGGATCTCGAACGTGCCGACCGTGCCGTGCCGATAATAAAATATTATTTTTTTATTTTATATTAAATTAAAATGTAAAAAAAACTACAAAATTAAATAAAAATAAAAAGAAACAAATTAAATTTTTTTTTAAAAAATAAAAAGTATTATAATATATTTTTAAAACGTATTTTATAAATTATAAAAAATAAAACAAATTAAAAAAAAAAGCAAATGGTCCGCGCGCGTTCGCAGACCCTAATCAGGTCCGCGCGATCACGCAGACCCGAAATTAGGTCACGCGCTACTAAACTGCGTTGTCTGTGCCGCGAGAAAGATGATGAACAGTTATTATAAAAAAAATGGAGCCGCCGGCTCGGCACGGTGCCGAGCGCCGGCGACTCCGGCACATTTCGGGCGGCACGGAGCGTGCCGCCCGAAACGTCGAACCTTGAAGGAAACAACCTCTTACTGATTTTGTTATTCCGTTGTATAAAGACTTCAGGTTTATTTTCATCAGGTGTTGCTAGATACTCATTTATTTTCATCTGCTTTGCTATTCTTTTTCATCACCTATGTACCTTTTCTAATCTTATCTCAGCAGAATATTCTAGTCGAAGTACATACCTGAAGTTCTTGTTTCAGGTGTACTTGTTTCGGCTTTGAGGATCATAACAAAAGCTATATACCCTCAGAATGCTCATGGGTTGAGACAAAGTGCACTCCTCTACTTTGGTGTTAGTATTGCAATAATGATGATATGCATTGGCTGTTACAATGTGGCAGACAGGCTTCCTGTTGTCCAACACTATAAAGAAATCAAAACAGAGGCATTACAAAAAGAGAGGAACGAAACAGATGCCTTGAGTGGGTCTGCTTGGAGGTCAACTTTGTGGAGCGTTGTCGGTCGAATCAAGTGGTTCGGGTTAGGGATACTCCTAATCTATGCAGTTACTCTCTCTATATTTCCAGGCTACATTACAGAGGATGTACATTCTGAAGTCCTCAAGGACTGGTACCCGATTATCCTCATAACCGGATACAATGTGTTTGATATGATCGGCAAGTCTATACCGGCTTTTTACTTGCTTGAGAATGTGAATGCCGCGGTTGCCGGGAGTGTCGCTAGGCTGTTTCTACCCTCTTTTCTTTGCTTGCTTGCATGGTCCAGCGTTCTTCCGGACGGAGATTCCAGTGGCGATATTAACGTGCCTTCTTGGACTGACCAACGGGTATTTCACAGCGGTTCTGATGATTCTTGCCCCCAAATCTGTTCCGATTCAACACTCTGAGACTGCAGGCGTCGTTATAGTTGTATTTCTCATTATTGGCTTGGTTATTGGTTCACTAGTTGCCTGGTTCTGGGTGATCTAATGAAGATAGCTCTACTAACTGTGCCCTGGATCCATTTTAATCTCCACTTATCACCTTTCTAGTATAATATGAGAACTCCAATGGTGGAGGTACATGGTTTGCTCTGTACTTATTTACATAGTTTCATCAATGTGGATATAGTGATATTTATTCAAAAAATTTGCATATACGATGAAGGTTTCTAATGTATCAGGTGATTATTTGGGTATTCTCTTCTGATTTTGGAAGCTTAATTGGCCTGTCTGCTTCTTAGAGATGAGATTCATCAGTATGCTCAGCTGTATGAATAATGAGATGTAACGATATAACGGTATAAAAATCTTAAGTAATGTTATTTTCTAAAAGTTTAGTTACTAACTGTTCATATACGCCTGCTCTTTATGCATCGACAACATACGTCAGGCCACATAATCTTCATACATATTTAGAAAGGGGCTCTTTATGCTTCTTCAGGCCCCTTCTGAGCTGCTGCAGCTGGTCCTTTAGCCCAATCAGGTGGCCCAGTAATTGTCAAGTATGATGAAAGGGGCCCGAGCCAGTCCATACAACGAGACGCCGAAGGTGATGGTGGCAGTGAACATTGTAGTGGCCCGGCGATGGGTGGGCGGGGCGCCATCGTCGGCGTGGCGGTGGCAGCAGCGGGCGTGGCTAGTGAACGTAAACTGAAGTGGGTGAAGGATCGTTCTCTCGATCGGGTCGTCTCCCGCGAACGCCACCTCCGTCACGCCCTCCTCTTCCTCCACCGCATCTCGAACTCCAATAACAACAACATATCATCCCTCGGTTCCCACGACCTTCGAGATTTCCTCCGGCGCTTCCCCGCCCTCTTCCGCGAGTCTCCTCCGAACTCGGTCTGTCTCACCGACGACGCCCTCCGCATCCATTCCGAGGAGCTCGAAGTCCAGCGCGCCACCGAGGCCGACCTCGTCGACCGTCTCCGCCGCCTTCTGATGCTCACTGCCTCTCGCTCCCTGCCCCTCCATACCGTGGACCAGCTGGCGTGGGACATGGGCCTTCCATCGGGCTATCAACATTCCCTCCTCCCTTGCTACCCCAACTTCTTCGAGATCGTTTGCGGCCATGGCGACGGTGACGATCGACTCTGGCTCTCCCTCTGCGATGGATCTTGGGACCCCTGCCTCGCCGTCTCCCACCTCCAGAGATCGAACAGCAGTGAATTTGGGTTTCCGATCAGCTTCCCTAAGGGATACGGGCTGCGGCGCAAGTGCGCGGAGTGGCTGCGAGAGTGGCAGACGCTGCCGTACACCAGCCCATACGCCGACGCGTCCGCCTTGGATCCGCGCACCGACGTCTCAGAGAAGCGGAACGTTGGTGTGTTCCACGAGCTCCTCCACCTGACCATCGCCAGGAAGACCGAGCGCCGCAACTTGAGCAATCTGCGGCGGCCGCTGGGGCTTCCTCAGAAATTCACCAAGGTCTTTGAAAGGCACCCAGGCATCTTCTATATCTCCTACAAGCTGGCCACGCAGACGGTTGTGCTCAGGGAGGCCTACACCGTCACATCTTCCAGGGTGCTTCATGCCGTCGAAAAGCACCCTCTTCAGGTCGTCAGAGAGAAGTATGCCGAGTTGATACGAGTAGGGACATCCCTGCTCATGCCCATGATGATGATTGTCATGGTGATCATGATAATGATGAAGGCCGCCACAACATTCCCTTGGAGAAATGTATTGGATATTGCTCATCTTAAACATTGCTGCAGCAGTGTTATTTTGATCCCTTCAGCTGGTCGATGCCTTCTTCAAATATATGAAAAAACCAGGGTACGTTTTCTGTACATATTGGATCTGAGTTCATAGGTATAATGCAACTGACCTGATAGAATCTGTAGAATTGCCTTCGTGTTCTCAGCGACAACAGGTAGAAATGAGGTAAACGAAATGTAACCCAATAAAAAAAAGTCAGGGAAAGCTCCAAGAAGATTGGACAGAAACTATAAAGAGTAATCTAATTTTGTATATTTGAAATTAGATATAGCAGATAATATAACATAATAGAATATAATGATCCAGGTAGGCGAACCCAGCGAGGAAAAGACTTTGATTTTGTGTATCATACCAACAAGAAATTTTCAATACTCCAGGCAGTAGTTGTGTTGCTTGTATCTCGCTTATCAAAACTCATATTTAAAGATAAAAGTTGCAACTATTTAGAGCTACAAAATTCTATAGAAAATAACATACATAACTTTGTAGTTCAAAGTGTTTTTAATAAAATATGAAGCAATGACTCTATAGGTCATAAAAATCGTAGTACGTATATTTATATAACTTTTTTGTCTATCTATTTGATATGTTTATTGACAGTTTTTGAAGAGAATTTGAACGATCAATTTGTACAGTTAATTGTGTTCTACAATTACGTAGTTCATAATATTTACAAAAGTATCTCTAAAATTGAATTTGAATAAATAAGGTACAAACAAGTATGATACTTATATGTGGATCATTATAAAACTTCTCCATATCAACAGAGCTTATTACTAATCACATCTGATGGTGGCAATCGAATATGAGATGCCTCGTTGCATATAACATGATCTCTTGCTTCTTTGCATGCACTTTCCATTTGGGGTGTAATATGCAATGCAACAACACGACCTTCCAAGTAAGAATCTTGCCGGGACTGGGTCTGGGTCTGGGTCTGGGGAGGATAAGATTTACGCAATCCTGCCCTAATTGAGGTTGTTTTCATCCTAATATGGCATACAACCTTAATAAATACATTCATTTTCATTAGGTAAAATGATAAAATCAGACTATCTTTCGAAATTAAAAATAATAATAATCTCATATGTTAATCATGTTAGGTGACAGTTTTTCCTACCTAATTCTGTAATGAAGAAGACTTCTCATCTATGATTTTCGATTACTTGCACCTCCCAGATTCTGGATATTGGAGATCTTAATGATGGCACTTTCTTATGGAAATTTTCTGGCCTAAAAGTACAGATGACTATTTGATATTTCTGAGCTCAAGGTCTGACTCAGCAATATCTTTACGCTAACACTATAGAAATGTTCTGTCTTGTGCTTTATTAGGCTACTCTTTGCATGTATATATTGTGGTGGTGTTGATCCCTCGGATGCTTGAAAAGATAAAAAAGTGCCTTTCCTTTGCTTATTCACCAAGTAAATTGGCGTTAATCTCTCCGATGGTGTTAATCTGTATAGGAAAGTATCGTGTGATTGTGTTACTCTCAGATTGGAATGTATGCACAACTTAGTTGTGCTTGCTTGATGTATGCATTACAGATATCAATTTCAACTTTTTTTTTTTTCGC
This sequence comes from Xerophyta viscosa, assembly GCA_002076135.1. NCBI lineage: Eukaryota > Viridiplantae > Streptophyta > Magnoliopsida > Pandanales > Velloziaceae > Xerophyta > Xerophyta viscosa. The sequence goes on from MJHO01000031.1 coordinate 150,324, forward strand.
TCTACATCTGGTTTTCTTAACCTTTGGTGACTTTCTTTTATTGATATCAGCAAAGTTTATCAGCTTACACATGTCTCAGTCTGTTGCTTTTAACTTTGGGTATTATCCTCAAAATCATCATTTTGTTGCTTCTCTTTCTATACAAAAGTACAATGACATCTAAAAATTTCGTGTGAACCATGATGACATAGAAATAGATTTTAAAGGAGACAAGTATGGAGAAATTTATAATTCTGGATCTCCCAAAGTCCCAAAACTTTCAAAAGTATGATCAAACATCATATTAGCCTTCATTAGTATCCGTAGAATGCCGGAAGAGTTGTCATCTTAAGTAAAATCGCAGCATTATCGTCTCTATCCAAGAAGTAATTAGTATAGAGTCAAAAGTCACTCAAACAAAGGCAACGGAATAGAAAGAACATGTTTTCACAGACACCATAGAATCCTTTCTACAGCTATTAAATAGAAAATTTGATTCTTGACAAGTAATAAAAAAGATTCATCTTATTACTGAAACACCATGATAAGATTAAAAGTTAAACAACCACCATCCGTCGGCAGCAGCCATATACCCAAACAAACTCGATGTCGTAATACTCCTCTTGTTCAGATGCTAGACAGCATACAGAACCTTAAATCCTTCAAAATAATGTGTTTCCCTAAATCACAAGAAAGCATCTTTCTCAAGCAACTTCAATACTTCATCCTGGCTGTTCAGCTTTGCAACATCAATAGGCGTCTTTCCATCCAGATTTTGCAGTGTACTATATCAAGAAATTTTATAAACCAAAAATGATAATTATTAACAGAAAATAAATACAAAATACGGGGAACGACAAAGGATAAACCGATTACAACCAAGGTTTACCACGCCGTGCTTCTTCGAAAAATTCGGATCTCGAGACGTGCCGTGCTAACCGTGCCGATAATAAAATATTATTCTTATATTTTATATTAAATTAAAATATAAAAAAAAAGAAACAAATAAAAAATTTAAAAAATTCTAAAAAATAAAAAGTAATTATAATATATTTTAAAACACATTTTGTAAATAAAAAAAAAAAAAATGATCCGCGCGCGTGCGTGGACCTAGATTGGGGTCCGCGCGCGTACGCGGACCCCAATCATGTCCGTACGGACCCAAATTAGGTCACACGGCGCGTGACCTACAACGTCATCTTCCTGCCGCGAGGAAGACGATGAACAGTATTAAAAAAAAAAATCACTGGAGCGCCGGCGGCTCCGGCACGTTTCGGGCGGCACGGACGTGCCGCCCGAAACGTCGAACCATGATTACAACTATAAGCATAGGTTTTTAAACTTACACAGCTGCGCCATTCTCCAATAAAAGCGCAACGCACTCCTTCTGCCCATAACCGGCAGCATAATGAAGAGGGCTGTTCTTGTTCTTGTCCAAGGAGTCCACTTTTGCGCCAGCTTCAAGAAGCACTTGCACACATTTCACCTTCGTAGAAAGAAAGCATCGTGATTAAGAAAATGAACCTAAACGAATGATCTCAACAATTGTAATATATCATACCTCACCATACCCACAAGCAAAATGCAGACCTGTTCTTCCTTCCGCGTCTTCTTCATCTTTGTTTGCTCCGGATGCAAGGGCACTTTTCAAACCCTAATCATACAAGGATACAATGGGTGAAGTGTCTTGGAAGAATCGCATTCATAAGCATGATTAATTACTGCTAAGTAGGATAATTAAAGGGAAACCCCTGACAGCAAAACTTTGTCAGTCTCAGTCTGCTAAAGACATGTCTATTTATGAATTATGATGCATGTTGCTGGGTCTAGTTTCAACCTACCTCAACATCACCCACGCTAGCAGTATGATGGACAATAGACTCATCTTCATCTCCTGCATCCTCCACTGATTCTTCCGGTCCAGAGGGCTCAGATGAAGTTGCTCCTTCTCCTGACTGCGAGCCCATTGCTTGGCCTAGCTTTTTTAGAACCTCTGGGTCATTCCAGTACCTGAACCACATGATATAGTTAGTACAGGATGATCACATATCTTAGGACAGTCGGGTAATAAAAGACAAAAACAATATACTTCATCATTGCAGCTGGATTTCCACCCTCAATGTCGTCAAATATTTTCTTTAATGATGGGTCCTCCTTCACACGAGCCAATTGTTCTTCAATCTTTTCTTGGTGAGCAGGACTCGTCAAATTCTGGAGCATGTTTGACATTGAGGGATCCTGTTCATTGGCCAAGTCATAAACCAGAGCACGAAAACATCTTGGTTTGGCTATCACAACTAGTAGTAGAAATATACCTGCATTAGGGCATTTCCAAGGCGTTCAGCCATGGTCACAAATTCAGGATTTTGCATCACTTGTTGCATGGTGGACATATATTGTTGTGGATCAAACTGAGGGGGGTTATCAGGTCCAGCATTCTTAACACTGCTCTGCAGCTGATCTGCTAACTGGGTAAAGACTGGATCATGAGCTATCTGTTCTGCTAATTCTTTTATGCTTGGGTCCTGCATTTGGGAAATCCAAGGTCAAGGAAAAGGAAAAAAAAGACGAAGCATCATATACAATTCCAAAAACTTAAAAACATGTCAACGCATTATTAGATACAGGGGAAATTGCAGGTATGAAAGGCTAAGTCAATATAATGGAGGGGGGATAGGGATCCAGTTTTCAATACAATCCACCAACTCATATAAAATATCCAGGAAAACATATCCACTAAAGAGAGACAAAAGACTATAGCAGCAAATCATGTTTGAAGAACAAACATTAACATTGATATAGCTTATTGCATCGTTACCAAGATCAAGGCACTAAACTGGCAGATTAGTTAGAATTCACTTTTAAGCTGGCATAATAACATGTTTTAACGTGAGCCAAAAAGTCCTTTGCTAATACTGTTAAGGAAGACAATTGCTTTTAATCCTTCCTTACATCCAGTTCATTGGGATAGGTTGTTGATGAAGAGAACAATCAGCATCTCGCCTGAATTTTTCAACTTAGAGCACATGGACATGGGTTATCTTGTCAATTACGGTGTTTCAACATGAAATATCATAGCTAAAACCTGCATATAATCCGTAAATACTAACAAAAAAGCATCCAACAGTGAAAAGCTATGGAAGCACCATCACCACATCATTTGAATTCCTAATGCTCCTCAGTGTTGGATGTTTTTTGGCATTAAAAAAAATTGCATGACCATGAAACAGATAATTGATCCGGTGGACATGCAGTCACCCCCCAAAACATGCACACACACCCACACATATAAGCATTTTTTTCAAAAAAAAAAAAAATTGTTGTGCTTTATAACTTTTGTATTAATTTTTTTTTCCCAAAAAATTGTCTCTAAATAAGTAATTTGAAGTTCCAAAATCTTAGCATGTTTTAAAAAATTATAAAACATGCTAAGACTTTGGAGCCAATTGAGTACTATTGGCTCAACTTTTTGGAAAAAAACTTTCAAAACAGTGGGCACACGGAAATAGTACCCAAAAACTTTTCAAAAAATACAATGTGTGTTTGGGGGGGGGGGGGGAGAATATATATATATATATATATCCATGGGAGAAATTACATTAAGCAAACCAGCCATGGAAGAGAAGTCAAAGGCATCTGTCGGGAAACCCGTTAGCGGCACCGAAGGAGTGGTGGCTCCTCTTTCTCTTCCTGGTTGAGAAACTCCGCTGTTGTTCTCCTCCGATCCCGATTTCCCATCTGAAACAACATATTTAATCAGCAATATGATATGCCTATGCAATTAGGAATACCCAGACGGATCTAGACTAGTATTTTCAAAATCAACTGTAACGATATCGACCTAGAAAGGTAATTGAAGTGATCAAATCGGATACCAAAATGGTACTTCAACTGGTTATATTCAGCATAGAGAGAGAAGTGAAGAATTGGGACCTTGATTGCCGGCGGATGACATGGCGGCGGCAAGCGGAGGCTGTGGAATTGATAGATGAGATGCGAAGAGGGAGCAGCGGCGGACTGCTTCGGGTGCTTCCCTTAATCCTAGCCACGACGATATCCCCCAAATAATTAAAAAACGTTATACGATAACACCAAATCGAACAGCTTCTGTCGGACGGACCCCAGAGTTTGCTCTGTTTGTAGCCGAAACCGAACACGCGGAAACCTATTTTGCACATTTTTTAGTTACAACAGTTTACGCTTTTGTGGGTCCATCTATGTATTTGCAAAACAAACTATTTTGTGCATCTAACAATTGTTTAAAAGACATAGGCCCAACATGATATCTTTATAAATGTTCATTTTTTCTAAAAAAAAATTATCATAAAAAATATCTTCTAAATTTTCCTTTTCCTTTTCCTTTTTTTTTTTTTTTTTTTTTTGCAATAACCATAATATATAAATTTATAAGTAACAATTGATAAAAACGACCCGCACTTGCACGACATATCGCTGGCTCAACTCTTTGATCACCCCACCTGCCAGGCGTAACGTATAAATTAATAAGTAACAATCGATAAAGTAACGACCCGCACCTGTATTACATAGGTTCAACTCTTTGATCACCCCACGTGTCGGGCTCTGAAAATATAATATCCCTTAGAAAAAGCTTAAAAAAGCTTTTGGATCAAAGCCTTGGCCCAGGCCCAAGTATGAGTAATAAAAAAAAAGAAGAAAGAAGAAGATGGTGTGAAATTAATCCCACACTATTAGGAGAATTTTGAGTTAATAAATTAGGGGCTCACTACAACACGAATTCATCTCTTTTCCTAGGACTGGCCTGTGGAGGTGACTGGATATTAGACCAGCTATAGATCGAGTAACTGCAGATTATTATATGTAATATATCAATAATGTACCAATTAAAAATTCTAATATTTTATCTTAAACATATTTGAAGATTCGTACCATCCTCGGCAGAAATGACTCATCTCTACATTGACTTCTCTTATTTGATGTCACTTAAACGAATTAGCAATAAATAAATAGTACCGACCATGGTCAAGTTGCACCGTGACTGGTACTTTTGCAATGAACGGCAGTCCTACTTATGAATGTTATTAAATCCTGTAGGAAAGTAGCCGCACATGGAAAATAAATCACATACGCATCTTCTAAATCCCAAAACTCATTAATTGTTGAAGCAAATTCATTCATGTGAAGTAGAAGGGTGTCAAATAGTATTCTTACGATTATCGTGGATAAATTCTGTACGTAATCGGTTCACTTTTTTATGACCATCGTAGTAGATAAATTTACGAATAGTATTGATATATGTTCCACCAACTGAGTAGTCTCAACCTTTTATTTAAATATGCCCAAAGGCAAGGGAGTCCAATAGTGTTATCTCAAGCAAATTCTTATTTCTGCTGTTGAATCCTATCGAATTTTGGTAATATTTTATTTATTATTTTTAATAGTAAAGACAAAATTTCCAAATCATTCAAATTTTAGATTTTAAGATTTTTCTACATATCTGGTGCTGATTACAACGATTGTATATTACAACAATAAAACCATATAAATGGCATTTTTTTATAGATTGCCCACAATAAATCTGCGGGAGTTAATTCCAGACGAATAATGGATCGCTGTGTGGATGGAACTTTCGTCGGCATTCATCGGAACATGCAATAGGAATTCTAGTGGAATATTCGTCCACTCGTCAGTGATCTTGCCTAAGGAGGTATTTGTTGGTAAAATTTACGGCCAGACGTTGTGCTATCGATTATCCGTCGGTAAAGAATAAGAACGGATTTGACCATTATATTATATTTTTTACTTGGTAAAAGTTGTAGTATTAAGGGGTGTTTAAGCAGTTCGGATCAGACCGAATCGGATCGGACTAGTCTGGACTAGTGACAGAATAGCATCAATATTGTGAACTAAAAATAGAACTGAAATTGAAGCTGTTCGGTACGGACCGGACCGTAAAACATTAGATCGAACCAGATGGGATTGAATGGGACTGCAAATTATATTTCGTACAATGCTTGTTGTAAATTAGTTTAGACCGTGAATTTCTGACTGTTTGACCGTAAATTGCGTATTAGTTTTGCTTATTAGTTTGATTCGTAAATTTATTGGATCAAATTTTTAATCGGTTCTCAGTCCGGTCCATTAATTTTTAATTTTGGACCGGATCAAACCGAAGACTTATTAATAACTTGTAACAGTACTGCTGAACGAACCCAATTAATTCAACAGATACACCTATAGTAAAAATTAATGGACCGGATCAAACCGAAGACTTATTAATAACTTGTAACAGTACTGCTGAACGAACCCAATTAATTCAACAGATACACCTATAGTAGTAATTGATCGTGTATTTGGCATTCTATCATCTCTATCAACATCTATTAGTGGACGCTGAAAGGTATATAAAATTATCTAGACTTGCATACTCTCATTGCGTATTACGATTCTTGATCCTGTGAAGTTCTTTTTATGGCAATCAATATCAATAACAAAAAACAACGTGCTTTATACTAAAATTTCAGAATACAAAGCTGCAATTACAAAACAGAGGCGCCTCTTACATAGTGATCCAAAGCATTTATCTACCCTTAAAAGATTAAAAAAGGAAATAAACTTGGAATTGATACATCGGCAAAGTACGTAACTTATTAGGCATGCACATGATAAAACTTTTCACCGTACAATTCAAACATAAACAGATTAATACCGCCTTAGAAGGAAGCTGATATAAGCCAAAAAAAAAAAAAAAAGAAAAGGTTCAGGCACTCGTGAAATAAATTATCGTATTAAACATTTTTTGAAGAGATGGAGGAGATCACAAGTTATTTATATTATAAGCGGAGTAGACGGTGTAGAACGTTTGCACCCCGGTCATCGCTAGGAGGAAGGTGGCAGCAATCAAAGAGATTGCAGACCATGGACTTTCAAAGTATGTCTTCATCAGGTTCTGCCTCCATGAGTTCCATTTCGCCCTCCAACTCTTTTCACAGTATTCGTTCATCTATATACATTTATATACATATAACTGGTTATGGTAATATGTTTGATTGATTTTTATTAAAAAAAAAAAATCGTTACTCAAATTTGATTTCTATATTAGAGAGATGTTGCTGACTTACCCTGTTGTTGAGTTTACAGAGATGGCTCTGATCAGAAGAGATAGGGAGATCTTTGCCGAGGGAGTTGAAGAGCTCGGCCACTGCCTCGTCGCTCCCGATAAGGTTCTGAATGATGCCTTTCGATTTCAACAAGCTGACATCATGCGGGTGGTCGATGATAGCATCCATGAGGTACACGTAGTTACTGACCTCGTCCCCCGCGTTCGCATGGAGCCTCTCGAACACCAAGAGGTTGAAGAACAAGGGATAATTGCAGATCAGCCCCCCCTATTTCGGGGGTGCGCGGATCAGCCCCCGAAACGCGTTTCCGGGGGGGCTGATCTGCAAAAAAAAATTACAAATTTGCCCCCGGAAACGCGTTTCCGGGGGCTGATTTGCCCAATTAAGGGAAACGGGGGGCTGATCTGCAAGAACCCCGAAGAACAAAGGTTCGGTCGCGTCATCCACTACGATCATCGGAAGCTCGAGCTCCCCGTGGTCGAAGCGGATGTCAGCGAGGCTGCTTGTTTCGTTCTTCTTGAATGTGATCCCAGCTTCATGGAGCACCGTTCCAGACCGGCTGTTGTACTGGGGTTTCGAATTCGGGACCTGGGCGTCCCCACGTTTCGATATTGGGTGTTGACGAACCAGGAGTGTCCGATAAACGTCTAAAGGGTGCAATCTGAGTGGCATGTCTGGGCGCATTCCTTCTACGCCGAACCCCAAGAAAAAGCGTACCAATATGTTGATTTCCATGTCGACGTTATTCTGCACGTCCAATTGTTGTTAGGATACGTAACAATACAACAATATTTAGGGTAAATTTCATATCAATCCCTCCATCCTAGTCTTTGTTTTTTTTAAAATATTATTTTTTAATAGCAATTATAAATTTAAAATTATTTTTAAATATATTTCAAAAAGAAATTCGCTCGTCACTTAGAATGGCGAGTGGGTGCCATCGTAGCGACTGAAGCCTTGAAAATACCACGGTGGTATTTTCGTTATTAGAATAGCGAGATCTAGCCAAATCCTCTAATTGTATTGAATTTTGAAATTTGGAATTCGAAATTTTGAATATTGAATTTCAAAATTTTGAAATTAAATTTGGTAATGTAAAATTTCAATTTTCAATTATGAAATTATGAAATTTGAATTTGAATTTTCAATTTTCAAAATTTAATTTTGAACGCAAATGTAATTTTTATTTTAAAATAAAATTGGTGAAAAGAAAAGAAAATTGTATATGTATTGACAAGAAGAAAAAAAAGTGATGATTGGAAGTTTCGAATTTGAAACTGATTGAATGAATGTTATACATCCCAGCTATCCGGCCATTCTTTCCATTCTTAAAAAAGAGAACGAATACAGCCATGTAGAATGGCGAGATCTGTTATGGACCTCGCCTTTCTATTTGATGAGAACCATAACGGATCTCGCCATTTAGAATGACGAGATCTCGTTAAATCTTGCCATTCTAGATGGTGAGAATGCGACCATGGCATTTTCTTTACCGCTCCTATTACGGTAGCATCCTCTCGCTATTCTAAATGGCGAGAAGATTTAATTTTCAAAATATTTTAAAAAATAATTTTAGATTTATATTTATTATCTAAATAATATTAAAAAATTGTACAAATCAATGCTGTCTTTGGACCTTTTTATCTTCGACATTTCAAAATACTTATTTAAATTTAATTTTAAATATTAAAGTTATAAATTTTGATAAGATCTACAATTTTAATGTTCAATTTTTTTTTTTTTAAAATACTTTTAAATAAGTGTTTTAAGGCTTTAAAGTTTAGTGGATTAGCGGATTAATTTTAAAATTCATTAGGACTTTGAAATATCAAAATAACATTTTAGAATTAGTTTTTTGAAAAAACGTTGAATATGAAAGTTGTATATTTCATTAAAAGCTACAACGTTTATGTTAAAAGTTTATCTTAAAAATACTTACACAATAATCGAAATGACAACGATTCAAATATTAAGAGATGAACTTATTTGCAGTTATAAATAACAAATAATAAAGAGAATGATTTGTATACAGATAAATTTGAGAAACTGATATGGCATTTGCCCTAATATTTATTATCAGCGTGTTAGTTACTCTACTCTAGATGCTGGTGTAACAAGTGTCTTGAGGATGAATTGTCATCCCAATTTATTAATTAGATAAAAAAGAAGGGTCAATAGGCTTAGTTACGAACCGGTGGTTTTCCCGTCTCGATGGCGTAGAGCTTGTGGAGGACGAGGAGAGGGAGCTGATTCTCGATCATCAACATGTCACTTCTGATGTAACCAAACACGTTGAGCGCTCCATGAAGACTGAATACCGGGTCATTGGATGCATACTCTTCTACATGTTTTCTATATACCCGTATCTGCATAAACTCCAGCATGAAGCACCCGTCTACGATCATGATCTCCATAAATCTTTCGCGGTTGTTCTTCCATAATTTCCATTCCTCCTCTAAACCATGGTAAGCCGCCATTAACTCCTCTATCACGACGTTTAAAGCATCGACGTAGTCTTGCAAGCTCTTATTACTTCTGGTGCGGCTCCGCCGGAGGAAGTGCCGCAGAGAACGACGTTTGTGCTCCTCCATGGGAGCCACCTGCTGTTGGCCGTGGTGGAAGGGACCGAAGGAGATTGTCTTAGGCTCATAAGCCTTGCGATGGAGATCTTTGATGTAGGCAGGGACGCGGTAGCTTGAATGCTTTGACCACCGAGCTTGCTCTGAGTCGGAATATTCCGTGCTCATCGCTTCCTTCTGCATGCCTACCACCCAGCTGCTCTTCTTGAATGGCTCCTCACGGATGCTGAGCTCACGTTCCATTATGAGATATGGAGGTACCTCTCCGTCCAGCTTTATGTATAGTTGTAGCTTTGCAGCAAAACAGCTCAGGATGTTCGGTTTTTATATTTAAAGCTTTTACAAAATGTTTGATTTTATAAATATATATTTAAAATTTTTCTTAAAAATATTTATATAATAATTAAAATATTTTTTACACGAATATTAGAAAGAGATTGAGTTAAAGATTATTTTAAATGAGGGACTGATTTGTACGAAGTTTTAAAATGAGTGGATGATTTGCTATTTTTTCAATTTTTCTTATTAAAATTATATTACAATTGCAGCTTAAAAGTGAACATAAATTCTTGATCTCCACCAGCAGAGGCTCGATCTCCACCACAAATTCCAGTGGAGAGCGAGTGAAGAAGATCATTTTCGGTTACTTGGCCGTCCGATTAACACTCATAGACATTTCATTCTTGTACAAGTGGGAGTTAGTTGTTGGGCTTGTTGCATAAATGCGCGTAATTAATAATGAAATTGACTACTCATTCGAATAAGGCTCCTGAAATTCTAATTTTTCTCATAAAACATATATATATAACCGCAAAACAAAGTTCAATGATATTTTATACCATAATATAATTATTTAATATTTAAAATATATTTATATTATATATGGTAGTTATCGTAAATAATTTTATAGCTTATTTCTAGATCACTTTTAAAAACCTATTTTTTATTATTTTCAAGAAAAAAAATTTAATAGATTGTCATAGTTGAGAGAGTTGGATACAGAGATGTTGTATAAACCGAGCAAATTTTAAATTTACTAATTATAATTTTAAAAATAACTCCTACTTATATTGGCACACGCGTGCGTCCTCCTATAATATATACAAGCATAGTAAACCGTCTCCGTCTGTTGCCTCAGCCATATTATTCTAACGAGCAATAAATAGTTGTATCTATTATAATTTACTAATATGAAAGTTAATGAGTTCTTCATTTAGTTATTACAACTCAACATAGAAAATAACATAGTTGTTATTTTTTAAACGTTAACGCTTTTGTTTTCTTTTTTTTTTAAATTATATATATATATATATATATATATATATATTATATATATATATATATATACTAACAGAGCAATAAATAGTTGTATCTATTATAATTTACTAATATGAAAGTATAATGAGTTCTTCATTTAGTTATTACAACTCAACATAGAAAAAAATAGTTGTTATTTTTTAAACGTTAACGCTTTTGTTTTCTTTTTTTTTTAAATTATATATATATTATAAAATAAACCTTTATAATTATTAATAACAGACGCGGCTCAAAAATTATAACATATTTTATCTATATGAGTAACACTTATAGATTATGATTAATCAAATATATGATATAAATTTATTACTCAATAAAAATTATTACTGTTCAAAAATATACTTATGACATTCTACAAGTTAGTAAAGCTTTTCGATATTAAAAATAAAGACTTCTTTAAGATTCTGGACTTAGGATTAGCATTTGGTACAAGTTAGGAAACGTATTATTAATTGTTTTTGTAAAAGACTAAAATACGGCATATTTTCTTAATTACCAATTACCAAGGAAATATCATCCATAATTAAGCTGATCTATTATAAATATTTTCAAACGAGAATAAGAGTTTAACATGCCTTCCATATTATACTTGTCTGATAAATTATTTAGTAAGAAATAAACATATTATTCTAGAAGGGTAAGAGAGTCGAATATATTTTTCTAATTTTTTTTACCTTTCCGATTTTTTTTATAATCTTTTAAATTATCAAAAAAAAAAATATTTTTCATCCAAAATTATACTGGCTATATATATATATATATATATATATATATATATATGTTGAATAAATATTAATATAAAAACTATATTTAAAAATTTTATAATCTTTATATTAACAATAGTTTTAAAACAAAATAAAATCGTATTTGGTATGCACAAATGTATAGATCTTACATCCAAAGATAATTTTGAAAAAAATATTCAACATGAAGACCGTAGCTGTTGAAAAGCTCTATAATTTTTATGTTTAAAACATTTTGAAAAGATATTTATAAATGAGAATTTTGTCAGTCAAAATCTTAATGTATTTAAAACAAAAAAAAAATTAACAGATTTAAAACAAAACAAAATAGTATTTGAGTGAGCAAAAATATGTAAACAATATATTTAAAAATAATTTTTAGATGTAGAACTTTCATTTTAAAAATTTATTTAAAAATTAGTTCTAAATTGTTGTTTTCAGACTTTCCGAAAGCTTAACACTATCGAAACGAAATAATGTCGTATTTCGGTATGCGTAAACATAAAAAGTATATACCTACATATATTTTTTGCAAAAATTTTCAACATAAATATTATAAATTTTGATAAAATTTACAAATTTAATTTTGAAAACTTTAGAAAATATACTTCGAAATGAGTATTTTAGATATCCAAAATTTTAACACATTTAAAAATATTAAAAAAATACTGATTGTACACCTTGTACAGAGCAGAGGCGGTGCAACAGTAAGACACACGAACACACGCGAATACATACAAACACGTAAATAAATAGGAATACATGCGAATACACAGGAATACACGTAAGCACTCACGAACACGCGCGAACACCTACTTGGACGCAAATATGAATACATAGAACATACACAAACACACATGAACACATATGAAACATATAATACACACGAACACACGTGAATACTTATGAACACACACAAACACACACGATCATATACGAACACACACGAACACATGTGAACACACAAGGGTACACACGAACACTTATGCGGACTCAAATTTACATAATTTTCATGTTGAAAAGATATTTTTAGATAAGAATTTTAGTTGTTCAAATCTTGATGGATTTAAAACAAAACTAGAATTTTAAACAGAATTAAAATGAAATAAAATCGTTTTCGATGAATAAAATATATTTATAGAAAATTCTTGAAAATATTTTAACATAAAAGTCGTAAATTATGATAAAACTTAACAATAATTCTAAATGAGCATTTCAGACTTTCCGGAAGCATAACATTTTCGAAACGAAATAATATCGTATTTCGGTATGTATAAACGTATAAAACATATATCTATAGATATTTCTTGAGAAAATTTTTATCATAAATATCGTAGAATTTGATAAGATTTACAATTTTAATGTTAAAATTTTTTGTAAAAATATTTCTAAATGAGGGTTATGGAGATCCGAAAATTTAATAGATTTAAAAATTATTAGACAAAATTGTTCGTACAATGCGGAGAAAAAGGCCACGTCTGCGTTTAAACTCAAAGATTTAAAAAAATTGTGCTTTAGTCAAACATCGGATCTCCGAAATACCTATTTAGACGCGTCTTCTCAAAAAAATTTCAACATAAAAATTATAGCACTAATCGAGATCTACGACTATTATGTTAAATATTTACAAATAAATATTTTGGCTGGTGAAAAAATAAATTTCAAAAAAAATTATGAAATTTTTTACCAAATTTACGGTCACCGTTGATTCAGCGGTAACTAATCTGTCCGTTTCCTCATCTTTTAGAATATGTGTTAAAAAATATAAGAGCAAAAGACAGTTCGTAGTTTCTTATATTATAATATAATTTTTTAATTTTTTTTAATAATATAATTATCATAAATATAGTATGGTTTATCTTCCGTTGGAAGTTATAAATTTCTAATTTTCTTCTCCATTATTTTCACAATATGATTTTATATTAGATTTTTTAATCAGTAAATTAGATTTTTTGAAATCTATTTTTTTATTCTATTTAGAGGAAATATAATATACAATTAGTATAATTTCTATGTGGGCCCAGAAAAATTTTATGGCCTGTATCTTTTCTATAAAAAAATGTTAAAGCTTGACCATTATATTTTTTTTTATATTATTTTTGTGTCTTGATATGGAGGCGTATGAGAGCAAGAGGAAAGCACTTATTGTGATTCTTTTACAGAAAAAATTCTAGCAGTAAAAAAAAGTGTTCGATAAGAGATGACATATACTTAAAGGAAAGTGAAGCGTTATTACTTTCAAGCGAATGGTAGAAGATAAATGAGAAGATGTATTTAGAAACTCTCTGAAACATGTTAACAGAAGTTTTTGGCGCTAGTCTACAAATTTATTTTTTTCACAGAAGCTCTTACGACGATGACAAAGTTTCAAATAGGATAATATTTTTTTCTGTCAGATATATATTTTGTCTTAAAATCTGAGAGGTCTTATGTCAGAACTATTTGTAATATTTTTGTTTTGAAATTAATAATGTAAGTTCTTACTTACCAAAAAAAAATAATTGAAATAATTAAAATTACATTTTAATTATAAATCAAAGAAATTATAATTTTACTAACTACAAACATTTATTTTACTAACTATAAACTTTTATAATAATTTCTAATTAATGATGGTACACGTATTGTGGGCGGCATATGCTAGTATATAATATGTAAGCGTAAGAGGAGGGTTGTTGGTTTCTTATATCATAATATAACTATTTAATAATTTAAGAAACTTATACGAAGCAATTATCATAAATATTATATAATTTATCTTTCATTGTAAGTTATAAACCGACATTTTCTTCTCCTTTATTTCAATACAATTTTAGATTATATATATATTTTTTTATTCGTGATTAGATTTCTTTTAAAAAAAATATTTAAGAAAAAATATAATATATAATAAATTAGTATAATTGAGATAATTAAATATTTTTAATTAGTAATTAAAAAGATTATAAATTTTTGCTAATTAAAATTTTTAAATAATAATTTCTATATATTTTTTGCATACATGTTGCGTATCCGTAGTCCTAAAATATAATATATATTATATATATATATATATATATATATATATATAAACTCAGAATACAAAACTGCAGTTACAAAATAGAGGCGCCTCTTAGATAGTGATCCAAAGCATTTATGTAGCTTTAAAAGATTAAAAAAGGAAATAAACTTGGAATTGAATACATATGTGAAGTACGAAACTTACGCGAAACCTCACGTCTAGCAAACGGACCGATGCTATAAATTTAAATACATACTTTCTATAAATGAAATTTTCAGTTACGAAATATAAAAAAATTTAAAAATTTTGCAAAATATTTTATTTCATATGGACGGGATTTCAGATGGTGACATTTTTTAAATGCCTCAAATCCAACCAATTAAACTAGCCGCGGCCTGAATCCTCGGCGGAAAAGACTTATATCTACTTGGACTTCTTTTTTTTAATGTCAGTTGTACTAATTGGCATTAAATAGTACCGACTGGTATGATTGCACCCTGACTAGTACTTTGCATTGAACACCAGTCCTTCATGAATGCAGAATGTTACTAGGGGCAATGATCGGCAGGGCCTGCCGATTTCGATTCAGCCCCCGCACGGGTTTGCCGATTTCGATTCAGCCCCCGCTATTCGATCCGCGGGGTTCAAAAAATGAGACAACCTAAGTTTCGGTAAATTTTTTAAAAAAATTTTCAATATGAAAGTTGTAGGTTTTGACGAGATTTACAATTTTCATGTTGAAAATTTTTCCAAAAAATACTTCTAAATAGATATTTTGGAGGTCGGAAGTTTAACGGGTTCTGAAATGTCACGTCAAAATCCGTTAAGCTTTGGAACTTCAAAACACCTATTTAGAAGTATTTTTTGGAAAAACTTCCAACATGAAAGTTGTAGATCTCGTTAAAATTTACAACTTTTATGTTAAAAATTTTTCAAAAAAATACTAATATAATGGTCAAAATAGAAATGCACATTTTACGAGAGATGGACATAAACAGTAACCAGGGACTGAATCGGTAGAGATTTGTAAAGCAGGGGCTGGGGAGACATTAACCCATGTTACTAAAACCTGTAGGAAAGCAGCCGCTCGCCAGCCGCATGGGAAAGAAATCAGGTAAGCATTTCATATAAGCATCTTGTAAAAAGATAATGACATATCAGCCCCACATTTCAACTTTCAATTCTAAATCAGCCTTCTATTTAAAAAAAAAAGTCCATTTCAACCTCCCATTCATTATTTTGGATTTTTTTCGAACGAAAATGCTCTTGATCGTTCGGATGCCTGAAACACATATCTAAAAGTATTTTTGAAAAAACTTTTAATATAAAATTTGTAAATATCGACGAGATCTACAACTTTCATGTTGAAAATATTTTTAAAAAATGCTTCTAGATAGGTGTTTTCAACGTCCGAACTGTTCAGCGGATTACGGGTCGACCCGTTAACAGTTCGGATTCCGAAATCACCTGCTCGGAAGTATTTTTTGGAAAACTTTTAAATATGAAAGTTGTAAATCTCATCAAGATTTACAATTTTGATGTTAAAAGTTTTTCTAAAAAATATTTTTAAATTTGTATTTTTGGCGTCCAAACTGTTAACGAGTATAGTGATATTTTCGTCCGAAAAAAATCTAAACAGTATTTTGGAGGCTAAAATGACTGTTTTTTGAAATGGAGGGCTGATTTGAACGTTTGCAAACAATGAGAGGCTGATATGTTATTAGCCTTCTTGTAAATCCCAAAACTCATTAACTCCTGAAGCAAATTCATGTATGTGAAGGTAGGAGTTAAATAGTGTTATCCGAAGTAAATTCCTCATTTGCTGCGGTACCCTATTAACTTTTGATAACTTTAGATTTCGGTATGTAGTGATTGTACCAATGATATTATATTGATTATGTCGAAATATATTTATTTGTTATTTTTAATAGTAATTATAAAATTCTAAATTAATTAAAATATATATATTACAATTTTTTGTCATGTCCGTACTAGTTACAAATTATAATAGTAAAACATTTAAAAAAAGGCATATATATTATATATATATATATATATATATATATATATATATATTATATATATATATATATATATATATATATATATATTGCCGCAGTAAATGCATGGGGAGGTTAATTCCGGATGAATCATGACTCGCATTGTAGTAATTGATCGTGTATTGAGCATTCATCATCTCTATCTACATCTATTAGTGGACCCTTAAAGGTATATAAAATAACCTAGACCTGCATATTCTCATTGCATATTACGATTCGTGATCCTGTGAAGTTCTTTTTATTGCAATCAATACCAAAAAACAATGTGCTTTATACTAAATTTTCAGCATACAAAGCTGCAATTATAAAACAGAGGCGCCTCTTACATAGTGATCCAAAGCATTTATATACCCTTAAAAGTTTATAAAAGGAAACAAACTTGGAATTGATAGATCGGTGAAGTACGTGAATTAGACTCGTCTGCCCCCAATGTGTGCTCCCGTTTCCTACCCCATCTCCAAAGAAATAACTGCATATATTTTTTTAAAAAATAAAATAAAATAAAAATTATAAATTTTGATAAAATATATAATTTTTATATTAAAATATTTTATTTAAAAAAAACTTTTAGATAGATGATCTGGGGCTCTAAAAATTTAACGTCTTAACGGATTTTAAAAATTATTTTAAATCCGTTAAAATTTTAAGGTTCCAAAATATATATTAGAATTGTTTTTTAAAATATCTGAATACAAAAGTTATAAATCAAAAATTATAATTTTTATTTTGAAATTTTTTTAAAAAATATATTAAAAATATTTTTGTTGAGGTGGAGACAGGAAATGGGGGCACACACTAGGTCAGACAAACGATTCCAGTTCAAAGTACGTAACTTGCAACAAGAAGTTGGCCATGCAAATGATAAAAGTTTTCACTAAACAATCCAAACATAACAGATTAATACAGTTTTAGAAGGAAGCCGATATAGGAAGAAAAAAGTTCAGGCACTCGTGAAATAAATTATCGTATTAAACATTTTTTGAAGAGATGGAGGAGATCACGGGTTAGTTTTATTATAAGCGGAGTAGACGGTGTAGAACGTTTGCACCCCGGTCATCGCTAGGAGGAAGGTGGCAGCAATCAGAGAGATTGCAGACCATGGACTTTCAAAGTATTTCGTCATCAGGTTCGCCGTCCATAAGTTCCATTTCGCCCTCCAACTCTTTTCGCAGTATTCGTTCATCTACATACATTTATATACATATAACTGGTTATGATCATTCATACACAGATGTAGAAATATATGGCAGTAAATAATAATTTTATTGAATAGTAAACTGCAACTTACAACGGAAGCAGTGCCTCTTATTTATAAAATACTAACCCTAACAAACTCCTAATTTTATGGCAATAAATCTAGACCTAATCTTCAACACTCCCCCTTAAGCTTGTGGTGCAAATCTCAAGCTTGACTAAAATAAAAAACAAAATATAAAATAAAATAAGATAATTCCAAAAAATGAACGAGTGTCAACAAACGGCGAAAGCTTGCCAAGGGGCTTAGGCCAATGAGCTATAGGTAAAACCTAGATAACTATAGGCCAGAAATGGACAAGGGTAAATGCCAAAAAATAACCAGGGAGCTATAGCCAATGAGCTAACAGTCGAAACAAAGTCGACCAAGGAGCTAACAGCCAGGGAGCTATAGGTCAAGAAGCGAGCACTCGATCAATACAAAATGGTAAAGCAACGAAAAACAAATTAAAGAAATATCTCAAATCATGTTCACCAATCTGCTGACAACAAGGTTGAATCAGTAGGAGCGGAAGCAGTTGTAAGGTTGACAGAGCCGGAAGCAGATTGTAGGCTTGCAATTGCTTGAATAGATGCCTGAAGTTGTTGTTGATTTAAACGGAGTTGAGCAATCTCTTCCTCAATAGAAGATTTTGGTGTAGTTAAGGGTCCAGTGATGGCAGTTGCGGCAATTTGTGGCGTAACTGAAGTAGAAGATGAATTCGATTGTTTCGCTTCACGTTCAAGTTTAACATCAATTATAAGTCGTAGCGGATCACTGGATGCCATAATACTAATTTGATGATATCACGATGAGCAGTAGAAGTGATGTGATGGCGAGGTGATCAGTAGCACCGACACACAAAATTAATGATTCAATGGATCAGAGAACAATGGCTCGACAGCGGCAGCAACAAACTTCGTCGGCATGGGTGAGCAACAGATCCGGCGCAGTGGAGGCGAGCGGCAGGGATCGCAGGAGCGACGGCGAGTGGATCTCGGACTGAGCAGCGCGGGTCCTACTTGTTGGACTGAATTTTAGGGTTTAGAAGATTGAGAGGCTCAGATCTAATCACTTAAAGATTTGAACGGCTTAGATTCGTTCTGATACCATGTAAAAATATATGGCAATAAATAATAATTTTATTGAATAGTAAACTGCAACTTACAATGGAGGCAGTGCCTCTTATTTATAAAATACTAACCCTAACAAACTCCTAATTTTATGGCAATAAATCTAGACCTAATCTTCCTAATTTTATGGCAATAAATCTAGACCTAATATTCAACAACAGATGTTAGGTTGTTTTGCTTTCTATATTAAAAAAAAAAAGATTCATTACTCAACTTTGACAGATGTTGCCGACTTACCCTGTCGTTGAGTCTCGAGAGATGGCTATCAGCATAGCCAAAGACATCTTTGCCGATGGAGTTGAAGAGGTGGGCCGCCGCCTCGTTGCTCCCAATATGGTTCTGAATGATGCCTTTCGATTTCAACAAGCTGACATCATTTGGGTGGTCGATGATAGTGTCCATGAATAACACGTAGTCAGTGACCTCATTCCTCGCATCCGCATGGAGCCTCTCGAACGCCATGAGGTTGAGGTACAAATAGTCGGTCATATCGTCCACCACGATCATCTGAAGCTCGAGAGTTCCTTTGTCGAAGAGGATGCCGCCGGGGCTGTTCGTACTGCTCTTCTTGAAATTGATACCAGCTTTATGGAGCTCCGTTCCCGACCGGTACTCGCTGCTCAAATTCGGGGCCTCGGTGTCCCACCTGTCCGTACTGTGAGTTGATGAACCAGGAATGTCTGATAAGCAGATAAAGGGTGCAATCCGAGCTGCATGTCAGGGAACATTGCCACGTCGAACCCGAAGAATTCGAGTATCAAAATGTTGATTTCCTCGTCGACGTCATGCTGCACGTCCTATTGTTATCAGGTTACATAACAATACCAATAATATTTAGTGCAAATTTCATATCAACCCTTCCATCCAAATTTTTGTACAAATCAGCCTACTCTTTTTACCCATTATTGTTGACATTCCAAAATATTTATTTATATGTATTTTTTCTTAAAATATTTTAATATAAAAGTTATACATTTTGATGAGGTCGACAATTTTTATATTAAATATTTTTTAAAAGAACACTTATAATTGAGTTGATCTCAATCGACCAATAAAGTGTTCCAAAGCTGATTAATGGCTAAGCGGTAAAGATAAGAGAAAGAGATAGAGACATAGGGCTTTTTACATGAAAACCTTGAGGAATATAAGGAAAAAATTACGGACGATCACGTAAGCTAACTTAGTGATGTCACTAAGGTTGGAAGGGTTAGAATATCACTCGTTTTTCTCTCGTTGCCGAGGTCTTAAACACCTTGGATTCGTTCTGCAGAGGTCTAAGACACCTCAGACTCGCCTCTGCCAAGGTCTAAGACACCCCGTGTTACAATACACTCAAGGGTACAATTAGGTTTTCGCACAACGCTGGAAGCCTTAATCCTCTCTAGTTGCTATTGCGTGGGAAGTTGGAGATCCCATCGACAATGCCATGATGGCATTTTATAGGAGTTGCTGGACGCTCTGAGTCTTGAACGTTGCTAAAATAGTGGATCTGGCTAGTATTGCTCTCTTGTTCGTTAGTAGAGGGCGTAGCAACTGATTGCTCCACATTTACGTGGTAATTACGTGATTGACTTGGTCTCCATTTATTCAAGATCTGCGAGCTCTATTGATATGTCGAAGCTTTGGTTGTGTCTATGACAATGTTGGACCTCGATATCGATTTACCGAGGTCTTAGTCGAACGATATCGGCCTCAGCAGGTCGATGCGGAATAAGCCTCGGACGTTCTGCCTAGACCTTGGATTGATACGAAATGTCTTCAATACTTGCGCCGAGGTTTGCCTCGGCTAGCGCTCTCGAGGCTGGGGTGCCGGGTCGGTCGAGCTGAGGTCGATCGTATGGAGTACTCGTCCTCCTTTTTCCATCTTGTGGCCAGCTGTGCAACTAACACGGGGCAGCTTAAATCCATACTATATCAACTTCTAAATAAGTATTTTAAAGCTCCAACGAATAGCGGATTAACGAGGTAATTTTAAAAATTCACTAAAATTTTGAAGCTTCAAACAACTATTAGAAGTATTTTTTTTGAAAACATTGAATATGAAGTTGTAGATTCCATCAAAATTTACAACTTTTATATTAAAAGTTTATCTAAAAAATGCTTATATAATAGTTAAAATGACTTTGATTTGAATATCAAGAGAGGAACTTATACATCAGAAACATTTTCCATTTCGGTGATGCAAAAGCTCATATCATCTAGAAAATATCATCTAGAAATTTGAATTCCAATAAATATCTAGAAGGGTTTGCTTATTAGGGTCAAATTCAGTGACTTAATAACCAAACACACCTCGAACGAGATTGTCCAACGTGTGCCCCACCTTATTGAAATCATGCATGCATTACATCACGTACTTTTAACAGGTGCACTCCAAGTTTATTAAGTTGCTTTTTTTCCTTCGTTTCTGTTGCGTTGAATGAATCAATTAATGGAATTTGTACTCTTGATTCTTCTTACCCTGTCTTGCACGTTGCACAAGTTTGATGGTTGTGCATCAGATCGCGTTCAAGACGACCTATATATATATAGTCCTAGTTTATTAGTTGATGGAGCTGTCAACGTTCTTAGATTATTAGTGCGGACGAAATTTTCATTAACAAACGGACGTGCATGAAAGATTTATTTAACTAAGCATCGATTAGACAACACTATCAAGGTAAGAGTTGAGTTGAGACCTTAATTAGCAGCTGACACACAGTATTTAATCCAAAACCACAAAAAAAAAAATCCACCTAAAATATACAGCAAAATAATAAATAAATAAGTAAATAAAAAAATTCCGCCAACAAAAAGATAATAAATTGAAAGTCCACGGAGAGAACAGATATTAAATAGCATATGCTTTTCTTGGTCTTGTTCTTGTATATGTGTACCAAGAAACATTGATCTAAGAGCTGCTGTATAGAAATTAAACACATCGATCGTTTTTCATAATGTAGACGTTAGCCTCTCTTATTTGACCTATTTATAATACTATCTTGGTTGTATCAGTAGACCTCTATTTCATTTTTATTACCAAAAAAATCTTCTTAATCTCCATCCTATATAGATTTTCTAAGAATATATATATTTATATTAAGGGCCACTTAGGGGAAGAGAAAGAAGAACATGGAACTTGTCCAAATGCTGCAGCACAGTAATGGCAACAATATTGCTAATACTGCCTTAGCTCCAAGAAGGAAGAGAAGCAGAGATGAAGATGATCAACTTACGATGATTCATCGAACTGCTCCGCAGATTCTCAGTTCATCTGATAACTGTCAGTACCCAGCCAGCCGGAGGACCAGCGGCAGTGGCAGCGCCGCCGACATATTTTCTTACATCATTCAGAGAAATAACATGGACATCGACGCCGTTTTGTACCAACACAGCGAGAGGTTAATGGCGCAGTTGAAGCAGGTCGGTCGGCGGAGCTTGGTGGCAGCTGTAGCGGCCGCCGAACGTCAGGCGACAAAGGGACTGAGAGAGAAGGAGGCAGAGCTGAGGAAGGCAAGGCAGATGAACTTACTTTTGCAAGAAAGAGTGAATCAGCTCATCAAAGAGAAACATAGGTGGATGGAAGCCGCCATGCAGAGCGAAAAAATTCTCATCGCCATGAGAAACAACAACTTCGCTGCTTCCGTAGAGCCGGAGGTAGGCGGCGGTGCCGACGATGCTGAATCTTGTTGCTTTGACGGCGAGAGTAAAGTTAAACAGATTGATAACAATGGGATGAAGAAGAGGTGTAGCGCGTGCATGGAAAAAGAGGTGAGCGTGCTGCTGCTGCCCTGTCGCCATCTCTGTCTCTGCAGAGGTTGCGAGCCGAAGCTCAGCTGCTGCCCGGTCTGCTCCGCCGCCAAGAACGCCACACTAAATGTTTATCTGTGCTGACTCTCTTTTTTAATATACAGTATATAAATATAATATATAAAAAACATTTATTGTAAATAATCTTATTATTTTAAATTTAGATTCGTTTTCTCACGTATTGATTATACAAATAAGTTGTATAACAAAAGGTTGCCCTCTTACTTTCTTTTAAACTTTTTGATTTAATTTTCTTTTAATACGACGTCAAGACCTCCAATTTATCGATGCATGACTGATATATTCATGCTTGCTCAATGGTAGACCTCCAATTTATTTAGAGTTCAGAATGCGCACTTTTTAAATTACAACTTTGTGGTATATTAAACCTTCTTTTAAAAAACATTTGAAACTATAAAGTCAAATATCACTATAAATATGTAATATTATGTTAATAACTATTAAAAACATTAACAAAATATTGATGATCCTTCACATATGTTCTGAAGACTGGACTTTTAAAATCATTCCATATATGAATCATCTATATATGAGTGAGAGATTATCATCTACAACAGATATCCCCTCACACTGGGCGGCCTAATTGAATCAGTTCTCAAACGAGACTAAAGAATAACGATGGAGGCGGATGGCTGGGATGTAACAAGTTTATCGTCGGCGATTAGGAGCCGCTAACAATAAAACAATTATCGGTTGGCGTGACGCGCACAGACTTGTGAATAGGGCTGATATGTAGTTTTCCTCCTCTAAAAAAACAATTTTAATATTGATGGGAAGAGCAAATTCACAAAAACTATTAAATTAGATTTAAGAAATAATCAACTTTGGCGCTGAATTATAATTATTAGTAAAAAACAATATTATACATGTGGAGATTCCACTTAATGAAGATTATACATATGAATCTGTAATTTAATGATGTTATCTCGTCGTTGTCCATAAAAAGTGACGCAGTTTTTGTAAATATCCAAATTGAAAAGCTAGTTCTTCGATATGTGAAGTACGAGTTCTACCACCAGTAAATTTATCTGTAACGATAGTAATATAAAGATAGATTAGTTACAGATAAAATCTTTTTATAATAATTCAAAAAAAAAAAAAAAATCTGTTATGGTGATATACAACAATTTGGTTTTGCCACCAGTGAATTTATGTGAAGTACGAGTTCTGCCATCAGTGAATTTATCTGTAACAATAGTAGTGTAAAGATAGATTAGTTATAGATAGATTTTTTTCATAACAATTCAAAAAAAAAAAAAAAGAAAAAGAATCTGTTACGGTAATATACAGCAATTTGGTTTTGAAACCCATGTCACCTCTACTTCAAATTTTACAAAAATCCAAAATATTAATAAAACTAAAAATCATTGCACAAAACGTTAAAACCCTTAGTTTTTTTTTTTTCACAAGTAAGCCAACAGAAGGGCAAGGAGTACTTATGCATATTGCCAAACTTCCTATTAACTCTATCATCGATAGGAGTCTAAGAACAAGCGAGAAGAATTATATTATATTAACAGTAATTATCTTTTTATTTTTTATTGAAGACGATTCCTCAAAAATAAATAAATTAAATAAAGAGGACGACGATATTCTAGAGCAGTTTCCACGTGCTGCAATGATTTTTATAGACCGACGGACCGATGAAAACAAAGTAGGGCTAGGTCATCGTCTTCCTCATTTGGACCTTAGAGTTGTAGCAAGAAATAAACATTTGCAATTTGTCTATTTATATATAAATCAAATTTGGAGTGTACATTATTAAGGACAAGATAATAGATGATATATTTTGTTTAACGTCCATATCATTCTTGCCAAAAGAGTATTGGGTCCAACAAAATCCTATCTTTCTTTCTTGAGCTTACATGAAAATATTTCATCTGTAATTAATCTATTTTTATACGATAATTATAATAAATAAATTCATTAATGCCAGTGATTTATACTTTACCAACTAAAAAATTTTAATTTTTCAATCTGTACAGACGTAACAGTCTATGTCACGCTCCACAAGGTACAGAAGAGCTAGATAAACTTTTCACATATTTATAAGTGATATTTACAGTAAATACTCCACCATCCATCCATAGAAATCATGGATTACAAACACCTAATTTTTATGAATACATATATGAATAAATACTTGCAAGAATAGTACTGTTAGAAAAGGAAGAGAAAGATGATGATGATGACATGAATAGAAAGTGGACCACTACTATGAGGTTGGATTTTTGTTTTTCAATAACTAAAAACAAAAAGAAAATCAATTGATGTGGAGAAAGATATGACTTTTTTGAAATCCCTAGAAACCAAGTAGTGGACAAAGATGGCACAATAACCCTACACAGTTACCGCAGCAGCTGCTTTCAAATATCAATAGTGCTTTGGATAATTGCATCTCAGCCCCTCCTTGAGCCCTTCCTCACAAGTTAATGTCCAAAATATTTTAAATATTATATAAATATTTTAAAAACAATTTTAAATATAAAATTCGACGTGATCTATAACTTTTTATATTAAAAAAAATTTTAAAAATATTTCTAAATAGATATTTTAAGACTCTAATATTTCGGAAGGTTTAAAAATTAATCAACGGCAACGGTTTTACACTCTCGAAACACTTATTTTTAAAATATTTTTTTAAAAAAAAATATTTTTTAAATACAATTTATAATTTTTATATTTATTTTTTTAAAAAAATATTTTTAAATATGTATTTTAAGATATAGAACATAACCAATTAAGCTAAAAAATTTATTGTAATAAACGGATTACTGAAATAGAAGGTTTTTTCCGAAATAAATACGTCGTTTTTCAAGTCATTGTTGAATTTTGTTTACGAGGGAATGGTACAGTGAGAAACCTGCAACACCATCGTAAACGCCCGGTAATATATTCTCCGCGGGAGGGCGGCGGAATGGATGTCACCCGGCTGCTATCGAGATGGTGGTGTTGATGTGTAACTTGATCATTTTACTCACTAGCAATATATAAAAAATTAAAAATAAGAATATAATAATATTGTATTTCCTGTCACGTTGATAATTAAAGGCCACGTCAATTCTTTGAAATTTAGAATATTTTAGAGTACTATTAAAATTCTATTTGAAGAAGTTGCGTATTACAAATATTTTTTAAAATTATATAAATTAATTTTTAAAATAAAAAAATATCTGACGTCCTAAGAATAGAGGAGTGATATATAATTTAACACATTTTATTTTATATTCTCTTTAACATATTTTGAAATGTGACTTTTGTTTTTTTGATATGTGACCATCAAGTTAAAATTTTATCCTTTTCTCAAAAAAAGTTTAAACCTTATCCTATGTTTTGATCATAAATTGCAGAATAATAGTCCATTTTAGTTAGAATTTACTAGAATTCGAACCCTAAAATTACCAATCATGAGAAATAGATTGCAGCCACCTTCTAACATCAAATCCAGCTAATCAACTAGACCAATACTAGTTGGTTATGAAGTCCATCATGAAATCTGACCTTTAATCGTGGATCGGATACCATGCTACATCATATATATAAGTTATATGTATATATATAAAAGAAGACAAGCAAAGATCAATGATAAGAACCTACAAAACCATCTTTTATGTTTTATGTAATGCATCTCCATTGAGACAAGCAAAGATCACATGCATGGTAAATTCGGTAACACTGGGATTGCGTTCTATCTTGATCGAGCAAGGGAATATGAGTATGGTGATGGCATGTTAACTGGTAGCTAGTAGCGGCGAGCTAGGGTTGAATGGTGACGAGTTACGCGATGGGATCGATTTTGACGGAGAGAGATAGAATGAAAATTTGTAGTTGAGTGAACAATAGAAAAATTGAATAGTTACACGATATGATCGATTTTGATGGAGAGAGAGAAGAAAAAAAAAAAAAACTTGCTGTTGAGTGAACAGTAAAAAAAAGACTTAGCATATAGTATAATAATAATCTACTAATACTAAGACTACTAATTTCTTAGCGCTTTTACATATTAAAGTGATGCAGTACTCTTTTCAACTAACGCTTGATAGGATTCAAAAATTCCGACCTACTTTCGTGAGGAATAGGCCCCATGCAGTCGCGTTCAAACTTCTCTATCACTAACTAATTAGATCAATGCTGATTGATATATTAAAATGATGGTAATACTCTTATTAATATTTTTGTAACCGTAATATTAGCGAGGAGAAGAACCTGCTAAGTTAACACTAGCAAAATCATTACAGTAAACAACAATAATCTATTAGATAAAAGTTACTAATAACCCTACGCGAATCAAAGATGATTTTATATATATATATATATATATATATATATATATATATGGTAATGATGACGGTAAAAGATGGCAATAAGATCTCCATGGAGATTAAAAACTAAAAAGAAAATAAAAGTGTACTATTAACAATACTGTTATTTTTAAAAAAATTAATATGTGATAATTATTAAGTTTCAAAAAAAAATAAAATTTTAAAATATGTATTTGTTAAAAGTTACTTGGTGAGGTTAAAATATTAACTTTTACAAATCCACGGATTGTCCATAATGTGTATATATATATATGTTATTGATGATATTTGATTGATTTGTAAAAACTAAGATAAAAGAATTATAAATTGCGTTCTCCTCCTTTTTTAACTTCTATAATACTATTCGGGTGAAACGCTAGTTAAATTGCATAACATCCTCTTCAATATCGTGTTAATCACTTTTACAAGGAAACCATTTGCTTTCTATCCCAAATTTTGAGAAAATTTAACACAATATTAATACCCTAATATATTATATTCCAATATTACTAACTAAATATGACTTTCCCTACCAGAGTCTGCACTATCGGCCCGAGCTTGCCGGCCTTTTATTCTTCGTGTTTCTCAAAATAATATGTTACTTTCTTTCTTTATCAAACAATTATATATATATATTATATTAATATTATATTATATATATAAGAGAGAGAGAGAGAGAGAGAGAGAGAGAGAGAGAGAGAGAGAGGTAGGTGTATGTGTGTGTAAACTCTTCAAAATTCCATCCACTTAAAAGTCTTTACTTTGCTCTTCCATTCTTTCATATTCAAATATGACCATCGAAGCACAATACATCGCCGGAGCATCTACCTCGCCTTTACTCTTCTCCATCACCGCCGCCGACCACAAGAGTGACACTATCTACGACGCATCTGCTTTATCGCGGAAGCGTAGCAGAGCCACCATCGCCGCCACTGATAATCTTCTTCTTGCCCTCATCAGCTTTGTATTTCCAGGCACGCCGCCTGCAGAATTCTCGATGTCTGCAGAGGAGATGATTCTCCGGCATTCGAATATTGAGATGGACGCTTGCATCCGTCTCCACGTGAATTCTTTGACGAGGTCGCTGGAGGAAGCGCAGCGACGGCAGTCCGCGGCGCTGTTAGCAGCGGCGGAGCAGCAAGCGGCGAAGAGGATGAGGGCGACGGAAGCACAACTGGAAAGGATTCGGCAGAGAAACGCAGAGCTGGAGGAGCAGCTGAAGCAGGCGGGAGGGAGAACCAGCTGTTGTTCCACGTCGCCAAGAACAACGAAGCCATGGCATGCAATCTCCGGGCGAGCCTAGACGAAGCCATTCGTCGTACCACAGCTACCGTCACCTCCGTCGCACACATGGAAGAAGGGTATGGTGACAACGAGGAAGTGTTATCTCCTCCGCCACAGGCGGCGGAGAGTGCAGTAGACGGCGGAGGAACTTTTGCCGGACGTGCGGGGAGAAGGAGGCGGGAGTGGTGATGCTGCCTTGCCGCCATCTATGCAGGTGCACAGCTTGCGAGGTGAAGCAGAAGCAAATACAACGTTCCCAGTTTGTTCATCCGTCATTAACGCCACCATTCAAGTACTCAGCTCCTTTGAATAGATAGATCATAGATTTTTCTTTTTTTTTTTTTTTTTTTTTGACCCTTTTTTAATAGTGCATGAGGCTTGTACAGAAAGAATTACATGTCTTTTTTTCTTTTTTTTTCTTTTTTTTTCGAGAATCGATTATAATCTTTTGCTTTTGGGTTAATTATTCCTTTTTTTTGGAAATTTACCTTTCAAAATTCAATTGAAAGATTACTTTATCGTCAAAAAAAAAAACGATGTCATATATTTCTAATTTACATCAACTTAGCGGATACTCTAACTAATGGAGTAACTTCACAAAATCTAGGATTTGGAAATATATCAATTTAGAAAATTCTCCGAGTCACTGTTAAGACACCACTTTATTTAGAAATAAGTTTTAAAAGAAAATTCAAAATATTAATATAAAAAGTGACTAAAAATATTCTATATGATCGTAGAGAGAAAATATAGAGAAAGTATTTCCCATTCTGTAAAACAAAAATTATAAAAGAATGAAAAATTCTAGAGAAAGAAAACGTGTAGAGAATGATAAAGAGAAGAAAATATAAGAATTTAGAGAGAAGCAGAAAAAAAAATTGTTGAGAAATAAAGAATAAAGATCTATATATAGAGTTTCGAAAGTATAATGAATGAATAAATAGTCTAAGACGGAAAATAAAAGGAAAATTCTACAAAGAGAAATTAAGACTAGCAATAAATAGAGAAAAAGAAAAAAAAATCTCCCAATTCTTTTAATCTTGACTCAAACTCGAGTTTGACTCTACTCAATCTCGTAGGCTCATGACTCAGAGCCAAGCTCAAGCTCAGATCTTGTTGAGATCAAGTTTTGACTGGCAAAAATTATATGCGATGCTTCTCAAACATAGTTTGAGCTCATGTGATATAAGCTAGATTTATTCTTTGTTATCAAATCAAACATGAGTCGAGCTCGAGTAAAGCTGTTATTAATCAAAGCGATTTTGAGCTCTCAAACTTGGCGAGGTCGAACTCAGTTCGAACTGTAGTAGCAATGAGACATAGTTTAGCAGTTTTTTTTTTATCATATTTGTGTTGTTTTTCATATTTGAGTACTTGTTACTTATATTCGGAATAATGTGTGATGCTTAATAGATGTTACTGTTGCACTTTATTGTTGCCTCTTGGTGTGATGCTTAATAGACGTTACTGTTGCACATTCTTGTTGCCTTTTGGTGCTCGTCGTCAACTACGGCCTGTCCTAGAAAAGTGAAGGCCGAGAGTTCGAATTCTAGCAAGTGTGTATGGGATAAACTTTCATTCCTCTTTCACTTTTTTTAATTAGTCATTTTATTTAACTGCTAAATAAAAAATAATCTGTCAAAAAAAAATTAAAATGCAAAATTATTAATTATTATAAAAAAAGTCAAAAACCTACTTGCCTTTTTTTTCGACAAAATTATAAAGATACTACGTTATGAGAATCATGGGCCGCCTACAAGTCCAAAGCACGTCGCTTTGTGAATTAGTCGGCCAGATTTGGCGACCTTTGTGATCATGGATAACTACTAGGGGAGATTAGCTAGCTAAAAACTTAATCTTTCGGAAGATACTAATAATTTATACTATGTTTATGTATCGAATTCCGTAAATATCATCATATATATATTATCTTTCGGAAGATACTAATAGTTTATGCTATGTATTTAGTATCGAATTCCGTAAATATCACCATATATATATATATATAAGAAATTTAAACTCTGTACTTAAGGAAATAGTACGAGCTTCCATATATGTCTAAGTTCGAAATATTGAGACTAATAAATTATATATTACTGACGGTTGTATATAGATAATCAATTACAAATAACGTTAACCAAGACAATCAAGAAAGAAAAAAAAAATGTTACGGATTGTATTTGATCATGGAGAAGAAAAATATGGCATTGTATCTGAAAGTAGAAGTATTTTGGAAAAAAAAATCATATCAATCTTTCTATTATAAAATTCGTACAAATAAGCTTCAATATGGCAGAGTGCATAGGGGCTAATTTGTAAGAAATACTAATATTCAATTTATCCAAATGTTTTCGTTTGAAAATGAGGAAAGACATGCTTTTTCTCATCTCAGCAAGTGGAACCAACTCCGTTTATTTATTTGTTTATATATTTTTCTGATAAAATACCTTTTTTAATCCTAAACTTCACAAAAATATACCTCTATAATTCTGAATTTTAAACTGTACTCGCGATAATTCTGAACTATGAACAAACGCCCACGATAACCTTGACGTCAGGTATTCCGTCCGCCGCCGTTAATTCGCTGACGTGACAGTTTTTAAATTATTTTTTAATTTTTTTAAACTTTGTGGAATGACAAATATATTTTTATATGTATTTTTTTTAATCAATTTTTATTTTTTTAACTTTGTGGAGGGATAAATATAGCTTTATATGTATTAAAATTAATAAAAAAAATAACTTAAAAACTGCCACGTTAGCGAATTAACGACGGTGGACGGAAAAACTAACGGCAAGGTTATCGTGGGCATTTTTTCGTAGTTCAGGGTTATCGCGAGTACAGTTTAAAGTTTAAGGTTACGAGAGCACATTTTTGTAAAATTTAGGGGTTAAAAAAAGTATTTTGCCTATTTTTCTTGATAAATTAATTTTAAGACGATTTGCACAATGAGACACCCATTGTCACTTTTCGCACAATTGAACCTCTCTCTCGAGTTTTTATCGGCAAAATCCTAATCCTCCGGATCCAAAAAAAAGGGAAAAAAAAACATATCTATTAACACTCCACTACGAAATTCATCCTCGCGTACGCGGACGGATATCCACCCCATCAATGAGGTACACCGACAACTCTAGGAGTTAGACCAAAATCCTGCTCAAATTTCACGATCATAAGCCGGTACAGTGGAATAATCAGGTTCACATATCCCACGTCGAAGCATGATGTCCTTCCTAAATCGACGATCTACATTTTTTTTTTTTTTTTGGAGAAAAAAGGACCTACAATATTCAACCAAAGGAGAAGTAGTTGCATTCATACATATAAAAGTGGTCCTCAACAACAATTATTTCAGATGTATAATTATGTTGAACAATATCAAGTATGACCACTTTTCAATTTAGGGTACAATTTTTTCTTATAATTGAGCAACCCACGTATTAATAGCGCTTGTCCTTTGCTCTCCTTTTCTCCCCCGACATTGCTCATATGATGCCCTAGGCCCGACGGACCTTGACAAATTTTGAATTAAAGATACTGCCTTTGACATTATTGGTAAGAACATTGGACATTTGCATGTGAAATAGTTATATTGATTTATTATTTTTTTTATCGATGCTTATGGAGTTTGCTTTTTATTTATCATTATCTATTTTTTTAAGATAGCGAGAAAAATATATCAGCCATGAAAAGTGATACAACCGCGTTCTGGGCCGCTACGTGTAATGACGCTCACGAAGCCTGATTAGGAGAATGAGCCGGGCCACGAAGTAAAGGCCCACGATATAGACAAGTTTTTATCTGGGATAGACATTGAAGCCTCTTGCTAGAACGTGTGTCGGCAACGGTTAACTCCCGATATATGTTTCGGTAGCGACCTTGCCTCGAGGTCGATATCAGCAGATTATAAGAAGTTGGACCGTCATATTCACGCGCGCATAAGTCTTTACGGGGAATCGAACCGACGCACTCTTTAGGACTCCCAATAAAGACTCATTAAATCCGGTAGTTAATTAGCCGCGGTTATTAACTATTAAATGAGGAAGTTCAAGGGTTGTAGAGCCTAGAAAAGTGTCTCCTACGGCAGCTATAAAAGGCAACCGACAACTCTGAAGGAGGGGTTGGCTGGTGAATATACCGACATATTATACTGTAAAGTGAGAGAAGAGCTTAGAGAGAGATTTGTATTACCTTTTACTTATAGTGAAATCCTACACTCGTTGGCGTTACGTGACAGCCCGTGGTTTTACCTTAATTCTAAAAAATTTCACGTTAAAAGCGTCTGCGTTTTGTGTGATCTTGATCGTTTCTAACAATTATCGCTTACTTGGAATCCTAGTCAAAACTGTTTTTGAACACTCTATTGATCAGTCGAGAACCAGCTCGATCAAAAAGTTCACGATATAAACTAGATGTATCATACTTGTTGTGCTGCGGATGGACTTGCCCCTTGATTTATGAAGCGTTGATATCATATCATAGGTAATATTCCGTTGATTGGTGCAAGCTCTGCTCTTATTGTATGTGTCGTACAAATCTTTTTTTTTTTCTTTCATTTGTTTTCTTTTTAAAAATCACGACTAATGCAGCAACTTCTTTTTTTTGGGTTAATTGCGTATTAATTTTCTTATATTTAGAGCTGTACAAATCAGTCACTAAAAAAAATAATTTAAGAACTAATTTATATGTTTTTTAAAAATGAGAGCCGATACGTAACTCCCTTTTTTTAAATAAAAATCGATTGAAATTGAGCGCAGCTGGCTAAAAGACGGGCGTAATCCAAATTAATAACATGTGATCGAGCACTTTCTAAGGTACAAAGAATAATAGGTTACAACTTAATCTTACCATTTTTTCTTTAATCATTGATCAATGCTGACAATGCATGTTTTTCTCATCACTAAACATGCACTTTGATGATTAGTTTAATGGTTACATTGTCCCCATTGTGGGCATACAAAATCCTGCTGAAAAATTATTAAAAAAACTAAATTAACGGAAAAAAAAGATTGAATACAGAAAGGTTTTAGCTAACAGTGTTCGTTAAAATCACTTATAGCTAAAGAGTGTTTTCCTAATTTGATTTGACTCTTTAGTTTTCCTTGCAACGTGAAAAGATGAAAACGTTTTTGTCTTTTTTTTCTAGAAAGAGCAATTTTTTGATAATTACTCAATCAAACTAAATTACATATATTATAATATTTTTAAAAATAATTAAATATAAAATAAATAAATTTTGATTTATTCTACAATTTTTGTATTAAAAATTTTTATAAAATTTTTTTCTAAATAAGCGCTTTAAAGCTCTGAAATTTTTACTAATTATAAAAACTTTGAAGTCCCTAAAGTTATACTTCAAAATATGTTTTAAGAAAATATTAAATGCAAAAGTTATAAAGTACACAAATTTATTTTTTTTTTAAATACTTATACTTGCATATAATTTTTTTAAATACTTATACTTATATATTTTGGAGTGATTTTATAAGTTATATGATATTTTTGTCATTTAAAATGGTTAATGGATGCTAAAGTACTAAAATTGATTAGGGGTATTTTTTGTCCAAATTCTCATTTTAAAAGGCATTCAATACCAAAATACCCAAATTATTTCAATAAAATCAATAGTATTGGATGTGAGATTTGACTACCTGTTGGATGCTTTATAAACAAATTAACAGCCTCATCTAACGAGACAAAATGATCTCTCCAACATAACAAAATTATTTCACCGAATTGTAAAAAAAATTATGTTATTAAATATAAATTTTTAATCACGACTAATAGGAGTGTTCCTAATATAGACATATATCCGGTGCAATATTCAAAAAATTTTGAAATCTATGTAGGTTTTGATTCTCATTCATATATTTGTTAAGTTAAATAAAATAAAAATATCATACATTCTAATTCTGTTTTAAATACGTTTATATTTAACTCCGATTTATATTCAAATTAGTGATTCATTACAACTCTTAGGCTGGCATTTTTAGATGCATTACAGACAGGGCAAAGTTCCTGCTTAGGCTCGCAATATATGCACAGACACAGATGCCTGCACGGGAGCAGGAGAACGCATACATTCCCCTTCCCACAACTCCTGCAACTCCACCGACAATCATCTCCTGCACCACTTCGCTGCTGCCCATCCCCACCGTCGAAACAGCACGACTGTGCGTCGCCGTCGCTGCTGACCGCACGATCGTTCCTGCAGCCTAGCTCCTGTTGCCTCTGCTGCTGCAGCGTCTGCTCGAGGGTGGCGCGGAGGCTGCAGGCGAGGGCTTCGCTGCTGCGGACTGCAGCGAACCAGAACTGGCTCTCCGCTGCAGTCTGCCGCAC
The DNA here is from genome assembly GCA_002076135.1 of Xerophyta viscosa. NCBI lineage: Eukaryota > Viridiplantae > Streptophyta > Magnoliopsida > Pandanales > Velloziaceae > Xerophyta > Xerophyta viscosa. The sequence goes on from MJHO01000031.1 coordinate 185,205, forward strand.
TCTCTCTTCCAATTCGACGTTCTTCTTGGCTGCTTGGATGAGTTCTGCTTCTTTGATTCTAAGCCGCTTCGATATCCTCTCCTCCGCCGCCGCCAGCAGCCTCCGCCGCTGCTTCTTCTCCGCTTCTTCCAGCAACTTCCCAAGCCTCTCGCTCTGTAGGACAATAACAATTATTAAGTGCTGCTACGGTTTATAAAGTTCAGAATTTTATATACTTGCAGTTTAGTTTTCGTTTTCAATTTTTGATTCATGAATCGGTTAAAAAATTAAAAATAAAACTTTATGGCAAAATTCTCGACAAATTTCGTGGCGAAAAACGAGGTGTAGATTGAAATTACCTGAAGGCGAACTAGGGCATCGAGCTCTGCATTATGCTGGGAAATCAACGAGGCCGGAGTAGCTTCGCCGGCGAGCATAGGTCGTTCCTGTTCGTGGCCTCTGCGGCGCTTGTTACACGTGGCGGAAGCGTCTGTGGTGAGGCCGCTCTGCTGCGTCCTCCTCGCCGTCGCGCCGCCATGTGTATGAAAAGGATGTTGGTGCAGCATCTATAGATCTTCTAGAAGTTTCCTCTGCGCTGTGCTATATATACCGCGAAGCAGACATATATAAAAAGAGAAGAAGGAGAAGTTAAGAACGAAGAGAGTTGTAGTGGAGTATAAACCATGAAGTTTGGAAATAAGGGGAGGAGAAGAGGTAGTGGGGAGCTTGGACCGCCATTAATGGCGGATACTGTTAGTTTAGTTGGTTGGAGATCGTTCTCTCTCCCCTCTCTCTCTTTCTTAACTTTGTTGTTGGTGGACGACCAACAAAGGAGGATAGTAATGCAACGTCCGTTTCTTTGCTATGACGAGTGGTTGATACTCCAATATTTTTATAGCATCCACGTTCCATGTTCAACTTTGATGAATGATGGCAAACTGACATGGAAGAATTTTCTTTTTTTTTTTTTTTTTTTAATTTTGACTTTTTAAGGGGGTGGGAGGGGGTTAAGGAGGACGGATGGAGGTGGGACCGCGACGACAAGTGTGTGAGCTCATTCTAATGAATTCATTTGGTGAGAAATTATTAGGGATAATTCTCATCAGCCTCTCTACTTTGATAGATTTATTCAAGTATGTTTTAAAAAAAAAAAATTAATATAAAAAATATATAATTTTTGGTAAAATATATAATTTTATATTCAATATTTTTTTACAATATTTTTAATGTTTTTTTGATGCTCCAAATTGTTAACTGATTTTAAATCCGATCCGTTAGTCCGTAAAAATTTGGAAGCCTCAAAATATTTATTTCTAAGTTTTTTTTTTTTAAAAAAATATTAAACATAAAATTATAGATCTCATCAGGATCTACAACTTTTATAATTGAAAATTTTTTAAAAAATTACTGATACAGTCGTTAAAATAATATAGCACGGTTTAGGGAGACTGGCTAAATGAGAAGAAACAAACCATAGGGGCTGAATTAGAAGATGTTTGCCCTTCTAGGGGCTTGTGGAGAAACATTCCAAATCATTTTGTGAGTTAAGAAAATATATTTGTATATGTATTAATTGGCAAAAATGTTTAAATATTATTATCAAATTTTCATAATATTCATGATTATTTTTTGTGATATGGTCCTATGATGCTCTTTTTTATGATGGAAATTAGTTTCTTCATGGAATTGCTCTGTGAAAACTATCAATTTTTTTCCTAATTATGGTATTGCAATTTTCTTTTTTAATCTTAATTCAAATAGATGACAATGCTCTGACAAGACCAGCTCCTTTGACTCCTTCTAATTACTATTTAAGTAAAATACAACGACCAATAAAACTATATTAAAAGGTAACTTTTATTTAAATGGCAATGATCCACGGTGGCGCGATGATCTATAACATTTTCTTTAGAAGCCTTTGTTCTTTTTTATTATTTATTCTTTTCCTGGAATCTGTCATTACATATTTGTTATCATTTCGGAAAAAAGCGTGGTTGTTATTAAATTAATCAAGGCATAATTTTTGATAAAAGAAATAAGTAAAGAGGAAGATGATGAGCCCGGATAAGTGGAGTGGATGTCGTTGATGATACTGATAACGGATAATTGCGTATCAGCTCCCCTATTTTTGGGGGTTCGTAAATCATCCCTTAAAAATATATTTTCAGGGGACTGATTTGTAAAAAAAAAAAAAAAAATCAGTCCCTATAAATACGTTTTCAGGGGCTGAAACGTACAAAAAGAGAATACGAGGGGCTGATACACAAAAACCCCTACTGTTAACGAACACAAGGTGGCCGAAAATAAATATAAAAAAAGAAAAAAGAAAAAAAAGACAATGCTTTGTTGTTATCAACTATATAGCATACTGTTGAAAAACCTAACTTTTGTTTCTAGTTGTGTGGAAAATTGATGAGAGTTTTGAATACTTTGTCTATCACTTCCAACTTATTAGGACCATTTGAATTTACAAGTATGAATGTGACGCACTACTTTTCCAAAACAAATTAAGCAAGAAGAATGTGACTTCATGGGGACATCAAAATGTTGATATATGAACAACAACTTGCAAAACTTAAAAGGAGAAATTCAACCTATTTTTGCGGCACTAAAGTTTGTCAAAATTAGTGTATCGGCGAAAAAACGTGTATGAAAGGATAGCAAAATTCTTCGGTGATAATGACTTATAATGAGAGCTCAAAATACAATCGTGATTTTTTTTTTTTTTTTTTTTTCTCTGTGTGTTGTCATTGCGTTGGTTTCATGTTGAAAATTTAACAAAAACCAAATTGAACAACTGTTGTGCATTCTTTGAAATCAAGGAATTATCGAGAAAAGTCTAAGTGACTTTCGTCAAATATGCGAGGGACTTTCTTATATAAAACTTTGACACAAAAAAAAGGGCCTTTACTATCTTATTTTTCGCATTTTCTTTGAATATTTTGAAGTTTATGCTTGCAAGTCAAAGTCAATGCATAGATGTTAACTGATGAGAGGACTTCATTGACAAAACCAAATTACAAATAAATGTACTTGTCAATAATTCCACGTTAGAGGGAGAGCTGTATTTTAGTCCAAAATATTCAGTTTTATTATATTTGGATTTAAGTCTAAATTTCAATCGCATTTACATTCGGCTGTTTTCAATAATTTAAAATAATTATTTTTTTAAAAAAAATTAAAATTAAAATTATAAATTTTGGTAAAATTTATAATTTTCATGTTAAAAATCTTTTCAAAAAATTATTTTAATTAGTTATTTTGAAGTGTCAAAAACTAAAATTAAAACAATTTAAAACGCGACCTGAACTTTGAAGTCTCAAAACACCTCCTTAGACGTATTTTTTGAAAAAAACTTTCAACATAAAACTTATAAATCTTATCAAAATCTATAATTTTTATGTTAAAATTTTTTTCAAAAATACTTTTAAATAATTATTTTAAAAGATTGAATGCAACATAAAAATTAATTAAAATGAAGAACTGCAATACAAAAAATAGTTAATATGAAATATTATAGTAAATTTTATTAGCAAGTGTAGATTAAAATGATATTAAAATTTAATGTACGAAGTGCAGTCTAAATTTCCGTTACAACTACTATTGAGTGTTACAACATATTCTAGCTTTGCTCTCTAAATCAATCTAGAATTCTTTAGGTATGTCCGAGCTAGGTTTCTTTATGTTTATATAAAATAATAAGCCGAGAGTGCAGCATTTTTTTTTTTGTGATAATAAGTGCAGCATTATTATTGTCTTTATGAGAAGTATTTATAAACATGTACAAATTTATCCAAGGATTGGATTATATTTTGAGGATCTAGGTTCCCATATAGGACTGGAATATATAAGACGTTCACATGACTCTTTCAGGAGGACATTTAAAATTATTCCGTCATAAGCGAGGAGCTCACATCCACATACCCGCAAATACGACATTTGTAAATATACAATTAACAATACAAAAAATTAAATCCAGAACAGCGTGGTTTCTAAGTATTGGATTATGATTTTCTTTTTTTTCTTTTTTTTTTAAGATTATCGTTGAAAAAATAAGATTATGGTTTCTAAGTATTGGTTTATGGTTCGGTACTTTATTTGTAAGATAAGTGTGATTTTAATCGAAGCTAATGAAGCAAGATGTACCGCTGCTTCAGTTTCTTCCCTGCTCCATCACTTGTATTTCTTTGCTGCTCCAAGGTATAAACTGCAACACCCATCCGGAGGAGAAATTTTATAATGCTCCGGACATAAGTTTCGAAACTTACACATCTATTAAAACTTATATTTAGAAATATTTTTTGAAAAAAATTTCAACTACAAAGTTGTTCAGAAAAATAAAATACATAATTTTGTTGTTCAAGTTATTTTCATAAAATATCATAATATATGCCAAAAATAATTATCAAAATATGATAATGTAAAATCAATTTATTTGTCTATAATTTTTTATCGATTTATTTGATATGATATTTAATTTTTTTTTAAAATAATTTACACTATAAAAATATAATTTATTTTTCTGAACAATTTTGTAGTTGAATTTTTTTTTAAAAAATATCTCTAAATATAAGTTTTAATGATGTGGAATAAGTTTCGAAACTTATACCCTGAGCATTATAAAATTTTCCCATCCGGAGGGGCTGTATGCGCCTATACTCAATGCGGAGATATGGTAGTGAAAATAGGAGCACAAAGAATAACCGGCAAAGTATTTATACCAAGCCGTAACAGACAGATCTACCGGACTAGAATATACTCCTTACATGTCAGGAAGAAGACTATTTCTGCATCAATCAACAAATAAAGATTTAGCTCACAAATGATGCCACCAGCATGTAAAACTATACTTGAAAATATCAGTTATCACAGTAGAGAGGGTTATACATTCACCCATGCTTACGAACATAATTATGTCGACAATAGGAGTACCAAATTTATCAACTGTGAATATACTGATTAATGCTGTATTGCTGGATTCAGATAAAATTCGAATTTGGAGTAAAGAAACCTTCTTTTAAGCAACGCTGCATATCTTTATAGAACATAGCTTGTGTTATTAACTTTGCACCATAAAAAATGTCTCTCAAGAGAATTTTTATCAAAATAAAATGTGTTAAAGAATAACAAACTTTATAAGGTACAATGAATGGGATTCACCTAAACTGCTAAATCATGTTACATATATGCATCAGCAAAATAAAGCCAATTGAAAGAATTGGAAGGACCAAATTCAGCTATATAAAGGAGTTCAGGCTTGTCTGACCTGCATAGCACACTGTTATGTTTGAACAACACACACTAAAATAACCAGTGTCTCTTTCTTGGCTTGTACCGATTTGGTAGATCTGGATAATGAGACAATAACATTAACATTTTGGTGAAAGTCATGAACCAAATTAGTCATGTAAATGAAAATCCAAAAACAAGGACACTATTTGGTTGCACGGCATATATTGCTGTCATTATTTGTTTGTAGTTGATTTTTTTTTTATAAAATTATCGTAAAGAAACTCTTGTCCGTAACCGACCCACTTTTGTGCGACCATCGAAACAGATAAACCTACGAGTGGAACTGATCCATGTTCAAGGTTTTTTGTGATCAAGGCTCTGTGCGTTCATCCATATATATAACTGTTGTCAATTATCGAAACTTCATTTTCAATTAAAATAGAAACTTGGCTTTAATGATCAAGGATCTGCGATCCACATTTATTTTTTCCCATTTGAGAACCAAAATGAGCAAGTGTGCTAAAGCCGTTCGTTCAGTTCGGAGTGTTAAATGAACATAGCTAATCAAGATCTAGGGATTGAACCAAAAGAGCAAGTATATTATGGCCATTGGTTAAAAGCGACGTGCTAAATGAACATTGCTAACCAAGATCTAGTGGGGTGAACTTACATGATTAATAGAACTATTAAATTTCAGTAATTAACATGATTGTCAGTCTTACTAGTAGATAATTTTATGTATAAACTAGCATTTATACTTTGCTATAGATTTATATATTGTTGGCGTGGGTACTAAGCCTAGAAAAATTAATCTATGCATAGCACCGGTTATAAATTAGTTATAGAGCAAATAAAAGGAAAGTTAAGCAAAAAAATATCTGGAACTTTCGAATTACCTTTGTATTCATAAATTGAATTGTAATGTACTTCTGACCAGAAACTCAGCCATAGTTCTGAAAGAGAAGGAAATGAGGTAATTTCCCAAAAGAGTTTCATCAAGAAAGTAAAGCGTAAAGGAAAGAAGATAAAGTGTGGAATATGTAACATATGTAAAACAAAGACTGCGTATGATGCTGTCAAAAGTGGAATTTACTAAGCTGAATGAAACCCCCAAAAGAGCACACTTGGAAAGCAATACATGACTGTGAGGGGAACTAATAGCCAATAGTTACAAGAGATGATAGAAATTCATTAGTAACTTGGGATGTAAGAACTTATCATTCTCGGTCTTCTCTTCACGTATTAAAAAAGACTTTGCTTCTTATTATATGATTATAGTAAAGGATTTATCCTACATAGTTTTTCCTAGTCATGGCTTTACCTTTCTAATACTTATCTCAAAAACAAAACAACAAATATCATTTTAGATCATTATCATTAGCACGAAATAAGGAAGCTTTAATCATTAATTCAAAGTTCAAGTCATCAGTACTGCAAACATAAGCCCAAGACTTAGCCCAATAGTTTAGGTTATTTATTTTACTGATGCAAGAGAAAAACCGATGTGAGGATAGCATGACAAATTGAAGCCATATTTCTTAGGTCTCCCTTAAAGCACATACATGTGTATTTGGCTTTGTCAATAATGAGAATTAGAGGGTCTAACATAGAGCATTGAGACTGAAAGACAATCATGCTAAGTAGTTCATGGATATCTGGTTCTACCTCCTGCCTAAATTCAGATTAAGATAACCAGGTTATCGCGGACGTAAATTTAAATAGTACCGATCTGATGTGGGTTCAAGTGAAATACAAGATCCAAAGAGATATGGCTATGGTTTTTCCAAAAGGCTTACTCATCAAGAAACAAGATACCTAAATTATCCTTGATAATGAGAGTTCAAATTTCTTGATCCACCTCAGACCTGTTTAGTGATCTTTGTTTATTTTGTTAATCATGAATTTTAGTTTAGATACGTTTTGCTTTCAGCTCATGTAATTATGTATGACTAAAAAGACTTTGGATGTAATATTTTCCATAAGACTTGATAAGAGAATACATTCACAGCCACCAATATTATTTCCATCTTCCACCTATACCAGTACCCACTATCAGAAACTCCCGTCCAGATCGATTTCCTTGTGATCTAAGGCATGAGGATCACTCCAGGATGAATAACTAAATGGTCTGAAAAATACTTGTTCAACTAACTTTGTGATAATCACATGATCTCCTAGCTCTCCTTTGAAATACGATAGGAAAAATGTTAATTTCTAGCACAAATCACTTAAATAGCTTCAACGGTATGATATCGGCTCTTGAGTTGTATGTTCCTATGTCAGTATTGTAGGTCATGTTCTTTCTTCAGGACTCGAATCTTTTGTAGATTATAACCCATAATTGCCAATCATGACTCCAGAACTTCAAATGCTGGACAGTCCTATAACTTTGTGATAATCACATGATCTCCTAGCTCTCCTTTGAAATACGATAGGAAAAATGTTAATTTCTAGCACAAATCACTTAAATAGCTTCAACAGTATGATATCGGCTCTTGAGTTGTATGTTCCTATGTCAGTATTGTAGGTCATGTTCTTTCTTCAGGACTCGAATCTTTTGTAGATTATAACCCACAATTGCCAATCATGACGCCAGAACTTCAAATGCTGGCCAGTCCAATAATGCCCCATATTTTGGCAAGACTCTATACAGCATTTGTTTTGCAGACTCCTATGGTTTTCTTCTGTGGAAAATAACCTACAAGGCCTTCTCAACACCGGTACAAGGCAAAGGGCATCCGATATATGTTGAATCTTGAAGTTTTCGTTAATAGCAAAAGCAGTAGTACTTGCAAGTTCATTGTCCTGGGTTTCAAATTCAGTATCAAATTAGACAGTGGCAGTCGCTTATTCTTTTATTCATGGATTTAGTTCTTGCTTGAGCAGCCTCCTCTACATACGTCGATAACTAAAGAAGCTTACCTGTCATCACATTGAGTATTAGCTTGTCTCCATAGAAGTTCAAACACAATTTCTAATAACTATCTGGTCTCTTTCTAATGGAGTGCTCAACCGGTAGAGTGGGTGGCTCATGAACCATCACTCGCGAGTTTGAATTCTGTCTGCTGCAATGCAAGATAGGAATTTTTTCGAGTTTTCAGGAAATTATTCTGAAGGTAGTGGCAGGTATATACTTATACTCAACAGCATGTCAGGAGCAATGCACATTTTACTCCCTGACCATGGTCCAAGGACCGTGGTTGGAAAACTATATCCAATGAAATAATCTAGTTTTGTCGCAGGGAAGATTCAGTCTCATTATCTCAAAAAATAATAATAATTAATTTAAAAAAACTACCTAGTCTCTATATAAAATAAGATCATGTTTGCAAGGAACATTTGAGCATTCAACATAATAACACATAAAAAACATGTACTGTGTCCCCTACAAACAGTAAAATAAAAAACGATTCAAATTACTGAGCAAAGATTTACCTCTTTGAGGAGCCTGGCATCGTGGAACAATCTCAACGAAGCAGGTATCTCTAAATGAAGTTAAAAGGCATATTTTTGCTCCAAACTGCAAGTAATAAGACGTATATGAAATCTTACCAAAAAGGAGGTTTTGAAAGGAATATCAACAAAAAATAACGTACACGAGCAAACTAATATACAAATAATCCAATCTCCTTCAATTAGTAACACTACTAAGCCAAACGTTTCTTTCTTTCTAGACTTGCGTAGCTCCAACAAATCTAAGCACTATTTAGGTATGTCCTGGCAGTTTCACTAGGTAGAAGTATTTGTCCTCACCAACCTTTGAAAATGTCACTTAAACCTACATGGTGAAAATGCCTAACTTCCAACTCTTTTAAGTTGCTCATACTTAGCTTCAAGTTTGCTTCTATTGAGAATGAAGAGAAAACCCCAGAAGCATTCAACCAATATATGAAGCAAGATTACTTGTATGGTTTTGCCCCAGCCCCCCGACCAAAAACAAAATAAAACCAACGTTTCCTCCATCTATTTAACATGAACCTAACACTAACACTTCTTTATTATATACGTAAAAAGAATATTTTATGTAAAGTCAATGTTATGTTAAAAGGTTATTTTTATGTATATGCATACGGGTTTTCAACAGCATCTTTATATGTACTTTAACTTAAAGAACTTAAGAAGGCTTGAGTGTCTCCTATGCTTTACATTCTTTAAATAAAATGCATAATCAGACTACCTTGTCTGCCGCTGCTTGCAATGTAACATGGTCTCCCCATTCTCCTAATCTGTACAGCATAATTGAGTATTACAAAAGTTCACTTCATACAAGGATGACTTGAGTAGATAGGAGAACAAATAGTATTTGTGTGAAACTGTTATGTAATAGGAAATATTATATTAGTTGGAAAGTGCTATGAAATAGACACTATTCTATTAGTAGGAAAGTAAAAAAATAAGGGAATTCTTGTATTAGAAATGAGTTATATTAGGAGAGTATTATTAGGAAATATTTAGGAGAAATATATGGTAGAGCCTAGAGGGATATCCTCTATAAATAGATAATGTAACCCTTTCTTTGAATTATGGAAGAAGAATAATTATTTTTATTATTATTTAGTTGGTAAAATTAGTTGTAGAGCCACCACCAGGCCGCCGGTGTTTATCGTCGCCGCGTCCGGGCCGCCGACGTGAGCCGATCCGAGTCGGTTCATAACAAATTTGTATCAGAGCTAACGATCCACCCTCGCCGAAGCTGCTGCCGATTCACTCACCACCAACAAACTTATAACAATGGCATCATACTGGGACATACTACAACCTACACCCTCATCGCACTGGCATCCATCCTATGCGTCTTATCCATTGCCACTAGAACCTCCGCAGACTTATTACCAGCAGTCATCTCCACCATATTGGTCCGCTTACTCATCACCATATGTTCAATTACCGCCGCAGTGGGGTTACAATCAATCCCATCACCACAGAGCTATGATTTTCCTCCCGAACTTCATACATCGCAACTGCAAGATACTCATCATCACGTGCAGCCAGTATCTCATTCAACAAATCAGCTTCATGACTTCCTATCTACTATATGTGAGAAAATACAAAATAAATTGGAAGAAATGTTTAAAGACAATGAAGAACTCTTGAGAAAATTGGTTGTGCAACAAGATGTCGAAAGGAATAATGTGTGCCTTCAAGAACTTCGAACAATTCGGCAAGAAGACTCCGTGGCGCAATATTGGATTAAGTTTTCAAAACATAAGGCTGACATAAAATTTGAGTCTGAACATGTCATTAATATATTTATTGACAGTCTCAAAGACGATATTCAAGGAGAGCTGAAAAGAGCAAGCAATCACTGCACCTCACTTCTCTTTACTTATCGATTAGCCTTGTTTTTGAGTTTGCGACAGTGGATATTTTGAGGAACTTATTGACGTTACTGGAGAGAATCCTTCCTCGATGATTGGACAAGTACTGTATTGGCTATATGTTATTATGAAAATTTTCCGCCCCTATTTTCACAGGTTCAACCAGCTGCAAGTTCAATCAACATACTTATTTTGGTGGTTCAGACAAAATCAATTTTCTCGACGCTTCAGTACTGCAACCTTGAGGGCAAGGTTGCTTTCCAAGAGGGATGGAATGTTATGTACGGAATTAAAGGGGTTCGAGCCACATGAGGACGCGGATCACGGATCAAGTTCATATTAGTGAGAGTTGTATTAGGAATAGTTTTAATAGGAATATCTGTAATAGGAATATTTGTAGTAGGAAATATCATATTTGGATATTTTATTAATAGAATATGTAGGAGAATGTTATGGAAATAACATAAAGGGATAGCCTCTATAAATAAGTATGTAATGTTTATTTTTATTATGGGAAGAAAAATAGTCTTTTTAGATATTTTAGTTGTAGAATTAGTTTGTAGAGCCGCCACCGGGCCGCCGGTGTTTATCCTCGCCGCGTTCGGGCCGCCGACGTGAGCCGATCCGAATCGGTTCATAACAGAAACCTAACATATTCACAAATCACAACACCAAATGACAAGCTTGAAGGGAAGACTCACTTGGCCATTTTCTTGTAGTAATTCTTGTTGGGAACATAACCTTCATACAAGGAACGGTGCTCCTTAAGCTGAAAAAACAAATCAATGGCAGAAAGCAAAAGTTACGTTTTACACAGGATGATTTATTCAACTACTTAATAAACTGCCCCCATTATATTCACTTGCAAGAGAAATGATCAATTATTAGTCACCTAGAGCTTGGTAGTTAATTTGTTGATCTAAAATTTCCGCATTCACTTGAGATGCATAACAATCAAAATATAAGGTAAATTCAAATTCTTTTTGCAATCTAGCTGATATAAAAAACCCGTGCATAAAGTTAGTCAGTATAGTTGTTACTTGTTATTTTTTAGCTCTTGAAATAGTTTCGTTGTGGCTTAAGCCTTCTGGTAGCTTAGTTTTCAATGCCTACGAACTCTAAAGGCCCACGAAATTCTAAACTGCACCAAGGCCAGAACGTACTCGCCTTAAGAATAAAACACCTTTTAACCAAGACTTCCAGGTAATGTGTGCGCAAAAAACAATTGGTGATTAGAACTTAAATATTTAGATTCTTAGAAATTTCCTTGATAAAACGATATTGAGTATGGCTTATAGTCATTTTGATGTGAATCTTAAACAACTAATAAACTATTTTTCAGCTTACAAGTTGTTCACAATAATTTTGAACGTATGGATATAAATTTGAAAAGGTATTTTAGCTACCAAGGAGTCGTTTAACAGCTTCTTGAGAGACGCACGAAGTAGGAGCTTTACAAAAAAAGTTGTCAAACAGCATATAAGGGAATAACTTTATTCCTCACATGTCTAAAATAAAGACTAAATTATTGGAGATAATTTGCCCTTTTACCCTCATTAATTTTTACCTCAACATAAACTATTTCTTTTTTTCCTTTGGCCAATAATCCTACTTGCCACACTGCCAAAGCCTCTTCTTTCCATCAGATTTGTACTCTCAGTCTCAGCAACTGACTCAAATCTGTAAGGTGCAGAAACAGACTCGGATATGCAGTCCGCTGCCACATGACCGTATCATAACTCAATTACTGACTCGACGAAAAGCATGATCACTCTACTGTTTTTTTTTATTTATTTTTTATAGACGACTACATGTTTATAATATTTTTTGTTTGATTTATCTTAACAAATATAACATTTTAAAATATATACAAATAGTCTCCTAATAAATTTAATTAAATGAAAGTCAAACGTACAACATCTCAAATATCCATTTAAGTAAATTTCTTATGTAAAAAATCTTCCTCAATTCCGATCTAAAGACTCAACAAAAATCTAAAAGCACTCTAAGGGGCTGTTTACTTCGCGCGGAAGCCTGAGAAGTTAGAAGTGAGAAGTGAGAAGTGGGTGAACTGTGAGAACTGAGAAGTGGGTGAGAAGTGGTGTTTTGAGGGTAAATTATCTATTTGGTACCCGACCGATTTGTACCTATATTAACTTTTCGTACCCCATTTTGCAAACGCACCTCAGCGCATACCTCCAGCGAGAATCCGTGACGGCGCCGTTAATATGGATGACGTGGCAAAACGGGTTTTTTACCCGTTAACATTGAGGCCCAAAAACACCAATTTAGAAGCATATTTAGGAGAAACTTTGAACATAAAAGTTGTAGATTTTGATGAGATCTACAACTTTTATATTTAACATTTTTTAAAAAAAATGCTTCTAAATGTGTATTTTGAGGCACCCAATTGTTAACGGATTTCAAATCGACTTATTAACCCGGTACACTTTGAAGACTCAAAACACTTATTTACAAGTATTTTTAGAAAAAACTTTAAACATAAAAGTTGTAGATATTATTACATTCTATAATTTTTATATTCAAAATTTATTCAAAAAGTATTTCTAAGTAGGTGTTATAAGGCTCCAAATTTTATCGAGTTAAATTTTTACTTATTCACTTCCATACCCCAAAACACCTAGTTAGAAATTATTTTTGAAAAAAATTTGAACATAAAAATTGTAGAGTGTGATAAGATCTATAACTTTTATGTTTAAAGTTTTTTCTAAAAATACTTGTAAATAAGTGTTTTGAGTCTTCAAAGTGTACCGGGTTAATAAGTCGATTTTGAAATCCGTTAACAATTGGGAGCCTCAAAATACACATTTAGAAGCATTTTTTTTAAAAACTTTAAATATAAAACTTGTAGATCTCATCAAAATCTACAACTTTTATGTTCAAAGTTTCTCCTAAATATGCTTCTAAATTGGTGTTTTTGGGGCCTAAATGTTAACGGGTAAAAAATCCGTTTTGCCACGTTATCCATATTAATGGCGCCGTCACGGATTCTCGCTGGAGGTATGCGCTGAGGTGCGTTTGCAAAATGGGGTACGAAAAGTTAATATAGGTACAAGTCGGGATACCAAATAGGTAATTTACCCGGTGTTTTGAGTTTCTTTGTTTACTTGGGATTGTAAAGTAGAGGCTGAAAAATAGTTTCTTTGTTTACTTGGGGTTGGAAGTGAAGGCTGAAAGATAATTTCTTTTGTTTACTTGGAATTAGAATTAAACTGAGAAATAAAAAATATATTATATTTATTTTAAATTTATATTTAAATATTTATATTAAATTATATATTATATCCTATTTTTTGTATGTATCTCTCATTTAATATCTTAAATTTATATATTATAATATATAAATTATATTACACAGGATATGTTATATTATATATTTTTTTTATTTTATATGTATTAAATATATATCAAATAAATTTTATATTCTTAAATACTAAAAATTATAAGAGATAAGTTCTAATATTTGAACATAAAAAATATTAAATACAAAGACTTTGTATTGAATAAAAATTTACAAAAGGTTTATTATTACATATACATGTATCCATGAAAATAAAAAAAAATAAAAAAAAAAAAAAACAAAAAAAAAACATATTGTACAAGTATTTCAACCATTGACTACAGTGGTCGCCAGAGAAATGAGAAGAAATCGCGAGAACACAACAGAACTCACGCGCGGAAGACAAAACGAGTTCGCCCACTTCGCAGCTAAAAGCTGCGAAGTGGGCGAACTCAATTTATCATATACTCGCGGAACTCAGAATTGAGTTCCGCGAGTTCCCGCGGCGAAGTAAACAGCGAAACTGTGTTCTGAGTTCCGAGTTCCACGAGATCCACCAGTTCCGCGCGAAGTAAACAGCCCCTAACAGAATTCTGAGAATTTAAAACACTTCAACCTTTTTTTTAAAAACTCATCTTTCAACATAATATCTTTAAAATCAAATTTTATCACAAAAGATCTTTCTCTAGAAGCTCAACCACATCACTCTTAGCCAAGTAGTTTCATCACTTCTAGAAGCAGTTGGTATTATATGAAGTTATTACTATTTCAGACCCAAACAAATCAAACTATCGAGATTCTAACAAGAATTTTCATTATTAAATAAAAAAAAAAAGAAAGAAAGAAAGAAACAAGAAATCTAAGAACCAAATCCTATACCTGTTTGACCACCTCTTTTCGGACATATTTGTGATGTTCTGGTGATCTGAATAGCTGATCTGACAGTGCCCGAAACTGCAAGAAAAGGTACCAATCATCAAACATCTTGGATTACGGAAAACACTGTAGCAACATCTTAAATAAGTTGCACTTGCACCAAGAAATACAAAATTCTTTGCAAACCTGACAATTCCCATCACCAGAAACTTTCACTTCATACAAACCATAAGCATTCAACCTAGCATTAAACCAGAACTTGAAGTTAGCCTATACGGAAGAGGGAACATATTGATTGTCAAATATTGGTGTCTAATGGTTGCTAATTGTTTGTTACAACTGTGAAAGCTACTGTAGATGTCAAAAGCAAGATTAGTGTATCAATTACCAGTGAACAAGAGCATTTTGAAAACTTAACCAACACATGAGTGGCTAGGTTTTGCAACAACTTTCTCAAATCAATAACACGGAAAATGTAATATTATCCTGTAAAGTAATTCAAGACTACTCAATTTAAAGAATCAACTATATATATACATATTTAATTTTTTTTTCTTTTTGTAATTCCAACCCCCCCCCCTTTTACAATGCAGCAAGAAATAGTTTGCGATAAACTACATGAAGCATAATATGAATAGGCAGATAGAGATGTAGCAGAAGGAAAAGGATTACCAGTTTAACTTTTCGTTTTTCTTTTGAGATTATTGTGAGGAAACCCAACCCCATACCTGGCCCACTTAATGATCGTAAACCCACAGATGGCAGAGGCCTATGCCTACCAACCGATAAGTCCTAACCTTTCAAATTTCAATATGGCTAGGCACGTAGGCCCGTTTCACCCTCTGTAGGATACAAAGACGATGAATCGCAAATCCCCTTTTAGAGACAAGTTTGATTGTTAATCTCACAATGAAGTGTGTTGGACCGAACATGCCCATTAAAGGCCAAAAGTAGAAAAGACATTTTCACAAATCATTCATTCATATCACTTACTCTCGTGGCCACTGATTTAGAATATATTATCTGACATACCTTTGCAGAATGCGATGATGATCCAAGCTTGCATCAGTTAACGTTGGGATGAATGTGTTAATCCGGGGTACATGCTGCAATTAGAAATGTCATATACTGTAGAATATGCAAACAAGTGTTATTCATTTGATACAGTGACAACATGTTTAGCAATCTGACAAAGGGAAATAGGGACTTAAAAAGCATCTACTGAAAACACAACTTAGGCAAGACAAAAATGTAAGTAATGCAACTAAGGAAGCTACAAATAAGAGAATAATTGTGTTGGTAAGTTCTGTTTGCTCTACCATACTCCTAATTTATTCATTTTATAACAAGTTGGATCTCAGTTCATTTTCTAACAAGTTGTTTTCGAGAGGAGCGGAATGTTATGTACCAAGTCGAACCGTCGAAGGGGTTCGATCTGCAGGAAGACCCGGATCATGGGTTGAGTCCGGAGTTGAGTCGGAGTTTAGGGCTTGTATTAGATTTATACTAGGAATATTATTTGGAGAATATCTAGTAGGCAATATTTTTATTAGGAAATATTATATTTTTGTTGTATTAGGAGAATATTTAAGAGGAAAATATGGTAAGCGTATAGAAGAATAGCCTCCATAAATATGCGATATATCCTATATTTTTTAATCATAGAAGAAAATAATTTATTTTGTTAAAATAGTGTGTAGAAGTCCAGCCGACATTGGGCCGTTAGCGTTAACCTCGCCGCGTCCGGGCCGCCGACGAGAGATGACCTAGTCGGTTCACAACAGAGTACAATGTCGAATTATAGTTAGCATAAAAGTAGGAAAAGCTTCGTAAGTTTCACAAAACAAATAGCAAATATCATGATGAAATTTTTTTTTTTTTTAAAAGAAAAACTAGATCATATAGAAGTTTGTCAAAACATACTCAGACCACTTTAGGTAGTTTCCAGAACTCATGTTAACGGAAGGTTGTTTAAGCATACAATTTTCGTTTCTTCTACATTTCTTTAGGTTATTTTTCATTTCTTTCAATACATGGTAGATCATCCTATAATTTATTATGACTCAACTTATGTCAATTGAAGACGTTATTAGTGGTGTTAATAGCTAAACTCTAGTAAATGGCAATATGTAGGTACAAAACTACAAGCTCTATGTACTGCATGTGTAACCTTCACACCTCTAGTACCTTGAACGGGACAAACGACATAGCATATCATTTGAGAGCATAAGAAAGCTTCAGATACATGGATAGAAATTGTATAGGAGGCAAGATATGAGAAAGGCTCTTACAGGTACTGAACTCAAGTTTGAAACGCGTCTAGCAACTTCACCATCTGACCTTGCATATTCTTCAGAAAGAACAAGTGCAATCATATTGTCATCAAATGTATCACCCACTTGGCTGCTTATTGATGTTGAGCCAGAGCAACCAACTTCGCTTTGAGTTGCAAGAGCCATCTGATGATCAAAGGAGACTTTTTCCAATCCAAAAATATTGTCACAACTCTAAGATAATCACTACGTATAAAGTGCAAAGACGTGTTTGCATTCTTGCCAGAGATATTCCAGGATATCCTTCGACAACAACTGTAACAATAAAATGTTTATTTTATCAAAACCAAATTTCTGAAAGTAGAATCTCACTATTATGGTGATCTACTGAATGCAAATATCAGATACTATTTAATTAGACTAAAATCCTTATATTAGCTATCCTCAATGAAAGGCATATAATACAGTTAGATTTGCTACATTATATGAAGCCCTCTAAGTTGTCCACGACTTTGACATCCATCATACACACAACACAGAGGCACAACTTTTTTTATAACGAGGATAGTCCCGCCGCTTAGTCGGCCATTTGGTTGGTTTGAACGGATAAACTCCAGCAGGAGGAAGCCCCCACCCGGATAGTGAATTACGGGTGTGGTACCTGCAGGGCCACTTCCCTCACCACGAAGGAATTCGTGAATTCCCCGAGCCAATGCAAGGAGCAGGAACACAGAGATACATATTAAACTCATTTCTTTACCCTTCAAGAACATCTGTCAATTTATATGACTTACATTAATAAAAATGGTGAACAAACCAAAATAAATCCTAATTTATGAATACCTAAACCCCCCACCCAACAAAAAAAAAAAAAAAAAAAAAAAAAAAAAAAAAAAAGCTGCTTCTACCAGATCGATAAAAAATAGCAATGTCAATCGGATTAATTTGCTAACTAGCACAAAAATAAGACGATGATGCAGGAAAAATCGGAAAATCAGATAAATCGATCATACCGTTTGATAGGGAATTTGCAATTAGTGATTGTCGAAAGATTCGAAAAGTCTTCCAAGAACTGTCTGACTGGCGTGCGTGTTAGAACTTGTGAGAATTTCGACCTGGAAAAGAAAATTATTATAATTTGAATTGGGTGAACAGTTTAATGTTTGTTGGGAGGGTTGGATTTGAACAACATGGCGGAGAAGAAGCACACGCTCGACACCCGGAACGCGTGGAAACGTTATTAGTTTCCGAGAAGAGTATACGACACAAGGATTACGGAATAAATCCGCATTTTTCAGGGTCCGATAATTATAAGATGAGATAATTCATATAATATTGTGTTTGACGTAATAATATTTATCTAGATAGATTAGAGAAACTTAAATAAATATATAATGTTTAATTAGAATTATTTTAAAAATAATTCAAAATTGGTTTAAAAATGTTGAAAAGTGCAGCCCAAAATTTTTAAAATGCGATTAGGAGATTTAGTATATCGCAAAGTATTTTTTAAAAGACTTTCAATTATAAATACGTAAAACACGCTAACATCTATTTTTATTTTATCTCTAATTTTTCTAAAAACTAGCTCATATATTTAAATTATTACTATACCATAAATTATACAGTATTATTGTACCAAATTTCATCTTAATAATTATTGTGCTTAGGACAATATGAATAATATAATTATCTTTCAATTATAATTTAAATGTTTGCCATAATCAAACAAACTCCAAGAGGGAAAAACTTTACAAACTTAAAAAAAAGGGTGTTGACTGTTAAATTCAATTTTTATCCAATATTTCGATCGAAAATTACGCACGATAAAATAAGACTCATTCCCAACTATATATTACAATGATTCGAACACTGACATATATATCTTAAACTTTAAAATTTAAGATGACTACTATTTATGATTCCCATAATGTAGTTAACATAATATGCGTGGTTCGAATTTATGAGAGCCATCAGAGCTTATAGTATTTGTTAAATTTAAACTATAAATTTATTAATATTTGTCATGATAATGTGAATTTACACAAAATGTAGATGATGGGCCTAACTGGGCGTATGAAATTAGGCCTGTATCTGGTTGTTGCCTCTACAAAACCAAATACAAGTATTAATCAGCCTAGCTATTTGGGCAAATTTGACGAAATAAGAAAACATTATTTTGGTTCAATTAACAAATAACTAATAAATATTCCATAATCTCTTTATAATAGTTAGGCTTAATACCACCCGAATACCTAAGTTTGTTGGGAATTTTTTTACATATTACATCTTTTCTCTTAAAATGGAGCAATGCGGTGCCACCGAGTACCAATAATCCACCAAATCTGCTAACACATATGAATAAAATAAAAGAATAACATCAAATTAAAGTTTTGAATATTTAAAAATTATAAAAAATTTAAAAAGGGAGAGTTGTATTTGGGTCCAAACTTGCAAGTTACATTGCATTTAGATTCTGGGCTAAGTTTCGATTACAGTTAAGTTTTTCTGCGGAGGGTGTCAAAAGTTATCAAGAAGGTGTTAAAAGTTATCAGAAAGGTGTCAAAGTGTTATTTTTATCAGAAGGGTTAAAAATTAACACGGTGGTGTCAAAAACTTACTAAAAAGTGTTGGATGCATGTCGGAGGTGTCAAAAACTCATCGGAGTGTGTTAAAAACTCATCGGAATGTGTCAAAAGGACTAAAGTGCAAAAAAAATTTAGAGAGGATCTAAGTGATGTTGAAACAATATGGGAGGACTGCAGAGCAAATATCCGATTTAAAAACGATTATCAAAGAGGTCACATAAATATTAATTTGTTTTGACAAAATTTTTTTATCTATTTATTTGACATATAACTTATCCATTTAAAAAATATTTGAAACTATAAAATTATAAATTTTATTTTTCTTAATAATTTTATAATTAATTTTTTAAAAAGATATATTTAAATATAAGTTTTAATGATTGGGAAGCAGGTAATAACTTGTACCTTAAACATTATAAGTTTCTCTTAGAAAATACCAATAATTCAGTTAACATATGAATTAAAAATGACCTATTTTCTTCTATAATAGACGGAACAACAAGATAGCGACCTAAGATCTAACAATATTCGAGCTCTAATCTAAGCTCTAATGCGAGAAAAATAGAAAAACTGTCTCTGAAAGTTAGTCATAATATATGCAGAAAACTTTATTATTTATTTATAATTATCCTTTTTTTTTATTTACGTTGAAATTGGCAAATCAAAGGTTTAGAATGCTGCCCATGGTATTGGACCAGGGTAAGATCCAGTGGCTTGTGTAATCTAATTGGACTACCTCTAAGTTCCAAATGTCTAATTGGAGCCACCAGCTCAACTACTATAATTATTGTAACAAATTCCCAAAACTGCCTCCCGCCCGCAGGTCACTCGGCCAGGGCGCTCGCCTCAGGAAGCGAGCGCCCCGGTTCGAGCCCTGCGGATGCCTGTAATTGGGATGTGCCTGCGGTCGCGTGTTTGCAGCGGCTGCGGGGAAGCTGGTGGCTAGATAACTCCCACTCTCAGTACTTCATGTCTGATCCAGGGACGGACGTCAGGCCGGGGTTTTACTCTCCTACAGGCACCTGGGTCCAAAATGGTCCTATAGGTGCTCGTAGAAAACCATGGTCCGTGAACGCGTGAACGCTTGTAGTTTCATCCCAGTGAGGATCGAGGTTCTACGTAAAAACTCTTGGATTTGGGTATTTATTTGCTTTACATCTTAGTCGATATATATCCTCGAGCACTCAGTATATTGATCGAGATTAGACTTGATCAGATTCAACTTTTGTCTAGCATATTATAATAAAATTAGTTTTAAACTCGTGCTAAATATGAGCGGAATTATGCAGTATATTTCAACCAACCGTAGAATAGAAACTCCTACAAAACTAGGTGGGTAACAAAACATTCATGTGAAAATTAAAACCTACGAGTTGTAGGGCCTTTTTTTTCTTTTTAGTGAGGTAATTTAGTTGCTTTTTCCGCTTTAGAATTCTAAGACCAAATGGCAATTCTCTTCTTCTTTTTATAAAAGGTAAGAGGAAAATTGCTTTCTATCTATGTGTGTTGAACATTCTAAAGTTTTCGAAACTTAAAAATAATATAATCTTACAAATTAAGATTTATAACATAAACTTCTTTAGAAAACCAAAATATTTAGACATATATATGAGTGTGTTCTAATCGAGGAGAGTTGTATATTAGCCTCTAATTTTTCAAAAACGTATAAATCCGTCAATAAAAATGAAAAAAAAATAATGATGTGACGAAGTGCAAGTGAGCTGACGTGGGATTAATCCTTCTAATAATATTATCGGTATATATATATATATATTATATATATATATATATATATATATATATAAACATTTCTCAGATTGAATGCCCGAGGTACATTCAAAATTCGCAATTGATTGCACATGAATGTAAAAACAAGAAAGTTCAATACCTTAGGTGAGTTGACTTCTAAAAGTCAGACTAATCCAAAATGTCATACAATTTCTTGAATTTCTTCACCTCATACTCCTACTTTTCTTCATAAACCTTTTATTTTGAGAAGATACGATAAATCTTAGACGAATCACAAATTCATAATTTAACGACTAAATGAGATATATACAATAATATTTCATAGGGTTATTTTTATAGACAAACTTGTATGAATCATGATTCATGCGCAAAATGTGCCAAATTACGTATCATTTTTCAATTTATCGAACCATGTGTGTTTGTTATTTTTCTCATTATCTGACCTTTCATTTTCATCTTAGAAATTTATCGCATTTCACGTTATAAACAATTTATTAAAAGTATTTCGTTAGATAAAAACTCATGACATCGATCAACATCACTTAAAGCATCCATCAAGAATAAGATGAAAATATCTTAACAAAAAGAATGAGATGAATACCCACCTAATTCTTTTTATTATATCTTTTATTTTATTTTTTTCATTTACTTTATTAAATATCCCATCACTACACTGTTTGAGTATCTCCGACGCTCATCTTTTGGAAGCTCGAGTTGCATGAAGTAATCCGTCGCCACGATCTAACCAATTAAATGTGAGAGTTTTTTGGGTGTAACAATTATACCACGTTATTTCGTATAATGGCCTCAAAAATATCTATTTAGAAATATTTTTTGTAAAAAATTTTAACATCAAAGCTGTAAATTCTGACGAGATTTACAACTTTTATGTTCAAAATTTTTCAAAAAAATACTTCTAAAAATATATTTTAGGGCTCCAAAATTTAACAGATTTGGAGCGGATTTAAAAACTGTTTTAAAATTCGTTGAACCCGTTAAACTTTAGAGCGCTAAAATTTCTATTTGGAGATATTTTTTGAAAAAAAATTGAATATGAAAGTTGTAGATCTCATCGAAATCTACAAGTTTCGTATAAATTTTTTTTTCAAAAAATGATCATAAAATTTACTTTTTTAATTTAAATACGAGGGAGATATATACTAACGTGGCGTAAACGTTTCATTGTAAAATTTTTCATTAAATGCGGGTTGCACTCCCTAAATACACGTATACAAGTATTTTAGAAAAAAAATGAGTATAAAAAAAATTCAAGCATTTTATTATGTTTGTATTTAAAATTTTTAGAACATATTTTTCAATTTATTTAGTACTCCGATATTTTAGTATATTTTAAAATCTTAAATTTGTTGAAATATTAGAATTTCAAAATATTTATTTTAAAATATTTCAAAAACTTTAAAAATATAAAAATTATACAACACGTGAGATAATCAACTACTTTTTTGGTGGAAAAGTTTGAAATGTAATTCGATTGTAATTATGTAGTAGTTTGAACCTTTTTCACGGCTCAAAAACAGTCTGCAACTAATTACTTTCCCTAGAAAAATAAATTTGCAAATTTTGTTTATATTGCAACGCTAATGAAATTACGTATTCGGTAACTCATAAAATTTGTTGGACGCCTCTGGCACTTCGGTCGAGCAGCACGGCCAGCCCCTCAAAAAAGGTTGGTCACCGGTTCGATATCCAATGGTTCTATGAATCATTCTATATGACCTAATTTTCTAATATATTTAGAAACTAGATGTTTAAGTATAATAATGTATATTATTTTCTAATTCAATTTTTTTAAAAAAAAAATCAAAAGTTTTATCAAAACACTTGCGATAAAATTTGTAATTTTTTATGCAAATTTCTGATGTAGTGTTTATTTTTTTGAGAGTTTGATGTATCTAGATTTTTTTTAAAAAAAATTAAACTATTTTATGATTTTATTGTTCAAAGTTTCATTAAACATAAGTTTAAATATATAGTGATATTGGATGCACCTCATAGTCGGGAAAAAAAAAAAGACAAGAAGTCTCACAAACGTAGGTCCAATGGATCTCACTCCGACTAACCGGTTTAGCAAGTTGTACCTAATGATGGTAGACTCCGTAAGTCAAACAAGCGATCTATGGCAACAACAATAATACATATAACACGTCTATTTGATGGTGTTGAGGGCTGGCTAGCTATCACATATGGTAAGAATGTCAATATATACATTTGAAGGCTTAAGAGAGCTTTTGAGGTTCGAAAGACTGGACTTATCCGATTGGTAAAATATGAGTCGGTACTATATGTAAATTTATCTATTACAACACTCGTACAAAAATAAGATAGTAACGAGCGAGTTTTCTAATTTAAAAAATAAATCATGTTGTGTAAGTTATTTAGTCACACCATTGAATAGCAGATATATGTTGCATATTGGTACTATTTTTATTTAAGGAGATATTTTCTTTTGAAAAAACTTTAGAGTACACAAAATACAATATTTCCTTGTTTACATTTTTTGATAAAATATTAATATTATGTTATACCCGACCAAAATAAATAAAATATGATCTTCTAGATTGGGCTTGTCCTGATGTTAGTATGAAGCCCTAATATTTTATTTAAAGAGATATTTTGTTTGAAAGTGAAAGTTATACATGTAAAGAAAAAAATTTAGTATTTCCTGTTTAAAATTGATAAAATATTAAAAATTCTGTCAAATTTTTTTGAAGGAAGGAATTATGATGTAAGTTTTGATCTTTTAAAATTTAAACTACAAAAATGTATACTTTTAGCTGTATAAATTTATAGTTAAACATTTATAATAATTCTAAATAAATATTGGAAGGTTAGTTATAATAAATTCGAAGGAATAGAGTCTAAATAATCATTTTCACAAGAAATATTATGTCGTTTGAGCTAACTCGTTTGTAGGATTCTGTATAGTAGAAAAACTTCAAAAGGTTCATCACCCGCCGTAAAAGGCGGCTAATGTGTGATGAGGAGTCAGAACGGTGGTATGAGGGGTCCCACCACCCACCGCCCCACATCCCGGATATCCTGTTCCCTACGATTCTCGGGAAGTCTCCAGCCGTCCGATCTTCGATCAAATTTTACGCGCCAAAATTAATGATGGAGACTTTGACTCTCAATCAATAACAATACCGGTGTGACCATTACCTAATCTTTCAGCATTATATGCATGCGTTCAATTCGATTTGAAAATATTTTGTGATATTTTTGAAAACTGCCAAAAATAAAATAAAATAAAATAATATATATTTATATGTATATATTTATTTAAATTTTTTAAAATATTACGTTGGATTAGCTATTAGAACCAGGTTGCACCTGATGAAAGTGCTTGAGCTTTGGTTCGAATACGGTGCAGTTTTTATTCAAAACTAACTAGACTTTTCAATTGATTGAACTAAATAGTAAACTGTTTAATCAATTTAATTTAAGATTAGACGTGAGCTCGAAGTGAACAAACATTTGAACGCTTCCTAGAGCATCGACTCGTTAGTGGCTCGTATTATTTTCAATTTTTCATACCTCAATATAACTTGTCTTCAGACCATACCAGTTCATTCCACTATATATACTCTCTGCTCCCCCCACTGACTCTTCCAATTTCTTCAACCACTGCCATTAACAACAAATTCGACCTCCTGCATTTCTGAGTCTAATTCCTTGTTATATTTGATATCTAGATTAATTTAAGCGAATTCATTCAATCTCTCACGTTATTCTTAGGAAGAGTGACAAAGCTGAGTGTAATTGATCTGTTTGAGTTGTGTGCGCAAACAGTTGTATGCAGAGGATCATGGGTACAGAGGATGGCGTAAGAAGCGGCGGAGGCACTGATTATTCGCCGGAGATCGAGCCTGAGATTGCCGGCGTTGATCGCGGTTCCTACAGCGGCCCCTTAAGCGGCCCGCTAAACAAGCGCGGCGGTCGGAAGAGCGCGCGATTCAACCTCCCCGGAGACTCCACATCTGCTGCCACCGCCGGCGATGATGATAACGCGTACGTCGAGATCACCCTCGACATCCGCGACGACTCTGTCGCCGTCCACAGCGTCAAGCCCGCCGGAGATTCTGCCGCCGGCGAGGAGGATCCGGAGGTAACTCTCCTCGCCAAAACCCTCGAGAAGCGGTCGGCGTCTTTTAAATCGTACTCGTCGGCGGCGATTCGGAGCGCATCGCAGAGGATCAAGCAAGTCTCGCACGAGCTCCGGCGTCTGGCGTCTATCACGGGGCGGAACAGCGGCCCGCTAGGCGTTGGCCGCGTCGACCGATCGCGTTCCGCTGCCGAGCACGCGCTCAAGGGATTGAAGTTCATCAGCAAGACCGACGGTGGCGCCGGATGGCCTCCCGTCGAGAAGCGCTTCGACGAGCTCGCCGTCGACGGTTATCTTCCCCGCGCTCTCTTCGGCCAGTGCATTGGTAATTAAACATATAGTTATTTGCTTGAAGCTATTTTATCCTGTAATTGACGTCGTATGGTTTGCTTGTAGGGATGAAGGAGTCGAAGGAGTTCGCCGGAGAACTATTCGACGCGTTGGCGAGGAGAAGGAATATAACAGCAAGTAAGATAACGAAGGCGGAGTTGAGAGAGTTCTGGGATCAGATCTCCGATCAAAGCTTCGACTCCAGATTACAGACATTCTTCGACATGGTGGATAAGAACGCAGATGGACGGATCACCGAAGAAGAAGTCAAGGAGGTAATCAATTTAATAATTAATTGCTAGATGCTTTGTAATTAATGAAGGTTTATTAATTTTGTTGTGGATTAATAGATCATTACATTAAGCGCTTCTGCAAACAAACTGTCGAAGATCCAAGAACAAGCAGAGGAGTACGCTCGGCTGATCATGGAAGAACTCGATCCCAACAACCTCGGCTACGTCGAGGTACCGCACCATTCATTAATTATAAGCACCCTTTGAGTTAAATAATATCTACTTATTACTTTATAATGATAATTAAAGGTTTAAACCCCACCGGTTGGTGACTGGATTGCTTTTAGCTACTCTTAGCTTCAAGTTCGTCATAAAGAGAGGTTAGGAGCCACTCTGACATTTAAAGGATGATTGAGATGAGAACCGCCAACTCAACTGGAGTTACTCGCATCATAAAACAAAGGGGTTTTTAGTGTTCAGCCCTTGCAGGGCCAAAAGATGTCGGTTTTAGCCCCTGAAAAATGTCATCTTCCGTTTAGGCCCCTCCTCGACATACGTGCATCACTATTTTGACCACCGTATCAGTATTTTTTGGAAAAAAATTTAACATAAAAGTTTTAGATTTTGATGAGATCTACAATTTTAATGTTCAACATTTTTTCAAAAAATATTTATAAATATGAGTTTTGAGACTTTGAAATTTTTGCGGGTTATCGGGTTGGATCCGTAACCCGTTAATACTTCGGAGCATCAAAACATCTGTTTAGAAGTATTTTTTAAAAAAATATTAAACATGAAAGTTATAGATCTCATCAAAATCTAAAACTTTCGTGTTAAAAGTATTTCTAAAAAATGTTAATACAATGGTCAAAATAAGAGTACACAAAAAATGAAAGAGGGGCTAAAAATGAGTTGGACAAAGTTAAGGGGCTGATAGGGTAGAAGTTTGAAAAGGAGGGGCTGGAAACGATTTATGCCTTGATTCATTGCAGATCTACAACTTAGAAATGCTGCTGTTACAAGCGCCGAGCCAGTCAATACGTGGCGGGATGACAGATAGCCGTAAACTCAGCCAGCTGCTGAGCCAGAAATTACAACCCACCCAGGAACCTAACCCCTTCCGACGGTGGTACCAACGGACGAGATACTTTGTGGAGGACAACTGGAAGAGGTGCTGGGTTATTTTGCTATGGCTCGGGATATGTGCTGGCCTCTTCACTTGGAAGTTCATACAGTACCGCCACCGTGCTGTGTATCACATTATGGGCTACTGTGTTTGTACTGCTAAAGGTGCCGCCGAGACGTTGAAGTTCAATATGGCGCTGATACTGCTTCCGGTGTGCCGGAACACGATCACTTGGCTGAGGAACAAGACCAAGCTTGGCACCGTTGTTCCCTTCGATGATAATCTCAACTTTCACAAGGTGGTTTTTCCTTTTTCTTACCCATTATTAATTACTATTGTTGTTAAGTTTTCGTTAGCAATAAGCTGCAGAGCTTGGTTCTCCCACAAAAAGCTGCATAATCAGCTTTAGAGCTGTTGTTTACTGTTTTTTGGAGGGAAGCGACAAATAAAAAAAAGAGTAGGATGCTAAACTATTTTGATAGTCAATTACGCAGGTCATCTTTAATGTTATCGTTAGTAGATTTGGTGAGATTTTGAGTTTTGACTAAAGGATATGATAACAGCACGGAGCCTAGAAAGCGTAATTTGTAATTCTTTACCAATTATTCAATTTATTTATATAATAGATTTCAACTTCTGGGAAGCTTCATAATTTCAACGCGGATTGGTACCTAAAAGACGATAGTAGTCAACACTTTTGACTATGAGCATGGCTTACTAACTAGTCTATATATGTTCAACCTTTATTTGAACTTTTCTTAATACTCATTTTCAAATACATCTTGCTCAAACTAGATTAGATTTGTTAATTACATTTAATATATCTTAATCATATAGTCGATCTTAGACATTGGTAGCCAATAGATCATTAAGTCCTGCATTAACCTTAAAATAAGCTATTAAGTTGGACGAATTAATTAGTTAGTTTAATTAATTATTGCAGGTGATAGCTAGCGGAATAGTAGTTGGCGTAGGTCTGCATGCAATAACACACTTGACATGCGACTTCCCTAAGCTTCTCCATGCAAGCGACGAGGCCTACGTGCCCATGATACCCTACTTTGGTGAAACCCGGCATGATTACTGGTGGTTCGTGAAAGGGAAAGAGGGGTGGACTGGTATTCTGATGGTTGTTCTCATGACCATCGCATTCACCTTGGCCTTACCTTACTTCCGACGTGGCAGAGTTAGCCTTCCTAAGCCGTTCAATCGCCTTACTGGATTTAATGCATTTTGGTACTCACACCATCTTTTTATTATCGTCTACGCTCTTCTGATAGTGCATGGTTACTTCCTCTACCTTTCTAAAGAGTGGTACAAAAAGACGGTATGATTTCTAATCCATTATATTACAAATGCTACTATAGATGTCTAAATTTATGCAGTTAATTATTGTATTTTCAAGAAAACAACTATTTTTAAGTGTTCCTAAAACATACATATGGTATCTAGAGTACATGTGATAGTATAACTACTATTTGTACTTTGGAAATTTGTTTAGACAATAGCTAGTGTTGCAAACCGTGCGGGCCCGTTTGATGTGGGCTGCCCGCGGCGGCGGGCTGCGGGCCGGCCCACACGGTGCCTAAGGCGGCTACGCCGGCTCGGCTCGGCCGGCAGCCTACCGAGTCGAGCCGAGCCGAGCCGGCGGAAATTTTTATTAAAAAAAAATTATATAGTATATGTCCGCGGGCTGCCCACCCCGCGCGCGCGGGCTGGTTTTCCCAGTCCGGCTCGCCGGCCGGCGAGGCGGGCCGGCCTTGCGGGGCAAGTTAGCCCGCTGCCCGGCGACCCGGGCTGCGTACAGGCCGCAGGCCGCGGGCTTTTTTAGCATCTCTAACAATAGCTATGTTGAATGCTTACATGATTGTTACTTGTGATTGAATTCAGACGTGGATGTACCTTGCGGTGCCAATGATCATCTACGCAAGCGAGCGCCTTACACGGGCGTTGCGGTCCAGCATCAAACCGGTCAAGATTCTCAAGGTTGCAGTGTACCCGGGCAATGTGTTAGCCCTTCATGTATCGAGGCCTCAGGGTTTTAGATACAAGAGTGGGCAGTACATGTTCGTCAACTGCGCTGCGGTGTCTCCCTTTGAATGGTACGTACATATACTTTACCTCTCTTATTTGAATGATATATATGCCTTACCTGTTCCCTTGCTTAGCGGGATCAATTTTGCTAATTGTTTAAATTTTAGTACATACTAATGATAAAGAGATGGACGTATTCTAATATCTGATATTACCACATTTCTTAAGATCAAGTGAATGCCTCAGTTGTGGATTGTTGTGGCCCTGTGGGATGCATTTTGTACGAAACCAAGAAATCATTTAAAATTTTAATTCAAGTAAATTGATAGTAGAATATCTAGTTACGTTATATTAGTTAATATTTAACTTGTTTATACTATGTGAAAACACAGGCACCCGTTCTCCATAACATCAGCTCCACAGGACGATTATCTTAGTGTCCACATCAGAACACTGGGCGACTGGACCCGCCAGCTCAAGACTGTTTTCTCAGAGGTACTAAGTTGTTCAAAGTTCAAACCAGAGGGGTAAAATTTTTTCTTTCAACTATCGTAAAAAAATTATATTTGTAACTGGCTATTTTTAGATAAATTTTTAACCGATAAATTTATAAATAACCCATATTGTCACTGTACTAATATCTGGATGAACAATTATTATACTAATTTATTAGTATTTGTTCTTATAGGTGTGCCAGCCCTCAACTGGTGGGAGGAGCGGCCTTCTCAGAGCGGATTACGACAATAATAGCAGCGGCCCATTACCCAAGTAAGACATTCTTTTAGATTATAGTTTTAGTGTAGATATATCTAATCACCGTCCACTATTTTATTTTGCTATGGATTATTATTTAATTGCTGGTCCTATTGTTGAGTACTGTCACAGATCATCATACCAACTTAGTCTGAAAATTTAGGGGAGCCCTTCATGGAAGTATGTATTACAAACAAGACATTCACTTAATAATCCGTTAGTTTTTTTAATATAAAATATCTACTTAGAAATATTTTTTTAAAAATTAAATATAAAATTATAGGTTATATTAAAATTTACTTTTCTTATATTTATAATTTTTCTAAATAGATATCTCGATGCTCCAAAATTTTAGTATTTTGAAAAAAACTTTGAGTGAAAAGATTATAGATCATATTAACATCTATTTTTTTTCATATCCAAATTTTCTCAAATATCTAATAGTTAAAATGGTCCGGATATAATTTTCGAGATATGTGCTGATTTGTAAGGATTTGGATTCAAGCACTAATTTACAACCATTTTAAAAAACAATAGTTGAATGCAATTTAAGAATTTACTATTATTTTTTTATTACATTTCAATTTTTGAGGTAGTGTTACAGTTAACATTGTTGATAAAAAATGGTAAAATAGTAGAATAAAATAAAATAGATGGAATATAATATAGTAAAAAAATTGAATCAAGATATTTTAGTGGTAAAAGTTTTAGTGAGCTGATTCAGAAAACAAGAAGAGCACAACTTTTTCTAAAAGTGCGAATCCTTTCT
The DNA here is from genome assembly GCA_002076135.1 of Xerophyta viscosa. Lineage (NCBI taxonomy): Eukaryota > Viridiplantae > Streptophyta > Magnoliopsida > Pandanales > Velloziaceae > Xerophyta > Xerophyta viscosa. The sequence goes on from MJHO01000031.1 coordinate 215,889, forward strand.
TTGAATGAAACAAAAAGAAGGTTATTCTTTTTTAGGATAATTGTATATCAGGCCCCTGTTATTTCGACAGTCGTACGTTTTAGTCTCCAAAATGTGTTTTATGCGATGTGGTGGCACGCTTGGGATTCGTGTTAGGCGACGTATAGCCCAGATCGGGGAAAGAAGAGAGAGAACCAGTATGATTCAAGATAGGTAGGCGTAGTTCAGCGGCACACCTAGGCCCTAGCTGAATAGGTTAGCTAGTAGGCGGCCTTGGCCTTTTTCAGTCAAAACTCCGACAAACCAACGCGACAAACAGCCGTTGGTTTGGTGAGTTGGTAGCAGCTAGCAAATGACAAGTTGGAAGCGATAATAGCTAACCCGTTCAAACCACATGCACTTAATTCTTATGACCAAAAATAAAAATTCTATACACGGTCTCCAAGCAAAAATATTTTCTAGTTTAGCCTCTGACATGCTACATTCAGACAGTGTGATTTTTTGTCCGAATAAATCTCCTCAAAGCACTGTCTTATGTTCACAGTTAAACCACAAGGTGTGCTTTCTACTTATTCCTATCAAAAAATTGTTTTGCTTTCCAAACCATATCATAGTCGAAGGAGGGTTTATGAAGGAAACTTCATTTTTTAGTGCGATTTTCGGAAAATTATCTTAAACTTATACTCGCAAGGGGGTTACTAGAAATTATAGAAATTGGTTCAAATGATAGAATTGAAATTAAATCAACAGATTGCTACCACAACGTGGCTTTATGATTCAATAAGGAATATAAGGTATACTAGCACCAAAATATGGAGTACATCTATGTTATTTTTCAAAAGAGAAAATCTTGTAAAAAGAAAAAGAGAGATGGAAGATATGTGAGTAGGTAAGTCAGGGCTGCTTTTTCGATCTAGGAAAAACGCGAAGAATCACGTTAGCACATCTTGACATTACAAGGCAGCCAAAAGGCGTTCAAATTCTGGGAACTATGTGCTTTTTCGGCTGTACTAGTGTGTTTCCTCTCCTCTTTTGGAATTCGGTAAGTTACATATGTGGGAAGAATGGAAAAGACATGCAACGGCTGCAGATTTTTTTTTTTTTTTTTTTTTTTTTTTTCTGTTTGGAAAATATTTTTTATACACATAATGACACAGGATGCAAAATATCCCCTCTTTAAGATTTCTCAAGATACGTAGGAATTACATATGACCGTTTATGCATGCAATGAAATACTCTTGAATTTCGAATAATGCATGAAAACATATGTTTTTGCGCTATGCTCAACATCATCATAAGATTTGGTGGGGAATAATTAACCACAATGCTAATGCAGCTTCCCGAGAGTATTGATCGATGGGCCGTACGGTGCACCAGCTCAAGAATACAAGAAATACGAGGTGGTCCTACTGGTGGGTCTCGGGATTGGTGCCACCCCCTTCATCAGCGTGATCAAGGACATCATCAACAACATGAAGATCCTCGAAGATGAGGGTCCACTCCTTGACAGCGTCGGCGACCGTGATGTAGAACGAAATACAGTCGCTAATATTAATAGTGGCGGTGGGACCAGAAGAGGAGTGCCCACCAGCCGATCATCTTTTAGGACGCGTAGGGCCTACTTCTACTGGGTCACGAGGGAGCAGGGGTCGTTCGAATGGTTCAGAGGGGTAATGGATGAGGTGGCTGAATCTGATAAAAAGGGAGCGGTTGAATTACATAACTATTGCACTAGTGTTTACGAGGAGGGCGATGCGAGGTCTGCGCTGATTGCGATGTTGCAGTCACTCAACCATGCTAAGCATGGAGTAGATGTTGTCTCCGGCACCCGAGTTAAGACGCACTTTGCGCGACCTAACTGGCGCAATGTCTACAAGAGACTCGCACTCAACCACCGGGATCAACGGATTGGTATGTCACGCATGCTTTTTACATATTTTCAACTTTCTTTTGTTTCTACCAAAACATTTGGACTAGTTGAACCATGTGTTGCTGAAAAAACCACACTTTAGGTCTCAAACTTGGACCAAAGAATTAGTCTAAAGTTGGTTTTGATCATCACATACTTTACATTTGAGCAAGCGAAGTGCCAAAATGGCATCTCCCTAAACTAGCCCCCAAATATCACCCACATTTTACAGACTGAAGTTGAAGTAAAGCAAGTTTGGGGGCTCTACTAACTTGTTAGCTGTGGGAGCAATTTTGGGAGCACTAGCTTAGAAAATGACCATTGTCCGATTGTTCAAGGACAATTTGCTAATGTTCGGGATGTAAATCTCATGATTATACAGGTGTTTTCTATTGTGGAGCACCGACGCTTACAAAGCAGCTGCGTGAGCTTGCGCTGGATTTCTCAAGGAAGACCAGCACCAAGTTTGATTTCCACAAGGAAAACTTTTGAAGATCGAATTACACTCACCCAGTAGTTCCAAGTCCACTCCCACGCCCCTACGCACTTTCTAACCTCACCGGGTAACCCTCTATAGTTCCCTTACTGTATAAATAATAGTCAGGGTAGAGGGGCCAATCACAAAGTCCTAAGATCTAACGTGGCATGATAGTTTCACCCAACAAATCGAAGGGTGTGATGCTGATGTTCTTATCCAGTTGGTTTTCTTTATTTTTTTTTATTTTTATTTTTTAATAACAGTGTTTGCAGTTAATTTATGTTATACACATTGTATAACAGGGTAGGATTAGTTTTCATAAATTTTCATACAAGGCGGGCCGCTATTCGAACAAGAGATGTAAGTTATACAGCAGATTGAACGGACAAGCGATTGTGATTGTATTCAGCCAAACAAAAGAAAAACAACAAATAAACGTCTTTGAATAATGCTATATATGTTGTATTCGTTTAAAGCTAGAATTTTCTGATTAATGTGCTGTCAAGAACGTTCTTTTGCGTCTTTTTGGTGCCATCAGTTTGCATAATTTGATCGTATGACGTTGAAGGAGCATGTCTAACTTTCCAATTCCACAACATTATCATTCTGTTTGAAGTGTTTTTTTTTTTGTTTCTGGTATCCGACTCCGTTCTGAATGACAGTCCAGATCGATGCGACATAATGCTAATTTAAGATAATTCACCATTTCCCAAGTGATTGTATAGAGACTCGAACTCAAGACATTTATCATGTCTAGCAATATCCTTTATCACTAGACCACAATCATTTGGTATTCTATTTGAAGTGTTATGAAAACGAAGCTTAGCAAAATGTTCTGCTTTTTCCTGTTATACATAAATATCACATTTTATACTTTTCTGCCGTAACTTGCAATAGATAAATCCACTTTTCAAAATAAAAGAGCATTTAGAAGCTTTTAAAAATGAGGTAACATTACTGATCACCACACATCTCTGATGGTGCATTTGTTCGTAGAGCCATTTTGACCCTCATCAAATGATAGCTCTACAACTCTATACTTCCTATACAAACTAATCTAATACCATCCAAGTTGTGCCGAACGGGTTACTTCTAAGAGCAAGTTAAACAAAAGAGATAATAGTGCAGTATACATTTATTAAACAACATAAAAACCATATCCAAGGCAAATCATGAATAATGATACTAACATATAGCCATGAAAATTACGAAAATCAAGGATCAAAACTAAACATCTCCACATTCTGACATTATGAGCAACAATTGATAGATAAACATGTCCACATTCTAACATAACAAGGGCCAAAAGGTCTCCCCAAAAGATGAAGACCAGGCCTACTATGTTTATAACAAATATCAATTTTCCTGTATGTAATCAAGATAAGTCATTCTTCTTCTTGAAAGACCTTAGCCTGTATACACTATACAGATTATATCACCTAAAGGAGTCCTGATTTCAACTAGCCAAATTGACACAAAATATGCGTCATGAAACAAAGATTGTCAAGCCATTTCAGCTCGAGGGTCACACTATCCATTTCATTTTGATTAACGCAAAAAAGCAATGCAAGTGAAGAGAAAGTGAACCTGAGAAACTCAAGAGATTATACGTTCACAATCGCTACCTTTCTCATGGTGAGGCCTGCTTCATCTTGCCTTCTTTCTGTTCATCAAGTACTTCAGCAACGCACTTGATAAGCGAGCATAGTCCACCGAGAAAGTTATGGTCAATCACACCATCCGTGTCTACGACATGTGCAAAATCTACTAACTTAACCATTGGCCTGTCCCCGCCCTTCTCAAATGCCACCAACACCGAGGCCGAGTAGAAGTGGAAAATCGTCTGCTCCTCGAACCACGCCTTCAATTCTCGTAACTGTGACATAACACCATGGGGCCCACCGTAAACCTTCGTGGCCAGCTGGGCGTCGCTTGCCTCGGGTTCAAGTGACACAAATTGCCTTATGGAATGCTTGGCATCGGATACGGTGTAACGACGGACGAGGTCACGATCAGGATTCCATAACCCTAGCATGGTCAGATTGCTCGTAGTTGACCTTCATACCGAGGCCCGGAAACCTAGTGTCACACTAGTCGTTTTGCGTCCTTCACAAGGCATTTGGAGATGTAGGATTCGCTTGCAGTGGGGTACCTGCAACTCAAAAGTATGAAAATTGCGTATGAATTTGTACACAATTGGATAACTAAAGTGAACAAAAAAGGGTTTAGTGAGCAATGCCAGTAATTGATTTGATCTCTAAACTCTAACATAACATGTAGAATGAGCTGAAATCATTTCCAGCAAATATTTCTAAACAAAGGTCCTAGCATATGCTTTTTTAACATGTGGTGGAGAAAACTACCTAAACTCTCTTCAGAGTTTAGTTAGTATAATAAAGTATTTCCTGCTCTATAATTTGACAAGAAATTATGTAAACTTACTAGAACTAACCAGAACGTACCATTTGGTTTCTTCACTTATGTGGACATATACACTAACATGCTATCTATTAGCCACATTTCAATTGTCTTACCCTTTTCCATTATTGTTTACCCTCTCACTTACATTACATTTTCGTCAACCTATATTTGCTAAGTATTAAGAGATAAGGTGGTAAAAGCAAATAATTTCAACTTTGGATCAAATCAAGCCAACAATATCTGAATCAAGATGCTTAGTTTTAAGTGGCTAAGGACAGACTCCTGTTCTAACAACATTCTATCTTTAAACTCCACCTGAAGCTTAGCGATTACCAAAACTCATGTTCAAACTTCAAACTTCTACCATGTTTGTCATCTGCTTAGTTATGTAGTAAAAAAGCTAGCCGATACTACAAGAAGTCCCGCACGTTTAGGCACAGGCCCAAGAAAGACGCTTATCGTCTAAGGTACACCACCATACTCTGCTTGCAGGTGGTGGATTCATCATGGATGATTAAACCACTTTTGATCACATATTCTAATAGCAATAACCTAATGAGCTATGCTAGAAACCTACGATATAGGGGTACAAATTCAACTTCATGCAGGGTAAAATTCAATCCTAAGCACTATGCAATTCAACTATAGCAAGAATGTGTGCATCTCTTTTACCCAAACACTAACATGCTTTTTTTTTCCCCTTTTTGTTTTGTTTTACCCTGTTCCATTACTGTTGACCATCTAATTAAAATTTCTTTTTCATCAACTTATATTCGCAAACATTAAGAGATAAGGTGATAAAAAAAATAAATAGTTTCAACCTCGGGTGAAACCAGGCCATTAATATCCATTTCAAGATGCTTAGTTTGTGGTGCTTAAGGAATAGATTCCTCCAGACCTTCCGAACTTTGCAAAAGCCAAAGACAAGTTGTGCTTATAAGTAGCACTTCTATCTTTCAACTCCACTGGAAACTCTTAACTATTATAAAAACAGAAATGCTATTGGGTCCAATAAAACAGCCCGAAAACAGTCCGGACGGAGTTTCTCCGTGCCACGGGATCGGTAAATCTTACGGATCCCGAGGGGGAAGAAAAATGCGCATCGGGCTGGCTATTTTTTGGTTAAATGTTCGGGCCTAATAGCATTACTCTTATAAAAAACCTTAGCATCAAACCTAAAATTTCTGATCAAGTTCCGTCATCCACTTAGTCATGTACTAATAATGGAAAATAAAATTTAATACCACTTTTAAATTCATATGATGCTGATAGGAATAACGTAATGAGGCATGCAGAAACCAATGCAAATCTTCTGCCCTGCTTCTGTCCCATCTTCTATTTCGTTTCTTCAATGAATGACACATTTACTAAATTTCTTATTTAGTCTATTAAGAATGTTAAATATACTTATTAATCAATAATGTGACACAGGGCAGAGGATTTGGGTTGCTAGAAACCTACATTACGAAACTCAGATCAATTATAGCAGTATAATGTGTGAAGTCGGTACCATGTGCGCGATCCGATCTTGAAATCGGCGACGCAAGGATGGGAAAACGTGGCAAGCAGATCTCCGAGGACGAGGTGGGGGCGATCACCGGAGCCGTCGGAAGCAGGGATCATGAAGACGCCGTGGAATTCAGGGAAGAATCGGCGAATGGCAGCGGGGATGTCGGGGTCGGAGGTGAACGCGGAGTAGAAGGCGACTTCACGGTCTCCTCGGGAATCGGACTGCAGCGGCTTGTAGAAGCGGCCCGAGGAGTCAATGAGCGGTCCCAGCTTGCCGTCCGCCGCTGAGTGGCCCGCCACCTGGTCTGCCGGCGGGCTAAGCATGGTTGCGGGCGATGAGGACGACGACGTTGACGACGTGTTCATGTTGCGCTGCGCGCGTGTAAATCGAAGAAGCTGCGAGGAGTAAAATAATGAACGTGTTCATGTTGTGCTGTGGGCGTGTAAGCCAGGTAAGATTAAAGTAGTAAATAAATATAGACAGAAGCTTACAGCTGGCCGTCTTAGCTCAGTGGTAGAGCGCGTGGCTTTTAACCACGTGGTCGTGGGTTCGATCCCCACAGACGGCGTCTTTTGCTATAATAAGAATTTTTTTTAAAGAGGGGGCGGTCTAATCGAATGGGTGCTGCTAATACGCGAGATATTTCTTGAGGAGGATCCAAATTTATTTGTGAGAAAATTAAATCATACGATTGTATAAACGGATAATACCATATCAGCCCCCAAGGTTTCAAAACGTTCAAATCAGCCCCTCGTTTCAAAAATCGGTCGTTTTAGCCCCCGAAACACTGTTTGGATTTTTTTCGGACGAAAAAATTTCTGTACCTATTAACAGTTACACCTATCTAGAAGTATTTTTTGGAAAAACTTTTAACATCAAAGTTGTAGATCTCGATGAGATCTACAACTTTTATGTTGAAAAGTTTTCCAAAAAATACTTCCGAATAGGTGATTTCGGGGTCCGAACTGTTAACGGGTCGACCCGTAATCTGCTGAACAGTTCGGACGCCGAAAACACCTATCTAGAAGCTTTTTTAGGAAATATTTTCAACATGAAAGTTATAGATCTCGTCGAGATCTATAACTTTTATATTAAAATTATTTTCAAAAAATACTTTTAAATATATGTTTCAGATATCCGAACAGTCATGGACATTTTCGTCCGAAAAAAGTCCAAACAGTAAATGGGGGGCTGAAATGGACGTTTTTTGAAATGGAGGGCTGACTTGGAATGTAAACTTGAAATGAGGGGCTGATATGTCATTATCCTTTGTATAAGAGAATTCAAAGTTAACGCCTCTCGATTATTTACTTTATGTCACCCATTTAAAACTTCTTATACTTTAACATCTAATTTAATAAACGGAAATAATCTGATAATTTTCGATCAGAATGATGGACTAACGCCGATGTGGCTCGAGAAATGGTTGGAGAATACAAAAGGCAGGGACTTAACGTAGAAAACCCCAGAAATTGGTCTTTGGGGCGAAAAATTACGTGCCGGCGAAAGAGCTCGCCGTCGGAAGAGCTTCTCATTGATCACCAGGAAGTTTGGTTACAAATGTCTCACAACTATCTTAATCTCCCCTGATTACAAGTGAAAAGCCCTCCTTGCTTCTCTTTTTTGCTAACCTCTATACTAGTTTCACGCCCCTCTATTTATAAGCGAGAACCCGGGTTATGGACGGCCAGGATGAGCTTAATCCGATGGGTCAGATCACGCCACATTGGTGAGTCTCCCCTGACGAGTCGATGTCGATTGCGGCTGCTAATGGGTATTTAATACCTAATGGTTTAGGTCGTGTAGCCCACAACACTATATCTGTATTAATGATAGCAGCTCAGGCGATCTGATCCAGTATTTATGAGGCGCATTGAATATAGTCGGCGACGCCCTGTCAGGGCCGAGCTCCAACTATCCAAGCTCAAGGTCGATTCCGTTGAGGTCGAGCTCGGGTCTTCCTCGGCACAGCTCGGGCCTTCCCAAGGCAAGAGAGGGGCACTTTTTCCGAGGTCTCCAGTCGTCGTATTCCAAGGTGCGGTTATTTACAAAGGTCGAGCTCGATCCTGCCGAGGCGAGCTCGAGCTCGATCCTGCGAGGCGAGCTCGAGCTCGGTCTCACCGAGGTCGAGTTTGGCCCGCTTTTCAATGATCGTCTCGAAGGTCCTCCTCGATTGGGTCTCTACCTTGCTGCCATGTGTCGGATGATTCCAAGTGGTATGAGAAAAGATTGCTCATGTCTTTCCTCTTAAAATTAAAGAGAGCGTATTTACATTTGAGGTTAGAAACTATTCTATTTTTTGTATTAGAAAAGACATTTTAATTTAACAATATTTTATAAACTACATCAATATTAATCAAATTAGCATTAATATTCTGAAAAAGAAATTAACTCAATAATATAAATTAATTTATAAGATTTTTATTATTTCTAACTATTTTTCAATTTTGATTTTCTAATTTTAGCATAGAGCCGTGTCTAGTAGGAATTATGCACTAGTATAAATATTTATATTTTATTATTATTATAATTAAACTCTAGGATTCAGTCGAAAGACACTGCATTCTAGAATTTTGAATGTACAGCAGTGAGCATATTCTCGTAGCCATCTCCAAAACTAGCGCAGACCAGCAAGATTGCCGGAAATCATTATAAAATGCTTGTCGATTTATCAAAAAATTTACTAATTTATAAAGATAAAAAAATATTTTTATAAAAAATTTTAACATAAAAATTATATATTTTAATAAAATTTTTATGTTGAAATTTTTTTTAAAATATTTCTAAATATATATTTTAGAACTATAAAGTTTAGTGAATTTAAAATAATTTTAAAAATAATTTAAAATTCATAAGTTTTAGAATTTTGAAACACTTATTTACAAATACTTTTAATATAAAATTTAAAATTTTTATTAAAATATATAAATTTTATGTTATAAATTTTTTAAAAATATTTCAATTTTTTAAAAATATTTCTATTTTTTTTTTAATTATCTGAATCTAAATTTTTTTTATTTAATGTATTCGCGGAGCGCTCTCATGCAAATTGTACCATCCAAAGGTTTCATAAACGCATAAGCAAGGTGTCTATATATCATAAACGCATAAGCAGAGATAGCAGGAAATCATTAGCGTCGTCAAGCGTGTCTCAATGCTCTGTTAATTATGTATGATAATAAATTTCTCTCTTAGATGTGTTTCTTTATGATGGTATTTCTATGTGAATGTTTTTTGGATCCTGGTTAGAGTTTTTGTTCTTAATTTTTTAATGTTTTGATTTTATTATAAGCAGGATGATACTGTTGTAAAGAACAGGATTCTTTACTGTATAAAGTGGCCGTGAGGCAGAAAAACCAATCATTTTCGTTCCTATCGCCCCAATAATATGATCTATGTCACAATTAATTTATTATATATTAATTATTATTAATTGCCACATAATCAATTATGAGTGATTCTGAGAGTTTATTGATTATTTTTTGTTTGATATTACAATATAATCGAATTAAAAAAAAAAAAAAAAAAAAACTCCGTTATCTCTTTCTCCACTTTCTCAGTATGCTGCTTTCTGCACTCTCTTGTTTGTTCTAGTCCCTGCACAACAGTAGTACGTGGAATCCGCCCGCACCGTGGCCGGACCACGTGCCTGCACCATGCGCCGGCCACGTACCTACACCATGCGCCACGTCTGGTTCTTCTTCTTTGCTTTTGTATCATCCCTCGCTGTTTCCACCGTCGTCGTCGCAGCTTCTGCTACTTCGCCGCACGGTGGCAGCTCATTCTTCGGCACATATGGTAACCTCTGCTCTTCAATATCAGTAATAGTATTATTGTTGCTGCCATTGTTGCTTGTTGAATGTGGTGTAGTTGTTTCTGTTTTGAATTTCACGCTTAAAAGTCGAATTATGTTGTAAATTATCTGTTTCTCCAAAAGAATAATTTGCGGTTTCATCCATGAGATGCAAATTTTGGGTATATAGCTGAACTATGTTCTAGGGTGATGAGGGAATGCTTTGCAAACTTTATCAAATAAACATCACAAGATTTTGAGCATTACTTCCACGACCTACAGATTAAAATTAGGGTAACCAGTTTCACGAAAGTTAAGATTGCAATGTAGGATGTAGCCGCTAGCTCTTTTTTTCTTTTATTTTTATTTATTTATTTTTTTTTTATTAAATTTAAAATACTCATTTGCACTTTGTCAAAGTTGTAAGTTTAGGGACAAATAATGGGTTTTTTGGTTAGTATAATGAATTTACATCCGAAGATTGTGATGAAATATTGAAATTATCATTAAGACGTGCCTTCACGAGGTGGGCTATTGATTGGGGATGAGTTTTCACCCCCAGCACCTACAATCTACACACCTATCCATTTATAGAGAGATCATGGAGGATTTTATTGCCTGTCTGAAAGGTATGGCATGTCTTCATACATACCTTCGTGGTAGAATTGAGGCTAGGCTATCCAAGATTTTAGCACAGTTGGTGCCGAAAGGATACCCATAGTTAGAGAGATTGATGCAGGCGCGGTTCAAGAACCATGATTTATCTGTTCATCTTCTGTGGATTTGATCTCCGTAAGTTGGTAGGTTTCATCCCGTTATCTCTATATACGAAAGAAATATGCTATCGGTGCCATCTGTTGGTTTATCTGTTACGACAGTCGCACAAAAGTAGGTCACGGGCAAAGTTTTTCCACAATAATCTTAAAAAAAAAAGAAAGAAAAAAAAAAAGAAACATGTCTGCTATCAAACAAAACTATGGGTTAGCTGCAAAAATTCTTGACTGCAATGCTTCCTGAATTTCTATAGGAAGCCTAAAATCGGCCTACCTTTTCAACAGGTTAATGCATCTAGGATGGTTTCGGAATTACTTTCTCGGAAAATTCCTGGTTATTCAAGTACGCGTGTCTGTGGATACCATAAGTTTTTGAAGGTAGATCATCCTGGTTTACTAATATGGGTATTTTGCCTCTTGTTTGTTGGATTGGAATTTTATTCCAACTGTGTTTTTTTTCTGTACAGGATAGAAGTGAAATCCTTTCAAAGAAAGCACGGAAAGAAAATGCCAGTGACGTAGCAGCAGTTAAGAATGCAATGGAATTTGCTGATGCTGACTTTTTTAGTGATTCAAAGGTAATCATGTGTTTTCACTCTTTCATAAGAGAATGCTTTGTACCTCTAACTAGACCTCTAAAGACATCTCTAAGGTGAGGTGGTATTGGCAATCATCTCTACCATATGTTCAAGCGTATGATGGGCAAACCCGTATCTTCACTTATGGATAAAGTTAGGGGTTTTGTTGAAAAAGTTCCTGCTCTGCAAACTTGTTTTAAATAAGTCCATGCCTTTCTGAAAAACTTACAAAAAAAATACGTACATATAAGTGTTTTTTTTTGGAAAAATTTTGAATACCAAAAAAGAGATTTTTGGCGTGGTCTACAACTTTTGTGTTCAAACTTTTCTCAAAAAATTTATAATTAGATGTTTGGAAACTAATAAGATTTCAAAAATGGTAGAGAGCATCAAATTGTCTTTTAGTATTAAAAGTTTCTCCAAAAAATACTTAAACAAAACATAGTAGTTGTCAAAACAATATAGAGCACTATTGGAGAGATGGTACAAAGCAGGGGCTAATATGTAATTATTCCATAAAGTTAACCTTGATTAATTCTTTTTGATATTTTCAAGATGCAAGAAATGGCGGATGGTGCAAAAGAATCGAATATACCTACATTCAGGATGAACCGAGAACTCGTAGCTTCAAGAGATGGAGGTTTGCAATATCCATCAGTTTTGGTATTCAAATCACCTTGGGGAGTTTCGGAATCATTATCTAGAACTGCAAAATTCAAGTATCCGTCCCTATCAGAATTTGAGAAACCTGCTGAGGAAGATGATATTGCTTTCATGTCTGTAAGTATACATGCAACCTTTTAGAAAAGTTTTATTTTTTTTCAAAAAACAGAAAGCAAGTGTACATGCAAATTGGACCTTTCTTTGATCAAACTATTGTTTTGAATGTCTGATGATTTGAGTGCAATGCAGCTATTAGAGCTTGCAACCTTAATTAGGACCAGAAAAATTACTTCTCAGGAGCTTACTGATATTTTTCTCCGGAGGTTGAAGAGGTAGGTAGTTTTACATTCTTGATGAATTCAAAAGCTTATTTGTCAATTATTTTATTTAATGATCGATTTCCATTCTGATGGCATGATCTAAATTTCCAGGTATAATGATGTTCTAGAAGTAGTTGTCTCATACACAGAAGAATTAGCATATAGTCAGGCAAAGAGAGCTGACGAATTGTTAGAACAAGGCGTATACTTGGGTATTTATATTTCAAAAGAATTAAGTTCCCTGTTATCAAGATTCAAGACTTAGCTATATTTCAAAAGAGACTTAAAACACCTTTTGTCTTTTGTGCACAGGCCCTCTGCATGGAATTCCATATGGTTTGAAGGATATCATAGCAGTGCCTCATTATAAAACGACTTGGGGTTCGAAAACTTTCCAGGATCAAGTGCTTGACATTGAAGCTTGGGTCTACAAAAGGTTTCATTAGATGGTGACATTGTGTGTGTATCCATGCATTCAAGCCCTTGGCTGTGTATTTAGATGGATGCACAAAATTCATCCCAAAAAGTCTTGGGAGAAGTGCACCCTTTCGGCGGAGCATTGGGATGGATGTGCACCGATTTCTGAATAACTGAGGGCTTCCATAAAATAAAAAAAAAAAAAAAAAAAAAAAGAACTTTTGAAAGTGTGCCTTAAGTTGCGCACCCCCCCTCTTACCCATGAGGCCTTCGGCATGAGGGAAAAAGATCTTAACTTATTTTTGAGTGGACCTCGGGATAGCTACTCGGGGCCCAATTTTGGGTCATGTAGCGGGTTAAAAACTTTTAATAATCATGGTAACTCTGTTTCAGGCTAAAGGATGCTGGGGCTGTACTTGTAGCAAAGCTTGTTTGTGGATCACTAGGATATGATGATATCTGGTTTGGCGGAAGAACCCGAAACCCTTGGAACATAGAAGAATTCACAACTGGTTCATCATCAGGACCTGCTGCGGGTGTCTCTGCAGGTAAGCATTTCTTTTAGCATGTTTAACAGAATTGAACTTAGTGACTGTTTTTGCTTGGGAGAAGTGAAAAAAAAAAAGGTGAATTGCATAGTGGGAGCGTGAAAAAGTATGAAAAATGGTGAGAAAGTGGGTTCGAATTTTTTTTATTTACTTGAAAACATGGTAGATGTAAGCAGTTTAGAAATTTTATTTTAAATATAAAATATAATAAATATGATATTTATCTGATAAAACATCTATATTATTATTTTCTGTTATATTGAAAAATTATAATTTTTGTGAGAAAAATGTTAATATTAATTTATTAGAAATTCAGTTAGTTATTTTATTGTAGTATCTAGTTTACTAGTAAATTTATAAACAAATTTTATAAATTTTCTATTTTAGTTGTGGAGTTGTAAATTTTTAAATATTAAATAATAGTGTTTAGTATTAAAGAGGATTTTAAATGCTGGATGGCACGCTGGGTGCCGCCAGTCTCCGCCACCTGGACAGGTGCCGAGCCGACGGCACAGTTTTTTTTTAAATTTTTTATCGAGGTTATTGTTTGCGGGCGAGGAAGATGAACAGTAACCATAAACGGGTCGTGGATGCAACCCGTTCACGATTTTTTAATTTGGGTCGCCTCATGTGCAACCTTCCTTTTTTTTATTTTTATTTTTTTAAGTTCTAAAGTTATGTATTTTTTCTGAATTATTCAAATTTAGTTAATTTTTTTATTTCTTTTATGTTTTTAAATATTTTTTAAAAAATTAAAAATGTACAGACCAGCACGGTCGGCATGTCTCGAGTTTGGGATTTACCGAAACTCAAACCTTGGTATTAAATAGTATTACAAATAATAGTGTTAATGATCATCAAATATTAATAAGAGCTACTTTCTCTTCACTTCATAACCTTAATTTTTGCGAGGAAGTGAACAAAATGAAAACCATATAAAAAAGAAAATGTAGGAGAAAAGTGAGAAAATTGTCTTTTTTTTTTGTTTTACTTTTCTTTTCAAATTCAACAAGGGAAGTAATTCTTCCAGTTTCACCTTTTCACTTTCTCTTTTTCCTCTCCAAGTAAACATGCTCTTAAAATAATGCGGGGAATTTCCTCATTCCATCTTCTACAAGTGTTCATTAGCATGTTTTGGTATTTCGGCCATTAATTATATGTTTCCTCTGCTCTTTGCAGCCTCTTATGCTTATAGGTAACTTGATTAGAACCATTCTTGCTAATCTGTTGGTCATGCTTGTTTAATTGATCAACTTTCTCTCACAGGTTTGATTCCATTTGCAATTGGATCAGAGACAGCGGGATCAATGACATACCCCGCTGCTCGTTGTGGAGTAACATGCCATCGTCCAACTTTTGGGACCGTTGGGAGAAGTGGTGTTATGAGCATATCAGAGAGTTTGGTATGTTATTTCTTGATAAGGATCGTTTTGTTTCGAGGACATTTTATCGAGCATCTTTTTTTTCCTCCTGCCTCCTGTCCATTTCGAATATTCAAGTGCTTCCAAATTTATCCAATATGTCTCCCAAAAATAATCTTGAAGACTTAATTGGTTTCTAGAAGGAAGCTTTGGGACATATTGGGAGTCTAATAGTACTCTTTGCTTATTAATGGAAGAGGGGGGTTTTACTGAAATTACCTTTGAACAGGATAAGCTCGGGCCTTTCTCTAAAAGTTCCACAGATTGTGCAGTTATCATTGATGCCATCCGAGGGAAGGACCCTGAGGACCTCTCATCTAGAGATGTTCCTCTTCAGGATCCTTTTTCTGTCGACATTACAAAACTCACTGTTGGTTACCTTGAAGACGCCGACGAGGAGGTTGAGCATTTTTATATTAAATGGTGGTTTTATATAGTTAGATTTTTTTTTTTTTTATTGTCAATTAGGTATACATAAGAGTACCGATCCCGTTACTGTGCAGTCGACCCTACATATGCGTAAAAATACGTGTTTTTTTTGGAAAAAGTTTCAACATGAAAATTGTAGATCTTGATAAAACAAACTTCTTTCATGTTGAATTTTTTTTCAAAAAATACTTCTAAATAGGTGTTTTGGGACTCGAAAGCTTAACGGGTTCTGCAAGTTCATTTCGGAACCTGTTAAGCTTCGGAACCCCAAAAGACCAATTTAGAAGTATTTTTTTGGAAAAAGTTTCAATATAAAAGTTTCATATTTCATCAAGATCTATAACTTTCATGTTAGAAGTTTTTGCAAAAAATAAGTGCAGATAGGTGTTTTAGGAGGTCAATTGCACCTATTCATGGGGGATCGATTTCGATATCTGACAGCATAGACTGACGCACGGCATTATTGCTGCCCTTTTTCTTATATTTGGCTTAGCTTATTGTTTAAATTTCATATTTTTAGGTTGTCCAAGTTTTGTCCTCTCTAGGTGTTAAAGTTGTTCCTCACAAGCTCAAGTACACAGTAGGGACTGCCCAAGCAATCCTTACTTTCACAATGGATGTTGATATACTGGCACACTTTGATAACTGGCAGCGTTTAGGGCACGATGATGAGTACGAAGCTCAAGACCAGTGGCCAGAGGAGCTACGGCGTGCTCGTATGATACCTGCTGTGGACTACATACAGGTTAATCTTCAATTTATCAAGTATTTACTGTGTTTAGAACATTTTCATGCTTTTATTAGAGTTTGGAAGTGGAAAAAAGTATTTTCTAAAGACCCATGTTTAGGAAATCTGGTGCAAACCTTCACTGTCAACAGATGCTCATTTGATAAATATATATTTGATAATGATATATTGCCTGCCTTTTTTTGTTCTTATTTTTTTGGCAAAATTCTAACATTGTTTTAGAAAATTAAGAAAGCAATCACATCCTAATGATCTGCTACGTCTGTACCAGATACACTACACACTATTTTCCTGTGTAAGAGTATATACTGAAATCTATGCTGATTTATTGTGATATTTAAGTTTTTATTTATTTATTTTCTAGTATAATGAGCATAGACATCTTCACGATATACCTGTTACTTATGCTGTTTATTCGTTTTAATCATAAACAAGACTTCATCTGCAGGCACAAAGAGTGAGAGGCAAACTGATTCAAGAAGTTCGGTGACAGCTTCACTGTTGATGCGTTAATCGGTAACGTGACAGATTGGGAGTTGGTAAGTGTGGGAAATCTTGTCGGCATGCCCGTAGTTGTTGTTCCTACAGGATTCAAAAGCATTGAGAATCCTGCTAAAGAGGGCACACAAAGAAAAACCACGGCAACAATGGGGATTTACGCACCTCCCGAATGTGACCACATAGTAAGCAGTCTGCTACTTGTTCTATAATTCTTGATAAGATATAAATATTTTTTCATATGATTATAGTTGCTTTCTCAACGGTAAAGGGACTTCTATGTGCTTCCCAGAAAAAAATCAATTTGAAAAGACTAATGCTAAAGCTCTCATTAGTTGTTACCAAAAGTTCTCCCAAAAATCAATTAATTCATTTCGAGCATCAGATGAGTATTACATAGTTCAATTCATGTATGTTTTTTTGGTGAAGTTTCTAGAGAAAGATTCATAACTTAGCATTTATATTTAAACAGTTTGTAATTCAAAAAGAGGGGATATTTTACTTTGGAATATCACATACAATTACTCACCTTTAAAAAGACATTACCCATGTGTTTTGGATGGGAACGTTTAAACCCATAATTTCTTCGCGAATTTGTACGCGACAAAAATTGACGGTTATAGTGCATAGTAATTAGTTTATTTTGATTATATGCAGGCACTGGCATTGGCCATGGCCTATCAATCTGCCACGGACCATCACAAACAGCGGCCACATATTGATGACCTTGGCTCAGACGATGTGGTTCCTACTTCCTAGTCCTGGTATTTTGCGCGAGACACCATCTCTAGACTTCGTTCCTTATCCTTCTACATCTAAATTCTAAAAAATACAAGAGCTCGCAGAATTCAAATCTCATCAAGCATAGATTGAACCAATGTGCTGCTTAAAAAGTGAACCATATGATGTTCAAATTGTGACAAGTTTTTGTTGAAAATTTGTTAGAACTTTTGGGAGCTCATGCATTGTTTTGTAAATCTTTATCTTGAGCTGTTTAAGAATTGTTGCCAACATTTGTAGGTGGACAATAGTTCGTACGACGATGATATGTTGGCATCTGTCCGTTTTTATCAGACATGACATGAACCTCGTATCTAGAAGTGAACAAGATCCAAGGAGTTTTCTTTTGGACAGAGTGCGTGACATTTTTGGCGGTCTTTCGGTAATATATTTGAAATAATAGCTTCTCAAGTGTACATATGGTTATATAATGGGAGTGTTTATATCTTCTCTCTTTACTAAGACATCTCAAATAGAGGTTACTGAAATGCCACAAAAACAATTCTACGGAAATATGTTTTATTTTCTGTTTGTTCTTTTCAAGTGTAAATTATTTGTGCATCGACTGAAACGTACTCTTCTACAGTTCTACTTATCTATCCTTATTTCATGCATGTTGTGCTTGTGGAGTTGTTCGACAGTTCTACTCGTGTTCGAGGTGGTATTTGGATGTGTTTGGTGGAGCTGTTCCTTTCCACCGTAGGAGTCATACATTCAGGTTTGAGACTTTCACATCCTCTGCCGTCGGAGACAGTAGTTTCAAATCTGCAAGTGCAATTGGGCGCGATTATCTACTGTTTTTTTATCTTAACTGTCAAACTCCACTTCTATTTTACATTTTGATTGGAAATATGCGTGTTAAGGTAAAGCAATTGGGAGTGAGTATCTACTGTTTTTTTATCTTTACTGTCAAACTCTGGCTTCTAGTTCGAGCAAAAATATGCGTGTTATGGTAAAGTTTTTACCAACGAGTGTTGCCGGAATTTAAGGTTGGAATTCGTAACTATGGTAAAAACATAAAGTTGAACTATGGCCACAAGTTGAACTTTCAAGACGGTTTGTGATGAACGTCGTGCAATATTACAGCTGTTATTTACGTGTGTAAGTATATATATGAGAAAGGTTATTCTCAGTTCGACCTGAGAATAGTCTATTTTCAGTTACCATCTCAGCTGTCGATATGTTTGATCTAACGGCTGATATTTAATTTTAAAACTTAATGGCGCCGTTAAATACTTAAACGGTCTGAATCGTTATTCCGTTAAGTGTTAAAATTAAATTTCAGCCGTTAGATCAAGCAGATTAACGGCTGAGATGTTAGCTGAGAATATGCTATTCTCAGGTCGAGCTATATATATATATGTGTGTGTGTGTGTGTGTGTGTGTTTGTACTATATCTTTGGCAAGCCATCAATTTGTTTTGCTGCGAAAGCCTAAGACTATCGTGTCATATATACCTGATATTAGCTGATGAATATTTTCTTTTAGGATAGCTTGTTGTATGCCTTCTGTAACCAGTTCGATGCTAATAGCTAGTCCGGAGCAAAATGGTTTCTTAGGAGCACTTAACAGCATTCATATTCCAACTTATTTCGGCATCATGTAGGGGGAATTACTGCAATTTAGAGACTCTGGATGTGCAAAATATGAATGGTTGAGATCAAGAAGGGTGATTAAGAATGCGCTCTTCAGCATTTTCCATTTGTATGAAATTCGGTTACGCACATTGGAAAAATTAATCATACCAGAGTAATTACTAAAACCGGTAGGAAAAAATACACTAAATATTTCTCAACGAAATATTTTAAAACTAGAAGACACCATCGTCGACAAGTATAATTGCATTCACAGGAAGTAGAGGGGAAAAAACCGCCTTCAAATAGTATTTCGAAGATGAACTTAGAAAAGAAAAAAAAAAAAAAATCTTAAGGAATATTTTGTCTCTGAAAAATTCAGTGTTGATGTTCATTGTTCACATCCGTCCAAAAAATTATAAGAAACTTTCAAAAGGAATATTTTTCACTTTTCGATACTACAGGAAAGACCACTGTTGACTCTTCAAAATTATCACATAAAAAGTTATCATTCTTTAAATATTTAATAATAAAAATAATAAAAAATCTAATATAGATAGCTCCACATTAGTCCTAAATTTTTCAAAATCGAAATGATCTAGTGCAATGGCGGTACTTTGAGGGAGCTTTTTACCGCCAGCCTGAATGTGATGGCATCCAAAGAGAATTATCATCAAATCTAGGAATTCCATGTATGCAATCTCAATAAAAATGAGATAAATTCACAATAAGAAACATTGTTTTAACGGAAAAAAAAAAAAAATCTTCATCACATTAGACAATAAGAAGCTAAAGCATAGAAACAAAAACCAACTTGTTCAACGGTATCAGCACCATTTTGCCACCAGCACAAGAATAAATATATGAGCAAGAATAGTACATGGAAGCAAAACGATTTAGATGTAGATAATATACCAACCTCAGGAGATGAAAATATCAGGACTTCGGGTTTACGAGATTACCTGCGAACAGCGTATAGTTTTTTTTTTTTTTGTGAGATAACGAGGCGAAACCCTCCCTGGATCTCCGCTAACTCGCGGACCACATGAACAACGTATAATTTATGGTCTAAATTTGGCGAGTTAGCCACACCGCAATGTTTTTGACTTGCCATTGCACAGAACAGAACCCTTTATTATCATTGAGTTAGTTGGTTTCAGTATTCTGATGATGCTGAGATGCTCAAGTGATCGATATTGCATCTAATATAATGTCTTTCCGTCCAGCAAATGAATCACCGGTAGCAAGTCTGCCCTTTGGAGAAGCCTGGAGCAAAATAAAAATAATAATAATAAATAATAAATAACTAGAGTCGAATTCAGCAGCTACCATAGAAAAGAACAACAAAATTGTAGTAAAAAGAACCTTTGAATTTGTGGCACAAGAAAAAGTGAGCCTGTTAACTTTTAGCATACTTAGAGTAGCAAAACTACAATATATAGTATGAGAACAAGAGAACTTATATTACAAGAGAATCGTCAAAAGAATAATATTAGCCAAAAAAAAAAGCAGCAAGACAAAAGTCAGCAATATTCAATTTTGAAAATGCATAAAGGAAATGATTGTCTAATGTATGACATTGATTTGTGAATGTAGGTCACAACAACAACAATAGCTCAATGATAAGTCCTGCAAGGGTTGGGTTACAGAAGGTATGATGTACGTAGTTATATCTTAAAAGAGATTGTTCTCATAGGACCAACGGCTTGAAGAAGCATAAATTCAAGACACTCAAACATACGAACACAAAAGTTCTCGGACCAAGAGATTAAACCGAGCATACCCAAACAAACATTAACAAACTTGATGAAAACTGATGATTTTTTTTTTTTTAAGTACTATTGAACTCCTACATCACCTCTTTTTTTTTTGACTCAATATCATCAGAAATGTCATCACTAGAATGTAGCTCACATGAAAAAAAAAATTGTAGGTCACAAGAAAGCCCCAAAAAAAGAAGTTTTCCAGATCCTCCTAGAAGATGACAGCATGACCACTTTTAGCACTACAAGAATAATAGTCCATGTTTCCTAGGATCGTTCTCTAGATTTGTTCAAAACAGAAAACTATTAGTTAGTAATGAACTTACCTTTGTAACATTTAAGTATGTTGCTTCAATGGAGTAGAGAAGTGCAGATCAGATCTATGGTAGAAGAGTTCATCAAATCTAAGATAGAAGCTACAAGAAGGCAAGCCTCTCTGTCAGCTTTTGTATTTCCAATGCCTTCGATGACAGAACAAATCATTTTGATTTTGAAGCTGCGAAGTTAAAATTCAAATATTCAAGATACAACATGTGCTTTACCCATCAAGCAATTCAGAACTAGAGTGGCATAGAAACTTAAAAGTATCAATAATACTAGATGTTTCCAAATCAAATTTGGCCGAATTGTAAAGCTATATATTTTGTGGTAGAATGGATGTTATGTACACACGTATACAAAATTAAAAGAATTTCCAACAAACTCAAATTTTTATCTGCTACTTTATGCAAGAAGAGATCTCGTGTCCCTCGTATCTACATCATCATCATCACCAACATCACCTTCATCAATTGAGAAATCGCTCCAGTCGGAGCTTCGAAGGGAAATGAATTTTGCCCTATCAAAAATGGTTCCTCTAAAGCCAGTTGTCCTAGAAGATACCATGGGCATTACAAACACTGAAGAAGCGCTTATAGATTTCTCACTTAAGCCCAAGGAGAGTGAGCAGGTAGACTGCAAGCAAATGAACGACATCAGATTTTTTAAACTTACAATTTTTTAAAAGCCAAAAGAAAAGGAAAGCTTCTCCTATAGAAAGAGAAATCACCTTCGTCTTGGACATAAAAGACTTTATCTTTGCCCTAATTACATCCATTAAAGATGTCAAATCCTTTACTTCTGTTTCTTCTAATGGGAGTTTGCTCAGCCTGCAATAAAGGTAGGTTGTATGCTTAAATTAATAGCTTAACTGTGGCATTATTTTTTTTTAAAAAACTTCAATCATACGTAAAGAGAAAGCTGGTTTATGAAAAGCCATATTGTGTTACTAAGATGACATACGAAGGGGAGAACATACTTGTTAATATCAGTTGGCAGCCCTTCAATCGAGGAAAATGCAAGAGGAGATTCTTTTGTGTCACCACCTAAATGGGAAGAAGATCGGAGGAGTTCCCATAAGTCCTATGTTTTTGTTTTTACAGTTAAAAATTGCAAGACAGGAGGAGTAAAAACCTTTAGAGTCCTCCGGTGCCAGCAGAGAAATCCCAATGAATACAAACATCATGCCCAAAATGAACATTGTGATTCTTAATGTATCAAAAACCTAATAGCATTTAAGTTTCACATTGAATTAGTTTAGAGAATGTGTAAACATTTTAAGATATTAAGCATGAAATATTTGTAAACCTGGTATTCCTGAAAGTATACAAATCCTGTGCAGATAGAGAAAAAGGTCCATGCAATCTGAAACATCGGTACAATGAGGATTGCATCGAAAAGAGACAATCCCTCATTCAATCTTGTCATCTGAAAATGTAAATATAGAACAAGGAAATGTCAAGATCAATCCTAAGGTAGAGTCTTTTCAAGCCACTTCGGTTGCTAGTCTTCTTAATATTACAGAATTACCCAAAATCCTGCGGTGCTGAAAAAAATAGAAGCATTGAGTATGTAAACCAGCTGTGCAACTGGTAATTGCTTCCAATTGTCAGTCTTAGCATGTTAGACCTGAAAAATAAATAAATAGATAAATAAGCACATAAATTATAAATAACGATAAGGATGTTTAACTATGATAACCTAGTGGGACAAAAAAGAGCCTAGAAACTGCACCAGCATTGTGGATACTGATGCTATTCTTATGGAGTAACTTACAATGATTTTGCAAATAGCAC
The DNA here is from genome assembly GCA_002076135.1 of Xerophyta viscosa. Taxonomy (NCBI): domain Eukaryota; kingdom Viridiplantae; phylum Streptophyta; class Magnoliopsida; order Pandanales; family Velloziaceae; genus Xerophyta; species Xerophyta viscosa. Next base: position 238,605 of record MJHO01000031.1, read on the forward strand.
AGAGCAGGATCCTATTGCACCAGAAACGACAGCATATGAAAATGGGAGCAACATTCGCCAATATGAGGCAAAATCTTGTCCAGGAACTGAGATTAAAGTTTCTCCTCTCCTGTCAGTAACAAATATTTTTTCTTTGAAAAACACTGGACTTTGTAGTTTGTAGCCAGCAAGTTATTTAAAGAAATCGGCATGTTGATGCAGACTGAAAGCCTGAAATCAAGCAGCTCCTATGAACCAAAAAAATCAATGTTTTAAAATGAGATATGGATACACTCACCTGTATATGTACTGATTGATTAGAACTACCAGTATCAGTGTTACACAGTAAAGAAGAAAAACAACATTTGTGTAGTTCTCCGCTAATTGTTCTGGCGTATATACTGACAAAAGAAAAATTGTTGGACGTGAGTTTGTTTAAAATAATGATAGCCCAAAAAATTTTAAGAGTAAGAACACAGAAGAAAATAGAAAGAAACGGAGCCCAAAGATGAACACAATAGAAGAAAAAGGTCCGTACCAGGGGATTGATGGTTCCCAAAATATACAAGGAAGATATTGCCAAAAACTATAAAACATGTTGCTACCATAATTCTGCAGAAAATGCATTAGGTTGCTTAAAAGCTTTGTCAGTTAACAGAACATAAGAATGGATGTTCAAGTTTAAGATAGAACATACTTTACAGTTACTGTTTTGCTTAAGACGAAGTAAGTAAATGCGATATTAGATACGAATTGAATTGATCCCAAGGCAGCAAGAAGCGACTGAACAAGATAAGCAAAAAGGAAAGTCAATTCCCAAATAAGCTAGAACAAGGCCAGCTACTAAAAGTATATGACAACAAATTCAGATGACGGGTTATATAGATGAATAAATTTGAAAGATATATTGAATATGAATACAGTAAATCATGCCAAAGCAAAAATAGAAGAATCTAACCTGTGCGGCATATGCAAAAGAGATAAAATTAAGGCAGTTGCCAATGACAAAGACAAGAATACCTGAATATGAGAGTTTCGGTGTTAACAAAATATATGCTTTAGGTTACTATCAAATGAAAAAAGAAAGAAACCAATTAAATAGAATTACCAAATCTCCATGTTTGAAAGTGTATAATGGGTTTCACAATGATCTTGCCACTAGGTCCATCGTTGCTAGGTGTAGATAGCCTTTCCCGCTGCAATAAGCAAGTGAGAAGCTTTTAGGACTCTGCATAAATGATCTCAAGGGACTTCAGTCCCTGAAAGAAATCATGTTATCCACAAATTGATAAATATGCATAGTTTTGGATACAAGAACATGTTTAACAACCACAAAACTATCTCAAACTAGTCAAGGAACATCCCATGCTTGCTGATTTAAGGAAATATCACGACAGCCCTCTTGTTCAAGGAATGGAATGGACATTTGACATTTCTTACCATGTCTCTTTTCGACAAATGTTTTCACCTATTGAAACTTTAATAATGCCTGTTTGAGGATATTGGTAAAACCAGCACTTTACAGCATTTCTATCAATTGCTATGAGATAAAAAATGATATTTAAGTACTTGAAACTTTCAAGGGCTTATTTATCTTTTCTTGGGTACTAAAGGAATTCAACAACACATCCACGTTTTCAAACTCTCCGGTTTGAAAAAGAAGTTTATTCTTTGTCATTCTGTGCCTCTTGTTAATTATTTTGATCAAGAACTAGGGTATTCTAGCATTATTTATGCACCAAATGTACGTTTGTGTTGGCAAAAGTGGTCATAAAGTGTTGTTAATGGGATTCTCGCTGCGGTCAAACTTCAGTATGATGTGTTGGACCTTGAACGAGACATCTCTTACAACCAACAGTACAGAAGACAACAAAAGAAATATTTCAGTTGTACCTCATCATGTCCCAATTTCAGAAGATTGGTCCCAAAATTAATTGCTATGCTCCCAATGATGTTGATAAATGCTCCAACTACCCACTCTCCCATTGATTTGAAAACAACGAGATGTTTTGCCTTTCCAATTACTTCAGAAATACCAATGTTGTACTGATTTGGTTAGAATATGCGACTGTCGAGATGGTAAAGCTCCATCAGAACAAGCATTCTAAAAATAAAGTGTTCCCCAGAGCATTAGCATCTGAAACATCAATCGGCTTGTAATCTGAGTTCCTGTATAAACGAAAACATATCATCTTACATAGCAGTACATCATTCTAATATTCAGTAATTACGCCAACAGTTGATAATGAAAATAGAAGGAAGTTACAGGATCACAAGATTCAAAACAGTAGCTGAAATGCTGAATGGTAAGCATTGGAGCTGGTTTTATCCAGAAAGTGAGCTAAACACATTTATAATTTGGATCAAAATAGCAATATTTTATTGAAGCAGAACGAAACAAGAGATGTAATTGGCGTTCAGATACTGATTTAGTCTAACACCTGAATAAAGAAACTAAGCATTTCGGAGGATAGAAGATGAAAAGGTTCTTGTTGTCTACAATGTACTAAAGCTGTTCCTTAAATTTGGCTCCTATAACAAGATTTTAGCAGCATTGTTAAGAGATCTTACAAAATTGAGATTAAGAGTTGCCAAATCAGATAGTTAATATATTGTCTAAATAGTAGCAATTTATTATGTCAGCCCCTCTAGTTTCAATTGAATGTTAAAAGCGCATCACTGATTCATGAATAAAATGAGCAACATGACCCCTTGCGAGGTTCTATCAAGGTATATGAAAACCATTAAAAATATATATAAATTGTGCAAGTCCATTGACTTCATGGACCTAACTACGCTAGTAGACACACCTAACACTACTGATTCATCATCCTCGTGCACTAAAAACTAGCATAGATAGATTCAATCTCTTGCTATAGTCATTCATGTCTATTTCATGGAGATATAGTTGGTGTTTTAATAACAATTCAAATCAATGTTCATCAAGCTGATTAACGATTATTCATATGTAACAGCTCTTATGCTCAGATCTGACGGATTGTACTCGAACTTCTCCACCAACTGCTCAGATCTAAGATCTACCATACCAGCAGATTAAGGAATATAATCCGTCAATTAAATGACCAGCAGCAGTCTATATAAGAAAAAATTAAATGACCAGCAGCAGTCTATATAAGAAAAGATCAGATCTGATATATTGTAGAACCTGAGTACGGATTCGAAAATCCCACCGTCGATCTTTGTAAGCTCACCGTCGGCGATCAGTCGATTGATGAGAAGGAACTTCAGAGCTCGATTATCTTGTCAATGGCGGATTAGTTGGCGGAGAGGACCAAAACAAAGGCAAAAAAGAGAGATAAATGGAGGGAGATTTGTTGCGTAGGAGACACAAAAATTGACCGCTCCACCGTCGGCTGCTCTCCCGCCGTGACACAAATTTAATAATTAATTTATTTTTCGAAACATACTACCAGATCACATTCGTGGGCCTACGCTTGAAACCTACTTCGGTTTGTAACGTTAAACCTAACTCGACTCGAATGATTAAGTTCGTCAAAATTAAACTCAAGCTATGCAAATTTCAAAAAATTAGAATTCTATGTTATCTTGAAAATTAATTAAAAAAATTGTTTGATGACAAATAATGAGTCCTTTTTTTAAGATTGATAACAAATAATGAGTCAAAGCTTAAAGAGTCGAGCGAGCTCATTTTAAATATTAATATAATTTTTTGATAATAGGAAGCTTGATTTGATTTGAATTTGGCTAAATAGGCTGCCATATGTTCATACTCAGATTATAAAACTGAACGCATATTTGAGCTCTAATAAAGCTTAAGCTCAACTCTAATATAAACAAATTCGAGCTCGACTACTTCTGTTAATCCGTAAACCCTAATATGATCTCATAGCTTTATCATAGAAGATAACTCGCGACGCATCTTATATGTGCCGGGTTATTGCATGATCCAGACGACATCAATTTGCGCTTCTTTGTTCGAGCCGCGCTCATCCAATGGACCTTGGCGTTTCAACTTCTTTCTTTGTTTATGGAATTTATTTGTTTCTATTTATGCTTGTTATTAATTAACAGTAGCCACGTGACTATTGACTTATCCAATGGTACAAAACCAAAACTGCATCTGGATCATTTTAGTCATAATTTATATCAATATTGACTTATCTACCGGTCACTAGACAATGGCTGACTGGTAGCCATGTGAAATTACGTGGATAATGACATGCTGAGTAAGGATTTTTCTAAAAAATATATTAAAAAAAAGGAGATTTATACGAAGGTAGAATCAATGACATGGAGACTTTACTTGTTCTACTTGTACACGCATAGTTTAATTTGGAGAAACTTTAATCATACTTTCTGTTATTCTAAACTGTTATCTATTTCTTTACTTCATAAAAATATTATATTATTTTATATATTTTTTGTTAAATTTAAATTTGCAACCAATCTTATGTTCGACGACGCTTAAAGAAGAACCATATCCTTATGAAACATTTGCCCAACTCTCCTAACATCTTCACACAAAGATTGAGAATTCGAGCTCAAATCTTATCTAATCTATAAAGAAGAGATTAAAAAGAGAAAACTCAAAAATATTCTCTAATTATTCTCCATCTTGGTCTTCTTTTGCATGTGCCAAAGACCCCATAATTAAGCATCTCCAAGTCAACATAGGGCATCCATGTCCTATACATACCTGGCCACTTCTCTTCTTTCCTTTTACTACTGTCTATGGAAGAATGCTTTGTATTCGTGGAACATTGTTCTGGGATATGAGATGTTCTTATCGTGATGAACTTTGTGGCTGTAAAGTCAACTCTATCGGACTAGATACATATAACGGCGTCTATTTGAACTTAGCCAGATCATTATTCCTTTCGGTTTTAGGAGTTCTTCGGTTTTCAAATGATAGAATATGTGAATTTCGTGATGCATAGTCGATTCTTTTTTCTTTCTTTTTTTTTTCTTTTTTTGAGAAACCAGCACTACTCTCCTCCGGAAGCTAACTCTGCACAGAAGAAAACTATCCCATATGTAGGCGTAGTTATCAGTCGGACGTGAAGGGGCGCACGTACACGTTAACAATTAGTGCTCGAATATGTGTCCTTCAAAGTTCGTGACACCCCGCCACCCTATGATCACCTCTAAGGTAGGGGATATATAGCAAAGTGTATCTTGACTCTTGGAGTGAGCATAGAGGCCATGGTTGGGGACAATGAAAGTGACCTCCAAATCCAAATCCAATCTGACAAGAAAAAAGCATTGCGATAATGGCAAGATAAACGTTCACTAGCTTGTGCCCATCACTAACAAGTAATCGTGTGATACATAGAATCACCAGGAAGATCGAATAAGAGAATCAAAATTCTGATAACAGGAATAAACATATCACCAAGTCAATACGATCCCTATATAAACCTCTATGCCGATTGTTTTATATGAAACAATAAGACATAAGAAGAGTGAGGAGTCGTCTGCTCTACGAAGAAGAAGAAGAAGAGGAGCTCCCTGGAAGCAAAGACAATGAGGTGTTTCCTCTTCCTCTCCCTCAAAGGCCTCCAACGAGGGCTTTGGCGGAGAATGAGAGGGTGCCCCTCAACATATATTATATCTACTACAAGATATATAAGTGCATGGTTTCATATCCAATGAATCAACGTTTTGCTTTTTTTTTTAACAATTTCGGTAAGCATTCACCACCCTTTGCTTCTCTCTCTCTTTTTTTTTTTTTTTTTTGATGATTTTAACTTGCTCCTTAGGTTGACTCTACACACTCAAAAATTATACTTTTCCTTTTTTTTTTTTTTCTGACAAATGCTGTAAACGATATCAGAACAGTGCTAATTTCTTTTTTCCATTTTACTTTTCTGTTCTCTGTGAACTGCATATATACTTCATGAAATTGCAAATTTTCTTAAAAAAAGGATCTCCAGCAATTTCTTTTTCTTTATTCATCAATTTAATTTTCAAACAGCATGTAACATTGCCTGGGTAGTACCTATGAGATTGACTCCGAGGAACTCCACCTGCATATGCATTGGAGATATTGAATTCCGATACCAAGAAATTGGTCAATTTCTTGGTATTACATATAGTACAGAGAACGATATTCAAAATGTTCTTAAATGCCTAAGCTAATTTTGATGAAATCTCTATTTTTAAAAAACATTAAGATCATCTTAAGCGTTCGGTCGTGCAGTTTTCTTTTTCTTTTCCTTTTTTTTAAAGTTTTTGTTGAGAAATAGTCCAGTGCGTTCCTCTTTTTTTAGAAAAAAAAAAAGAGAAAGAAAGAAGTTACTCATCCTTCTGGACAAGTCAACCAACATTCCTATACTTTGTTCTTAGAATATCAAGTGTTTTTGTACCTTCTTTTTACATGTTAAACAGGAAATATTTGCTCTTTGTCACTTATTACTAGGAATATTGTAATGTATGTCTTTTATAACAGGGAATGCTACATGCACATGGGTGTGTTGCTCAGATGAACCTTTAGTTGGAGTTTTGTGACTCGCGCAAGTCTTGATCAATCACTGAGATACATGATATATATGAATTCGCTTCCCTAATTATTGTTTCTATTGGCAATTCTAACTGCATCAGAAGTGTACCCAAAATTGTGATAAATTGGAATAAATATGGATTTGATATATTTCTATGACTTGTTCCATTGTTTTCGTAAAAATATATTAAGTATTTCTTGTTAAGGATATAAAATAAAGTATAGATATATTATATTTAAATAATATAATAATATTATATTATATTTAGAAATTATAATACTAGAAAATATGTGTTAGCTATATATAAGAGTCACATCTATATAATTGTTTCTTTTGCATTCAAATATAATGTATTACAAAAATTTCTCCAACTAATATTTAATAGTTTTATCAAAATATTATCAAACATTTGAGGATTCAAGGTTTAATACTAAAAAAGATAGTCCCAACTGAATGATCAGATAATAAATCAGGCCATGTATATCCCTCAATCTATATTAATTTTCAAATTGAATATCCATTTTGCTGAACTTCGATATTTCTGCAAAAGGAAAAAAAAATGAAATTTTCTTCAAATACATAATCTAAAACCTTCGGGTCTGGTACCACGAATATAAACAAGAATTGTCAAATATATCTCTAAAAATTATCCAAAGTGAACTTTATAAGGGAATTAAAACGAGGCCAAATCCTAGCTTACACATAGAACCTATTAAAAGCTGATCAATTTTCTTGCGCCATCTTTCTGCATCTCATACAGCTACTCCTATCAGACTTTGATAAGTGTCTCTTCAACCTTCCTATTTCAGCTAATTATCATATAGTATACGGTTGAGAGGTACACTTATCAACATCTATTTTTTTTTTTTTTTAAAAGTATGCAGTGCAGAAAGTCGGAGCAGACAAACTAATCCCACTACGAAAGACTTCCTCTTAAAAAGCAAAACAAACTAAGCACGTTAGAAAATCTTACAAGGGAATTTAACTTCAACTTTTTCTGATCATGATATCATGACATGGCTGATGATGTGTCTCACTTATCCATAGAATAAGTAGCCATGATAAAACAATCATGGTTGTTTCTTAATTACTTCTCATAACCGTGCTAAACAGTGTTACCATGGTGAATCAGATCAAAGAACCTCGAATCATCATAAGCTCCATGTTGACGTTGAACTTGCTGCAGCTGCTCGTCGGAGTACCCTAACCCTAATTGATCACCTTCATCCTGATTATTACTTGCATTGTCGTCCTGCATCAGATTGCCATGATGAGAAGAACCTCTTAACCCTAAAAAATCCTGCGTCATCCTCCCATTATCTCCGTTAATGTGGTGATCACCATTCCCAATCTGAACTGCAGCTTCCATTAGAACTCCCTGTATCTGCACAGAACTAGGACGAGGGGTATTATTGTTGCACCACCTTGGATGATTGATCTGAAAATTACCAGTATCAGTACTAATATTCTCCATTCTCTGAGAAAAACCGCTAGAAACCCTACGGCTACTAGGATAGCCTGTATATCCTCTCGGAAGTATCGGAGATATCGAATCATGACCGACTTTTGCCCCCATCTCCACAGCCTTCTGAAGCAATGCTGTTGCAGACAAGTAGGCAGAGGAAGAGCTAACTGGCGGTAAACGAAGATTATTAACCGGCACAGTAAATATGAGATTAGAAGTAGGAATTTGAGGATTTAGAGACAGCGAGTTTGTTGAAGTGTGGTGGAAGATTTGGTCTTGGTCTGAGATTGAGGAGTCGATCATGAAGGTATTATCCATGGTTGATGAGGAGTGCAAGCTTGGCATTGATTGACAGAGAACTTGATGGTCTTGCGAAGTTTGGCTGTCGAGAGATCTAACAGTGGTGGCCAGGCCATGGTTTGATGTGCAGTTTTCTTCGGCCAAAGCGTCACAGAAGGCTCTATGAGTCACAAAGCTATCCCTTCTGCAGCAAAGCACGTATTCATCAACTAACAGAAACTACAAATTACCCAAACAAACCTAGCTAGAATTTAGTAATAATCCTTTGATATTATAGAAATCCTATCATAATTATAACAAAAGTCTCTATTAGATATTTCAAGTTATGTTTTAAGAAACAAGTTAACTATGTAGAGCCAATGGCATTATGTATGAATCATTTTAGCCTTATTTGATTTTGAATGGAAGGTAGCACCGTGAAGTTCATGCATGAAGAAAAATCGCGCGAATGCGAGAGAGAACGTATTAACATATGTAAAATAGAAACATACACTATCTGGTTAAGTTTTTTATTTCATAAATGAGAAACTACTAAGAAGAAATCTAATGTAAGTGATTGAATTCACCTCGAGAATATGGTGCCGCAATCACAACGGTATTCTCTCGTACCACAAATCTTGGAGTGAGCCTTCCAATCGGATTGCACCGCATACTTCTTGGAGCACTTGTCACACTTCCACTTCTTCTCACCGTGTTTGCGGGAGTAGTGCTTTTTGATCCCTGTGAGATCACCGAGGGCTCGCGTAGGAATATGGTGTGGGCATCTCTCTTCGGGACAGATGTAGATCTTCTTCTTGGCCTCATTTGTAGGCCTTTGCTTGAGCTTCCAAGGGAGGTTGTGACCTCTCCTGTGGAGTTGAAGGTTTTGATCCCTTTGGAAGCCCTTGTGACAAACTTCACATATGTACCTGTTTGTTGCCAATAGTGTCCTTGGAGATAGGGCAATAACTTCAGCATTCGGATCTATAATTATTGTTTGAAGAAAAAAACAATATTAGAACTCTTTTTCTCTCATATCATTGGAAGAAATTGTTCATACCTAGCATTTCAGTAGAGAATTTTACAAGCTCACAATATATGCAATTCAACAAAGACTAATATTAAAAAAAAAAACTACTTTAGAGAAGCTAAATTATAACCTTAAAAATAATACTTATTGTGGTTTATATTGAATTCCTAAGAAAAATTAAATGATAAAGTGAGTTTAGAAATTAGCAAACAACACAATTGATTGATTATATAATAACAACAAAAAATAATTTGACTGATTATAGGACATATAAACAAGCAAACCAAAATTTTGACTTATATAAAGTAAAATATAGTGATGTGTTAGTTATCTGGAGATCTAAACCATGACAGAGTCACGACAGTGTTCCGAAAATAGTCATGACATATCATGTTGATGAATAAAGTTCAAAAATGTTTTTGAAGCTGCTCAAGTTTCCCAGCATCCATCATGGTCAGATTTGTATAACACATAGTTATCATTGAAGAGATAATATTTCAATATATGTAGGATATATATTGTTCATATAAAAATACGTACGATAACAACGTAAGCTTTTTTTGAGAAATTTTGTAAGCTAGAAACGTATATCATGTGAAGAACTGTGCTTCAAAATGTTGCCATGGATCGAATTGAGGAATGCAAAATGTTGAATTTCTTACCTGGATTTCCCGGGAGGTTTCGCCTTTTCTTTGCTGGTTTTAGGATGTTGTTGTCTACTGCTTTACGTGATTCTGATTTAAAACCGCTTTTTAATTCTTCACTACTGTTAGACATGTTTGGAAGCAAGAACTCTCCTTTCTTACACAAAAGAAGATGTAGATTTACTTATATAGATTTCAATTATAATATATATATATATATATAATATATATATATATAATATATATATATATATATATTCGTATAGGACTTCATCAACGTCACTCGATAATGAAATCTACAGATCCATCGGAAGCTTGCTATTTGTCCCTTTGCTCATTACGTCAGGAGAGATATATAGTAAATTCATTAAAGAAAAACCAGTTTTGATCACCTACTTTTGTTGATATCTGCAAATATTCTGTTTATTTTCATTTTCAAAAAGAATTCAAGAGTCATGCATGCATGATATTGAATTGAAGAGAGGTTCGAATAATTAAAATGAGTAGTGTAGCTAATTTCATATATATATATTATGTATTTAGGATGAACAATATTCATTTAGAATCTATGAAATAGAGTTCATAAAAAGATATTTCGTTAAGTAATAACCTTCATGTTGCTTCGTACCACCAAGATTTGCAACTATTCCATATTCAGAATTAGCCTAGCTTACTAGAAATTGCTTTGCCTGTCTATAGATATGGGCCTTTCTTTTATGAAATTCGTGTTAACTGTAAAATTTTATTATAAATTTTAAAAAAGGGATATATTAGCAGTACATGAGAACAAATAGAAAATGGACAATTTCCTTGGTGACAAGAGAGAGTCCAACAAAGAGATGGGTGACAAAGAAGAGACAAAATTGGGACATTTTTGGTAGTTATTATAAACCCCTTTGATGGCAACAAATATTGTTTTAATTAAAATTTTAAAGTAAATTAAGCATGTTTGTCTTCTACAATTTGTCATTAAGGCCGATGAAGATCGATTTGAGTGAATGTTATCAACACTTAGGATTAGAGGGAAAAGAATAGCATGAGAAACAAGTAGAAGGGATCAATGCTGAGGTCAATTAGGGTTTATGAGCTTAAATTCAGTTTGACCAAGTCTATTTAAGATTAAAGAGGAAAGCCGTATCCGAGGCACATAATAAATTGAAACAAATTATATATAAATATAGCTTAAATATTTTCTTATATCACTAACATTACATAATGGCAAAAAAAAATCAAAGAAAATTCTAATTAACCAAAAAAAGAGCTTATAATAGTTCCTATTTCTCAGATTTGCGACTTTTTTCCTTATTTTTATAGTCTAAGTACTGATTGCATGCATGTTTGCAATGCTATTCGTAGTAGACCGGCCAATTGTTGATGTCATCCAGCTCTTTTCTAACACTATCGGGATAGGTAACGGATATCCGATTGCGTCGAGATTTTTGGGACCCGCTTCCGTTATCCGATCCATCTTTCTTTGAGCCTTCATCTTCTCCAACTTTGGCTTTCCCTTTGTCACGTTTAGGATCACTTGGTTGTCTATTACGATTCGAACTCTCCGACATCTTCTCCTCTTTTAATTGCTACCTATAATAAAAAAGGACTAAATCAGAGTTATATACATTAACATATAAATATACATATTCATTAATATATATATATATATATATAATATCGACGCTCACCTTCGACTATATGCGCAAATCAAATTCTACTTTCGATGTTCTTGTAATGCATATGACACTACTTATAGAATCAGTGTAGTGTTATAATATGGTAGGAAATACATAATATTATGTGAAATGGTAAGAAAATAAAATTTCATATATCATATATATTATGTAAAGCACAGCTGAAGTAGACATATGATATGTATTTGATAACGCTTCCATTAATTGGGGATATTTCATTACCATAATGTTTTTTTTTTTTTGGAGAAAATTCATTTACCATAATTTTATAAATTTTTTGTGAGAGATACGATTTGAATATTATAGTAAGTAAATATTAATATTACATATACTGGAAACAAATAATATAATCATAGTCATTATTATTATTTTTTTACTAAAAAGTTGTGCTGCACCGGACCTGCTACAGAAGTTGAGTTTCTATTGCTTCAAATTTAACTTAAATACGGGAAGATCCGCGTTACAGATTCTCTTCTTCTTTTTAAATTTAATTAGATACTATAACATATAAAAATAAAACGGATAATTACTCTGTAATCCTTCCATATTATTTTAACATCACTTAAGTCCTCTTCAAAAAAATTTTTGCACTTTAGTCACTTTGACACCTTCCGATGAGTTTTTAATACCTTCCGAAGAGTTTTTGACATCTCCGACATGCATCCAACACCTTATATTTTGATACCTTTTAGCAAGTGTTTGACACCCTCTTGTTCATTTTTAACACCATCCTGATAAAAAAATAACATATTGACACATTTCTGATAACTTTTAACACCTTCTTGATAACTTTTGACACCCTCCGCGGAATGACTTAACTGCAATTAAAACTTAGCACAGGATCCAAATACAATGAAACTTGTAACTTTGAACCCAAAACGTAACTCTCCCCAAAATAAAAAGGGCTATTTACATTTTTATGTCCCTCGCTAAGTAGTTTTTATATTTTTGTGCCATTCTAATTGATTTTGACGCTTTTGTACTCTCTTACCATGTGAAATTAAAAAAATGCATTTAGCTTTTTATTCTAACACCTACGAACATCTGCGAATACCCATAAACACAAAAATGCCTGCAGCTTTTTATTTTAAATATATAATTTTATATTTAAAATATTTTAAAATTTTTATAAAATATATTTTAAGACATGAATAAATAATAAATTTAAAATAAAAGAATTTATTTGTATCATCTTAACAAGACGGAAGAAAGTGATACGCAAGTTTCCTAGAAACTTAAAAAAAAAAAAAACGAAGAAGGAAATTGCTCATTTGCTATGTAGCAAGAACACTCCAAAATATCGATGTGTCCGTATCCGTGCACATGTCATACGCGACACTCTTTGAACATGCCTGGATACATATCGGACACACCATATGGCGTGTCCTAAAACACATTAAAAAAATAATCGAACACGCGTGTTGGACACTTCTGTTCGGCGTGTTCGACACGCATGTCGGTATTTATATTATTTTTTTAATAATTTTTTAATTTATTTTTTTAAAAGAGTTAAATATTATTTATAATAGTGGTAAGTAATATAATATAGTTATGCATTCATATATTTTATATTTTTTTTATTTTAGTTGATATAATTAGACTCTTAGTATTTAACTTTATTTCAAGGATACAAAATATTATATTATGGATAAATTTATTATTGAATATTATTATATTTTTTTAAATATAGTTCGTATAAATTATTTTTTAATTATTTAAATTTTTTATTATTGTGTCCAAATTGTGTCCGTATCCATTTAAAAAAAAAATACCGTATTTTCTTATCGTATCGTGTTCCGTATCCTGCTGCATCGCTCCTTTGATTCTTCCCTCTATCAAACAATTCAAATTCTACTAAGCGTTGCACCCAAACCTTCAGCTGTCTCCATTCCTTCGTTCCTCCAGTTACAGTGTTTACACCCATCCCGATGCGAGGAGTGGTCATATGAACAACCCTTCCCGCCACCGCTGCCATCATTATCTCTTCCGCCTCGTCCGCCTCCGCCACAGCCTTACTCTCAGACAGCTCCAATCCATCTACTCCCGTCTAACCGTCCTCGGTACCGGCGCCATCTCCACCGCCTCCCAATTCAACCTCCTAATCCGATCATTCACCCTTCTCTCCGCGCCAATCTCCGCAGTCCAAATATTCTCCAAAATGCGAGGCCTTTCAGTCCCACCCGACCTCTTAACCTTCCCTTTCGCCCTCAAAGCTGCCTCCTTAATTCCTAATTCCCCTCTCCGCTATTCCCTCCATGCGCAATCCTTGAAATTCGGATTCCACGCTGACGTCTTTGTTGCCAACAATCTAGTCACAATCTACGCGGACTCAATTGCAGATTCTCTCAGAGCATTTGATGATTGCCCGAACCCGGATATCGTTTCCTTCAACACAATCTTACATGTTTATGTTAAATCGGGCGAATTGAATCTAGCCCATAAGATGTTTGATGGAATGTCTGATAGAGATGTTATATCATATGGCACGCTTATTGCTGGATATTCTCAAGCACGGCTGTATCATAATGCGCTGGAATTATTTGATCAGATGATCAAGGATGGTGATGATCCCGACGATGTCGCTTTGTCATGTGTTTTATCGTGTTGTGCTCAATTGGGAGAGTTAGACCGAGGAAGAGCTGTTCATGAGTATATTCGTAAGAGCAGATCGAATTTGAGCGTTTTTCTAACTACAGGATTGGTCGACATGTACGCCAAGTGTGGGTACATTAAAGAAGCTATGGATTTGTTCGAGTTGACTTCTCAGAAGAATTTATTCACTTGGAACGCGTTGATCGTCGGACTTGCTATGCATGGACACGGCGAGCTTTCCCTAAATTACTTCCGCAGAATGTTGAAACAAAAAGTCAGCCCGGATGGAGTAACTTTTCTAGGTGTGTTGGTGGCTTGTAGCCATTGTCGGGTTAGTCGACTTAGCGAAAACATTTTTTTACCAGATGGATAGTGTTTATAATGTGAAACGGGAACTCAAACATTACGGTTGTATGGCGGACATACTAGGCAGGGCCGGGCTGATTTACGAAGCGCTTAAAATGATAGAAGAGATGCCTGTGGATGGAGATGTGTACGTTTGGGGCAGTGTGCTCGGCGGTTGTAGAATTCATGGAAATGTTGAGGTAGCTGAAATCGCCGCTGAAAATTTGCTGAGAATTAGCCCTGAAGATAGTGGAATTTATTCGGTCATGGCTAATATCTATGCTTCTGCGAGAAGGTGGGAAGATGTGGCTAGGATGAGGAGGCTGATGGAAGAGAGGAAGGTGAAGAAGAACATAGCCATTAGTTTTGTTCAAGCATGAGAAATTATATGCTCAAAATTTTGCCCAAATTTCACCCCAAATACATCATTTCACTGTGATGGTCATATATTTCAAGAAGCTTTGCTTATCCTTGGATAGGAGATTATTGGATCACACAGAAAACATTTGGAGATGCATTGAGATTGGTGCTATAGTTTGATTGAAGCTCAGGAAATTATAGTCAATATGATGGAAGGAGATAACTTCAAAAAATAGCGTTAATGCACCCAAAATCCATATCAGCGAGTTCGAACCTCGGAGATTACGAGATTTGAAAGGGTGCTAACTCACTGGCATTTTCTTGTTTCTCTCATTAACCATTCTAACTCCTCTAGCCTCAACCGTCCATTCCCTTAACACTCATCTCGAGAGATTGCATCCAACCATCTCTACCATACATTTTCAGAAGTTGACAAGCCTTAGTGGTGTGAGACGTGGTGAGTGAACTAGCAAAGATCCTCATATCTTCCACCAAAAAAAAAAATGCTCTAGAAGGGCTTAAAGTTAAATATGAAAAATGATAATATATTTATATATTAAAATTTTAATTGAGAAATATGATTTTGTGCTATCCACATTAAAATTCATTAAAAATATCATCAAAGTGCCTTGTTGGAAGCCACCTTGTGTCCCACTACTAAATAAAATATAAAGCATTAGTGGGATCATTATGAAACAGAGGGATTAAATTATTTTTAAAGGAGATTTTATATGTATTTCATATTAGAAATGCTAGCTAAAAAAAATGGAAAAGAACTGCCATTATGTGAAACAGAGTAGATAAGCAAGAATCTAACTTTGATGATTTGTGCTCTGCTTTTTATCACTATTATGTTACTTTTATATGTGACTTCACAATGCATTAGATCATCAGTAAGGTGAATATATAAGAAGGCCATATGGGAGAGCATGTAGCTGTACTTGGTTATATTTAACGACATGCGGAAGAAGAAGAAGAAGAAGAAGAAGAAGATGGCATTTTTCGGGAACGGTTACTGCTCCATTCCTTCGGATATCATGTCCTGTTTGGCGATATATTGCGGAGGATGAAGTAGACTATAAAACGGCAAGTCAAATGGCAAAAGGAAGGCCAAGCCTTTCTACTTAGTTTTCTTTTTTTTAATCTACAATATTCACTACCTTTTTAGGAGTTTGCAAGTAGAAATGTGATGGTTTGTATTAAGTAGTCCATCTATCTATGAGGATGTTGTGCATGGAGTTGTTTGTTGGTCTAATTTTGTATCGAAGGAAATACATATGATTTTAAGTTTTTTTTTTTTTGGGTTTCTTTTTAATTACCAGCAACGACGGTAATTAAAAGTCTTAGTAAATGTAGTTAAATCCGATGCAGTATCAGTCTAACTTCATTCGCTCGGCCGGGCGAAAAATCGCAATAAAAAAAGGCTTTCCGGTATAGCAAGAAAGTCCAACGTGGTGACTCGAGTGGTGCACGCAAGTTATGGTTCATTGCAAAATACGTTTCACTAGTACATATAAATTGAAAAATACTGCGCGGCCCGACTGCAATGTCCGAAATCTTGTCCGGCCGTACGTTTTTCTTGCATCAGGAATGATTTACCGTTCCCGATGCAAGAAAAATGCGCAATCTTCAGGTTCTTTGATCGGGCTGCACAACATTACCCATATAAATTATAGGGGTTTTAACAAGGAAGCAAAACCACGGTGATGCAATAATTATGCACTCTTCAAAGAATCTAGTGGAGTCTCTTCCGTGACGGAATTATACTCTTTTATAAACAGAGATAGAGATGCTGCGTTGTTTATCTTGTAACATATATAAACAAAAGCAAAACCAAGGTGGGGCAACTAAGAGATGATCTCGGACGCACACCTCTAACACAACCAGTTACTGCATGGTTAGCGAAGCTCCGGACCTGGTGGTTCCTTTGCTCTAATAGTAGACGACAAAGGGGCCAATTTTGTTATTAGGAATCAAGTTGGATCCTATGAAGTATGGACACATATATGGGTACGGAACGACATGAACACAGAACAAGGCAATTTTCGATAAGTAGGACAAGGTATGATTTAGATACGGCAATAAAATATTTAAATAAAATAATAATTTATATTAAATATTTAAAAATATAATAATATAATAATATTTAATAACAAAGTTAGCGCATAATATAATATTTTATATTTTTTAGATAATTTAAATAACATAGTCTAATTTAATCATTAAAAATTTTTAAAAATAATATTTGACTAAATTGTATTACTTACCATTTTATACTATTAGTAGTATATAATATTTTACTTCTTTTTAAACAAAATTTTTAAAAAGTAAAAGAAAAAAACATAAGCATGGATATGTGGTCGGACGTGTCCGAATTTTTTTATTTTAGTTTTTCGACACGTATTAGGAGTGTTCGATATGTGTTCGCAAAGTGTCAGTGTCGGACATTCTACGAGACCGAATTTTGACGTGTTCATGTTTTCTCCATTGGATCACTTATCCTTGCCTGGAGCTGCATACGCATGCCTATTATGATACGGGCAGATGGAATTGAAGGTGCAACGAAGGTGTCAAGTTTCGCTTGGTAATTGCTAGCTTGCCCCACATTAGTGCTCACCAATAAAATCAAGCATGCACTCGCACTATCCTCAGCTGCAAAAACAACGATGGAGTTTTAAGAGGTGAAGTTGCTGGGAGCATTCTGTTTTGATACGGCACGCATGAGCGTGCTAAACTTTAGTATGAGATCACTTCTTGAAGATACTTTAAAATTATTAAAATTATAAATTTTAATAAAATCTACAAATTTAATATTCAAATTTTATTTAAAATACTTAAAATATTTATTTTTAAACTCTAAATATTAACGGATTAAAAATATCTTATAAACAATTAAAATCTTAAAACTTCAAAAAATTTATTTAATAATATTCTTTAAAAAAAATACCAAATTTATAAATTTTGTCAAAATTTATAACTTTCATTTTTAATTTAACCATAATTCCATACGTTTGTTACAAATTCAACGATGTAAAGCTACCAGCTTCAAGAAAATATGGGCGAGAAATTCTTAGACTTGCATTTCTACTCAGTGACTACGAGACGAACTTCAATTTCACCATCAAAAAAAAAAAAAAAAAAAAACATCATAGTCTTCAGATTGATCCTTAACAGAAGCAGCAGTAATTCTGTAAATACGTCGTAAAAAAAAACAATATATGTATTTGCCAAATAAGTTAATAGTTAACCAGACAGAGCATAAACAACAGGCTAACTGAAACAGACATAATTAGCAACTAATTAGGATTTCATCAAAACCAAAATTTCATGAACATCGTAACAACACTCATATTATGTCTAGACATCCTTAAAATAACCCATGACCCTTTCTCAAATGCACTCCAACTAAACATAATTTAACAGAATTCAGCAGAAATTACAAGACTTGCAACTGTATAAGAGTATGATGAGGAGATATCTAATCGCCCTTTCGCCTGAAAGAGCAGCCCTCGGTGAGGCGTGCCTTCCCTCCGGTTGGAGTACACAGCACTGTCTGGCAGCCCGCGCACATCACCACGCTCTGGGAATGGCTAAACACCGTCGTTCTGCACCAAATCAAAAGGTACAACATATAAGTACACAAAATCATAATATTCATAGAAAAATGCCATCCATCCAGATGAACCGCACTCTTGACAGAATCTAGACCACACATCCTGCATTTGGATGTGAGTCCCGCTTTGGTATGTTGGAAAAAAATTCATCAAGGACGTCAGATGTCCCTGAGCGCGGTGATGTGAAGATTATACTATCTCGAGGCCACAAAGTAAACTCACTCTTTAACGACTCAAAACAATTCGAAAACTATCAAGAAGAAATTAAAAACAATCCACACTGAAAACCTTTACACCTGATCTACCCAAAAAAAAAAATCTCACATTGGACAATCTCATCAACAAAAAACACATTTTTATGACTGAACATAACTCTATTTCAGTGGATTATTAATCTCTTCCTCTGGCCAACTCACATTAGTAATTACTAATATTAATGTCTACTTCCAAGATGATTCACATAGTAAAGTTACTAATATAAGAACACATTTCTTTCTATGATCTAAAGAAAATATCTACTCAAAGATGATCCAAAGAGTTATCCTAAATCTCCCAAAGTTCCACCAACCTTGAACATCATATATATCACATTTGAGCAGCACAGATTTAATTCATGCACAACTATCAAAAGATACCTAAACAACTCAATTACGTAACATATTCACGCAAATGGCACCATTACTAACACAATGGTTGATCTCTACGTTAAAACAAATAAATATTAGGTAACATCAATTAACATTCAATTTTTTTTAACAGTCTCCACTAAGACCTAAAACTTAGATTATGTAATGTCAGAATAATTTTTAAGTGTGCATTATTCTTCACACTACATCTAATTAACAAACAATTAACACAAACTTAAATAAAGTAATAAAATAGAGTAAGGACTTACATGTTGAAACATCCTTGACACTTCACATCCTAAAATTACAAGCAAGCATAAAAAAAGACGTCAGTATAATTAATATGGAAGCATAACAAAAACATCATACAACAAATATATGTAAGAATATATACCATGAAGAAGGAATTCGGGGACTGCACAAGTCTCTTAGCTTGTGCTTCCTCTTCTCCAGCTCCGCTGGTGGATTCAACAAATCAATATCGTTCGGGAGAACCTAAAACAAATTTCAAAAAATTACATGAAAACAAAGAAATCATCAATATTGGGAAATCAAGTGATCAAGCAGCTCACCATCTTCAAATCCGATTTCAGAAGATCAAATGAGCTGGTGATCGACTTGAGCTAGATCGACGAATTTGGTGGCGGCGCGAGAATTTGAGAATGAAATGTTTGGAGCCGCCTCAGAAGAGAAAGGGTATTTATATGGGGCTCAAAGTGGAAGCCCTAAAAGGCTAGAGCGTAGAAGGGAGTGAATCTCAGCCGCGATTGCTCTCTAATCTTTTTCAACGGTGGATTTCCCGATAGCAGATCAGCGTCTGTGCGTGGATAATGCTATGTGGCAGTTGAGGAAAGTATACAGCAGCGTCAGTTGGGCCGCTTTGTCGCTCGTTGTGATTTTTAGGTCTGTTTGGTATATGGGTAAGATTAATAATTATATTGATATAACTTTTATCTTACTAATAAGACGGTAATGTCTATCCATATTTGATTTATCAGTAATAATTATATGAATAATTACTAACCATATTTAGATTGAAGATAAATATTATCCAAATAATTGTTGCATAGGTAACAGTTACCTGAAAACAAACAAAAATAGTAGTTATTCATAAAATATAACAGAATATATATCTAATAGAGGCTTCTGTTTTATTCGACGCATTACAACAATTCAATAATTTGAAAGACATATACTGCAATTCAGAAATTAACAATACAGTCCATAACTTAACAAATAAAAATGACGACAATTCGATGGTCACATATTACAATTTATAGAAAACGACACATTAAACAGTCACATATTACAATTTATAGAAAATAACGACATAACTCAACATTCACCGAAAATCATCATTACAAACTTCAACTCTCCTCGTCATCATCCATCACATTAAAGTTGGCGACGTCATTAATGCTCATCTTCCTAATTGCCTGAGCATATTCCCTTTAGTTAGTCCGGACAATTTGAATAAATTCTCGTAAAATTTATTTCTATCCATTTCATTGGATTCCTTGAAAGCTCCAACCAACATAGTAAGTTGCTTATTGTTACTCTTAACCATATTGTCAAACGATTCAAGTAGACGCTCTTGTATGGCTAATGTTGCTCTTTCCTTGAAACATTAGGTACATCAATAAATTCACCAAAAAAAAAAAGTTGATGTAAGTTGTATGAGCAATTAGAGTGTAGATATTGTAGTATCTTGCTACCCACCATCTACTAGATGGTACTTATATTTTAAAAAGAATCAGCTAGCTACATTCTATCTATCATCTACAAGCGATTTAACAACCTATTTTATTAAACACAAATTATAACTTAAATTCAAATTAATTTATAGTCTATAATCTACATGGTATCTAAAAAGCTACAACTAAAAATACCCCGTGTCATGCTAGATGCTAAGCTACTCTTTTATCTAGCTCATGACTAGTGAATTGTCGCGTAATCTTACGATATATACGAAATAAATATCTATTTTTTTTAAACTTCAGAACATAATAAGAGCACTTTGATCTTCATAAAGCTTCATTTTTAGAAAAATGAAAAAAAAAAAAAAACTGAAATTTTGCGTTGAATCTTTTTAAAAACAAAAAATATTTATCATTAATTTACTCATCTAATTTTTATGTACTCTTGCTCGTTTATTCATTCTCACACATCCTCACCTATAAAACTATTTTTTTTTTTCTTTTACACAATCAGTGGAGACATTAAGATTGATGTTTATAAAACAATTATTTTTAATGATTACCTAATTTTTATCCTTTAAATTAATTAAATTAATAGCATATGATATATAATATATTAAGTAAGTGTTTAAAGAGAGTTCCATTATTTATTGTCTTCAAACATTTTACCACAGGACACCATAACTGGACCACTCTCGCTTGGAATCACTATTCATAGGTCCAAACTAACCGAAATGTCATCACTCTTTAACTAGCAGGAGATGTGGTTTTTTTTTGGATATAATTAGGCATTTGGATTTAATTAAATAATTTTGTTGGAAAATGGGAATGTATTCTGATTGAAAATATTATTCCTTTGTTTTCAAAGAAAAGACGCGGTGCTTCAATTCTTTGCTACTCCAGTGTAGCTAATGCCATTTATATTAAATTGTAACGAAAAAAATAGCCTGCAAGTTTTTGAGATATATAGTGTTTAGAGATGGGGATTAGATATATAGCCATGCCAAATAGATCCCATACGCTAGCGCATATGTGAATTACACGAGCATATGGGTTTAAAACAAAAAATTGTGATTATCTTTAAAAAAAAAATAATAATATAAAAATTATAGATTTTAATTAGATTTATAATTTTATGATAGAAATTTTTTCTAACATTATTTCTAAATAATTAATTTGAGATCCTAAAATTTAAAGAATTTAAAACGAATTTTAAAATAATTTTTAAATCGACTTCAAATCCGTTAAATTTTAGACCCATTTAATTAAAAGTATTTATTTTAAAAAAATATTCAGCATAAAAATTATAAAATTCATCAAATTTTATAAATTTAATATCAATTTTTTTAAAAATAATAATAATAATAATAATAAATAATAATAATAATAATAATAATAATAATATATATATATATATATATATATATATATTTCAATTGGATCAGCATTCAAAGGCATGCACCATGGCACCGTACGTACGCTTGATAAAATAAAATATATATTTTGTTCTCTTTCAATGTTCAAAAGAACTTTTAAAATGGCTAACAGCGCCAGAGTTTTCCACAATTAACTGTAATTCAAGAAGTATATAAATAAATATTAATACATTACACTGCTTTTGCATGCAAACCCATGCAGGTAAGAGGTAATTGGGCTCCCAATCAATTGCCGCCGGCGGCAGCCGCTGGGGGGAGACCATGGAGGACGACTGTCTCGACAGTAAGCCCAGGACCAAACCCGAAAAGAACTCCCCACTCCAAGCCCTCGCCGGCGGTGGCCTTTCCCTCCGCCGCTGACCGACGACGCATCTCGTCGAGAATGAACAGCACGCACGCGCTCGACATGTTCCCGTACTCCGACAGCACGTGCCTGGTCGCCGCCATCTTCTCTTGCTTGAGTCCCAGCTTCGCCTCCACCTTGTGAAAATATCAATTCATACATTATTTCGGGTGAACAATCGGGACAATTTGGTTGCTCTACCTTTTTTTTTCTAATCAATTTCATCAGTACACTATTAATCGATGTACGTGTTTACCTGATCGAGGATGGCTGGACCGCCAGGATGTGCGATCCAGAAGATCGAGTTCCAGTCACTGATCCCGAGGGGCTTGAACGCTTCTTCCAGACTCTTCTCGATGTTCTTGGAGATTAGGCCTGGTACATCCTTGAGCAAATGGAAGGTCAACCCAACCTCCCTCAGGTGCCCATCGATGGCACCTTCGGAATCTGGCAAGATAGTCTGCGCTGCCGACACCATCTCAAACATTGGCCGTTCTCCGGCATCGATATCTGGGTCCGCTCCGACGATCACGGCAGCGGCGCCGTCCCCGAACAATGCCTGGCCGACGAGGGAGTCCAGGTGACTGTCGGAGGGGCCGCGGAAGGTGACGGCGGTGATTTCAGAGCAGACGACAAGGACTCTGGCCCGCGGTTGTTCTCGGCTAGGTCTTTGGCCATGCGGAGGACCGTGCCACCTACACCGATCAAGAAACAGATAGAACTTTCGTAAGTGACAAAACCTACCGCCATTATATCGGATGCAAAAGTTTAATAATGGAATCAAAATTACGTCATCCAAAAATAGACAGGTTACGTATTATAATGGTCACATTAAATATTATCGATTATAAAATTTTCTTATAATTTTTTTTTTTAAAAAAGCTCTTAACTGAAATAGAAATTATCTCCATTTAGAGCCAAAAATTTACCTGCGAAGCAGCCCTGCTGATACATCATAAAGCGTTTGACAGATGGACGGAGTCCGAGAAGTTTAGTGAGCTGGTAGTCTGCGCCGGGCATGTCGACGCCGGAGGTGGTGCAGAAGATCAAGTGAGTTATTTTCGATTTCGGGAAGCCCCATTCCTTGATGGCCTTAACGGCGGCTTCTTTGCCGAGCTTGGGGACCTCGACGACGACCATGTCCTGGCGAGCGTCCAGAGAGGGAGCCATGTATGCGCAGATGTTCGGATTGGCCTCTAGTATCTCCTCCGTTAAGTGCATGTAACGCTTCCTTATCATTGATTTGTCACCTGCAAGTACAAATCAAATTCCGCCATTAATGACCAGCTTCAAGAGTTCTGTTTAGAAAATTAATGGTAGAGAATGTAAATAATTACTAATTAAAGGGTATTTCCTTGCAACTGCATGCACGTGATGTCTGTTTAGACGGTAAAAGAGCTAAAATGATGTTTTGTCGTTTTATGCCGACTACTGCATGAACAGCTTCTCCAATATTTTTTAATTAATTAATTAAGTAATTATTCATTTATTTATTTTACTGTTATATGTAAGAAAGAATGTGAATATCTGCACATAAACTATTTTCCATCTAGGTAATTTTAATGGATCAGTCCAGTACTAATTTGGTCCTGGCGTGAATCAGTCTGCACTGTTATATCATGCATGGAATGAATATTATTGTTTGCACTATAGTTTTTTTATATTTTCTCAACATTATTTAAGTGCTTTTAATTTT
Organism: Xerophyta viscosa; assembly: GCA_002076135.1. Lineage (NCBI taxonomy): Eukaryota > Viridiplantae > Streptophyta > Magnoliopsida > Pandanales > Velloziaceae > Xerophyta > Xerophyta viscosa. The sequence continues at coordinate 262,881 of MJHO01000031.1, forward strand.
TTTTTTATCTATATTTTTTAGTTATTTTGATATATTTTAACGAATTTTTGTCACTTTAATATCACGACACTTTTAATGTTAACTTTTGACAATTTAATATAAACTTTTAATATCTTCGTGTTGAAAAATAACACTATAATACTTTTTTAGTAGCGTATAACACACGGATGATAACTTTTGACACTCATCCAAAGGACTTAAATGTAAATTTTTAAATTAAACATAAAATTTTTTTAAATGAATTTAAATGTAATATATTTAGATTTTTTGGATGTCAATGCATGTCTTCTATGCATGCGTTCTACGTATAGCAAACGGCCAGCCTAGCTAGTTCCGCCGTGCTTGCCCGCAAGCTGTTCTTTTCAGGGGCATGTTTGGTCCAGAGACGATCGCGCTGTGCATGGAGCCATGCAGTGCTTCGAAAGAAAAAAATACTGTGTCCCCAACCTATTCATACTACTATATTATCTATGAATATACCTTACAGCTATCATGCATGCATCCACATTTCCAAATGTTTTTTTTTTTTTTTTTTTTTGGATTTTCACTGCTAAGTTCATTTTCTATCCTACATTTTAACCAGAGGTATTTGGTCTCATCCTAACATACAACTTCGTTAACCCACTGGGCCAATACTGTTCGGGCATATTTTCAAATATTATTAGCTTCATGAACTGTATGAATACGGTTGGCGTCATCTATAAATTTATTTATTATAATATTAATGTAAAAAATATATCGATTGCAGGTAAAAGTTTTTTATGATGATCTTAAAAGATCACTCCTATAGTCCTACCTCCACCATCTTCCTTCATCATCTTCATTATTTAGGCAAATACAAATACATAATTAAAAACTATTATTATTATTATTTTTGTTAACTTCATAGCTTGCAGTACTATATATATACTTACACATCCTCTTGAACTTCTCTTTAAGCTCGGTGCAGTGCTCGCTCTTGGTGATTCTGAAGTAGTAATCCGGATAATCCGCCTGATAGACGCAGTTCGGCGGCGTTGCAGTTCCGATGGCTAGCACCGTCGCCGGCCCCTCCGCTCTCTGAGCCTTCCTGATCTCTGCCACCGTCGTCGCCGCCGCCGCCATCCTGTTCACTTTCTTTCCAACGAACAAATTAAGAAGTGAAAGAAGAATGAACGAGATAATGTCCCTTGTAGCACGGCTGTTGGTGAAGCTCTCGGTGGTTGTGGGACATTTAATAAGATGGAGGAGGGAAAGAGTGTTAGTTGGGAGGGGCAGAATTGGGAAAATAAATGGTTTGAATGAACAACGCTGGTTCGTCGCTCCTCGAGCCACTCTTGTGGAGATAGATTCGTTTTGATGTGTCCTCGTGATATGTGTTGTATGAGACCGAAGGTGAAGATGGAGGTGGAGAGTCAAGTGGGCTGACTGAAAACAGAACCGATGAAGGGTCGATCTGATGGAAGGGTAGGTCGGATGGACGGTCAAAGAGATTGCGACGTGGCATGAGGACTGTTAGCTAAGCGGTGGTAGATGAGCCTCCACGTGGTCCAACTTACCAGGGAGTTGCACGAGCTCTTCGTTCAAATCTAACCCCCAATACGCTTGGAAAATTGGAAAAAGCTCCAGGTAGACGTACGCCACTGAATACCGCAACAAATTTAGTTTAACACACTATTCACGTCGCCCATAATTTCAACATCAACAATATATAAACACCAGTTTCCACCTGCACGATAATAATTATAATTATATATAACTAATATTAAAAACTTATTATTACATTGTACCTTATTTCATAGTATTTATATAACTTAAATACGGATTCCACTATAATAATTTCAATATATATAAATTAGTAGCTATTAAATATTATATTTTATATCATATATATTATTAGAGTAAAAATAAAAATTATTTATATATATGAATTATTTGAGCTGTAGTATGAAATAGTAATGATATCCGATTACAATAAATTCTTTTTCATATATGGATTTTATAAAAAAATTATTATATATGATATAATATAATAATTTTTAATATAATGTCTATATGATCATTATTATATATTAATTATTATTGTAGTTAAATTATCATATTTTATTTAATTATAATTTTTTTAAAATTATTTACATAATTTTTAAATTTTATCGATTAATTTAAATATTACGTGTACTTGTCAAATTAGGAATAAATACTGTATAGCACACTGAAAATTATTTAAGAAATCACGTGGCACAACGATTCTAATCAGCCAATTTTATATATTTACTAGTTTTACAACTATATGATGTTCAAATATTAGTCATATATATATATATATATATATATATATATATATATATATATATATATATATATATATGGGGAGCAAAATTGAGACCTTTTGGTTAACTCTTTAATCAGTCGATTTATATTTTTCAGAAGCCTAAACAAAGGGTATGTACTGTATGATTATGTATTATCTCGAGAGGACCATCTTGTCGTGTCCCGCTCCTTTTCAGGCAGACTAACCCATAAAAACCTAACTCTGATGTATTTTGAAACGGAAATAGAAAAAAGAAAGCTAACTTATTTTAATAGATATGGCTGGGAACATACAGTAACGACATTTCACGATTTTGCAGTCATATGGGATTTTTTTTTTTCTTTTGTTTTTTGTTTGTATATGAAGTTTTGTTTTTATGTTATATCTCGAACGAAAAATACTATATAATAAGTCCGTCACAACTCATATTTACTGAATTCGAATATCCAATCTGCTCTTTATGAACAGCAGGTTATAATCTTATTTTATTATTCAATCTCATTAACTAAGTGAACTAACGCACACGTTGGCGGGTCATATGATTTTCTATTTTATGTTTATATTTTGTGAAAGTGAAGAAGAATAAGGAAATTAATACAACACTCAAACTAGTTCAAAAATTTTACATGAAGGAATTCCACAAAATCACAGTTGGTCATGCTTTCGGCTACTTACAATATCCTGTGCCCAGTTTCCTCATGTCCTACTATGACCCGTGCTTTTAGCATCCTAAAACAAAAGGTGCGTGAGCATTATGATTTCTTCTTCGCGTCCTGGGCAAAGAGCACGACTATCCAACAAAAACATGCGTATTTCAAAATCCAGAGACGATCGATGAGAAATAATGAATCTCAAATAACGTTAAACATAAACACGAAATTCCCAGTTTATTATTACAACAAAAATAGAGCAACAGTTATAAGAAAGACACCCATTCATGCCTGAAAAAAACTTCGACTAGACGGACAAAAAGAGGAAAGAATTATTGATACCTTAGTCAACGAGCCAGTCGGTAGCTACCAAAATAGATAGATTTTCGGAGCGGACATAAGATGCAGCTTTCTAACCAATCAACAACTTGTTATCCTCGAGGAATGTATATGTGGGCACCTCCAGGTTGAACGGAGCCGGGCCCTTCCTGATTCGTCCTGAGATATCATAGTGAGAGCCATGGCATGGGCAAAACCAACCGCCGTAATCTCCGGCATTGGGCAACGGGATGCAGCCAAGATGAGTACAGACGCCAATAACAACGAGCCACTCTGGATTCTTAACTCTCTCGGAATCCTGCTGAGGGTGACGAAGAGAACCCACATCGACGCTGTTCGCGAGATTTATATCGTCCTCGGTCCTACGCCTGATAAAAACAGGTTTACCACGCCATTTCACAGTTACGGTGGTCCCTGGCTCAATACTAGAGAGATCGACCTCCAAGGAGGCTAGGGCGAGGACATCCTTGGTGGCTGACATGCTCAGTACAAATTTAAGGATGAATAAGCGCAGTAAAGAGGCGTAAACAAATCTACCACCTGTAAGAACGAAGTAAGCAAAAGCTCGTTTGCTGGGATCCCCTGGAGTATAACGCTCATGGTTATGATCATCGTAAACAATCTTCGAAGTTGGATTTTTTACAGCTGCAACGGTTGCTGGCACGTTTGCTAGATCAAAGTCTTGATGCCTTGGAGTGAGAGTATCAGTAGCAAACCCTGCATAAGAAGATGCCATGTAATTAGAGAATGAACAAGATGATATCGATAACACCATGTAGAATAGAATAAAACCAATCATGGATGTTAATATCTCCAGTAGGATTTGATCATACACACTTCGAGTACATTTTAGCGTACTAGTGTTCAAGACCACGTAATGTAAGTCAGATTATTCTTCAACAGTGTTAGGATGTTTCTTTTCATGGCACAAGCAAAGATAGGCCACCTACATATGGATATCCCAATTTGCTTTCTAAAATTAGAAAACTTATTACCAAATAACAGCTTTCTACATCGGTTAATACCAAAGTTTACCGTGCCGTGCCGTTTCGAGTTTCGGTAAACTCCAAACTCGAGACGTCCCGACCGTGCCGACCATGTCGTTTCGACTGTACCGAAAATAAAATATTATTTTTTATATTTTATTATATATTTTAATATTTTTTAAGAATTTTTATTTTCAAAAATTGAAAAACTTAAAAAAAAATTAAAAGTGTGTGACCTTTGAGTCGCGCCCACTGGCACAATACGAGAAAAAAGCATCCATACGGCGCGAAATACCAGTCGCGCAGCGTAGACACAAAAAAAGAGCACCGCTATCTTTTTCATTCGAAAAAGATGAACAATTCTCACTTACTAAAAAAACAAGAAATTCGGTCGTGCTGGCTGTGCCGTGTCGACATCTGTCGACACAGAGACGTTTCGGTCGGCACAAGATGTGCCAACCGAAACGTCGAATGGATTAACAAGAAGCTCCATGGAACCAGTATAAACTACAACTACAAAGTAAAATTTGTGCTCCAAATGGCATTAGTCATGGATAACCATTCTTTCCTAGTCATGGATGACCACTCATTCCTGGCTTTAGTTTGGCCTCCTTAGCCTTTAATCTCAACATCCCTCCATGGTGACTTACCTAATCTCCCATAGATTTGCCTAGGCAAACCTAGTTGTGAGCCAGCTCAAATCTAGATCAAGGTTTAAAGTGTTGTCCTATGGGTGTTTCGGTAAGTTTCAAACTTGAGACGTGCCGATCGTACTGATCGTGCAGTCCCGGCAGTGACGATAAGTATTTTTTTTAATTTATAAAATAAAATTAAATAAATAAAAAAAAAATTCAGCAAGCCCTAATAGTGCTTTGATAAGAGTTGCTCGTGAGGGCAGCTCTTTTGTTAAAAAAAAAAAACATTCACACCATCTTCTTCTTCCTCACATACGAGGAAGAAGAAGATGGTGAGAGAGGGAGGGATGGAGAAGAAGATGGTGGGTAGCTCTCGGTGATAGCGACTTCTCTTCCTTTTCTTTTATCTTTAAAAAAAAAAACAATGCTATGCCAAGTCGTGCTGGGCGGCACCGGCAGTTCTTGCCGCGCGGCACAGCCAAGACGGCCTAGTACGGCCGTTCCAACCATCTCCCTGGTGGATCCTAACGAATCCGGCATGTGCCGCCCGGCACCTTAAGCCTTGATCTAGATCGCCAAATCAGCTATTTGAAAGATTGCATGATCTTTGAGTTAATTGTCTTGTTACAAGATATTACTAACAACTTGTTTTATTCAAAATTTTCTATCTAGAATTGTTAAACCTAATTTGGTTGCACTTCTTCCCTTTGTACATTAACATGAGCATACGAAGAAAGAGAGTAATGGTGCGCACAAGGATGCCCAATGATACAACCCATTAAGTGGGGTCAGCTATATGTAACTTTGTACGCCATTATGCTTTATTTAGATCAATGTTATCGTTCTCAAAGGCTCTAGATAACTCTTCCTGGTTTGATCAACATATGATGCACAACAAGAATACAAGTAAAAAGTAAAAGAGTGGTAATACAAAGATTGTAATGAGCAGAGCACCATAATCACGCGACTTTACAAAAATCTATGCAACATTGACATGGTATTAACTTAAACCTATGTGGTGGTTGGGTGCCTAAGGTGTAATGTCCACTTTAAGGTTATTTGTATGGATTCAAGTCTTGTCCCTATGTTGTGAATGATCAATGTCTCAAGGATTAGAAATCATTAGATCAGTATCACAACCATTTATTTGTATAGCTTCACGTGGCATCAGCTCGAGACTGGGACACGTAAGTTGGAGCCACAAGATTGGGCTTCTGTTTCTATGCCTCCACAGTTGTTTCGTACAGAGAACTCCCTTAAATTTGATGTTAAATTTGATGTTAGCAGGCGAAAATAACTATTTGACGGATTTAAATCTCTATGCCTATGCTAACATCAGGAATTTTTATAAATATAGGAATATATGTAAGTATTACCTGAGCAACGTCAAAAATGATAAAAACATGTACTATGAAACAAAGACAGAAACCCTAGATCATTAGAAAGATTGTTTTTGTTTGTTTTTTTTATTAGATTAACGAGATGAACAAGCCCGTAACCGGTCCACATTTGTGCGACCGTCATAGCATGTAAATCCTCGGCCTGGGACCACCGCAAACCAGAAAATGGCATAAGGGACTGTAGATCATCAGGTAAATTGATAAAAGCACGGACCTCTTCTGGAACCAAACATTCCAGATTCGAAGTAAAACCGAGCGGGCGAGAAGCCGATCGGGCTCAGATCAACGGCTTCATTGTTGGTGGCAGCGGCGGAGGCGGCATTGTTGCCTGCGGCGAATACGGCGGCGGCGGAGGGCGGTTTCGGTCCCAGCGGGTGTGATGCGAATAAGCGTCTTCCGGCAATCCTAAGCATCTTCTCCGTCGTCCTTGAGAACTCGAAGATCTCTCAATCAGATTCGAATGATGGATTGGAAATTTGGTAATGGATCGAGAAAACGAGAGAAGACCCCAAGCGTCCCAGCGCCGAAGCAAGCGCGACAAAAGTTGTGGTCGACATGGACATGACATGGCTTTAACTGGGCCGGGCCTAATTTAATCTATGCTGGACCGGGCGGGCTTTGCCGGTAGTACCACGGTGCGAACTTTTGCCGCGGGAGTTCTGTTTGCCAACAAACGTTCTCTTTTAATTGGTTTGTCTAATTAAAATTTGAGTTAATTGCGTTTCAGAAAATAAAAAAGACTAACATGGTAGCACACACGTGTCACCACATTATCACGATTTTCCGTTTCTGAGAAAAGAAGGCCTAATACGCACCTCCCCTTTAATTTTTTTTTTTATTAAAAAAAAAAAATTGAACCCAAATTTCTAAACAATCTCTAGACTAGTACTATTATTTATAAGGATTATTAAAACTTTTGTTTTTATTAAAACTAGAAGTTGTATATCAAGATAGATGGTGCACAACTCGATGCATTAAGCGTTCCTCATGCACACTTTTTTTAAAGAATGCTGTATGCATCTTTATTTATCATATAATTGATAAAACTTTTTACCAATGCGGCGTTGGACTCGTCTATTTTTAGAGTATTCATAGAAAATTTTCATAACTTCGCTAATGCAAATAGTTTTTATTTGACTGTTGAGTTTTATCTCACCAAATATGATTTACTCGATATTCTACACTTATTAAAGGCAATCTTAGTTCTATTGTTCTGTCTATGAGTCCATGACAAAAAATATTGAGTAACTAACATATCAACCGCATATTCTAAGAATTGTTCAAATCAGTCTCTAAAAATAAAAAATACATTGATATAGCAGTGCATGCATGCTGCCATATCAGCGCATTTCTCTGTTTTTCGGAGCAGATTTGCACAGCCGAGAGAAACCGAGGGCTGATATGCAACCACCCCATCAATGTTTCCATGCAAGCTGATTCTAAGCTTTGTAACATTTGAAGTAGGGGAAAAAAAACTTATTATTGCATCAGAAATGGTTTGTGGCCATAAATAGGGCGTTAACTGATCTTAAACTACCCGTCATACGACCCGGGTTGGCGTTATGTCTCCAACCCGGTCGAGCCTCCTATTTCGGACGTATCAGCATCACGACACGTGGCGGCTCAGAACAGGGTTATATCAACATATTTGCGTGCGTTACTGTTTCTTGAACATAAGGCCACCTAAGTCTATCTATACACTGCTCGATTTTTTTTTTAAATTATTTCAATTAGAAAATATTTTGAGTCTATATCGATTTAGACGGTCCAAATATAAGTAAATATAACAGTTTCTTCACAACAAATCACATAGCTTATAACAATATACTATTGCATTACACACCAGTGTAAAACCACGGAACTATAGGCTGATTTTCCTTTTTATTTTATTTTTTTTTACGCACTCGGTCGGGGATTATAGGAATTTATGAAAATCACAACCTCGATGTATAGGTTTGGCATGCTTGAGTTGTGAGCTCCCTCCTAAGAATTTTGCCTGCTGGATTTCTTGGTATCGAGCTGATGAATGCAACTCGGCGGATCTTCTTGTAGGGGGCTACCTATAAAATGAAATTACAGAGTATTAAAGCTCTTGTTACATTATTGGTTCCAACTATATATAGTCTCTACTGAAATTCCCTATATCTTCACCCTTTATCTTATATATACCCATCCCGAGGGGTTGAATAGCACCATCTCCATTTAATGATGGAAAGAGATCCTTATCTTCCCGCATAATTCTGTGTTCTTTTTCTCTACCACATATTCAAATAGGACATGTCATAATCTCCCATATTCACCCCGTGATTACATTAAGAAAACATCTGGATCAAGCACTGATGGACTACAAACAAATCCGATAGGAATTGGATCGTGATGGCGTAATAGTCTTTTTTTTTTAGAGAGTGAGACGAAATATCTCAACGTATTATACCAAATTATTTCACTGGACACTGTTTTCTAACCAAGTCCTCCAGCCTATATCGGATCTAGACCTGATCAGAAAGTAAAATGCATGCCTGACGTTGCCTCCAGACCAGAGATGGAGTACTGGAAGTCATCCAACCACCAGCTTTAGCGTACGCGGCTGCAAACGCACCACGCAGCTTTATCCTCATCGCGGGACGCCATTGGGGCTTGAACTTGGGACCTCCCGTTTCTGAGCGGGAGGCCCGAGCCAGCTGGCCCAGCGGCGGGGGCGTTTATCGCAGTGATAAGGTATTTGATCTAGAAAAACTATTGTCTACCTTAATATAAAAAATAAAAATTAAAGTTAAAAAAAAAGGGTAGGAGATATTGAATTACCTTATTTGCTACGAAATCCATGATCTGAGCTTCGCTGAGGTTACTACCTTCTCTTCGCACCACAAAGGCCATCGGGATCTGTCCAGCTTCCTCATGCGGATACCTACGGATTGGTCAATTTTAAAAAATAAAAGTTGTTAAATCCTCAGAATTTGAACTTAAACTCTCATTCTGATACCCGTGAATTAGATCACATCTACTGAACGGCTCCCGTAGATGTTTCTTGCCGAACTTGGCGACTAAGTGCACCAGCGATCTTTTTTTTCCAATGCGTATCTCCACCCCAACAGAAGATGAGACTAACTCGTTCAGAATATAAAAAAGTTTCAATAATATTTCTCCCAATAAATATTCTTTTCTAGAGGTCCCTCAACAGCAGAAACTAATATTATTAACCAACTAAGCCAATGCTTGTTGATTCACCACCGACTTTTTTTTTATTATTTTACTACTATATTTTCACTTTCAGACTGTTTGAGCACTTATATATTTTCTTCCATCACTTAGTCCCTGTTACTATTAGAAAAATGAGGAGAAACTCTATATCTAAAGCGACCATTGGATGGTTCGGGCATAAATAAACTCCGGTTTGGAAGAGCCCCAATTCAAGATAGTGAGCTGCTACTATTTCAACACCAAGCAAATAGATAGAGCCATTTTGAGTAGGGATTCAATTGTTCGGGTAGTCGTATGAGGATTTTGTTAGTGAAAAAAGGCATGATATTGTTGGTCCATACTAGTTCATATGCGTTGTATATAGTATTTTACCATTCTTTTTTAATGAAGTAATAGTCGTTTTACTTAGACACTTACGGTACTACGGCAGCATCAACGATATCTGGCATAGATTGCAGCAGTTCTTCCAACTCCGCCGGTGGTACCTACAAATTTCCCAAGAAACAATCATTCAGAGGGAATCGAATGTTAGGATATGTCGCTGGAAATGGAGGGTGGATATAGAGAGTTGTACAAGTTATTCGCCAAAAATGCTAGACCTCTCAAAGTTTATCTCCAAAATTTACATAAATTTGATGCTGCTCGAAGTGAACTTGTCTTAGGAGGTCTAGCATTAATTGCTCAAATTATTTTTTTAAAAAAAATTTACGTAGAGAAATTATGTCCGTAATCGGTCCACTTTGTGTGACCGTCATAACCCTAGGTGGCACTTAACCTACACCCCACAGAATTAAATTTCGCATTGCTCAAATATATCACCTGGTATCCCTTGTATTTGATCAACTCCTTCAGCCTGTCAACAACATAGAGGAACCCGTCGCGATCGAAATAGCATAGATCACCGGTTTTCAGCCAGCCATCGGAGGTAAACGTAGAGGTGTTGGCCTCATCATCGCCGATATAACCTTCAAAAAGAAGTATAAAGTCAGCATATCTTATATTTGAAAAGGTAAAACTGAACTGTACAAAGGTATATAACTTTCCAGCTGTTCATGTATTTTGTCTGCGTCTTTTGAAGAAGATAGCTAAATTCTGTGTGTTTACTATTATAAGAATAATAAACTTGTCACGAAACATCAGCTTATGATGGTGCAATTCGAGGGGTTTGGGAGAATTAAAGAATGAATGGGTATAATTTGCAGTGTAAGAGTACACAGAATTACAACCCAGATAATCCTGGAGTTAAATTTTTTTCTTTTAAATAACAGTTCGACTTTTGGGAATTATGGTTCAATTTAAAAAGCGAACAACGATCGATTTACAGTTAACTTCATGTTTATTCTGGAAGAAAATGTTTTTAGAGCACTGTTAATCATTAGAGCCATACAATCTAAATTATATACTATGTATGGAAACACTTGTGGTACACATCCCGATATATAGTATGTAGTTCTATTTGCATCGGAATCATCAGAAGCTCCTGAAGAATATTATTTCTGGTATTTTGCTGGAAATTTAGGAGGGTATTAACTAGATGATAAACTAGGCCCTCTATAGAATTGCTTATAACTTGGGGTCTCAATTTGGATTATTAAGCAAGCTTATTTTGGTCGTAATGCTAAAAACACCCAAGTTGAACCAACTAGCATTGGTCAAGATGATTAATATGACTGGATGTTAAGAAACGATAGCGGTCTGTCTCTTATAAATGATAGGTTGGGGGTTTGAAACAGGCAGGAAGAGAGAGTTCATCTCCCTTTTAGAGATATAGTTAGTATTAGATTTATATAATCAGGGATTATGGACGAAAGTAAATTAATGTGGTAAAGATTTAATACCTGACATGACGAACAGGCTGCGAATCCAAAGCTCGCCATGTTGTCCAACGCCTAAGGCCTTGCCAGTATCCGGATCTACAATCTTGGCTTCAACATGACCCCACAGACGTCCGACGGATCTCAAACGCTTGCATTCCTCCGCCCCGATCATCAGAGATATCGACCCTCCCTCGGTTGAACCTAATCCCTACAACATAAGAGTCTCATAATTCACCTGCATTTTTGCTTCACCAAAAGAAAATTGCTAGAGATCCAAAATTTCAACCAAGATATGCGCATAGGTTGAACCATACAAAGCATCTATTGGAAAATAGTGTTTATGGAGAATTTTTGGGAGCTCTATGGTTTAAGACTTCAAGTTTAATTTGAATCCAAGAGATGTAGATGTTAGAATTTTTTAAAAAAAAATTCATCAAAAAAAAAAAGAATTTAAAAAATTTGCATGCAGAACAAGCAGGCAGAAAGCAATTTCCTGCAACTCCTAACTTGTTTCAAATTTTATTCAATAATTCTCTCAACACTTCGATTTGAATCTTCAACACCTGTGATATTGATTTTTTTGGAGAAACTACCTTCAAATCAAACAAAATAGCAGTTTCGACACCTTTTTTCTGACTTGAGGTAACTTCGTTTCACTTACTTTCGCCTTTTTCAATCCGCGACATCTAGATTTGAATTCTCAACACCTTGATGTCCTTTGAATACACAAAATTAGTATTTGTGAAACTTTTTTTTATCATTCCATACTTTGGCTTCAATAGCGTCGCCTTCTTCAAACGACATACATTTTGATTTCAACTCACAACAACTATATTTTATTTTACAATACTCTGATCAAATTGGATATAACTGAAAGAAAAAGTAGTAATAGACCAAAATGATAGGAATTGATATAAAGTGGACCTCTATATATGCAAGCTAGCTTAATATCAGTAAGAAAGCACTCGGCGTGGGTTTACGGCAGGGTACGCCAAATCACGGATCTCAAAATAGATACGAAGTGATGTAAGATCGAGACGAAGAAAAGGAAACAGGGTGCATTCAGTTCTTTTCTAGTTATAAATAGATGATATAAGTAGAGAAGGAAAGAGTACGTTATTACAAGGTTCTGATAAAAAACAAATGCAGGTCAAGGAACCTCCTATTCCCACAGTAAAGTATCAATTACATGAATTAATTTTGAGAACTGGTTACAGCCGAGAAAATTTGTAAATTTTCTCGACTTTATGAAAAAGCAAAAGTATAATCTAAATATTATTTTTACTTGGAAATGCTCGTGGCCGTCTATTTAAATTATAGTTACTAATATATGTAGTCATTTCTCGTAGTAGCCCATTTATTGAGAATACCACTCTGCTCTTTCTTTTGTTGGCCTTGACCGCCGAGTAGAATTTCTATCCTACTTCGACTAAGAACGGGTTGCATTAAGATAAAAAAAATTTCAAATAAAATATTGCTAGCATTAAATATCTGACTTATCACTCATAATAGATATACTATAATATTCTCCCAGTACTATATCATACTAACAATTAGGCCAACGCCGGTTGGTACAGATCTGCTATTTAGGAATGCCAAATCTAAATCCAACACTCACGATGCGTGCAGGGCAAGAAGCCAGCACCAAACCACTTATGCACCCCACCTCCATTCATGGATGTTAGGTATGGCGGGTGGCATCCAATGGGTTTTTTTGTAATTATTGTTATTATTTTTTAAATTTTTTCTAATTTGGCAGATCTGATCACATGTAGATTAGACTCACTATAACAGGTTACAGGAACATGCTCGCAAATTAATCCATCTAGAGATTGGCTTCTATAACTATTTTCTTAATTGTATCTTGGGAAAATTACGTATTAGTCCTCCGGACAACAAATTTCTTTCAACGCCCCCCAAGCGTCACTGTATCGATTCAGGCCCCCAAATACTATTTTTGATTTTTTCGGATAAAAATATACCCGTACATGTTAACACTTTGGACCTCAAAATATCTATTTAGCAGTATTTTTTTAGAATAATATCTAATATGAAAGTTATAAATTTAGACGAGATTTACAATTTTTATTTTGAAATTTTTTTCAAAAAATACTTTTAAATAGACGTTTTGAGAGTTTTTCTGCTTCAGCGGATTAGCCGATCGACCTATTAACACTTCGGTCTTCCAAAATATCTGTTTAGAAATATTTTTTAAAAAAACACTCAACATAAAGTTATAAATTTCGTCGAGATCTAAAAATTTCATGTTAAAAGTTATTCCAAAATATATTTCTAAATAGATATTTTAGGACTCCGAATTAATGACATATATAAAAGTATTTATGTCCTAAACGAAAAAAAGAGGGGGCGCCCATGAAAACTCAATTTTCATGGGAGGCACCAAACATAGAAAGAGCGCAGTGAAATATCAGAAAGTTAAGAGGGGCCGTAAGGCAATTCTCTTTTGTATCTTTCAACGTAAGTCAATCGGTTCCTCGCATAGATATAGGGTTTAGGGTTTTAAAAAGAAATTTTAAATTAGAATATATATATATATATATATATATATATATATATAGGAATTTTAAATTAGAAGAATAAAAAGGACCTCACTGGTGATTTAACTCTTTCCGAATTTAATAGTGTTGGTGCTCAATGAAATCGATATCAACGAGGGCGATGTTTGTAAAAACAACAGTACGCAGATACGTACCAGGCGGAGCTCCACGTGGGGAAATCGCGCATGGAACTTAACGGCGACGCCCTCCGGCAGTGGCGCGCCGCCGGAGATGACTCTCTCTAGCGCCGACAGATCGTACCTCAGCACTTCTGGGGACTGCGCCATTGCCACGACCACCGGCGGGGCAGCAGTCATCTCCGTCGTCCTGTACTTCGCCGCCTCCGCCAGCAGCTCCATAATCCCCGGCCTACCCGTCAATATCACCGTTGAGCCCCCCAATGCGATTCCCTTCATCACGAAGAAGAATCCCATAGAATGAAACGGTGGCGCTGACATCAGCGCCACGTCAGCTCGCTTGTACCGGTTATGGTTATAAGCGATTGTTTGCTGGAAAATGTGCTCCGCGATCTGCGAGATGAAGCTGCGATGAGGGATAGCAGCGGCCTTCACGCGGCCCGTCGTCCCCGACGAGAACTGAATCACCGCCACGTCGGACTGTCTCACCTCATCCACCATCTCCGGCAGCGCGCCGGCGTTCATCATATTACGAAAGCGAGGTGAATCTACGAGAATGATGTCAAGCCCTGTAGCGGCGGGTAGTTTTGCGGCGGTGGACGAGGTGGCGAATGCGACTTTAGGGTTCGTGAGGGAGACTAGGCGAGATACTTCGGAAGCGGTGGCGGCGGGGTTGTACGGCGCGGCGACGACTCCAATGGACAGCAGAGCGAGATAGACTATGGGAATCTCGAGGCAGGAGGGGCCAAGGATGAACGCCACGTCACCCTTCGAGAGTCGTGCGTCCATTATAAGCGAGCGAGAGAGGTTTTGGACGGCGGGGATAAGATCGGAATAGTGGATGGCCGCGCCGGCAGCGGAGTCGATCAGAGCTGGATGGGAAGGAAGAGGAGAAGGTAGGAGAGAGAAGACGTAGGAGGTGAGGGAGAGAGGAAGAGACTCCGGCGCAAGCGCCGCAGAGGGGCGGATGCTGAGGAAAGTTTCGGTGGCGGCGGAGTAACCGCTGCGGCGGTCGATATGTGGCGGTGGTGGCGCTAGCTTCTGTGCCATGGAAAGCTTCCGCCTCTGGTACACCCACGAGGAAGAAGACGAGATTGGAGTTCTCAGTGCCCACTGCCCAGCGGCTATTTATGAGGCGTTAGCGGGGGAGCAAGCGACTAAATTTAAATTCTAGGATGAAACATTTAGGCGACGTTAATATTTTGAAATTTTAATATTTAAAAATTTTAAAAACATTTAGGCGACGTTAAAATTTTATAATTTTAATATTTAAAAAATATTTTTAAATATATATATTAAAAAATTTAAGGAGTTTAATAGATAAAATAATTTTTAAATATGTTTTAAATCCGTTAAAATTTTAATTTCCAAACATATTTTTAGAAAAAAAAATTTAAACATAAAAATTATAAATTTCGTCGAAATATATAATTATGATATTATTTTTTTTAAAATAATAATTCTAAATAATTTTTTTTTAACTATTATACAATATGACGTGATATAACGGTTACGATAAGAATATCTTCTAAATTTATTAATTTACCTAGACAGGGGCATGGCAGGAGAGTAACAAGTGGAAAAGTTTGGAAAATTATATTTCAACACCAAAAAATTTTGGACTTTTCTAATTAGCCTCAATGTTTCGTGAGCTCGTATCAACCCCCTCCAAAATTTTGCTCATTTTAACCCTCTATTTGGAATACGATGGACAAAAATATTTCTCATAGATATTATATTTTGACATCTAAAATATCTATTTAAAAATATTTTTTAAAAAAAAACTTAAGAAATGATGTTAAATTTTTTTTTATTTCTAAATAATTATTTCAGCGTCAAAGATAACAAAAAAAAAAAAAATTGTAATAAATAAGAAATTGTGGATTTGATTTTTGAACCCTAAAATTTATTTAGAAGTATTTTTTAAAAAAATATTTAACATACCTCATCACAGTGATATTTTTCTTTTAAGAAACTAATACGTCAAGTATTAAAAAAATAAAAGCTGATATGTATGCTATTAACCATAACAAATTTGAGTCAAATTAGAGTGCTGCCGTACCCTTATATCTTAACATCTATTCTAGAATCTTTAAAAAAAAACAAAATAAAACATTTTATTGAATTATATAACTTGATTCACTATAAATAGTCTTAAAAGCTTTTATTATTTATAAAATAATTAACATATGTGTTATATTCAAAATTTTCAAAAAATAAAATATATAAAATTTCACAAAAATAAAAAAGATGTAAACTTTTCACAAAAATAAAAAGATATTCTGATTGTCAAAATTTGACTAAATCAGATCACTACTATTAAAAAGATATAAAAATACAGTTTGATATTGTATAGTACTTAAAAAAAGATCACTGTCATTATCACTTTCGTCATTGTATTTTTTTAAAAGTAATAAAAGAGTTCAACAGATAATACTTTATTAATCTAAATTTACGAATATACCTCATCGCAGGAACATAAGTATATGTCCATCATGTTGCATGCAAGCATAAACCTAGTTAGATTTAGTGAAGTTTTTTAAAATATAAAATTTATTCTTATGTATTCATCATTTCAATCTATTGGGATAACCCTAAATCATTTTAACATGACAACGATTATCGTAACAGATAAATTAATATCCAAAATGGTGCCCATATTCTTAGAACGGAGTATGGTCACCATTACAGGTGAAAGTGAAAATACGTGTAACATTACAGTTATGTGGATCCGAGACTTAAATGTTTGGTTCGTGAAGATACACGCCCCACCGCACATGCTATCCCTGCTGGCCATCAGCAAAATCTTAAGATGAATATAACTAGAAAAATGCTATTTTTGGGGTCAAAATGATCCCCAAAAAATCAGGACTGATGTGGCGTTATCCACATCATCCAATTATTTATTATTTTTGATATTAAATGTCTTGAAAAAAAAGTACATTTAATATAATTTTTTTGATAAGTGTAAAATGTGTATTTTTAAAATATTGAAATGTGAGAATAATCACTTTTCAAGTATTTTTTTAAATATTTTGGTTGATATGGACAACGCGACATCAGCGCTGATTTCTTTAGGATCAAAATGACCCTAAGAATAGCATTTTTTATATAACTAATGGATAAATTTTTAGCTATATTCATGGTTGCATGCAACACAACGTCCATTTTTTATGTTTCATAATATCAGGAATCACAATCACCATAGTAGGATGGTTTTCCACTATAATTTGGAATTTGCATATTATGACACAAGAGCTACGTACACCTAATTGACCTTATTTCTTTATATATATAGAATGACGATGACGATAACGTTGATATACTTTAATAGCTATTAACATCCTGTCGGATCTAAGATCCCCTCATAAAGTGAATAGTTGAAACTTTTGCAGTTAAAGTAAAAATTTTATATTTAAATTCCACAAATATTATCTAACGGAAATTTTATCTCATCTGAATTCCATGGAGTATAATACAAATATTTAAGGGCTTGTTTGATTTGAAGGAAAAATCGAGGAGGGAATGAGAAAAGCAAAGAAAATATTTTCTCCCATCGTTTCGACTGTAAGGGGGGAATGAAAAATTGATGGAAAATTTTAAAAAACAAAGAAAAATTTTCCCTCTATTCATTCTCTTCAAATTGTAGAGAAAATAAGAAGAAAGGTGAGTAAATTACTATATTATCCCTCAACTCACTTCAAATATAAATAAAAAAAAACTTATTCGTAATTTTATAATTTTAAAATATTTAAATACTATATTTTCTCTTCATTCCTCTTTATTATCCAAACAAAGCGTAAGTCTGTCTAGACTAGAAAAAAAGTTGAAACTATTCAATGGGTAAAACATGAATCAATACTATTTGTCACGTTTTTCTTTCTTAATTATTTGGCACGCTTTAGAATATTGCTCAGCACAAATCATGTGCTAAAATAAGAAATAGGGAGAATTGCGTTTCAGCCCCCCCGTTTCCCAAAATTGATGTTTCAGCCCTCCGAAACGCGTTTCCCCGCCGACGTGGCGGCGCGCGCGTGCCGCCACGTGGCGTTTCGGGGGGCTGAAACGCGCGATCCCAAAATTAGGGGGGCTGAAACGCAATTCTCCTAAGAAATATGGTAAAGTTGATCTGTCACTTCATCTAATTAGAGTGAGGGAGACTTGCAGTAGGGTCGACAGATCTAAATATATTATACTTAGATTCATATGTCAGAAATTTTTTATATTTAGGTCCAAAAATGTTACACTTAGGCTATTTAACAAAAAAATCAAAAGTTTTCAAAATATTGTCATAAGCTATCAATAAAGTGTTAGTATTATTTTTTAACATCAGTTGTATTATTTTTTAACATCGGATTCAGCCCATATACTTTTCGCAACTCAATTTAGCTCCTGTTTAATTTTTGTGCCATGTCATTTTGACTATTATATTAATATTTTTTAGAAAAAAAATTTAATATTAAGATTATATATTTTGATAAGATTTACGATTTTTATTTCAATATTTTTTTTTAAATACTTCTAAATAGGCATTTTGAAACTTCGAAAGGATTAACGGGTCAGATCTAAAATTCGATAGCACTTCGGAGCCTTCAAATAACTACTTAGAAATAATTTTAAAAAAAATCAAAATCAAAATTATAAATTTTATTAAAATTTATAATTTTTACCTTAATTTTTATAAAAAAAAATACTAATATAATAGTTAAAAAAATAGAATACGACTTTCGAAAGAAACGATAAAATAGAATAGGCCAAATGTCATCCGCACTATCCGGAAATAGAAGCAATTAGTATAATTGTCACCAGAAAATTTTTGAACCCAAAATTAGCACCTGTCAATAATGGGTTAACGGCGCGTCTGACGTGGCACCGTTTTCTCTTCATTTTGGTCAGTAGAAACAATTTCTTTTTTAAAAAAAAAGCATTTCAAACCTCTCGGAATGGGATTGCACGATGACTGCAGAGAGTAGATCTCCACATTGGTGAGATTAGAGAGTCAACGTCAAAGAGCTCACACCGCCGGAGTGGTTCATGACGGTGCCGCCATGTGATCGCCAGGAGAACACGTCGGAGCGTAAGCTCATTGACTTCCTCACAGTTACTCAAAGACTACCATCTTCCCCGACCTGAGATTTAGTCTGCAGAGGTTCCCGACCATCAAGCGAGAGCACATCAGAGTCAACTCGGAATGAGACGATTGACGAGGCTACATTAGCGGGCAACTGCTCCGTTATCAAAATCCTAGTGCCTCTATATTCGAACAAGATCAGCATCAAAGTGTACCAGATAATACACTACAGCACGACAATTTAAACCATGAGCACGCTCGAGAAGGCACCGTACATTCCCTTCAACAATGGGATCCCCATGACGTGCGTGTTGGAGAGAGTAGACAATGAGAAGGGAGTGATGGACCATTCGAAAGAGCTGCGGGAGTTAGGTGATACCAGAGGTGGACAGTGAATTTCTGGAGAATGTCGGCGAGGATGAAGAGGAGATTCATGGAGTAGGGATCGTTGGTAGAGATGAAGTGGAAGGAGAGCAAAGGGACAACGAAGAGGACGACGGAGCGGTTGATACCGGAGCAATGGTCGGGAGTGAAGATTTTTCACCATTTCACTGAGCCGTAGGCCAAGATCATCGCCACTTACAGTGGCACCATCCTCAGAATGTGGTGCCACGTCAGACGCGCTGTTAATTTTTTAACGGTAGGTACTAATTTTGGGACAAAATTTTTTTTAATGGCACTTATACTAATTACTACTATTTCCGGATAATACCGATGGAATTTGGCTAATAGAATATTGTAGAGTAGAATGGCTTACTTGAAAGGAATTTCTAGGAAAAATTATATATCAGTATCTGCTTTCAAAGTTTCAACAAATTAGTCCTTAAAAATGAAAAAAAACGTCTGACGTGGCAATGCGCGATATCATATCGCGCATTTTTTTATTTTTAGGAACTGATTTGTATCGGCCTCTAAAAATAGAGGGCTAATATGTAATTTTCCTAAATTTCTAAAGCAGGTCTGAAACGACATTATCCCCATTAGATTTATTCAAAAATAGCAACAAAGATTAATTAATTGATTAATATGAATTCAAGTATTAGAGTGCGTACCAGGCGAAGCTCTACGGTTGGGAATCGCGCCTGAAACAGCAATCCGGCGTCCTCCGGCAGCGGCGCACCGCCGCAGATGACTTTCTTCAGTGTCGACAGGTCGTATTTTAGCATTTCTTCCGATCGCAACATCGCAGCCACCACCGGCGGCGCTACCGTCAACTCCGTGACCCCGTACTTCTCCACCGCCGCGAGCATCTCCGACAACGGTCGCTGCCCACCCATCACCACCGTCGTTTCCCCCAGCGCAATCCCTTTCAACAAGCCCGCGAAACCCAATGAGTGAAACATCGGCGCAGACAGAAGCATCACGTCATGTCCCTGCCGGTGCCGGCGGCGACTGTCATCGAAGCTGGCTTTTTCCAGTTTCGAGAAGGTAGCAATCTGCGCGATGAAGCTCCGATGCGAGATGGCAGCGGCCTTCGCTCGGCCAGTCGTGCCGGACGAGAACTGGACCACGGCCACGTCAGACTGCCTAACCTCCGCCGCCACTGTATGCTCCGCACGCGCGGCGGCAGCGGCAGTCATCATTCCCTGGAAGCGAGGCGAATCCAGGAAAATAATTCTAAGTCCAGCGGGGAGTTTCGTGGCGGAGGAAGAGGTAGCGAATGCGATATTAGGGTTTACGAGGGTGGCAAGACGAGACATCTCTCCGGCGGTAGCCATGGGGTTGGCGGGGACGGTAACGACGCCGATGGACAGTAGAGCCAGGTACAGTATGGGCATCTCGAGGCAGGATGGTGCGAGGATAACCGCCACGTCACCCTTTGAGACACCTGCATCGAATGCCAGCGAGTAAGCGAGGTTGCGAACGCTGGTAACGAGGTCGGTGTAGGAGACGGCGGCGCCGGTGACAGCGTGGATAAGAGCGGGTTGAGAAGGGAGACAGGAAGGGAGAAGAGAGAATGCGTAGGCAGTGAAGGAAAGAGGGAGGGATTCCGGCGGTAGCGCCGCCGCAGATCGGAGGCTGCGGAAGGTTTGGGTGGCGGAGGAGTATCCGCTGCGATGGTCGGTATTCTTCGCCATTGGAGCAGCAGAGTGCTGCAGAGGCTTGCTTTACGGCAACTAACAGTTCTTCCATCCTATTAATGACAATATTTTACATTTTAATAGACTTATTTAATCATTAAAATAAATTTAAATTTTTATAAAAATTATTATAAATATTATGTAATTTGTATTTCATATAAAATTATAAAATATCTTTTTTTCATTTCCATATTATCTATATAATTTAATATTATATTTCTTTTACATGTGAAGTTATGTTTTTAAATTTCTTTAAACAATAAATTTTTTTTATTTATTTAGAAGAAAAATGTATATAACATATCTGTTTAATTGAAAAAATTATCAATACTTTCTAATAAAAATAGTATATGTTAAAATTTTTGATTAATTATAAAACTTAAAAATATTTTTGAATTATATTGATACACATATGGTGGATACGTTATCCGCTATTATAATATTAGTGCATATTTAATAGACACCTAGTAACTAATGATAATTGACTAATGATTTTCCGATTGCAGCGGTATATTTTTTAATTATCGAATTAATAAACATTTTATGACTAATTTTATAATTATTCTTTTCGATTACCGCTAACCAATAGCTTATATCTAATTGTTTCAAAGTATTAGGAATTTGGTATTCTAATAAATATAATAATTTGTTTTTTTAAATTTTTTGTCACGATTATAAAAATATCAATCTTGCCAACTAATACAGATATGCTAAGTAGTAGAAAAAGAACATCCATGTTAGTGTTCATGTTTAATTAAAATATTAAGAAATGCATATATTACTAGTGTAATTTTGCACATCTCTAGATATTAACAATATTTTACGAGCTTTTTTTTTTTGATAATTGCGTATCAGCCTCCTATTTTTGTGAGTGTGCAAATCAGTCCCCGAAAACGTATTTTTGGACGGCTGATTTGTAAAAAAAAAAAAAATTAACTTCTCAAAATACATTTTTGAGAACTGATTTACACAAATCTGAAAGAACGGAGGGCTAATACCAAAAGTTTCCTTTTTTTCGCTCATAAACTAAAATTATTGAAGTTGTCTATAAACTTAAACGACTTTGAGAGTTATTAAACTATTTAATTGGTTTGTATGAATTCAATTAGCCTTTATATATCCAGTTACGTAGCTAATAATGTCGTTGTTAGCTATCCTTCAATTGATCATATTTTCTATCTTTCAGTTGATCATTACATTAATAGAAGTTTAGGATGAGATGTAGCTGTCTATTTTGGTCATAAATAATTAAACATAATATTTATTTGTAGGAGTCTTAATAATCTTGATAATATATGTATTATCTTTATTAATAATAGATATCAACATAAATTATGATCCCAATTATATCACTGAAGAGTTCTTACGAATAGAAATGTTATAAAATATGGAATATTATAAATAGGTTAAATATTTTACAATTTATGAGTATAAAAAAGTATTAGTTGGTGATTTTGGATAAAAAAATAGAAAAATAAATTTTAGTAGCATTTGGAGAGGGACACGTGGCTTCAGTACTTTTGAGAAAAAGTCAATAATAGTGTAGAGAGAGAAGAGATATATGATCGTTTCATAATAATTTTATCATGTGGACCAGACCTAACTCGACGGGTTCAAATTTAAAAGGAGAATATCAATCACCTCAAAATCAAAACAGTAGCACTGATTTTCCTTTATCATTTTCATTTGGGAGACTTCCATTTCAGCCCTCTCGTTTTTAAAGTTGATAAATAAATCCTTCATTTTTATCCGTTAATTTTAACATTCTAAAATATTTATTTAGAATTATTATTTGAAGAAGTGTTCAATATGAAAGTTGTAAGTTTTTATGAAATCTATAACTTTCATATTAATTTTTTTTTTAAAAAATACTTTCAAGTATATATTTTAAGGCTCCAAAATTCAGCGGGTTAATGGATCAATTTTTAAACCCACTAAGACTTTAAAATCTCAAAACATCTATTTAGGAGCATTTTCTGAAAAAATATTAAACATAAAAGTTATAGATCTCATCAAAATCTATAACTTTTTTGTTGAAATTGTTTTCAAAAAATATTTATACAATGGTCAAAATAGTGTTAGCGTGAATATCGAGAGAGGAGTTTTTTTGAAAGTTTAAACAGTAACTAAGAAATTTAGAGGTTGATTTTGATGAGTAGGAATAATCTAGGGGCTGAATTGGTATTATCCCTTTTCATTTTTAGGACACTTTTTATGGTGTCACACACTTGTCCGGCCTAATCACCTAACAAAATTTCGATGCATCCGTAATTTCTAAATTTCCGAGACAATGATGTGATTTGAAGTTGGGCCTTATATATTATCCAATACACAGGAAAATGGGCCTTAAGATAAGGCCTAATCACCTAAAGTGGGCCATAAGAAAAGGTCTAATTACCTACATAAGGACATGTTCGTACTGTACGACTAGGTAAAATATATAGAAAAAAAAAAATGCCTGTCACCCACATTAAACTACTAAACAAAATTTTACCAAAAAGACAAGCTTTGGGGGTATTTTTTTTTAAAAAAAATTTCAATATAGATGTTGTAGATTTTGATAAAATATAAAATTTTATATTAATTTTTTTTCAAAAAAATATTTCTTAATAAATATTTCGAAGCTCCAAATAATAATATATTTTAAAAATAGTTTTGACATATGTTTCAAACCGTTAAACTTTTGAGCATTAAAACACCAATTTAGAAATATTTAATAAAAATACTTTTAATATAAAAATTATATTTCTTATCCAAACCTCGAACTTGTATTTAAAATTTTTTCTAACAAATCTTTTTCAAATTTTATTTGTTTATTTTAATCGAAACGGATAGTAGATTTGATGATTGTTTTTAGGACTTTCATATCAGCCCTCTTGATGTTTAAAATTGACGAATAAGTCCCTCATTTTTATTCATTAACTTTGATATCCTAAAATATTTATTTAGAAATATTTAATATAAAATTTGTAAATAAGTGTTCTTTAATATTATTTGTTTTTCATTAGAAGTAGATTTTGATGAAATCTACAATTTTTATATTAAATTTTTTTTAAAAAATTCTAAATAAGTGTTTTGAGGCTCCAAAAATTTGAGATCTATAACTAAAATTTTTTTGAAAAAATACTTACACAATGGTCAAAATGACTCCTATACGAATATTGAGAAGGATTTCTTAAAAAATTTAAACAGTAATTAGAGAATTTAGGAATTAATTTGAAAGAGTAGGAAGAATTTCTTATGTGGGATTTGCCATTATTTTTTTGGGTGCCACAATCAAATATCTAGAACTGTAATGAGCTCATCCTGACGTGTGAAATATGAAGGCACCACACAACAGATACTCAAATATATATATATATTTATATATATATATATATTACGTGGTCCTCGTGGAGACTTAAGTTTGTTCAGCTAATGGGCAACATAGACGTCCCCACCCACCTACCACCCCCATATTAGACCCAAAAGATTCGGACTACAATATAGAGATGTCAGCCTAGCGGGCCGGGCCGGTCCACACGGCTAAAAGCGGATCCTCTGCAGGTTCATAATTATATAGATTGTATGGCTCCATTTTTATATAAAAAAAAAAATTAATTTTTTACTTTGATAAAAATAATTATATATCGAAAAATAAGCTATTAGAGTATATAATTATAGTATATGTCATGAAAATATTGAATTGAAAAATTAGAATAAGATTTGAGAATTGAGAAGTAGTGTGTGAAAATTGAACGATGGAGATGTATTTATAGATGTTTAGTTTAAAATTTAATATTTGTTTTAAAAAAAAAAAAGCAACGGCCGCGCGGGTCCGCCTGCAGGCCGGCCCGCACAGATTCCACGGGTCGGCTTCTTGGGACTCGTCCGCACGACGTCCGGCACGGGCCAGCCCACGGCCCGCATGTCTGCTCGCACGGGCCGGACCGCGAGCTTTTTTAACATTTCTGCTACAACATTTAGAGAGGAAATTTAAATAAAAAAAAAATAATATGAAAAAATTACATTTGTAAAGTTGTGGAACATATAAAACTATATATGGTAATGATCTATATTTACCAAACCATAAAGGTTCCATTTTATGAGAACCTTCCACAAAAATCAGAAACTTCCATTTTATGAGAAAAAAGATTTTCCACAAAAAGGTTAGGATAATTCAGCAAGTGATGCTAGAGCAGCATACAATGCTTTGCAAAAATACTGCAGCACCTGACTGAACCACCTAAAATTTGTCCGAACATATTTTCTCTCTGTCTGAACGTAATTTACCAATTTATCGATCCCCAAGTAGAAAAAAAATACTGCTGCATTAAGTTATTTTCCTTTACCACCAAATTAAGCAATCACCCATTAAAAATCCATAATATTAAAAATATACACAATTATACTCCGAAAAAATCTGTCTCCCTACGCCATGCCCAAAATGACCACAAAAATACTATTAAAATATCAAAATTTCTAGTTTGGGCATCAGTTTAACCCATACGGTATTTAAATCAACTCAGATGTGTAATATACGATAATATAGCATTAATAATACTTTTGATATAATACTCGGAACATTATCAAACAGCATTAGTCCAAACAGTTTGAAAAATTGAATGCTAAATTATAAGCATGACATATCCCTCGTAAAAGATAGGCTGAAAATTTAAATCCAACAAGCGCTAGCTAAAATGGACAACCATTTCGCTCATTTTCCGATCAAAATATAGAATAAAAACCAAGCTCAGCAGTCAGATACCCAACAAAAAAAGAAGATGAAAACCTCAGAACACTGCTCAACTCAGATGCATAAAATACTACAATTTGACAGAATAGCATGTAATTTTAACTGTATAAAACTAATACAAGACCCAATCTTAACTGTTATTTGACATTGCAGCATTGTTCTACTGTCTTTTTCATGGGCTCAAGTGAAAATTCAATAGACTAGAGGGGTTAAACTGATAAAAGTTCTTCTGACAAGGATATAAACCCCCCAGTCTAATGGAAACTTTTCAAATAACAGTTCCAGAACTCAGGTGAAATCAAAGTATGTGTAACATGGCTCCTGATCAAAAGTGCTTCATATCTTCAAGAATGATAGAAATTTGCGAATGAAATGAGAGCGAAAACAAAAAGTCAGTCTACTGACTTTGAATTACATTAGTGAACCACAAGAATAATGCATTAAAAAAAAGTTTTGTGCAAAATGCACATTCTTTCCAGGGGAAAGTCGTATCAATTGTATTTCCGAGGGAAGAAATACCAAGTGATCGATTTTTGTCGGCATACAATTCTGGTACCAACGAAAAAAGTAGAGCATCACCGGCAATGTGAGAGACAGACGCCTACTGTCGAAACTTTTGCAAAGTGCAAAAGTTCTCTGCACATGTTGCCAGCAGGCTCTCATACAAGGGCAATGATTTAGAAATGATCTCATGTTTAAATCTAGATTCACCAAAGAACAGAAAGTGGCTTCCCCTTCTGGCACTCTTCTAGACAGTTCAGTGATAATTCTCGGAGCTGTTCTTCTATAACGCCAATAGGCAGGCATCCATCCAAGACCTACAATTTATAAGAAACGCTATGTGATTCTCATTTAACTCGGTATGTATTTAAATATCACAAGGAAGAAAAGTACAAAAGAAAAACATGTAATTACAAGCAATATAATCTTATCACTTTTTCCACTCCTAACAAGGAAGATATTTATAAATGAGAAATATTATTCTTCAGAATCATTTTGATACTGTAGATTTCAAGGTTGAAATGGCGTTCAGCCCCCTTTTTATTATTTAACAGAAACAATGTCATAAAAAAGTCCTCGACCACCATTCACATTATCTTTTCTTATTCTTCCAATTCAGATCTTTCAACAGAAAAATGTCATACAAAAGTTCTTCACAATCCACTTATACAAGTAATACTTATTCACCGTCATACATGGCAAACTAATGGAAACAAATAATTAATGTTAGTCAATATGTAACTGCAGGAAAAAGGACCACAAATTGTTGAACCTAAAAATGGCTTAAAGCCATTAAAATTGTCAAAGTTACTTTATACAAAAGGTGATTTTTAAATTACCTGCCACATAGAAGTCCTAAGCGAATGATAATGCTGTGCAACTTTTCTTTGAAACTCTAGCTGCTCATATCTTTCAGAGCCATAGCTTCCTCTCTCAGCCGCTTTCTAATATCAAATTAATTCTGGAATGCTTCAGAATCATAAAAGAAGAAATATACATGCTACAAAACTAAACATTACGTGATTTTGGTCTACCTCTGGTGGTATATCAAGATAAACTACCAGATCTGGAGCAATTAGCCCTTCTTCTGGAACCTGCAGGAGGCAAGATCTTTCTTCAGTACATATAATATTGGAGCAATTAACCCTCCATTACATTCTTTCAGACCTTACACCAATCCATATCGAGCCCTTTAGCAGCTGAAAATGCGACTCCAGAATAAGAATAGCGGTCGACGATCAGTGACGTTCCACTTCTTAGTTTACTTTCCATCAAAGCTCTGCCACACATAATGGTCCACAATTTAGCTTTTCAGAAGAAAACTCAAGTGCCAAGGTTTAGTCTTCCAAATCGCTTCTTTAAATTGTTTATTGAGTATTAGATGGTAGTAGTACTAGAATAAAAATGAACAGAAAAGAGCACAATAAAATGAAATTGCACGGCACCCACAGCTTTCCTTATTAACTAATAAAATTTTTATGACAATGCATTTCCTAGGAAGCACAGGAAGAAGTCATAAGTGAAAGTCAGATATGGACCAGCATATGTCCAATTTAAATTGGCAATGAGCAAGCATTCCACCATTACCTATTTTGACATAGAATATGCTATTAGTATTTCCTAAGCCTTTACACAAAGAATAGCGAGAGAAATTTTGTGGAGAATAACGGAAGTAACACCTAGAAGACGTTTAAGGTACAACAGATAATTGCAAAGAAGTATGTGAGTTATACCACCTGGAAACTCACTTAACTTTATCTGATTTGACTAGCACTCTCTCGAAAAGTAAAAAAGACCTATCATCCATGCACACTTCAAGTCACATCATCGGTGATACCTAGTCAAAGTGGTGCTTATTACTTACTTTCAGAAAAACAACTTTGGTTTGATACAACAGCTCTGAGATATTATTGTTGAAAAGCCTATACATCTGCATTTTCTAAACATTTTACCCTCACATGCACAATAAAGATAATCAAGTCTAAAGGACACACACACACACACACAAAAAAAACAAAAAAAAAAAACAAACTGTCCTAATTTTTCTTAACTACATCTCCAAAACAATTCATTCATCAATATTTAAATACCTACAAGTACGCCATTAACATAAGAATATTCACTAAATAAGTTAATCATAAGAGAATTAAGAGAAGATTGACTGTCACAGTAAGTGAGAAAAGAAAGTATGACAAACATAAGTTGATTTTAGCCATCAACAAGCTATCTTATGAGAAGGTAAGGTACTTCGAATAGCAAAGAAAACACAAACCTTTTCTCCCAGCGGTTTGCACTAAATAACAAATGAATTGCTCGATCATCCAAATCAGACTTATTAGAAAGATAAGCTGAAATCATTTGTCCAATAACAGTGGTCCTGTCTGGAAATCTCCATAGTTCAGCTGCATATCCTCTGCCAGTCAAGTATGAGAGGAGCCTCGATGACTGTGAGGTCTTCCCACTACGGTCTAGCCCTTCTAATACAATTAAAGATCCCCTTGGGTTGTCATCACGGCTATTATCCATTTGTAACTTCGGTGACCAATGCGTGGAGTGTAATGTTGTATAATATCTTAAACACCTCGAACTCCTCTTTGCAAACTTTCTAGAAGAAAACATCAACAGTTAGTATGTGCAAATTTGTTGCCAATGTATAATTCTCCCAACAAAAATAAGCAAAACTATATCAATTATGAAATTCAACGCTAATTTATGAGGAAAAAAAAAACTAAAGAAACAATAGATTTGACTAAAATAGCCACTTAGGATATTAGTCATATCTTGCTGAAGTTTCAGAACTCATACGCTTAACCACTAACATAAAAAAATTGACACCAACGATGAGGAAGGAAAACACCACAATGCCAGGAAGCTGTCGACTTACTCAATCTAGCTTAAGATAGAACTATTTAGCATTTTGAACTAAGAAATAGTTCTTACTGATCTTAAATGAACTGAGTTCAAAGTCCATCGCATCCATCAGCCAATGTCAAATTTAAGCAGAAAGGCAAACGAAATACACATATTGTCCTGTACTTGAGTTTCATATAGTTCCAATCAATTCTAGATTTCAAATTATCCTTTGAGGTCTGATGTCTAGACATGGTAGTTGATCAGGACGACATTCATAAAT
This sequence comes from Xerophyta viscosa, assembly GCA_002076135.1. Lineage (NCBI taxonomy): Eukaryota > Viridiplantae > Streptophyta > Magnoliopsida > Pandanales > Velloziaceae > Xerophyta > Xerophyta viscosa. The sequence continues at coordinate 292,415 of MJHO01000031.1, forward strand.
CAACTTCAAGTTTTGAGGAATAACAACAGTTACTGCTACCAAATAAACAGTTATATTAGAAAATTCATCTATTAGAGGGAACTTTTAACTGTAAAACTCGACGTCAAAGCTATTATTACGTGCCAGGCAGCACATTGTTTTACATGTCAGATGATACGCTCTATGCCGCCTAGTAAATCACCAGAACGACAGAGCATGGCCGGTTTGGCACCTCAGATAGAATAGCACGACCAAGTATCTTTTAGGTCACTAACAAGTTGTAAGGCCTTTTAACATGCACCAAAGGCATAATTAAGTAGCACGCCGAACAAAGTTTTGCATTTCTTTGGGAACTAAAGACTAACTTTGCATACACAACCAGGTTTTCCGTCCAATGACAATGATTTGTCAGGGAATGCTAATAAAGATTGCAAAATATTTCTGAATCGCATGGCTTACAATGTTTTAGTAACAGGAAAACTGCAGGCATGTGACATGTCCCTCCCGATCACCAAAAACTGGAAAAGAGACTAGCAATTTTTTATAGAAAGAAAGTTGCTGCAAAAGTTGAAGCAATTGTGCCAGAAACGATACAAAATATTTATAGGGTTTCAATACTTCAGATTCCAGATCTCGCAAAGATAATGTTTTCAAAAGATTTCAACATTTCACAATGTCAAACCATGGGCGAATCCACCATCTAGACAGTGGGGTCAAGTGCTCCCACACAGATACTGTGATACTAAGACACCAAGGCGGTGATCAATACCTCGCTCGGCCGCCGGATGAGTAGCCGGAGACGGAGCAATCAAGGGAGGAGGAAATTCAGTCGGCTGGAGAAAGACGGTAGTGTCTAGGGTCGATGAAGCGGGCTAGAAAATTGATTTAGAAGTTTGAGGCTTTAAAGCTAATTGGGCTAACATTTACTTTTGGGCCCATCAATACAGGAGATCTAAAAGTTTTAGAGAATGTACATTTATCTTGAACTCAAATGTTTTTTGTTACAACTGCAGTCCTCTCGTCACTATCCAGATTCGAGTCCGTGTGGAATGAAATTTCTCGCAGAATTTTTTAAAAATCTTCTGTACCCAATGGTAAAAGTCCCCGTTCATGTAAGGCCTGTACTCGGATCCAGAGCGTCGGTTGGGGCTGGGCGTGGGGTTTCCTGCGAGTTTGAGGTCCCTACGGGAGCGTGCGCTCATATTACGCGTTCCATCACGATAATTTCAAAAAAAAAAAACTGTAGTGCTCTTGCTTATGTTTTGTTAGTTTGTCTCGATATTACCGAGTTTTGCGAAGTTCATAAAACGCCCCTTCAAAAAATAATTCTAGCTCTATTTTTGTTGGAGTTCCTTATTGGCATTTCCATTGTAGGATTATTATTTTCTTTTATCTTGAATAGTGCATAGATAAATTGTTTGATGCTGGAACTGTTGGTGTTAAGGCTTAAGAAACCCGTAGAGACTTCTCTGAAAGATGCAAAGCTCTCTTTCAAGGACTTGGATGAGGTGATCCTTGTTGGCTGTTCAACCCATATTCCTGCTGTTCATGAACTTGTCAAAAAGATGACTTGGAAGAAGCCGAATGTTACCGTCAATCCAGATGACGTTGTCGCTTTGAGGGCTGCTGTTCAGGTTGATATGTTTTCATAAATTGTTTATTCCTGCCATGTTTTAGCATCATTCACGTTATAGGGTTATTTATACTGCACAGTGTGTGGGTGATCTTGTTTCTCTGCAGAGCTGCCGAAGTTGTCCCAGATTTTTGTATACCCAACTTGTTGCATGAATTGAACCATATTGAAGTACAGAAGGACATTAGAATGTTCAAATAAAACGATGTCATCCAAATTAGTCAAATGTTCTTGCAGTTTTAACATTCAGCCAAAAAGAAGATCACATTGGAAACGAAACTGCTCCGCTAATTCAACAATTCACACCAAATAATAACGCGTATGCGAGCACAAATCCATAGTTTATACTGTACTGCATAAAAGTAGAATACACTATCCATTACAACATGATACTCCCGACGAACAGTCATTCTAAGACTGACTTGGAGCACACCAGCATCATTCTGGAGACAAAAAAAACCACGTAAATCAAATGCAGAGATAAAACAAACCATGCAAACTTGTTAGTGCTAAATATTTTTTCAATCTGCCACACCTTTCCTATGTTCTTCATCGATCAAGCCGTGGATAAAACCGATCGTTTGAATAAACGGGTTGAGTGGGCCCCATTAACCGGGTTCTGTGTCGTTAAACCTTGTGCTCCAAAACAGAAGTAATGGTTCATCCGCTTGGTGTTCATGAACCCCGACTTATTATGCTGACTCTTTGTTGATGCGATGACATCCTCATCTTCCAAACACATATCACCAAGTTTGCAATCAGAATCATTATCTTTATTAGCAGTAGTAGATCTTGTAGGAGGAGCTAGGTGTGGCATGGCTTGTATCACACCGTGCGTCAGACCTGCAGTAAACTTTTTCTTTGCAGAAGGACTTGGCAATGAAGTCCTCACCGAAAGCGTTCTTTTGCTGTTGGGAAGTGACGGGCCCCGCACGAAACGTTCCCGTAGGGGAGTAGGAGTATCTTCACGGTCGTTCCATTTCTTCATCGAATCCGCCGAATCATCTTTATTTATCTTCTTCGACGTCTCTAACTTCTTATCCTTATGAAGAGGCCATCGGAGTAGGATCTTGAGTCGTGTAGCCGCACGGTTCACCGAGTTTTGCTTCTTGGAATCTGCGTATTCCTGATGATTCTCATCGATAGTCTCGAGATGCGTGCTACTCGAGCATGAGCTAGGCCTCCCGCTTCCTCTATCCATGGGAGTGATCTCTGCCACCTCGATTCCCGTGTACAAAAAGATCTCGGCATCAGATATCCTGAAGGATGTTCCTGGGCTATTGCCTATACCGTGCATTCTAAGTTGAGAAACAATTGCCGATCTTGCCTTGTAATCTTTCGAATTAGATATTCCACCTGCTGAAATTAACTGTCTTATCAAAATCTCCGAACACGGATCTCGAGGTCTTTGACGGAGGTGATCCAACGGTGTCAGACCGTCCACGTCACGGATATTGAGGTCGATAGATTTTACAGTCATCAAGAGCTCGACCAGATCAGAGTGCATATTACCAATCACAGCCATATGTAAAATAGTCCTCCCCTCTCTGTTTTTTCGGTTTATAATTTCTCTTAAATTTACCATATTGCCATTGATGAGTTGCTTCATGAGATCCATTTGTCTATCGAGTCTTCGAAATCCGGGGGTTCTGAAGCCCGCAACTGCCATATGTAAGAACGTATCTCCTGCGTTATTTGTTTGAGATGAACACGATGGCGATGTTTTTAGCAGAGTTTCTATGACAACTAAGTGGCCTCTGAATGCTGCAACGTGCAAAGCGGTATATCCATTGTTGTCTCTACAGTCTATTATATCGAATGATGCCACGAGATCTTCGACAATCTGCAAAATAATGGTCCTTCTCCATAATTTGTCACAAAAATCATACAATAATTGAATTATATGCTGCTTAAAAGCGACAAATGCGATGTTTAAAAATTGAAGTTAAATTGTTATTTTGGTGAAATTTCGGGAAACTTTGAGAGCTCAAGTATTCCTTATATGATCTCACTACAAATGTTGTCGAATAAGGCTAGACTATAGAGTCAGCAAAGTTCTCCTAAATTTCTGCCAAATGAATAAAGCTCATTTTATTACCATATTTCACTTTTGAGCAGCGCAAAAAATTCAAATATATAAGATATAAAAGATATAATACAAACTATTGACGATAATAAATCATGCGCTAACAAAATATGGCAGATGAAACTTCTCAGTATTTGAAGTTCGCAATTCACTACTTTATAATTTAACCAGGGTGATAGCATTGAATCACCTATTAAGGAAATACATGGCATCGACTTTGAAAAACAACCAAAACTCACAATAAACTAATTTAGTAAGTTGAATAATTAACAATTAATTGATCATTTAAAGTATTCTAACCTCAACTTGCCCTCTTCCGGCAGCTGCATGCAACAACGTAGATCCTTGAACATCTCTATAAGCCAGAATATCGGAGCAGTCGCAAAGAAGCTCCTTTAAAATTTCTAAATTCCCACCTCTCGCGGCTGCGTGAACAGCTCGATTCACCATCTCCCACCTAAAAGTCGACTCACCTCCACTGCCCGAACAATTTCTTTCCACCGCAAAATCGAACAAAACCCTAAAAACATCACAGTTCTTACTCCGTGCGGCCGCATAAAAAATATCAGTAACGCCGTACTCCCCCTCACCAAACACCATTAAAGGGTCTCTCCCGAGTAGCTCTTTTAAGAAGCTTATATCGCCAGCGGATGCAGCCGTATATAATAGCCATCCTCCGTAGCCGGCCCGAATGAGTGTGTTTTTGCCGTTCTTAGTCTCACACTCTAATAGTAAATTTCGGGCGACGAAAGCACGGTTCTGTGCAGCGTTAGTGAATCGCTCATCATCGTCCCAAACAACTTCAAGCCTCCGAATTCTACGAAGGGAGGTCAATTTGATTAGGAGGTTTGTGTCAAGATGGAGTAGTTCGCGGACGAGATCGTAGTGTCCGTTTGCTGCCGCCCAATCGATCGGTGATGCGTACCACCATTGATCTCCTGTGCTCTCCCACCTCAGTGGGAAGAAAGCTTCTGTCGGCATTGCTAACAAATTGATTATTGTTTTTTTTTGGTGACGATGGGCAAGAAAAGTTTGTGAAAAATTGATTTTTTTTTTTTTTTGATGAGTAGATAGGATTAGGATCAAGAATCAGTGTGAAAAGAAGATAACACTATGGAAATCAAGGAGTGGAGTTCAAGAGATGACTAGGGTAGGATTTTACTGCCATTTTATTTTCAAAAAAGAGGAAATTACTGCAAAATATTTCAAATCTAACTAGAAAAATGATCAAACAACACAGGGAGATAACTTGGGATTACAATAGAGTACCAGAGTTATGAGCAACAATTCCAAAAAAAGACCTGTGGAGCCAATAACAATGGAGAATCAGTCAACCATAAGATAAAACAAAAGAAAAAAACATGTTAGAATGAGAATCGACCAAATATCTTACATAAAAGCATTAATAAACTGAATAATGCTATTATTAAACTACAAGGACTGCAGAGAGTAATTATAAATGAAAACCTGAGAAGAAAACAAGGGACACTGGGACAGGTCATACCTCCATGACCAGACTCAAGAAGCTCTTGCTTGTTGGAAGTGGTAGTATCCAACTATATTTATAGCACTGAAGATGAAAATTACCAGAGTAAATGGGAGAGAGAGAGAGAGAGAGAGAGAGAAGAGAGAGTAAAGTTGGGAGCTTTGACAGTGCAGAGTGGGAGATAATGATGTGGACTTGTGCGCATGTGCTCTTATGGAATCAAAATCTCATTTTTGTGAAGGTCAGATTTCCCTGACATGGTCTTGTCTTGTTAGGTCAAGCTAATGAGGTGGGCTCATGATATTAGAGTTCAGTTCAAGTAAGTATTGCTGGAATTTTTTATTTATGCTACACTTTACTTAAAATAGCATCAAATTAACTAAAATAATTATAATTTTAACTATTATAATACTCAAATTTAACTCAAAGCTGTATATAAATTTAAACTAAATTAATATTAAGTGCAACTGAAATAGTACATTGAATGTTGAGAAGACGGTTAAAAAAAGGATAATAGAAACAACAATAACATGGTTGATTAGGGTTCTTAGGTTAGGGTTTGTTTCTTTTCTTTCCTACTTCCTTTTGGAACTTGAAAGCAGGAAATTATTACTATTAACCTTTTTAAAGAATTATCATGTGTAGTTTTAATAACAAAACGAAATCTTTTTGCTTGTGTGTACATAACCTTGCTATATTTTTCTAATATGGTATTTAATACAGTTTTGCGTATCTAGACGTTAATCAAGAACTAAAGCTTTTTTTTTTAAAAAAAAATAAATATAAGAAAATTAGTTCTACATGATTGATAATATTTTATTTAAAATTTTTAAAATATATTTTGAATGAATATTTTTAACATGACCAATAATAAACCATAGATAATAAGTTAATTTTTACTATACAGTTCCTAAGGCCTGCCATGTTAAGGAATTGTTTACTTCATATGAAATTGATAGAATTGGTAGAACTAAAAAGTGGACTCTCACTTTTTCGGTTAACTTCGTTCTGAGAATTTGTGTTTTGATGTTTTTAGAAGTGGAATATCACTTTCGTTGTTTATTTAGATCAGGACCGGTGGAAATGAGAAGTGAGAAGTTAGTTATCATATTACTTCGTATGGAAGGGGATAAAAAATTCAGTTTTATCAATTCATCGGTTCTCAATTTTAGTTCTTCTTTTTTCACTTTATAATTGATAGGAAGTGAGTGAAGTGATGATAGCTAGCTAGTGTCGATGATCATTAGTAGACATTGTAATGTAAATTGTAATGATTGAAATTATTTGTAATAAAATAAATTATTTACGTCTATAAAAAAAATAAATATTTATATAGACAATGATTATCAACAGAAATAGCTATTTATATATTAATTATTAAAAATTATTATTTATTTATAGCAGTAATAATAATTTAGATATTATTATTTATATAAAAGTAAATCTTTGCATATAAAATAGATAATTCGTTTAAATAAATTAAATCATATTTAAATGACATTTATTTATTTAATTATAATAAAATGATTATATATATATATATATATTGTCATCCATTTCTCTCTCATCTTTGTCACTTCTTATCCACTTCTTACCCATTTTCATTTTAATTTGTTATCCACCATTCATCCAGTTCTCTGAGTTCTCATTTGTAACCCACCTACACAGTGGCGGATCCAGAAATCCGCCGCAGGGTAGTCAGAATTCTTAAGCTATAAAATATGACGAAAATTTTTAACATCATACTTTGAAGTATTAATTAAAAATTAATCAAAATAATAAAATTGCAGTTGTAATTACCACAAAAGAGAAATTACGTATAAGTCTAAGAAAAACTGAAAAGTTACGGGAGATCGAAGACCGCTGATGGCGGCATATCTGTGCGCTAGAAGCCAGTAGTGCAGACAGACGGGACTCAGTGACGACATCGCGGCGGGCAGTGGCTTCGAAGCAAATTAGGGTTGGATTATATTTGGGAGAGTGCGCGCCGAAAGGGATAGGATGAGAATGGGGTAGACAGCTACACATTTAAGCCACCTAGGGCGAAACAACTAGATGAGAAAAAAATATAGCAGTTACTGGATGAAAAAAACAAAAAAGAAAGAAAAAAAAGAAGAAAAAGCACAAAATTTGCACAGCAGACTCGAAGCCGCGACATGAGATTATCGTGCGCACTTCCTTACCGCCGCACCATTTACAATAACTGTTATGTTGGATCGATTTACATAACTATTGCATCCAAAATGCAGGGTAGTCAGTTGACTATCCTATTTATACGCTAGCTCCGCCACTGCACCTACACTCGCTTCTCATCTATTTTTCTTTTCGACTTTTTACTTTTTCATTTCAGACTTTTCATCTATTTTTTAACTTCTCATTGTAAGTAAACATCCTAAGTATCAAAAAGAGTTTATGATTCAACATCTTTTACCTAGAATGCACGGAATATGACATGGGTAAGAGGACACAACAAGACATGAAAAAAAAACTAAAAAAAATATAGAATATGTATACGGTTCGGACACGTGTAAAAAAATAAATAAATATAATAATAAATATAATATTTAAAAATATAATAATATTTAATAACAAAATTTATACGTAACGTAATATTTTTATATTTTTTTAGATAAATTTAAACATAAGAATCTAATTATATCAATATAAAAAATTGAATATATTACTATATTGTAATATTGTTCATTATATACTGTAACTATTATATAATATTTTATTTAAAAAAAATTCTTGAAAAAGTAAAAAAATAATATAAATACGGACATGTATGTTAGACATTCTGTCTGACGTATTCGATACACGTGTTTGAATTTTTTTTTTTTTTAAATTTATTTTTCAGACATGTTTGTGATGTGTCCGATACGTATCTATAAAATATCGATATTGAATATTGTACGAATACTATACGGAATAAAATGTTAGTCTTTTAGTTGATAAGCATTCCCATCGGAATTAAAATAGTGGTGTTATAAATTCTAGGACAGAATATTTATATGATTTCTTCTTCCAAGATTTGGAATTCAATGAACAACATGTTTGTGCTCTGATTCATGTAAGTTTTTTAAACCCTTATATTATGCTAATAAAAGATTTTGTACTACACTCTGACATAATGAATGTTTTAAACTCTTAATTATATCCAATATTGTTAAACCACTACAATAATAATATTTAATTATTTATAGATTTTTTAGCAATACTTTATTCTCAAAAAAAAAAAAAACACTGCAGTCAAGGTGAGGAAGGGTGCAATGGATGAGAAGTGAAAAGGATGAGCAGAATTACTAATCCTATCAATACTATTTTGATCTTATATATTGTTTCCATTGATAGGAGTAGGAATAAAATGTACTCAACTATTAAGGAATAAAATCTACGACAATATTAAGAAGTTTTTTTTAAAATTTTTAAAAAAATTCATACGCCATATTATGGAGGGTATAACTTAGACCCCTATGAGTGATAGTTTATAAACCATTCATATCAGCAGTCGAGCTATCTTGTTAAGAATTTTTTTTTAAAATTTTAAAAAATTCACATGCCAAAATTTTTAAAAATTCATATGCCATATCTTGTTAAGAACATTCATAGAAATTTTAATTATAGCATCTAATATGGATGATTCACCTATTGCTATCAAAATGATATACTATATCGGGATATATGACGCAACTGATGTACTGTATAGTTTTGATTGCATCAGAGTCTACTGAAAAATAGCATCTCGTTTGCATATAACACGAACATGATGAGAGGAAAGGACCATGTGAAGAAAAGTTTGTTATTAAACAATATATAACAGTGGATGTAAAGTGATGGAGGTGGTAGTGAGCATCTTTTTTTTTTTTTCTCTTTCTTTTGCATCAGGAAGACAGCCCATGAGACCCTTGAATGGACCCTTATCTTCTAGGGATCTTAGGATCTAAAAAAAAGTGACATGCTACATTATTTATCAGACTATTAGTTCTGATAAAATATATGATTGTATTTTTTTATATCTCTGAATATATAATTTATCGATTACGAGATACGAAAAAATATAAATCGAATTTTTTTTTTTTTTAGATTAAATATTTGTGCCTAATAGATTACTCATACTTATTAATGCAACAACTTTTGTGAACAAAGCCACTAGACGAGTAGTTAGAAATTGACATCGAGGAAAGGATTGTCCGAATTCCACATTCATTGCACCAATAATAGGGAGTTCGAATCCTAGATTCAACAAATACTAAAAAGAAATTAAAGAATATACGACTATTTTGTTTACGCCTTTCTTAGAAAAATAAATAAAATAAAACCAACCCAAAAGGGATGGAAATATCTTTGTTTTGGATGTTATGCCACTATCATACAACTGTCCTTCAGTTACTAAAACTTTTTTTTTTTTTTGAGATTATCGTGAAAAAAAAAACTCTTATATGTATAGTATATTATATAAGACCATCATTACAAATAAATATATAAATAATACCTTTTCATTTGCCATTAAATGAGGAGTTTTAAAATTTTGTTTTTTTTTTAATCTGACAGATCCGATATCTACTAGAGTTGAAAAATAAATACTTCGCAGTCTTATAGAAGATCCTACATAGAGCACAGAGAAAATAAATACTTAGTAGTCTTATAGGAGACGGCATTTACAAAATTTGAATTTGAAATTTCTATTTTATAAAGTGAAAGCCCTACATCATTTCATCTTCCGAACAACAAGTGTTAGATTAGTTTCATTATTGTAGCTCAAGGTAATTGTATAGCTTTTATGATTGATGCTGTAATTTTCATAAGAAAATGTTAGGGCATTACTAATTATTCACCCAAAATTTCAACCATAGATAAAATTTTTCAAATTATCTGAAAGTTGTATGAGCCCTACTAGAAAGGTGATTTTCAAGGTGTTTTTTTTTTTTTAATTGGTAAATTTTTTGTGATTTTTTGGGGTGCATGACCATCACTCTTTTAATAAAGAGAAATGATATTCTTAGGGTCATTTTAACCCTGAAGAAATCAAGGTTGATGTGGCACAATCCCGCATCAGCCTAAATATTTAATAAAATACTTAAAAATTAATTATTCATATATCTCAATGTGTTGGAATTAATTATTCACATATCTCAATATGTTGGAAATAATTACTTTACACTTATTAAAAAAATTACATTAAATTTGCTTCTTTCTAAAATATTTAATAGCAAAAAGTTATAAAGATATGCTGACGTGGCATTATGCTACATCGGCCCTGATTTCTTCAGGGTCAAAATGACCCTGAAGAATAGCATTTCTCTTTCATGAACCAAGCAAAACAATTTTTTGCACAGCCTACCAAATCGACCATATAAGATGAGAATAATTCTAGGGCACATATCAACCATACAACATTTACGTTTGTCGCGCTATCATGTCAGTAAAATTAGGAGCTGATCTAAAAAAAAGACTAATTTGTCAAATATTTTAAAAGTAGCAACTCAGTAGACAAAATCCCATAAAATCTTTTAAGTATTGACCGTCAAATGTAATTTATATCATACATTTCAACCCGATATGTAGTGTATTAAGGTAAAATCCCTTCCAGCCAAAAATCACTGGGATTCGAATTACTGACCTACCCCTTATGAAGGACATGTCATGATCTTCTTCTAACATCCAGTTGCGTTAACCAACTGAGCCAACATTTGTTGTTGAAAATTATTTTCAAAATTAAATTTAAGTATTGTGGGAACCAATTCCATATGAGACAAATCCCATATACGACAAAAGCTCTTACAAGATTTATCTTAATTAGTCCCACGTTGACTAAATAAGGAGAAATAATTGGTTTATATACGATTTTTATAAGAAGTTATAGTTTCGACAAAAATGGCTAGTTGGTTAATGCAACACAGCCCACTTATGTAGGCCTGAAATATTTTATGGTTAAAAGATAGCATTTGGCTTCGGACACACGAATCGCGACGTGCTGGATTCAAATATATTTTTATATTTTAATTTTTAAAATTTATTTCTAGAATTTTAAAAAGGATCCACTTACCATTCAACTTTAAAGTCAAACATATTGATTAGGATAATTGTAACTACAAGTAGTCAAGAAAAATTACAACTGCAGAATATTTGAACAGTTGCAACTATTTAAAGAAGTGTCTTTTCAACTTTTACTTATCCAATATAAAAGAACATCTCTGATAGTGTTTATTGTAGAAAGCACTGCTAGATTTAGATAATTCTGTATTACTGGTGTGTTCAGTGATCTAGTGTCGCTAGTGCAAAGCACCGCAATATAAGTTTTTATATCCTAGAGGTTACCGAAGAATCTCTATTGTATTATCTAATGAAGACGAATAAAGCTTTAACAAAAACGACATTGCAATATATCTAAGAGCCAGTTCTTTGAAGATCGGACTGTTATTGCAATTTCTGTATAATTTTATAAAAGTTGTTTGGTAATTCTCTTAAATCCATCAACAGATGTGATGATGAGGATAGAAAAAGTTGCATAGCGACGGTACAAAGCATGTCCCTCAACCAAGCAAAAAGTTAATGGAGGGGGACCTCCTCTGGATGCCTTAGGAAGGAATCCACTTGATAACTTTTCATGGCATTGTCCCCTCTTTGAGGTCCAGCCCTATGAAGATATGTATATGAGTGGGAACGAGCCGAACTGTTCGTGGACTGTTTGAATTCAAACTTGTTTAAGCTCAACTTAAATTTTGGCTCGAGTCGTAATAAGTTCGAGTCGAGTTCGAGCATATATAGATTCAAGCTCGATTAATTATACAAGTAGTATCGCATTAGCCGCTCGTTGGGCTGAAAATGAGCCGAGATGCTTGTGGGCAGTTGAAACTCGAAGTTATTTAAGCTCAACTTGAGTTCGAGCTCGAGTCGTTATAAGTTTGAGTCATGTTTAATATAAATTCAAGCTCAATCAATTATAGGAGTAATATCGCATGAGCTGCTCGTTGGGCTGAAAATGAGCCAAGCTATTTGTGCGTAGTTCGAACTCGAACTTGTTTAAAGTAAACTTGAGTTCGAGCTTGAGTCGTATATGTTCGAGTCGAGTTCGAGCAAAGATTCAAGCTCGATTAGTTATACGAGTAGTATCACATTAGCCGCTCGTTGGACTGAAAATGAGTCAAGTTGCTCGTAGGCCGTTCGAACTCAAACTTGTTTAAGCTAACTTGAGTTCGAGCTGGAGTCGTAACAAGCTAGAGTCGAGTTCGAGTAGGGCTAAATATTATCCGAACTTACCCCAAAAAATCAACCCGAACCAATTTGAATAAAGTCAAAATTTGGGTTCGGTTTGAGTTAATAAATTCATCATTTCGGGTAAACATGTTCGGTTCGGGTTTGGCGGTTAAATTTTTGGTTCAAGTTTCCGATATCCATTGCCGTAACAATCCAGCGCTTAGTGGATTTGTTTGGGGATTTGTTTCATGGAATCATGGACGTGAGCTGAATCAGAAGTAGGTGTTGTAACTTATGAGCTCAATCATGACCGTTAATATTTGATAAGGTTACTGGAATCCGGAAGTAGTATCGTATTAGTCGGACTTGTTGGGCTCGCGCGCTTAAAAGAACTTTTCTATTTTTTTTAAATATATCGTCCAGTTCGAGTTTGAGCTCGACACGAGTTCGGCCTGATTAATGCAACCGAAGCGAATTCGAGCTTCTTTACTGAAGCACATTAAGTTCGAGCTTCGACCAAATTTGAGCTAAATAGTACACGACTCAAAAAACTCCTAGTTTTCATCTCATCTCTATTCATGCATCCTGACGTGAGCACCTCAAACAAATTGGATTAAAAAATATATCTGATGGTAGGACGGAACAATGCTATCTCATGTTCTACAAAGTAGACGTAGCCGTCTCAATTCTTCGGACGATCTCAAAACATTCACAAAAATCACGTAAATGTGGCTAGCATCTCCATCACGGACAAAACTACTCACTCATAATAAATTACATATTAAACCATACGTAATTAATCTCCACCATACATTCATTTCGTAATTCATACATTTATCTCGTGATCCGCATAAATTATAACTATATATATTGTGATAGGTGGTCATGATATTACTACATATTTCACGCGATTTATTGTGTAATTTTTTTGGATGGAAAAAACTATGTTACTCAGTGCACACACACAATTCATACAATGCAACAAACAGGGACAAATAGATACCAAGACCAGACTGAAGGAGAACCTGTATAAAACATGACTATAATGCGCGACATTGAAGTTCATCATTTTTTCAAAAAAAAAGTTCTAAATATAACATTTTTAGGGTTTTCACGTGTAAGTTTTTCTGCAATGCATAGCTAAACATTCCATACGTACGCCGAAACATAGATCTATGAACCATAACCAATTCCCACACACAACCAATATAACACCAAAATATCACCCAAAAAAATTGGTCTTTGATCGTAGTCACATAAAATCCAGTAAGTAATAAGCAATGATGTACCATTTTACCATATAGTAAAAGCAAGATTCCAACATAAAGGTTTCAACGCAAAAACCACAAAAAAGGCTTACTATTTTAATGCAAGTTTTTGGGATGCCGTGTCAGCTCGGAGTGCAATTTTTTTTAAGATAACCAGGTGAAATTTTTATGCGCAAATATCAAATATATCACTTGAAAGAATTTTTTTCTAAACATAATCCTTGAATTATGATCATGAAGTAAAATACCAGATAAGTATATCTGACGTAACTTCATAATATTTTTTTATTTTTCAAAAATTTGGTAAAATATTTCTATCACACTGCAGCGACATTGACTCGAACTCATAAATAATGATCATTAATTATTTATCCCACCAACTGAGCTATTCCGTGAAGTAGAATAGGAAGGTCGAAATACTAATAACATATGTGAAGTATAGTTCTTGGCTCTGATAGAATTATTTTCTTTGATCCTAGCACGGTTGTTCAGCTTCACGTGTTGCTTTAGATCTTCAAATTGAAGAGTTTCTTGGGATCTGTACTGTCCTTGATGGTATTTGCACCATGAACTGTTCATTTCTTTGATTTACCGCCAGCTGAATATCGTCTGAAACCACCGAGGGTTATTTTTTGAGATTGTCAGCGTTCCTCAAGAGACTCTTTTATCTTCTTGCCATAACTCTTTGGTAAAGCTATTCGTCCGATCAAATAGTCCGAAAATAGCCCTAATGCGTGTTCTTGTGCCTCAAAATCAGCAAAATCATAGATTTATTGATCTCAAAGCTCGCGGATATTTGTTCAGACTGTTTTCGGACTAAAATATTCGGACCGAACAACTTTTTCTAACACTACCTATTGAATTTACAGTTAAAGAGAAAATATGTTTAGAAGGAGATTAAGGTGTGCATTGGGGAGTTGGGTCAATCCGAACCAATGTGAGCCAATCTGAATTGTAAAAGGCAACCCGAACCGAATTGTTGGGGACCAAAATCGATCTGAGTTTGATTCCAAGTTCCAACAAGACACGAATCGATTTTAGTTTGGATCGGTTTGGATCCATTCGGCTGACTCAAATTATTAGCTAAAATTGGGTCAGTCCTGAATCTATCTGAATAGACAAAAAGCACCCAAATGGAGCTGAATTGACCCAAACTGCTACAATGTTTATCAGAACCAAAATCGGAACTGACCCTTAGGACTTGTTTACTTAAAGATAAAAGTGAAAAAAAATAGGAAAATGAAAAAAAAATGAAAAAGAAAATCAGTTTTGTTAGGGATTGTTTATTTAGAAAGAAAAGAAAAAAAAAGTTAGAGAGTCAGGTTTTTATTACTTTTAAAGAAAATGAAAAATATAGAAATTGAAAAAATGAGATAGTCAGTTTACTTATTTACTTAAATAGAAAAATTTAAAAAAAAAGGAATTATTTTTCTTTAACTTTTGATTCTCTATATAATTTTTATTTTTTTCACTTTCACACCAAAACTAAATATGGAAGGAAAGTAACAGTCATTAGCATTTAATAATTATTATTTCTATATTAATTAAATATTAATATGTTATTACAAGTAAATTTTATATAGTTATAGTTAGTAAATATTTTAAATTTTATTTTAATAATTATATGATTTGTAATAAGCAAATATTATAAATAAAACTATGTATTAATTTTATAATAATTTTTAATAATTTTTTTAAATTTAAATAAATAAAATTACTAAAATATTAACTGAATAATATCTTTTTAATTATTAGTAATAAAATTAATAAAATTATTATTTATGAATATTTTATTAAAAGATGAAATGTTTGAATATATTATTAAAAAATATTATTTTTTAAATATAAATAAATTTTACTAACTATTTTCAACCTGATATATTTGTAGGTAAATAAAAAAATTTCTATTTTTTTTCACTTTACGATCTAAAATAACTAAGAAAATTTAAACTTTTATTGTCTTATCCATTTTTCGACACTTTCTAATTACTACTTTTTTTTTATTTTTTACTTTATCATTATTTCTTTCTATTATTTTACTTTTCTATTTTCACTTATAGTAAACAGCCCCTATGGTGGACGTGTACAGTTGAGATTCAAGGATCGGGATGGGTGTTTGGGAGATGAACGGATGAGATTCAAGGGAAGCCATAATTCTGAAGGCCCAAAGGTTTGTTGTAGAGATTTAGCTTGTTGCCCAACATTCATACGAATTAAATGTATCATTTATTGCCTGCTTGAGCTAAGACAAAGGGCAAACAAAAATGATTTTCTTGACTATTTGAACCAACAAAATAGCACTTTTGAACAGGAAGCGTCAAAAGCTAAGAGGAAACCGGATCATCTGTTCCATTTTCTGCTCTATTTTCTGCTATTATATTCTAAATAAATATCAATATTATTTACTTTTTTTTAAAAAAAAAAATAAAAAATAAAAAATTTATAGATTTTGACGAGATCTATTTTTATATTAGAATATTTTTTCATAAATAAATAAATGTTCTGGTGCTCAAAGTCTTAACATACTTACGAGTTTTAGAAATTAATTTTAAACATGTTAATATTTGGAGTCCAAAATATTAATTTAAACGTATTTTCTTAAAAAAGTATATATATATATATGGGTGTAAAAATAAGATACGAAAGTACAGAGCAGGAATAGAAGATTTCTGTTCCTCTGAGAGACATCCCAGATCTTGGTACATAATAATGGTAAATAATCAGTAGCCTTGTCTTTGTCGCTGCACCACAAAGAGTCCAAATTTTGCTTGAATCCTAAAAAGAAATACCTACAAGAATATATAGAATAATATTTGTCACCCAACTTATTCACAAAAAAAATTTACCAATCCGTATGTTTAAGAAAAGAATTTAGAAGTATTTTTTTAAAAAAAATTCAAATATAAAAATTATAAATTTTGACGAGACATATAACTTTTATATTAAAAATTCATAATAAATATTTATAAATAGGTGTTTAAGGCTCCAAATTTTAACGAATTTTACATCTAATTTTAAAATCCGCTTCGAACCCGTCGTTAAACTTTTGAACCCAAAATAACTATTTAAAATTATTTTTTGAAAAAAAAACTTTCCATATAGAAGTTTTAATCTTATCAAAATCAACAACTTTTATTTTAAATTTTTTTTCAAAATATATTTAAAACTATTTTGTAATATATATATATATATATATTAATATATATTAGTGAATTTTTTGTTGCGTCCAGCAGATAATTCGGCAATATACCTCAGCATCAGCTTGGTTCCTTCTTTTTTTATCATTTTTTTTTTTCCTGAGGATAGTGCATCGTGTTCTATATCCACTTATCTTAGAGGAGACTCACTTATGGCCGTCTAAGAGCCGAGTCTTTTAAACAAAAACCATTATTGCTTGAATCAACATAAAAAGATTCATTACTTTGTTCGTATCATTTCTAGTTATGATTTTATTACGTTCAACTGCTTGTGGTAATTTCTTAGACGACCCGACAAAAATCCATTCAATTGATTAGTGCCCAACCTCATAAACAAGCCCAATTTGCCTAACCATGGTCCATCACCACTCTCACCGCCTGACCCAAAAAATTTAGGAATAACTATAAATTAACATCTAGATTTTGTAGATCACTCTTTCAATATATTCATATCGGAGTCATTTTTATCATTATATATAAATATTTTTAAAAAAAAAATTTAATATAAAAATTATAGATTTTAATGAGATGTATAATTTTACTATTCAATAATTTTTTTAATATACTTCCAAATAGATATTTTGAGACTTTAAAGTCTTAGCACATTTTAAAATTAATTTATTAATTCGCTGAATTTTGAAATCTCAAAATATTTATTTAAAAATATTTTTTTAAAAAAAATTTAATCTGAAAATTATATATCTCATCAAAAATAATTTTTGTTTAATTTTTTTAAATATATTTAAGATAAAATTTTGAATTATTCGGTGCGCCTAGCCTTTTTCAACCCAAAAGGTCACACTCCATCACCAACGGTCAGAAAAAGAATGTTTTTTAAATTGTTTAGAATGTATAAACTCATATTCGACCGTTGCCAACACGAACGCATTCAATCTCTCCAGAAAGAAGATCCGATTATTCCTTCCACTCACACACCCTTCGATTCTCCTTCTCATCTTCTCGCTTGATCTCTGATTGTCTTGTACAAGCTTCAATCGAGTAGTAATGGCGGCAAGAACCGCGTCGAAGGATGTTATCACGCTCAAGGGATCCGCAGCAATCGTCAGCGAGTTCTTCAGTAATCATCATCTCCTGCCGACCCACCATTTCCAATTCGACATTTTGGATATGAACTTCGGAGTTTTAACTCTTTTTTCGTTTGTTTTTTGCAGGTTATGCTGCAAACAGGTGAGGGCTTTGTCTATTTCTATGGATTTGAATGGGTTCTTTTGTATTTTCATTTTTCTAAGAAACTTTGTTGTGTGTAGCAGTAACATGGATAATTTATGCATTTCTAATCATTTATTATAGCAATAACTGGAGTGGAAAATGGAAAATTAGGAGGAATTATATGATCATAAAATTAAGAACTTCCATAAATTCCCCCTTCCGCCTGACCGATAGAGCGTCTAGTTTAACCGCCATAGTGTTGTCACAACACTGTTGTGAGTCGGAAGACATCTCGTCGATAGATCTGTCAGTTCTATCATGTGATTCCAAATATCTCGTCGATAGTTCATCTCTCAGGGACTTATTAAAATTGATGAGTTTTGTCTCGTTTTCTTCGGAAAAAAAAAAGAAAAACATTTTTCTTTGACATTGTTCCCCTTTTTTGTTTTTGTTTTTAGTTAAATGTTTTGATCAGATTAATTATTTATTGGGGGGTAAATTGTTGGAGCAGTATACTGTACAACAGAGGTGTATATCCAGAAGAGAGTTTCACAAAGGTGAAGAAATACGGTCTGACGATGCTACTCACTCAAGACGAAGGTGTCAAGTCTTTCCTCTCCAGCCTCACTTCACAGCTCTCTGGTATTCTTCCATTCATTTTGCCTCTTTTCACTTTTCTTTTTTTCTTTAAAAATGCTATGTAATTTGTAGTTTTTCTTCATTTCATTTCTTTGTTTTTTATATTATCATGAACAATTTTGTCCCTAACCGGCTTATTTTATATGGCTGTTGTGTTTTGTTCCATTCTTACTTTTTGTGTGCGTACGTGCGCAAAACAGAGGGAAGTTTTCTTCAAATTTACTATGAATGAGACTTGAACTTTGCATTACGTATTTTGAAGTGCCTTAAGATGTTTTATCCTGACAAAATATTTACTTTGCTTGGTCGAAGTTCACCAGCCTACTAGTTAGATTATCTTTTTTTTTTTTTTGAAATTATCGTGGTGGAACCCGTAATGCGAGCGCACGCCAAAACCCCCATGCCCAGCCCCGATTGACGCTCTGTACTAACAATAAGCCAATATTCCACTAGCGATGGTTTGAATCATCAATGGGTACCCTGTGTGTGAAGCATGGAGTTTGAATCTCGCACTCAACAAATCTCAAAAAAAAAAAAAAAAAAAAAAAAAAAAAAAAGAAAAAGGGAAACGACTTTCCAAAGTTCTATTACTATATTATACTTCTAACTCGATGTTATATTTTGACGAATATAGCTATTATGGTTATTTTGTTTCCGGCTAAACTAATTATATTGCTCTTTTTAAATTATTATGTTTCCCCATCGCAAAGAATGGTTGGAGGCTGGGCAGTTACAGAGAGTTGTGCTTGTGATCATGAGCAAGGCCACTTCCGAGGTGCTCGAGCGATGGAATTTCAGTATCCAAACTGATGCTGAGGTTGTCGAAAAAGGGTAATCTACCTTGCAGTGAAAAAAAGGACATATTTGTCTTTTTATCTATCATTAGTTATATGTTACAATTTGTATATTTATTTTCAGGGTCTCCAGGGAGAAGAGTGATAAAGAGATTATGAGGGAAATCCAGGCGATAATGCGCCAAGTAGCCTCCTGCATCACTTACTTACCTTGCCTAGACGAACCTTGTAAGAAATTTTCCTCTTTTAAGTTTATTCTTCAAGTAGCTCTAGGATATATTTACAGACATAAAAATGCTAGAGGTCCCAAAGTTTTCTCTATGAATGATGCATGAATTGAGCTATGCGTTGCTAAGAAAGAAAAATGATATAGCATTTATTTAGCATGACGCGCGTCAGTCGAAGAAATGCTATGTAGTGAGCCGAGGGCAAGATTGACCAATCTTATAATTAAAGCTGGGGCCCATAAACCTGTATTTTTTCCACTTTTGGTGAACTTTTGTCGCTAGTAGCGCAAACGCTTGTGCTTTTACTTCGGTTTAGATAGAGAATTTTTATGTAAAACTTTTGTGTTTGTAATTGCTTGCTTTACTGTTTAGCCAATCTCTGCCTTCAAACACTTATTAGTCGATCGAGATTACTCTCAATCAAACGACACCATATTTATGAAAGAAATCATCACGAAGGCATGGCTAATAGGTAGAGCTGAGGCCGCGAGCCCGAGATGAGTCGATGGGACAGAGCTGAAGTTGACCTTTTCCACTTTTAGTGAATTGCTGTCGATAGTAGCTTGAATGTTCGTGGTTTTACCTCGGTCTAGATCAAAGATTTTCGCGTAAAATTTTTATGTGTTTGCGATTGCTCGCTTTACTGCCCGGCGGCTGATCTCTACCCTCAAACACTTATTGGTTGACCGAGATTACACTCGATCAAAAAGAACTGTGATGTTCAGATGAATTTGGTTGAACTTCTCAACGAATAAGAAATTGATTGATTTTAATGTGGCCTCTAGCATTACTCTTTCCTATGTGCACCTTTCTCTATTTATAGTCTTACAAAGACTTTAACTTTTAAAATTCAATAATACATGAAAAGTGAAATGTGATGTTTAAACTGGACTTGGTTGAATTTTACAATGAATAAGAAATTCATTCTAGGTTGAATATTTGGGAACTCCAGTATTTTTCTAACAATACATGAAAAATAGGTGTCTTCGACGTGTTGGCATACACTGATAAGGATGTCGCCGTGCCTTTCACTTGGATCGAGAGCGATGCCAAACTGATCGAGAATCCTCAGATGGTGAAACTGCATTCTTTCGATACCAAGGTAATCAACTTTCGGGAGAAATTTAGACACATTTTGCAGTATATTTTTATACATTTGACAGTATAACATTTTTTTTTAAATGTGTAGATTCACAAGGTCGATACACTGGTTTCTTATAAGAATGATGAATGGGATGAGCAATAGAATCTGTAGAATTGCGCATGAACGGATGGATGATATTTGATTCGACGCGAAAATTAAGGATTACTTTTTTCTTTTTTCTTTTTCTTCTTTTGGGTGTGAATTGTTCATTCACATGCACGCTGTGTTGATTGTGATGAACATTGTGTTGAAGCATTTGTTGAATTTGTGATTTCTGGAAACGCTTGGTTTGTAATGTAAGTGTAGTTTGTTACGTGGAGTGAATGTTATCCTTACCAAAATTTGTCCAGAATCTCTAAAACTTTATGAAAGTGAGCTGTGATGTTTTTTTTTTTTTTTTTAATATTTCAATTTAAATTGCAATGATATGAAACTTAGTCATATTATTTAAATTTCAATTTAAAATTACGCAGGGAGTTTGGATGCAATGATTGTATGAATACATTACTATAAGGTTAGTCATATCATGGGAGTCTAGCACTGGTTATATTAATATGTTTCTTCATGCCCGGCTAGATTTAAAGACTGGAATTTTGAATTGATGAAAAATAATCAGTAATTTTTGTAAATTTTTCTGTTACATAATAGTCATTAACAAAAAAAAAAAAAATTCAAATACACTAACTTAACTGATAATGCTAAAAAAAAATGGTAAGATAAAGAAAGAGAAGATAGATAGGAATTCCGTATCAGTCCCTACTTTTAAAACCTATCACAAATCAACTCCTCCCTTTTAAATCTTTTACAAATCACCTTTTTCTCGTTATTCGTACATAAATATTTTGATTATTATATAAGTATTTTTTGAAAAAAAATTGACATAAAAATTATAAATTTAAATGAGTTTACAACTTTCATAATGAATTTTTTTTTTGCAAAAATATTTCTAAATAGATGTTATAAGATTTTAAAAATTTTAAAGATTATCTACTAACCCGTTAAGATTTTAAAATCTTATAATATATACTGAAAGTATTTTTTTGAAAAAAAATTCAAATATAAAAATTATAAATTTCGGTGGGATCTACAATTTTTATATTCAAATATTTCTAAAAGATAACTCTAAGTATGTATTTTGGATATAAAAATTAATGGATTAGAAATAAATAAATTGATCCTAAAAAAAGAATAATAAAGGGACTGATATGCAACTCCCCTATAAACAAATATTGAATTATTTTGAAACAGTGCACATTGTGGTTGAAAAGATTCTTTATTGGGCTTATACCATATCAGCCCCCCAAGGTTTCAAAAGTACCAGAACAGCCCCCCATTTCAAAAACCTACCAAATCAGCCATTCAAACACTGTTTGAATTTTTTCGGACAAAAATATCTCTATACTTGTTAACAGTTCGGACACCAAAAATATCTATTTAGAGGTATTTTTTGGAAAAAGTTTGAACATAAAAGTTGTAGAGCTCGTCGAGATCTACAACTTTCATGTTGAACATTTTTCTAAAAAATACATTAAAATAGGTGTTTTTGAGGTCCGAAGTGTAACCAGCTCGACCCGAAATTGCTGAAACAGTATGGACGCCGAAAATACCTATCTAAAAGCATTTTTTGAAAAAATTTTGAACATGAAAGTTGTAGATCTCGACGAGATCTACAACTTTTATGTTCAAAATTTTTTCAAAGAATGCTTCTAAATAAGTGGTCTCGGCCTCGGCGAAACGAGAGTATTTTTGTCCGGAAAAAATCCGAAACAGTAACGGAGTGGCTGATCTGTCCATTTTTTAAACAGAGGGGCTGATCTGTCTAAAGAATTCAAAATGGGGGGCTGATACGTCATTATCCCTTCTTATTCCAATGCGGCATTGGCCTCATAATTTGTACCTGGCCCTTTCCGAAAGCGGCATTGACCTCATAATTTGTACACAACAAAGGACCCAGTTACGTAAAATAACAAAGAATACATAGCGAAGGAAAGACTTTAATCCCAACTTCAGTACCTATCTCGAGGTAAATTCTATTGCTAGATGACAAAAACAAGTAGCCAAGAAAAGAGAGGATAGAGACCAAGTCAGAATTTGTAGGTAACTAAAACAAGAGAACAACGATCGAGAAAAAGGAACAATACAGGAAATTTTGTTGAGTGATAATCAGAAATTTCAAAGCATCAAGCAATGAATATCCTTTACAGAACATAAGGAGCAGAACAAGTACCTTGCATCCACACATGCCTTACCTCACAAACATTCTTTCTCAACATTTGAAATCCATCACAAAACATGTGCAGCAATATTACTTTGTAATTTAATACCAACTCTTATTCTATTTTTTTTTTTTTTTTTTTTTTAAATTCTCTTGTTCTAATGCAAAAACTTTCTCTGTCAATTATCTAATGAAACAGAATTTCAGGGATATCCGTCGTATCTTTTGCACGTAAATTTGGATAATTTTCGTTCTTACTGCTTTTAAACAGTTGATTAACGACACATATACGTTTAAATAAAGGATAAAGATACATAAATTAATGAAGAATTTTATATGGCCCTGGAGATATCACTTATAGAATTCTACATGGCCCCCAATGTCCCTGCACAGCAATCTCGCCTCCGCTGCCAACTTTCTACTTCTACCGATGATCGATCCAGTTAGATTATGCCTCGGTGTTGGTTCATAATTTCTCGCTTCCACCTCTCTTCCTTTTAACACAGCTTCCCGCGCAGGCACCACGTTCCCCCACCAGAAGTCCTCTAAAATCCCATGCATGAGCTCCCAATATCCACGATCACGAAACACACGAAACAACGTGCTTCCATTTTTTGTCCAACAATACAGATCGACCCAATCTCTGTCCATAATCTCCATTTGACCTTGCACCTGGGGCATATAGTAGTATGGCATCACCACCCAAGGGAGCCCACTCTCGGGCTTCCCTTTGTTGTAGGGACACTTAACCTCTAATATCCCTTCATCTGGAGGACACCCAAGAAGCCCATCGGGAGAAGCCCCCAGCCATCCGTACTTCGTCTCCGAATGAACAACGAAGCCCATCGATCCAACATCACGCCCGGTGATGCTCTTGTATCTTTCGATAGCTGCAGATTCGTTAAGGACACCCCAGTCCATCGCCGCCCTGGCAGCTACGGCGATTGTCTCGATTTCCGGTGCAAACACCTTCTCATACCACAGTTCGGAGCGACGGTTACCCCTCCAAAACCCTAGCGCTGTGCTAAAGGTGCTCGTGGTGAGCTTATCCTTGCGAAGGGCAAACCATTCCTCAGAACGCTGGGGTACATCGGAAGAGGTGAGCTTAGCTGATACGACCAGTGCCGACGGGGCTCTAACGCTCAATGATGATACTGGAGGGGGTGATGGGTCCAAATGAAAAGTGGAGTTGGTCCCAGCAAGGGAAGTCATTTGGCTTTTTCTCGATAGCATGAACTTTTTAGGGCTCGTAAGACGAAAGTGAGCCATAGCAAGCGCTCGGTAGCTCCGCCTGCAAAACGTATGAACTGCTCAAAAGTTAGATGCAAAACCAGACGGGTAGAACTAAATATAAGAAAACTGGCCAGAGGAATAACTGCCCTACAAGAAATCAGATGTACTAGAGTGAAAGAAAAGAAGTCCTTCAAATACAACTCTAATAAAATGGAATTTAGGAATACCAAGTTAAAAGAAAGAATCTCTGAATAATTATTAGACTTTTTGAGCTAGGTGATGAATTTGTGATGGAGAATAACGTCCAATAACCTATTTCTTTGTGTAAAGCAACCACCTATTGGATCATGAATATTAAAAAAAAATAAAATTGTAAAGCACCTCTTATTCCTTGCCTTAGGATGTCTGGATATGGAATGAGTCAGGTACTCTAAAATATGACTACCTATATATACTAAGCACAATTTAAGCAGCTAATGCAACAGTTGATGAACATTACATGATAACTTAACAACATACATAAATAACTCCTGATTCAGTGGCTTCAGCGCCTAAGATCTACCAATTCAGGGTATCCAGTGGAATACTGAGGAAAAGTTGATGTACGTAATAATTAGAAAGCCAGGAAGTCAAAATTTAACTACGGCCTTCTTCAACTGCCCTTTTCTAAGTCAGTCAAAATCTCTCCATTAAGCTAAATATTGCTTCCATCATAACCATTACATTTGAGAAAAATGCTGTTAAAAGTTTAATAGCTAACTCAGAGCTAGTTACTACAAGCAGCTTATCACTTGAATATATATATATATATATATATATATATATATATATATATAATATGTTCATCTTCTTCCTGACTATAGTTTTAGGTGTCAGTCGGCATAGCCCGTGCCTGTTTTGGCAATTGTCCGCACGGCACGTGCAGAAAATCGTATATTTGATTTTTTTTTTAATAAACTTTAATTTTTTTTTTAAATAGCAAATAAATATATATCGGAACGGTTGGCACGATACCATCGTGTCAGAATCTGAATTTACCGAAACTCAACTCGGCTCGGCACAAAAAACCTTGTTCCTAACATTAACTAAAGTTTGGAATTCATTTTAATGAATCAAATAGCTACACCAAATGATGGTTCTTAGATTCTTAAGAGTAGCACTCTCACAAGAACAAGATTGACAGAATATCTTCGTAGTATAAGTAACATGCATTTGCTGAATTTAAGCTTCTTTGAAGAACACATATCTTACTGTTTCCTCGCTTTTTATTACAGAATTGAAAGAACAGCTTCCAAACTGTTACCGGGATGAACAACATTCATTGTATATATCTAAAGCTAATAAATCGGCAGGGTGCTATCGACAACCTCGTGATGCCATTTGGTTAAATTTCATTTGAATAATAAAGCAAGGCTTCAGAAGCTGAACCAATAACAGAATAATTGATTTCCATGTCATATTCAGTTTATTGAGACTTAAATCACAAAATTATATGTGAAGAAGAAGAAGAAGGGATTTTGAACTAATAGAGCAGGCTCAGAAGAGAAAACAATAGGAACATCCGAACATTTATATGATTTGCTAAGATACGGACGCCTCAATCTACACTTTATTAATGCTAATTACCATCACAAACAAATCTCAGATGCTTAAAAAACTCAATTTTAAGAGTAAATACAAACCGAAACACAGGAAAGCAACGATCATAACATTAATTACCATTATTATAGAACCCAGAGGCTCAGACAGCTCAAAATTATGTAAAAGAACTAACTTTTGATGATAATAAATAATATAAATTACCAAGCAACAAAGAAATACATCGCAACAGACCACATTCGCACCAAAAAACCGTTTGTGCCCCTCCATGGTCATTCCTCATCCATCTCCTAATACCAATCCCGTGATTGTGAATCTCTCCCGTCCCCACTACCTTTATTACACGAAGACTGGCCCTAGGCTTGGAGCAAGTTACAGATGAGAATAAGAAGTAGTGTCTTTGTAAATTACCAGAAGGATGGCATGGAATGGAGATTGGTGGTGGTAGAGAGGAGAATAAGACTATTCTCGTTGAAAAATTTCGTCGAACATGTCGCGGGCAGCAGAATCTCACCGCCGCCGGTGGCGGCGGCGACAGCGCCGCCAGCCTCATCTTCCCGCAGCAATCGTCGTACTCCGCTGTGGATCTTCAAGACTTTGACCTGCTTATTACCTGTTTTTCGATTTGGATAAGATTTAATTAGTTAGTGGTTTTACCCGAGCTTCGTTGCAGTGCTCGTTCGAAATGATACACATAATATGGAGGGGGAAGCGATTTATTAGGGTCATGTCATAACATAATCAGATGAATAATAATATTGATGACTTACAAACATTTTTTAAAATGAATTTAAATATAAAAATTAAGTTTTTATATTATTTATAATTTTAATATTCAATTATTTTTTTAAATATGCTTTAAAATACCTTTAATGGGCGGCACGGTCGACCACCTATCCCGCTTTCCCTTTTTTTTTTTGGCCTCTCATAGTATTTTACCTTTCTTGTGAGAAAAACTATGTATCGCGAAGTCTTGTTACTTTTTTTTTTTTAACTATTTTTATGGGGTCTATTTTACTTATATCTTCTGTGACTTTCATCGTCGAAGCTGATGCAAATTAATTTAATAGAAATAATTCATTATTCTAAAAAAAAAGAAATAATGTCCCAGGCTCCCAGCATCCATCCTCATGCTACAATGGAGCCTGGGACCAAAACCATGACATCCTACCATTTTGTATTGATGATATGAGTTTTAAAGCCAAAAGTTTGGATGTTATCTAATGTAAAAATTTATTGGAATTAACTTTTTGAAATAAGAATTGTACAAAAATAAAATATATGGAGTGCACTCCATCTTGTTAATCAAAAAGCACTCTGGTGAACTTTTTACTCAATTTTATCTAAAAAAGGACAAAAATCACTTATAAGAAACAAATGCTAAAAAATAAGAAAGAAAATAAAATCTTGAGGCTGAGCTCAACTACAAACATATAACATTGTATTTAGCAGTATTATAGGTATTACATTACATATACACATAGCAATAATCGGACTTGAATCAGTACCATTCGAGAGTTTACGCTCACAAAGCGGACTTCGTAAGGGTTGGATTCCTTCTCATTAATCTCAAAAAAGGGGAAAAACAAAGGGCTATATAGCATAGCCTTCTCGCTTAAATCTATTTATTCTACTAGGAAAGCCGGCATTAATATCAACAAAAACATATATTTTTCGCAATTTGTTCGATCAGATGCTGACATGGCTAGTTCTCGGGGATTTTCAACACTACAAGGTTGGTGGTATCCATATGTAGCCGTGTGTTTGGACATAACCAGCTCTTGAAAGCAACTCATCAGCCTCCGCAGGACCCCGGCTACCGGGTGTGTAGGAGAGGGGCTTGAGTTCACCATCGTCGATTCTGTGGAGCAAGGGAGTGAAGATTTCCCATGCCGCCTGTACGAGCATAAAAGCAAATATTAGCAGCCGCCGCCTTCATATTTTCCAAGGAACAACTCTTAATAGGTGAGGAAGACAATAATGGACCTAGAACTTCAGCTCGGATACCATGTAGATACTCTCCTAAAAGTTTGAACATAGCGGACAAATTTTTAAATATTCTAACATGATAGACTCACTTTCTGGTATATAGTGGAGATTAATGAGATTCTGGATTACGAGAGATGAACGATTGATTAAACGGTGCATTGTCATTTGGTGCATCTTCAGGAACACTAAGATTTTACTGTTCTGTATACCTTAAGTTCATCTCTTCTGACAAAATGCTGCTGGTCGCCGCGTATGCTGCAAAAATAAAGCATAAAAATCAGTTCATAACTACGAGCACCTCGATTGGATGAGCAATGGAAAATTATAATCATTTATGCAAAAAAAAAAAGAGTTGAAGTTTAAAGGTTATCAAACATACGTGTCCAGGATTAATCGTTCATATGCTTCGGGGATTTTGACATCTTGATAACGCTGGCCATAAGATAAATCCAGCTCACTTTGTATCGTGGTCATTTCAAGACCCGGTTTCTTTACCTGCATTGAGGATGGCACATGCATTAAAACAAAATAATATTGGATCAAGGTTTTCCGTACCGTGCAGAATCGAGTATCGGTAAATTCGAAACTCGACACGTGCCGACCGTGCCGATCCGTACAATTTATTATATTTTAAATATTACAATTATTTAAATAAAATAAAAAAATATTATTAAAATAAATATAAAAAAAGATACTATGAATTTATTTCGTGCCGAATTTCAGTAAATTTTAAATTCGGGACGTGCTGAACTTGTGATAAATAAAAAGAAAAATTAATATTTTTTTAAATATTATTATATTTTTTCTAAAAAAAAGTTAAAACATGCGCAGGCCGCACGCTTGCGCGTGTAACCAGCTACTTTATCTGACCAAAATTTGAAAATGGCTAAGAGAAGGCCCTCAACCGTCTTTAAATTTCAGTTTGGAAAAATTAGAAAATAAGTTCAAATAAGCATCGAAGATGCTGCTTAGGGGAGACTCAGGCGGAGTGGTAAAAGCTCATGCATAGCAACCAAAAATAAAAATCTCGGAGACCATGGGCGCTGAAGCCCTTGTGGCACCAGATAGCCCCCCATGGGCCCCATCACAGATATTACTCGCAATGAACATAACCATTAAAAAAAAAATAATTCAATGCATGACTTTGAGTTAATTTCATATACTTACAGTTAATTTCATGTACATGGCCTCTAAAGGCTGTAGACGTATAACGAACTCATTTCTCCCCTGCTTTTGACCTGCTTCAAGTTAAAAATTAAATCATTCTGCATAAATCAAGAGTATGACTTACCATGAAAGTTCAAGGTGCTAACAAGCAACCAAACAAGGAACAAAATCAGACATAAATTCAAATTTCCTATAAATTTGAATATCCAGATAAATTACACCACAGGATGGTTCATACGCATTATACGAAGTTTCTTTGAAAAGATTAGCATTATCCTTACTTTGCAAGCACTAAGCGATGATTTTTTGGGAGATAGATTTTTTTTTTCTCACAAAAAAAGTGATATTAAATAGTGTATTATTTGTTATATATCTTTTACGATTGATAAGTGATGTTTCGATATGATTCCTTTTTGTCATAGCTCATATCTGGATTCCAAATATCTGGATTCCAATTTTCAATTATTTATTCTTCTGCCTTTGGAGAGATAAATCAAGTAATTAAGAAACAGCATTAAAAGAAGGAAGAAAAATTGACAGCACACAGGACAAAAGGAGGCATACATCTAAAAATATCACCAGGAACATCCTTGAACTGAACACGAATTTCTGCTTTCCTTGAATTCAAAGCTTTTCCTGCCTTCAATATGAAAGGAACACCTGCAGATTTAAGTGCAAGTTATAAGAAGACCTCGTGAATGCTAATATAACTGAATAAGCCTATACATAATGTTCATTTATCCACAGTTACAGAGGCGAACCCATTAGACTAGCAAAGATATGCAAGCAAATAGCTGTATGATTTTTGAACGTAAGATGAAAAACCGACCTTCCCATCTCTCGTTGTGAATCCTCATAATAATACTGGCAAAAGTTGGGGTGTTTGAATTTGACGACACCGTTGGGTCATCTTTGTAACCATCATATTGTCCAAGAACGACATCTTCAAGTTTTATCGGTTCAACAGATTGCAGTACCTGAAACTCAACAAATAAAGAGTAAGTTAACTCTTTTATTATTACATGAAATAAACTAGTAGATCAATTAAATATTTAAATGGTTCCAGTTCTAAGTATAACAAAAGAAAAATAAATATGGAAGCATGGAAAACAACATCACATTCTAACAGTACATAAACTTTGCTTACCTTCACTTTTTCATCTCTAATATGCTCTGGCTTAAGAGAAACCGGTTTCTCCATGGCAACTAGACATAGAACCTGCCACAGATCAGGGGACTCTTAAGTAAGCATTTCCGAAATAATATAAATTTAGTACGGCATCAAGAAAAAAGTCAAGCATAGTATTAACCAGTATAGACATAGATACATGGATTCGATTTTCATAAAGACAGCCAACAATTGCATCTAGCATTGCTCATAAAGGAGGCAAAATTCATGATAGCAAAATGATATATATAAGGTACTGGAAGCTATCAATTCTATAAGAACTACAACGCTAATATCATATGATCATATCCAACTTTTACTTACTTGCAACAGATGATTTTGGATAATATCACGGATGATTCTGCAAAGAAGAGGGATGTTGTATGAGTTCCTTGACAGTTTATATGATTTATCTGGCAGAAGAAAAGGATACTTTTTTTTGCTTCAGCAATAAAAAATTGCATGAACTGCTCCATTACAGGGAGGCATAATTGTGTTGTCGCGTATGTTTATTTTTAACTTCATAGAATCAGATCCAACCATCCTAAAGATGGACTCCTACAAACTACTTTAACTTCGAATTTACAGATCAATACCCATATTCATCAAAATAACCTCCCCGTCCTTCAGTTCCAAAATCTTCTCTGAAGACGATCTGCAAAAGGATACAAAAAGCTATAAGGCAAATTGAATATACATCCATGGAAAAATTGCAACTTTCCATGCCAAATAATATACGACTCCCAAAAACAGTTGTAATTGATTTCATAATTTTAAAATTATCTACATACGCAGCAGATAGAGTTATTAACCTAATAAATATCTATTGTTTAAAGTTATAACAGAACAAAGTCACTATTGCATTCCACAATTGTAAACAGTGAAGCTAAGCATATGATAATGAGAACTTCATGTATCTTAATAATTAATAAGCAAGCCATGCATGATATAAAAAAGATATTTTCATTAACCAGCAGTTCATTCAACTCATGGTTTTTACGTCCCGCTCATGCTAAGTAGGTAAAACAATATTTTATGAGCGAACCCACATGAAGATTCACACCTGTATGTTTGAAATGTTATCACGATTCCAAAGAGGCAAGAAAAAGCGATTGGTAAACCGAAGCACCAACTGCAATAAGAGAAGTGTAAAAGACATAAGTAAAAGAGTGAAAGACCAAAAAAAAAAGCTTTACGTCGATTTACATCATACCAAGTTCTGCACCAATTCCTTTCCTAGATAGTGATCAATACGATAAAGCTGATGTTCATCAAAAAGTTCTCCAAGCTGAGTACTCAACTCCTCGGCAGAATCCAAATCTTTTCCAAAGGGTTTTTCAACAACTATGCGAGTCCATCCGCTGACATCAGCTGAAAAAAGAGATAACTTTGAATTATTTGTTGTGGTTTCAACAGAAATGAGTTATAGGATAAATCATGGTAGATGAGGACTGTTCAATTGGACCAATGCTGACTTAATAAGAGGTAAAATACAACAAAAATAAATTTTGCTGACGTGATTTTATAACTTACATTGATTCATGCAATATTTTCTAATCATTCTGCTAACTGAAGGGTATACTGAGGGGGGCAGTGCAAGATAGAACAGTCTGCGCGAAGTTCCTGGCTGGCTGTTTTTGGAAATCTCATGCTCAGAAATCTCTTTATCTAACAACTGGAAACCTTCTGCACTGTCATAAGAACCACTGACATACTTGATCTGTGAATCAAGAAACAAAACTTTTGTTAGTTTAAGGAAATCTACAAAAGATTGGAATGGTGAAGAAGAACAAACTCACTAATTTCAAAAATGTTGGCATATATTCATCATGCGAACACAAAGCTCCTTTGCATGAGTAAGATACCTGTCAATTGATGAACATGTATTAACTATTTAACTGTTGAACAAGATATAATCATGAAAAAGTGGTCTTTTTAGGGGGAAAAGTCGAATTGATTGTAATTGGATAGTTTAGTGTTTAGCAAGTTAAAGAGGAATCACAGAATACCGATGTTGTACATATTATGAACCATGGATATGAAACCTGTTAGTATATGAACAATTTGAGGGGGTTAAACTTTAAAAAAGAAATTATTTCAAATTACAACTAAAGGAAAATATTCTCACCCCCGAATGCGTTCTCTCAAATCATCATCTGAAATTTTTGTTCTTGCATACCCAAATATGTGAACCGCATTTGGTTGTAAAAATCCCTAATCAGACTCAAGTAGTGTGAGTATATAAACAGGTAAAGCTCTACAGATCAATTACATAAATGCAAAACACATAAATAGATAGAGACTTGAGAAATTTAGTAGTACAAGAATTCTAGAATAACTAGGATTAAAATCAAATACCATATGTTTTTATTGTCTTTTACTTATTACACCGGATAGCCTATTTCCTTCCACGTCTCCTTGACATGCTAGCTCAAAATAGATAGCAATAAGCACAAAATGAGCACAGTTATTCATCCGACATAAACGCGGATGCATAAGGCTGATTCCAGATAAAGGAGCTACATTTATGGCTATCAAAATTCACCATACAAAGTTTCTTTGTCGTGAAAAATTGTCTATATCCGTCCCCCGCCCTTGGGCGGATCGGCCTGGGCGCTCGCCTCAGGAAGCGAGCGCCTGGGTTCGATCCCCCGGGGTGGCTGAAATGCGGATGTGCCTGCGGCCGCGAGTTTACAGCTGTTGCGGGGAAGCTGGTGGCTGGATAACTCCCAATACTCCATGTCTGGTCCGGAGGCAGACGCTAGGCCGGAATTTTACTCTCCTGTGCGCACCTGGGTTCAAAATGGTATTATAGGTGTGCGTAGAAAACTGTGGTCCGCGAGTTAGCGGAGACCCAAGGAGGGGTTTCGCCTCGTTATCTCAAAAAAAAAAATTGTCTATATCCTAATTCTTTTTCCAGCTCATTAGTAATTACTGGCCAAGCAAAAGCGTGAATCATTAGAATGGAGCCTAGTTGTATTATGTTCAACACGTTAAATGTCTAACGTATAAGAGATGGAGGAAGATATCAAAAAAAATCTCTAATTGGACAACAACTTGATATGCAACAATATTGCAGTGAGAGATTACAGTATATATCAGCAACATTGTTCTTAA
Source organism: Xerophyta viscosa (assembly GCA_002076135.1). Taxonomy (NCBI): domain Eukaryota; kingdom Viridiplantae; phylum Streptophyta; class Magnoliopsida; order Pandanales; family Velloziaceae; genus Xerophyta; species Xerophyta viscosa. The sequence goes on from MJHO01000031.1 coordinate 325,723, forward strand.
ATACAATATTTAATCAAAGTTTTAGCAGCTCGATTGATGTAAATACTGTAGATTGAAAGAAAAGCATACCTGTTCAAAGAGGTGATATAGTGCCGGAAAAGTCTTCTTTTTCGCAAGATCTCCAGAAGCGCCAAGCACAATAATGGATAGGCAACCAGTCTCTGGCACACCATCGAGGTCTCTATCCTCTTGAAAAGAACCCCTCCTAGAACCATTCAACTCAAACGAGTTGCTCCTTGATGCAACATTCTTGTTGTTTACTTCAGAGGACATGGCTAATCACTCAATAATATGATAACCGTTGCAGCAACTGTATTACCTGTAAATTGAGGATTTTAACGCCGTTCTCAAAAATATACCTTCTTCTAGATCATCTCAAGCCACACATAAGGTCATTCATGAAGATACCAATAAAAGATCAGCCATGCTCCTTGGGAAATATTTACTCCATTTTCAGTCATAACAATACCTAATAGATGGCTTTTTGTCATCAATTAAGAAATAATCACTGCTAAGAAATCATGAATATATATATATATATATATATATATATATATATATATATATATATATATATATAATGTGTGTGTGTGTGTGTTATTACATACCAAACAACAAACTATGATTTGCCATATCACCTGCAAATGGTGAACCAGCATTTACAGAAATTCTGAAAAAAAAAAAGCTTTCTTTCTACAGATAACTTCAATCAATTAAAAAAAACAATGAATACAGGCATAAAGATAGAAATGATAAAGATCAGCCATGCTCCTAAGGAAACATTTTACTCCACTTTAGTTATAACAATAACTAAAGAATGACTTTCCTTCATCCAACGATTATATCTGCATTTAAGCATAATCCGGTACTCAGAAAAAAAAATGAGTATATATGTTTTATCACCTACAGAACTCCAAACTGACTATAATTTGTTGTATTCCCTGCAAACCGTGAATGAGGATTTTAAACAAAATTCCGAAAATAAACTTTCACCCTGGAGATAACTTCAATCCATTTAGAAGAACAAGGAACATCCAGGTTTTCAAGAAAGGAAGATAGAAAAATTCGGGAACATCCCCACATTAAAAAGTGTTTTTGGCTGCATAAAATTATAATTAGATACTAGATGATAAACATGATTTTACACTAATTGGATCTCAACTGATTATTACCATCATAGGAATATCAACTTTGGATCTTTAACTTGCTTGATCTCCAAGTAACAGTAGTGAAAAAATGATAAATTTCTTAATCAAAATTAAGTTCAAGGATGCATACACTAGAACTTGAACTCTCTTATATTCAACTACCATTTAGCGGGCTCTGATCTGGTTAAACAACAATAAATCTAAATAAAATAATAACTCAGAATCCGCGATCAACACAATCTCAAATTTATACATCAAATGTAAAAATTAAAAAAATAAAAAAGAGATTCTCGTGCATCCAGATAAACATAAAATTTGATCAAAGAATACCTTTTTTTGTGATTCAGGGAGCTGAGTACTGGTAAACTTGAGGGGTTCTGGGGAGATTTTATACCGCGAAAACCACCTAACTTCCTATACCACCTACCGGATTCAACGTCAAGTGTGTTGAAAATGATTTTCATTTTCATTTAATTTCAAAGAATAACGTTGAAAAAACAAAATGTAAGGAATATTGCACGATCGGGCTCTTAAATTACAAATTTAGAATGGTAGTGCTGCTATACATGAACTTGAGCGAGCGAACCTGTCAATTGCTTGCTATACTTGGATAGCCTGGATTTATATTTACATTTCATAGCTGATAATTGCTTCGATTACCGACTCTAAAGTGCCACATTATAAGCTATTAAATAATCGTTTTTGCTAAAATAGTTAGTTAAATTTAGCTTTTCTACGATCTTACATTTATAAATTAAGAAAGCTGCATAAAGTTACTAGTAACTTAAATTTAATTTATTTATAAATATATTGTTTATAAATTATTCAGGAAGTAGTAATTAAATATAGGATGGCAATTAGGATGGTGGATCAGTTATGCTTAAATCAGAAGTTCGAATCCAGTAAATATTAGCTAGAGAAATTAAAAATACTATCTATAATGTCAGTGAAATAGCCATTGAAATATTATACAGTACGGTCCTGCAAAATCTGAATAAATGAAATAAAATGACGTTTTACATTTTTATGCCATATATAAAATGAAATTGAAAACCGGATGAACACTGAAACAGATATAGTCACGTGAGTTGGGAGCCCAAGTCACGAGCTGGCTGCTTCTCTCTCTGGCAAGATTATTTTCTCCCTCCTTGCAGCATGGCCTGTTAAGAAATCCTGACACGTTGATGCGGATCATGCGGATGGAGGACGACAGCATCAATACTATATTTCTAGGGATAATTACATATCAGCCCTCCTATTCAAACAGATTACGAATCAGCCACCAAAATATGCTTCTGCGCCGACGTAGCAATACTCATATGGCTGAGTATTATCCGAACCTACCCGAAAAATCAAACAGAACCAACCCGAATAAAGTCAAAATTTCGGATTCAGTTCGGTCGGATTCTGTTCGGATCGGCATTTTAATAGTTCGGATCTATATAATTCAGGTCGGTTCAGTGGTCAAATTTTGGATCGGTTCTGGTTGGACCCGAATTATCCTCATGAGTCATGTATTAATTAGTTTTCGTTGATTTTTATGTGTAATTATTTCTTTTTAAACAAAATATTTATATTATAACTATTCGGATTGATCCGAATCGACCCTAATTCAAATTGGTGTTGAATAAAAATAATTTATGAAGTTATTCGGGTCAACCCGAACCAACACGAACTGACCCGAATTTTAGTTGGTTCGGATCGGTTCGGGTTGAAATGAAATTCAGGTCGGTTCGGATCTAAAGGTATTCGGTTCGGATCGACCTTAAGAATTTCGGTTCGGGTCGGTTCGGTCGGGTTGACCCGAATGCTCAGCCCTAGACACTCATACTCCGCCAAATAATACATTTTTACATTTCGAAAAGCTAAAACGTGTGACTGTTAAAATAGAAAGACTGATCTACAATTATCCTATACTTTTACATCATAATCAGTCTCCTGCAAGTGTTTCCATCACAATCGGACTCCTACATCAATCTACTAGACAATATTGACCTTCAAATTAAAATTAACATTAGAGTATTCAATTAAATATTCTAAAATACCCCAACATATTTAAAATATTAAAATTCTCAAAATCAATGTTATAATATTGTTCAACGTTATCCCAAATTTTCGATAATGTTACTAAGTTTCGAAATACATTTATAACAACTCAACCATATATATATATATATATATATATATACACACATTAAAGGAATATTTACATTTTAATACCTTCCATAATTTAAAGGAATCCAAGTCGACGACACTAAACGCCTGCAAAAAAGATAAAAAATAAAAAATAATTGACAGTTTTACAGCACAACTTCCAACAACAGTAAGTTCGATAGCTGCATAGGAAGAAGTTGGCAACTGCTACATCGTTGCAAAAGGAAAGTTAATTTCCGGCGTCTCAATTAAGATTTTCTGTGCCCAACTAAGTTTATAAAAAATATAAATTTGAAACGTACAGTACTACTAATAATAAGATATTATTTTTTAATATTTTTAGTAAATAAAAATACTAAAAAAATAAAAAGGGTTACAGGCTTCCGTTGTAGCACAACCTAACACAAATCACGACCAACCGGGGGTCACGCCGTGCGACCCGTTAAGAACACCTTCATCTTTCTCGCAATATAAAAAAGAAAGTATTAAGACTACGCGACCGCCGGCTCCGTACGCGCCACTTAAAACCTAAAACCCTCAATATACACGCCTTATTACATGTCATCTAATCATACAAAAAGGAATCGAGGTTAGCTAACTCAGACAAATAATATTGCTTAGGAATCTCCACAATAGAGTCAATATAAATTTTATGAACATATAGATCATCATGTGCGAGATAGATTATTATTGACCGGATTCAAGATCCAGCTCCATGAGTTCAAGTTGGGCAACAGAATCATTAAAACACATCCAACCACCAACAAAAAATGTTTAGATCTGTGCATTATTTTCCAAACAGTTGAGCTCATAAAATTTAAATAGACCAACACCTGCTTTATGCAATAAATGCACTATTTGCTTCACTATTACTCTCATTTTCACACTCACACTCTCTTACTGCATTTCGACGCTCATCGCCTCGTCGTTATATAAATGAGGAGTCATCTGAGTCAAGGGCATCTGCAAGTAACCAAGGTTTTATCTGTCAAACCGAGCTGAATTTCGGTAAACTCAAATTCCGGCACGTGCCGACGTGCCAATATACATTTATTTATTATTTTTAAAAATTAAAAATAAAAATTCAAATATAAAATTTTTCAGCACGTGCCGTAATCTATTCATATCATGCCGATAACTATCCGAATATGTACATGCCATCCGACACGAAATATTCCGACTGGCACCTAAAACCATGCAAGTAACAAACTTCTAAGATTAAAATATCTAGGGGTCAAAACATATGAAAATGAGGATGAACAAGGGTCTGCTTGTCATTTCAATTGCAATCCCGAATGCAAGTTAGAGTCTAAAAAGCAAACTCAACCCGAGATGGCGAAAAAGCCCACACCCAAATACATATGCGACCAGCAAAAAGGACATACTTATAAACCTCTTATCCTATATGAACTATTACTCTCTTTCTTAGTTTGAAGAAAATATATAAATTAGTAGGGTGTTTAGGATTATTTATCCATAATTAAGGGTCTTGTTTCCATTTTTTACAGGTTGCTGAAAGGGCATTATTTTCGTGGAACAATGACCACATCGAAAGCTTGATCAGACAAAACCGCAAAGTACTACTACCCATTATTTTACCAACATTAGAAAGGAATACGAAGAACCATTGGTGCCAAGCCGTTCAGAGCCGGACTTTGAACGTTCGCAAACTGTTCTCCGATCAAGATCCTGGTTTATACGAGGAGTGCTTGAAGAAGTACAAGGAAGACGAATCGCAGAACAAAGAGATCCAGAAATGGTGGATCTGTTCTTGTTGTTCCTGGTATAATGTCCAATTAAGAGGCCAGTTGAAAGAGCATTAGAAGAAATCATTTCTAAGTTCGAAGATGAACAAAGTTCTAGAGATATGAGAGATTGCGCTGGCATGGTGTATATAGCTGGGTATTTGATAGGCTTGTCCTACTAGCAAGAAGCAGAAAACTCAACGGTCCGGATTAAATTATCAGATTTTATACGAATTATGGGATATTACATAAAATTTCATCGACTTATTTGATATAGTTTGGAATATTTTTAAGAAAAATTTTGAATTGCAAAATTGTAGATTTTGATATAATTACAATTTTGTAGTTGAACATTTTTTCAATAAAATATCAAATACTATGTCAAAATAATGATCTAATTTTGGATCATCATTTTAGTATAGTATTTGATATTTTTTCGAAAAACTTTTAACTATAAATTGTAGATTATATCAAAATCTACAATTTTGTGATTCAATTTTTTTTAAAAAAAAATACTCTAAAATAGATTAAAAAAGTCGTTAAAAATTATATATAACGTCTCGAAAACTGTACGACCCAGATCATCCAATCTGAGCCGTCGGTTTGTTGCTCGGCGAGCCGCGCCCTATTCTAGCAAATCAAAAGATAAACAAAGCAAGTTCTTTTTATCTTCATTTTCAAATGAGTGCACCTGTCAATTGTTAGCGAGATTTTCAGGTTATAAAAGCTCTCTCCCATTTGTCAAATTAAATGATGGTTTTTTTTTTTATTATGCTTGATATTATTATTATCTTCATGTTATTTGTTGGTTGTGTATTGTTTTAGATGGTTCTTTATGGCCAATCTAAGAAGCACGGACACGGGGGCAGGAACACGACACGGCACGACATGGGGACACGGCAATTTTCAAAAAATTAGGACACGGGGACGGCTGGGACACGGTAATTAAAAAATATAAATAAGTAAAAAGTAATTTATACGAAATATTTAAATATCTATAAATATAATAACAACATAATATTCAATAGCAATTCATATAAAATATAATATTTCGTTTTTTTGAGACAATTTAAATACCAAAACTTTAATTATATCAACTAAAATAAATAACTATAATATTTGAGTATGTAAATATATTATATTACTTATAATTAGTTATAAATAATATTATATTTATATATATATATATATATATATATATATATTTAAAAATTTAAAATTTAAAAAAAAATTAAAAAATAAAAATAAAAAACGGATTCGCATGTCGGACACTTCTGCCCGCGTGTCCCAGCCGTGTCCCAGGCGTGTCCGATCTTTTTTTTTTTCTTTTTTTTTGGACACGCCATATGGAGTGTTGGACACGTGTCCGGCCGTGTCCGAGGCGTGTCCGTGTCCGACACTGCACGGACACTGCACCAGGACGATTTTCGGGGTGTCCGTGCTTCCTAGTGGCCATTATGTCGGCTTCAGTGGGACTACCCGATGCCATAAGGTTCCTGTACGTGTAAGCGCATGCTCTGGGCAGGGTTTTGATTTATGAATATTTTATCTAATCTGTTGGAAATTTTGGGTATGTGAAATCCAAGACTTTCGGAGAATCAATAAGTTATATGCATTAAACAAATTTGTATTTATTCGCTTAATTCTTTCTTTTAACAAAAATTGAGTAATCGTATCTCATTATGTAGTTGCTACTGTAATATATTTATCTATAGGAGATTGTAGGTGCTCGATATTAGAAACAAGACTTGATTTTGAACATTTTAAGCGTGATATTAGACGGTGCATAATTTTCTTTTTATATGAGCAAGTGGGATGTAAAAAAGTCATTTTGATTAGGAGGATATATTTTGAAAATTTTAAATTAAGGGAGACACATTTCAAAAATTCTCCTATTTTCTATATTTTTTTGAAATTATGTGGGTTATTAAACATTAAAAAAAAAAAAAGTGAGCTACAAAGTAACATGATAGATCTGTTGCACCATGTTGAGAGGTGCTTCTGTCTGACAAAATAAAAAACTGTTCTTAAAGAAAAGCCAAAGTAATCTCAACCATACATTTCCAGATCATATTTCACAGTACATTAAAGATGCAGATATCACTTTATTATTAGAGATTTATTAGAGTTAGAGATATAGATCATTCGATTCATATCCAATTAGATGTAAACAACTGACCTTCAGTTCGGACGAACCGAAATATTGCAAACAGTCAGAAGTGATTCATGCTCACGCAATTTTACGGATCTCGAGCTCTTCATTTGTGAATTAGGGATACAGCTACATAATCCAACAACTATTTTCAGAAATCATATCATACATTTGATATCACAAGTAAAATGTACAACATCGAACTCCCCGGCGGGGACTAGTCTAGTGATGAAGCGCAAAGATGACAGAACTACGTACAAAAAGACCCGTGAAACCGAGATTCCCTGCATAACAATCTTCTCTCATAGCTAGATAACTCAATTAAAGAATGGAAAAAATAATCTACAGCTACAACCCGTACCTCTCATTAGCACCCCCTATTCGAATCACACCCGCGAGGAGGGTAATGTGAAGCTCAGTATGACATCTCGTGCCCGCGGGTGGATATATACTTCTTCACCCAGATAGCAATGTCCTCGGCACAGGCCTGTGCCTGAGGCGTTTTAAGGAGTATATCCAGAGTGGCAAACTCGTGAACCGCATCTTTGTACTCAAGGACGGGCGCGTCCACATTCACTTTTCTTAGCTCCTCAGAATATGCAATGGCCCTGTCCCTCATCCAATCGTGCTCTGCAACCACGGTTAGCGTCGGCGGCATGCATTTTAAGGGTGGGCCACCTCTTTCTTTGACTAAGGGATTCGCCGCGGGATGGTCCAAGCTGAACTCTTCTTCGGGGAGAAATAATTTCCACGCAAGCAAACAAAGGGATTTATCGTAGAAGTAAGAGTTTGCTAGCTTTAGTTCGGATTGGGTTGGGATGCTTCCAATAAAGAAGGGGTACATTAGAACCTGTGCGACCACCTTCACAGGATCTAAGAGATTCCCGGCCTCGACTGCCTTTCGGGCAACATAATCTGCGATGTTTGCTCCACAGCTCACGCCAAGGAGAACACACCTGTTAAACAATCAAAGAAAAGGAATATAAATATACTAGGGTAAGAATAACGACCTGGTAGTAATTCTCATTGTACTCAGTTCAAAGTTTTAACATGACCAAACTCAAAAAAAAAAAAAAAAAATAAAATAAAATAAAATAAATCATTGAACTTGGAATTAGTGTGAGGTTATATTGGATACTCTTGCCACCAACAAGTAAGAGAAAAACACCCACCAATATATCATTAAGTTTACTTTTTTAAAAGAGAAACAAGTCAGTGTGGCTAAACCAAAGCTGCTCAAGAAGAGTATAAATTCGCTTCTATAACTTCCAATGGCACCATCGAACACAAAGGTTTCATTCCAAAAGATCCAATATTTTCATATTTCTCTTAGTATTTTAAGCTTAATGCACGATCTGAAAACTAATAGAAGTCATCCCAACCACATAAATTCTTTTTTATGTAGGACAATAGTAAACTCGATCTTAGGGAAGTGATAATCTGCACAATTGTCTAAAAACTCTTCATGTGGACTGTTATTACCAATACATGACCATAACATTGCTAGATACATTCTTACTTCTGCAGTCTATAACATTCGAGTAGCCTACATAAAGAAAAGTGGCCAAAATAAAGCGTACCACTATAATTTTATACCAGATATATGCAGCTAATATGGCAGTACATGTGGTTAAAAATCAAAACACACGAATGCTTCAGCGGATCCTTAAAGAATTACCAGCTAGTTATAGCACAAGAGAATAATGCTATTTAATTAAGCAAAAGTGCATCAAGAATGAGAGGAAATAGGACAGCTTGCAGTGCTGAACATCATCTCAACATGAGCATTAATAGACTGATCATTTTTTTACTGAAGAAAAAAAGCAATGCTACACGATAGTCACTGCATAGCCATCAACCTGTTTAACTTGGAAGTTCGTGACAGTCCAGTAAACATTTGGTGAAGACTGAAGACAGGAAACAAACAGGGAATAAACAGCAAGTTAATAACTAAACAAAAAGGAGAGTATTAGTCAATTGTTAAACTTGATTAATCGGCAGTCCAGATTAGACCAAAAGACCGGGACTCTTCGGTTGGTGGAACATGGACAGGGCCACCCGTGGGTTAATCTGTTACAACGGCCTTATCAAGTGGGCCGGTTACGGACAGAGTTTTTCTATGTTAATCTCAAAAAAAAAAAAAAAAATGTCAAGAACACACATGCAATTTAGAAAACTACAGTACTGCAGCCGAGTCTCCTATTAGTCAATTGCTAAACTTGATTAATCAGCAGTCCAGAGACGCTTTAAAACAAGGAATAGTGCCACTTCCTCTATATTTGTTGATTTGAAATCTCCAAACACATTATAAGCATGCATTATATGGGAATGACTACTTAGCTTCTTTTTTTTCTTTGTCAGCAATACCAAAATGGAGTCATTTTTTATCCTTTTTTTAGATTAACGTAAAAAAACTCTACCCGTAACCGGCCCACTTTGTGCGACAGTCGTAACAGATAAACTCACTAATGGCACCGGCCGATGTCCCACCCATTCGGTCTGAACAAGTCCGAAGATCTGTTTTATTCTCCACAGAGTATACGGGGATAAATCCTTCAACCCTTACGGACGGCGCCTGCAGGACTCGAGTCCGAGACCTCTGCTTCCTGAGGCATAAGCCTCAACCCGTCGCCCTAGATCCCGTGGGCGTCATATTTTATCAATAACATTCACGAATGTCCAGTAAAGAACTTGGTGAGAGGACGGAAGCAAACATGACGCAATAAATTACAACAAACAAAAAGACGAAGTCAACAAAAATAAGAATATTAAAAATGCTGTTGCTATTCTCCCATCAGTTATTCACTAAAACTTGAGCCGTCAAGGCATATTTTGAACATGGAATAATGCCACTTCATCAAACATGGATTGGTGGCTATTATTTTATGGTTCACAGGAATTTTACTTCAGGAAATTGACCCAGTTACTCTCCCTTGAGTGGGAGTGTTTAATGACTATTTTCTCGGTGCTAGTGTAATTCTGACAAATTTTAAACACGGAATAATGTGACTATCCAAATATGGAATAAGCATGCAATATAATGGACTAGCTACTTAGGTCTATTATTTCCATTTCTTACAATGTCTTTGATAAATGATATTAGCCATTTTATTAACAATCACGAAATCATACAAAATGTTCAATTTTCAGTAAACCCAACATTCTACGAGCTAATGTCACCCTGACCATCAGATCATTCTGCAAGAATATATGAAAGAAACAGAGATCTAAAACATTACTAATATACATTAAATAACCCAGTTAGATAAATTAGATAAGCTTGCTAATATACAAACTGTAAATCAGAAAATCATGCAAATAAGTTCTATGCTAAAATCAACAGTCCGTAGGTCAGAATCAAAATGTATGGGAATCAGAAAGGGAACTAACTGAACTCCCATTATGTTTAGTTCAACAATTAAATGGGAATGGAAATTGATATTCCTCTCATTGCCAAAGGCGTGCAAGGAACCAAAAAGAAAAGAAAAAAACATGACTAGCAGGATCTCATTTCACTGGGAATAAGAATGATTCCAGAATTGGCTACAACCAACCACCGAATGTTGTCAAAGACGCAAGGCACACCAAGGTGCAACTAAGGTATTAGAGCATAGGTGCAAGACGTAAGGCAAGGCGCCCGCTTGACCAACGCGAGGCCAAGCTGTATAGAAGCTGTAAATTAATATGTTTTGGTGTCTGTTAAGTTGATTTAACAATTTAATTGTTATGTCAACATGACAAGAATCATTATTAATAAGTTAATATAAACCCTAATACAGTGTTGCCGGTACTTGAGAATTCTGATGAACCACTTTTCGCTTTTATTTCCTTTTTTGGGCTACCGCTGGCTTAGGTTTTAAAATACGTGCTTGGGAGAGCCTGAGCGCAAGGCGCTGCTGCATGCAAGGCGCGTACCTTTGAACGTAAGCCCGCATTGACCTGAAGAGGGCTCAAACTTCGTTGGCGGGCCTAGGCGCAAGGCGAGAGCGCCTAAGCGCGCCTTTAACAACTCTGCAGCCACTATCAACCCTAATAGGTGGTTAATGTTCCCATCCCCGCAGTCAAAAAAACAAACCAATGGGCACTAAATCAAACATCCTAAAGAGCAGGTAAAAACTAATGATCGATCAGAATCGTTGTGCAATAAGATAGGAAACAAACCTAGTGGTATCACCATGAGCTGCTAGCCATGGCTCGGCCATCGATGCCCCAAAGGTATCAACGATATGATGTCTGCTATGCGCATCACCAGCTGTCGGTCGCTTCAGATCACCGATCCCCATAGATTTACCACATTCCGCCAGATTCGCTTGCTTACCGAGCCAATTGAGCACTTTGAGCCCGTCTTCGAACGCGGCAGGATAGCGACTCTCCGGCGCCAATCTATATCCAACAGCCACGACGATCGCGTCGCACAGCTTCGCGATCCGACGGCAGAAGTAGTCGTTTGCCGCCGAATCCGCGGATCCCGAGACGAACGCTCCCCCGTGAAATTGGATCACGATTGGGAGCTTCTTCCGTCCGAGCCCGCGTTTCCCGCCTTCGGGAATCGAGGGTAGGTAGCCGCGGTACTGCCCGTCGCAGCTGCTGCGGCGGAGATGGTGGGTGGGCGAGTCAGGAGTGGCGCCTCCGCCGTAACTGTGGCGGCGGGGGAGGCTGCGGAGCGTTTCTGCTCGGCGGCGGGATACGGCAGTACCGGCGGAGGAGGGATCGGGGAGGAAGATGCGGACGGAGAGAGCGGTGAGAGGATCGATATGGATGTCTTTAGTAGCGACGCCGTCGTCGGCGAATGCAGCACGCGGCGGCGCCGCTGTTTCCTCCGCCGAACGAGAGGTGACGCCGAAGGGACCCGCGGCGGCATCGGCGCGGGTTTGCAGGCGGTGTTTGAGGAGGAGCTTGAAGAAGACGCTGTAAAGCTTCACGCCAACACTCGGCATCGCCGCCGGACCGAAGGCTGAGATTCGAGAATCTTACGAGACGATGTGGACTCTTATGACGCGAAGATTCTAGAATTGCTGAAGATCAGCTGTACGAGCGACGTGGGAATAGAATTCAAGCTTCAGCAATGGCGTGTGTTTGAAATGAAATTTTGAATTCTTCTGAAGATCTGCTGAGAGAGAGAGAGAGAGAGAGAGAGAGAGAGAAGAGATCCTCAAGCCTGGGTTTAGATACAATGTTTTTATAATTCAAGCTTCAACAATGGCGTGTGTTTGAAATGAAAATTCATCTGAAGATCTGATGATGAGAGAGAGAGAGAGAGAGAGAGAGAGGTAGCCTGGGTTTGAATGAACGAATTCTTCTAGAACGTAGAAAGGATGGGCCTTCGTTAATCGACGAAACAAGGTCGATTTCTAGTCCGACTACTTTTTAAAATTAAAAATAAGGAGACGAGTTCTGAAATTTTTGGTTGTGGCCCCTCAAATAAATTTTACTTTATAATTGCCCCCTTATTTTTAAATCTGAGTGTCATATATACAAAATTGAGTATTGTAAATATAAAATAGAGGGCTGAAATCATATCAACAATTGGTCGAATTGGTAAGCGTGATTGAGTGCCCAAAAAAAAATCGACACCGGCTCTTCATAAAGTAAATATGTCGAGCGTTCGAATTCTAATAATATCTGATTAGAAGATATTTTATTTTAAAATATACTATTTTAAATCGAAATATATGATAAAAATTAAACTCAAAAAATAAAAAGCCCATCAACAATGGCGGAAAATGCAGGCCATCTTTTAATTGCACAGAGTCCATTATACACCAACTAACACCTCTTTATAGTGTCTTTTGGGATTTTGACAAATCAACCAATGCTTTTCAAAACTATTCCATCTCAGCTTCTGTATCGCAATTAGCCCATTCTTTTAATCATTATTAACAGATTATAGTAAATTTTAACTAAACATTTGAAGAATAAGCATTGAACTTAGTATTTCACCATTCATATATAAATTTTAATTTTTTAAAAAATATTTTCCAATATATGTTTACGGTAGAGTCTACTGCACTGGACAAAATTCGTAGATTCAATCTGTTTGTATTTCTTGATATTCCAGACATACTTTATGCACGTGCTACGTCGTATTTTACTTAAAAAAATGTTTGTCTTTCCAACTAATTCACCACAAAATTTATCAATTTATATTGTTAAAAAAAAAATAGTTTTGGATAAACTTTCAATATAAAAATTATAAATTATAATTTTTATATTTATTATTGAATGTTAGTTGAAAAAAATATCTAAGTAGCTATAGAACTTTAAAAAGTTTAATATGTTTTAAAAATAGTTTTAAAACCTACTTTAAATTCATAAAATTTTAGAACCCCAAAATATATAATTAGATATATTTTTTTTTAAAAAAATTATTTTAATATAATTTTGATATTAAAAATAATTTTAAAAATATTTTGTTTTTTAACTATATAAATTAATAAATTTATTGCTGCCACTAGCACTACCGTTTAGTTAGATAGTAAACTAAGGCCGTTGTAAAGTTTATATGTCCTAGATCCATTAGGTCATGTTTGGATCCCTGATAAGGGTAAGAGTTATCCTGATAAATATATTAGCAGGGTAATAGACCGATAACAGTTACCCATGTTAGGATTACTGGTACTTATTATATGTGTAATAGATTGGTAACAGTTATCCATATTTAGATTATTGGTACTTATTACATGAATAACGAATGACATAATTGGAATTAATGTCAACTATACTCAAGAATGTTATTTATAAATTAAAAAAATTATTTATAATAAATTATTTACTTATTTTATCAATAAAAAATTTGCTTAATTATTTATTAGATAATTTAATAAATTATTCACTTTTTAAGTAATTAAGTATTTAATAATATTATTATTCAGTTAATAAATAAATAAATAAACACTATACAGGAATGATTTTCCTCGTTGTTCTCAAGAATGTGGGTTGTTTTATGGATCCGTTGTGTCGGACTACAAAGTCGGCTCACTGAATCGGTTCTTTCTTCTTTTACTAATTCTAGATGACGGCTTGAAGCAAAGAAAAGGTCCTAATTCATATTAATCAACTCTTATTATCTATATTAATAAATAAATATAGATGTGGACCGATATGAGGAGATGAATGGTGGAGATTCAGTTGGAGGAAGAAGTAAAAGATGCAACTATTATTATTATTTTTATTTTTATGGGAAAATTGTATATTAATTCTTAAATTTTATTTATAAATTAATTTCTGAATTTATAATTTTACTAGTAAGTTTGCATCTTAATATCAAAAATGATTTTACTATTAATATTTTAAAAAAAAAATTAATATAAAAAATAGATTTCGGTAAATAGATTGATCGCGCGTGTCGCGACCGGTTCAAGTTTCGAAGGTAGACGTCGCTCGCAGGAAGACGTAAGCAATCACTCAAAGAGGACGGAATTTTTACGTGGAAAAATCCCCAATCTGGTCGGGGATAAGAAAACCACGGGTCGAACGCAACCACCGGAAGAATTTTGTATTATAAGTGGGAGAAGAGGTGTTTTTTACAAATTTTCTCACTTTTTCTCCCCCTCTCTACTTTCTCCCGCGGATCCCCCCTCCTCCTCTAAGTTCTGGGCCTTCCTCTATTTATATAGGAAGGGTCGGAGCTCGGACGGTCGAGATTGTCCCCAGGTCGACGGCTCGGATTGCGCCACGTTGGTGCTACCTTCTGTCGCTTTCCGCCGCCCTGCTTCGTGTCCGTCATAAATGCTCGTGTCGGCTATGTGTAGGCATAGGCCGTCACTCTGTAGGTGTCGCGTCTGCAGCCGTCACGTCCGCCGCTGGTTGCATTAATGTCACCTGCTCCCGTCTGCGTCTCTGACACATGCATTGAATGGTCTTTACTGAGGTAGGTGGAGTCGAGGTTGACCTCGGTCGATTGCCGAGCTCGGCCTCGGTTGGCCGAGGTCGGTCTTTGACCTCATGAGGGCTCCTCTCCATCTCCTCGTGAAACGTACATAACCGGTGGTGGCCGAGCTTCACTAAGCTTCCTGGGTCTCGGATGACCTCAGGATTGTTTGGAGATCGGCCTCGGATTGGATGACCTTGGGATTGTTTCCTGCTTGATCTGTCCAGCTCGGCTTGGATGACCTCGGCCTGGTTAGCTTAGTTCTGGTCTTCTGCTCGCTTGGGTGGCTCTTCGGTGTTTCAGCACCTCGGCCAGCTCCACAGCTCGGTACTTCAGCACCTCGGCGCCTCGGCCATCTTCTCAGCTTGATTTCTTCGGCGCCTCAGCACTTTGGCCAGTCTTGACAGCTCTTCACCTCGGCACTCCTGCACCTCGGCCAGCTTTATCAGCTCGGCACCTCGGCGCCTCTGTACCTCGGCCATCTTGTCAGCTTGGCAGCTCGGCACACTTGTACCACGGCCAGTTCCTCAGCTCAGCACTTCAGCATCTCGGCTAGCTTATCAGCTCAGCTCCTCGGCGCTTCAGTACTTCAGGTCGGCATACCTCGGAGGTCGGCATATGACGGAGGTCGGCATACCTCGAGTCGGTATATGTCGGAGGTCGGCATACCACGGAGGTCGGCATATGTCGGAGGTCGGTGTACCTCGGAGGTCGGTATACCTCGGAGGTCGGCATACCACGGAGGTCGGCATATGTCGGAGGTCGGCATATGACGGAGGTCGGCATACCTCGGAGGTCGGTATATGTCGGAGGTCGGCATACCACGGAGGTCGGTATACCTCTGAGGTCGGCATACCACGGAGGTCGGCATATGTCGGAGGTCGGCATACCTCGGGTTGGTCCGACCTCGGTGTCGTGGCAGCCTAATTTTACGCAGTATCAGTTGCCCCCCGACGGGTGTGGCGATATAATCGGCGCGCCCGTCGGAGGTTTTATAAACTGCCATGATCCTTTCATCCGATCATACACCCTCGTGGAGTCAAATTCTGGCCTTCAAGCCTTCGGAAGATCGCTTCGGGGCGAATATCCGAGGTCGGCGTCGTATCTTCCCTGAGGTCTACTGAGGTCTTCGAGCTTTCAACAGGGTGTCTCGGGGTAAGTATCCGGGGTCGGCCTCGGATCTTCCCTTAGGTCTGCCGAGGTCTTTGGTCCCCCACCTTGAGCTCGTCTCTTGTGGGAGGCTAGGCTCATGGTGTTCAGGAGGTCTTCCAGAAATACTCCCAGCCCGTGCCCCCTCACCTCGAGCTCGTCTCTCGTCAAAGACTAAGCTCGTGGTGTTTAGGGATACCTCCAAGGGTTGCCTGGCCCGCGTGCCCCTCACCTCGAGCTCGTCTCTTGTAGGAGGCTAAGCTCGTGGTGTTCAGGGCCGCCACCCAGAAATACTCCCAGCTCGTGCCCCCTCACCTCGAGCTCGTCTCTCGTCAGAGGCTAAGCTCGTGGTGTTTAGGGACACTACTTAGGTCTTCCCTTTGTCTTGGACTAGCGGGTCTGCGAAGTTCAAGTTGGCATGGATCTGATGAGCTCAGATATGCTGAGCTGGAGCTCGGCCTCGGATTAGATGAGCTCGCGCTCTGACTTGATGAGTCTGAGTTTTGATTTGAAGAGCTCAGATTTGTAAATTGGGAGCTCGATCTCAGATTTAATGGGTCTGAGCTCGGATTTGAAGGATCTGAGCTCGGATTTGATGAGCTCAGATTTGGAGATTGGGAGCTCGACCTCAGATTTAATGGGTCTGAGCTCGGATTTGAAGGATCTGAGCTCGAATTTGATGAGCTCAGATTTGGAAATTGGGAGCTCGACCTCAGATTTAATGGGTCTGAGCTCGGATTTGATGGATCTGAGCTCGGATTTGATGAGCTCAGATTTAGAAAATGGGAGCTCGACCTCAGATTTAATGGGTCTGAGCTCGGATTTGATGGATCTGAGCTCGGATTTGATGAGCTCAGATTTGAAAATTGGGAGCTCGACCTCAGATTTAATGGGTCTGAGCTCGGATTTGATGGATCTGAGCTCGGATTTGATGAGCTCAAATTTAGAAAATGGGAGCTCGACCTCAGATTTAATGGGTCTGAGCTCGGATTTGATGGATCTGAGCTCGGATTTGATGAGCTCAGATTTGGAAATTGAGCATAACCTCGGTCCGTACTCTTCACTCTAGAGTGGTCTCTTAGTGTTCAGTTGAATATTGGCGGCTTGCTGATTACCACGCTTTCACTCTCCTTTCCAGGGTGATCCCCGAAATTCGGAGAATGTTCGGCTGGTGTTTAGCATACCTTGCTCTCACTATCTGCCCCCAGGGTGGTCCCTAGAGTTTGGAGAGTGTTTGGCTGGTATGCATTGGTGATTTACCTTGCTCTCACTCTCTGCCCCAGGGTGGTCCCTAGAGTTCGGAGAGTGTTCAGCTGGTATTCATTGGTGTCTCCCGATGGCTCAGGTCTCACCAGATTTCTGGCCCACATCCCCAACTCGGAAGCGTCCGTGTTTTAAGGATGTCTCCCAGGTCTTCTCTTGCAGTCTTGTCATTCTTGGTTTTGTCAAAGTCTCTTTGTCTTGGACTAGGGGTCCGCAAGGTTCACTTTGGCTTGAATCTGATGAGCTCAGATCTGATGGATCGGAGCTCGGGCTCGATGAGCTCAGATATTTTGGAATGGAGCTCGGGCTCGGCTTGGTGAGTCTGGGCTCGGATTTGATGAGCTCAGAACTTCTGGAATGGAGCTCGAGCTCGGTTTTGATGAGTCTAGGCTCGGATTTAATGAGTTCAGATCTTCTGGGGATGGAGCTTGAACTCGGTTTGGTGAGTCTGGCTCGGATTCGGTGAGCTCAGATTTTCTGGGATGGAGCTCGAGCTCGATTTTGTGAGTCTGGGCTCGGATTCGGTGAGCTCAGATTTTTTGGAACAGAGCTCGGGCTCGGTTTTGATGAGTCTGGGCTCGGATTTAATGAGCTCAGATCTTTTGGAATAGAGCTCGGGCTCGGTTTTGATGTGCTCAAAACTTTTGAAATGGAGCTCGGGCTCGGATTGGTGAGTCTGAGCTCGGATTTGATGAGCTCAGATATTCTGAAATGGAGCTCGAGCTCAGTTTGGTGGTGATGTCGGCGACGAAGCGGTGTTGGAGTCATAGTGAAAGTGAATCATCTCCGTCTAATCTGAAATGAACGGCTGTGATTTCGCCTTGCCCCCAATTCTTGTTGGGACACGAGTAGCGGCTTCATCTTGGTGGAGCGGATCTCTCTTAGCTCGACCTCAGATTTAATGGGTCTGAGCTCGGATTTGATTTGATGAGCTCGGGCTCGGATTGGATGAGCTCAGATCCACTGGGTGTGAGCTCGGACTTGGATTTGACGAGTCTTGGCTCGAAATTGATTAGCTCAGATCCGATGGGTGTGAGCTCACGCTTGGATTTGCCCCCATTTCTAGTTGAACCTCGAGTAGTGGCCTCATCTTGATGGAGTGGAGCTCAGTTTAACTGCTTCAGCAGGATGTTGATGAGGTGGAGCTCTCTTCACTGCTTCGTCTTCCTGTAAGCTTGACCTTCACGTTGATCGAGGTTTCCCACGGACGGCGCCATTTGATCGCGCGTGTCGCGACCGGTTCAAGTTTCGAAGGTAGACGTCGCTCGCAGGAAGACGTAAGCAATCACTCAAAGAGGACGGAATTTTACGTGGAAAAATCCCCAATCTCGGGGATAAGAAAACCACGGGTCGAACGCAACCACCGGAAGAATTTTGTATTATAAGTGGGAGAAGAGGTGTTTTTTACAAATTTTCTCACTTTTTCTCCCCCTCTCTACTTTCTCCCGCGGATCCCCCCTCCTCCTCTAAGTTCTGGGCCTTCCTCTATTTATATAGGAAGGGTCGGAGCTCGGACGGTCGAGATTGTCCCCAGGTCGACGGTTCGGATTGCGCCACGTTGGTGCTACCTTCTGTCGCTTTCCGCCGCCCTGCTTCGTGTCCGTCATAAATGCTCGTGTCGGCTATGTGTAGGCATAGGCCGTCACTCTGCAGGTGTCGCGTCTGCAGCCGTCACGTCCGCCGCTGGTTGCATTAATGTCACCTGCTCCCGTCTGCGTCTCTGACACATGCATTGAATGGTCTTTACTGAGGTAGGTGGAGTCGAGGTTGACCTCGGTCGATTGCCGAGCTCGGCCTCGGTTGGCCGAGGTCGGTCTTTGACCTCATGAGGGCTCCTCTCCATCTCCTCGTGAAACGTACATAACCGGTGGTGGCCGAGCTTCACTAAGCTTCCTGGGTCTCGGATGACCTCAGGATTGTTTGGAGATCGGCCTCGGATTGGATGACCTTGGGATTGTTTCCTGCTTGATCTGTCCAGCTCGGCTTGGATGACCTCGGCCTGGTTAGCTTAGTTCTGGTCTTCTGCTCGCTTGGGTGGCTCTTCGGTGTTTCAGCACCTCGGCCAGCTCCACAGCTCGGTACTTCAGCACCTCGGCGCCTCGGCCATCTTCTCAGCTTGATTCTTCGGCGCCTCAGCACTTTGGCCAGTCTTGACAGCTCTTCACCTCGGCACTCCTGCACCTCGGCCAGCTTTATCAGCTCGGCACCTCGGCGCCTCTGTACCTCGGCCATCTTGTCAGCTTGGCAGCTCGGCACACTTGTACCTCGGCCAGTTCCTCAGCTCAGCACTTCAGCATTCGGCTAGCTTATCAGCTCAGCTCCTCGGCGCTTCAGTACTTCAGGTTCGGCATACTTGGAGGTCGGCATATGATCGGGAGGAGGTCGCATACCGGGTCGGTATATGTCGGAGGTCGGCATACCACGGAGGTCGGCATATGTCGGAGGTCGGTGTACCTCGGAGGTCGGTATACCTCGGAGGTCGGCATACCACGGAGGTCGGCATATGTCGGAGGTCGGCATATGACGGAGGTCGGCATACCTCGGAGGTCGGTATATGTCGGAGGTCGGCATACCACGGAGGTCGGTATACCTCTGAGGTCGGCATACCACGGAGGTCGGCATATGTCGGAGGTCGGCATACCTCGGGTTGGTCCGACCTCGGTGTCGTGGCAGCCTAATTTTACGCAGTATCATAGATATTTGAGGCTCTAATTTTTAGTATATTTAAAAATTAATCTACTAATTTGTTGTAAGCTGTTGCAAGAGTTTCTATTTATATATGTATTAGATTCTAGAGCATCGATCGAGATTAGGCATTGAGATTTTCGCGAGTTTGAGATGCCTACAGAAGCGTGCACTCGTATTATAGGTTCCACCACCTCCAAAAAAAAATACTAATCATTAAGATTTTAAAATATCGAAATATATATTCAGAAATATTTTTTTGAAATAACATTTAAATAAAAAAAAATTTACATGATTATAGCTTTTATTTTTTTTTAAACAATATTATTCTAGTAATACTTGAAATATAAAAAATATAAATTATATCTGTAATGTTATTGACGAAATATGGTTGGTATATAAGTTCTTACTTTTTTTGCAAAAAAATACCAGAGTATAAAATTTTGTAAAAAAAACCAACGTATACAAAAAAGTTCATAAAAATTTACTGGCTAGTGTAAATCTTTTTATATATTATTTTATTTTTACTATATGATATAATATACAAAATAAATTTTCTAAACTTTATTGTATCAATTTAAATACTTTTTTTGAAGGAACTTATTATCGGTGTAGCTAGTTTTGCTCTTTTCATAATTAAGTAGAGCTGAGGGTGTGGCGGCTTGTTTGTGTGGCCTCCGCGCTACAAGGAGCGTCTGTCAGACTTTAAATGGCACGATCACAGCCGTTGATCAGTTGCTGTCGGAAAGAGAAGATTGACAATATGTGGCTTAGAATAGCAAACACGTGCTCGACCAATGACATCATATAGTGTATGTAAACGTGGCCGTTAATAAATGGTGAAATGTAGTGGTGTGTGCTCGGGCCAGCACGTGAGCTTGTTTTCGCCGGTTGGTTGGGGGTGGAGTATTATGAAGTAGTGAGTGCTTTTCATGATGTGTATGTAATAGTCGCACACATACAGCCAATTGTCCTCTCTGCGGCACAAACACAAAACACTGGTTCTAACCAATGAAGAAAGTGCATATATGTAGTAGAGGGGTAGCTAGGGTGAGCATTACCCGAATTTGGACCCTTAACCCGAACCGACCCGACCCTAAAAATGTCAAAATATCGGGTTCGGGTCGGTTCGGGTTCGGTTCGGGTCCATAATTTTATAATTCTGGGTCTGAATTAAATCGGGTCGGGTATAGGAATCTGAATTCGGGCCAGGTTGGTAGCAGCCCGATTTACAAAATACTTGGCAGTCTGGGGCCTCTGGGCGACTGGGCCTGGGGCTGGGCCGCTTGTAATCTGGCACAGCACCTCTAAGTTTCTAAGTTAACCTAACCTAAACTTCTCAGTTCTCTTCTCCTTGCGGCTCGCGCGGCGCTCACCGACTCATCCTCGCAAATTCGCAATCGCAACCCTAAATCGCTCCTCTTCTCGCCGACCTGAGCGGTCTCCCTCGCCGGACCCGAGCCTCTCCTATTCCGCTATTCTCCAGGTTCTTCCCTTCTCGGCGTTCTCACAGGCTCATAGCCTCGCAAACCTCGAGCCCTAACCCTAAATAACGTCTCCTCTTCAAGGGCTTTTTGGTTTGAGTATTTTTTTTTGTTTTTGTTTTTTCTTTGATCAATCTATTTTTTCTTTAACAATCTGTTTTTTACTCCTACTATCGTCATTGATTTGGATACATATTTTTTTGTATGTTTTTTCAGGCAGTGCTCAAAGGACCAAATAATCGAAGATAACCGAGCAGGATTCCCTGCTACTGGTAAGTGGTAAGCAGTTCTTCTCGATTTCTATGAGTTTATTTCTTTCAGATGCTCGGAGTCTTGGATGTTAGGTTTTCGTTAATCATGTATAAAGATGTAATTCGTTATTTGAACTGTTTCAGTGTGTCACTGAGATTGATAGTTCTATACATTGTACATAATGAATCGATTGCTTGCTTGGATTTTATTGATCGTATTGTTTGTTCCTGATAAATGATATATTAGTATAGCTTACATAGATTGTGACTGCTTGTGTATTTTTTAATTTAGTTTTTTATGTTTTCCATAATCTGAATTTTAATGTCAGTGTGAATTAGTATGTGAATTTTCATGTCAGTAAAAGTTGCGATATCAGTATGTGAATTAGTACGATTTGCATCTACGGATTTGTAAGTGTTAAGTATTAGACTATTTGTATTGATACTTAACTGGATGGGAATGTTAGCATGCACCTTTGAAGGGATTGATATTTCGAAGTTGCTCCAAGAAGAAGCCGACATAATAGATAATGGTAATATTAATGTATGGTCGTTCATTTATTTGTTTAAAATATAATTAGTTCTAACAATTATTATTGAGGTGGATATTTGTAATCTCCTAAATGTTGAAACGGTTAAAAGTGCTTCAAATTTTTGAAGAAGATGAGGAATATTGCTTGGATTTCTGAGATTCAGACGGTGATTGCCTATTGGTGAGTTGATGTTTATTTCTAAGAAAATATAAAATATATGATTTTGATTGTTTTTGCTCTAAAGTGGTGTTGTTGGCTTGTCGCAGGTGGTGTTTATTGACTTCAATTCTACCTGCTGGCTGATGCTGGCAAAGTGGCAACTGCTGAATGCTGTGCTGCTACCAACTTCTGTTTTGCTTGCTGATGTTGAGTATGTGCTGCTGTTGAGTGCTGTGCTGCTGAGTTTGAGTTGTTTCTGTTCTGCCTGCTGCTGCTGAGTGCTTATTGGCGATTGCTGCGTGTTGCTGCTGCTTGCTGAGGATGTGCTGCTGCTTGCTGCTGAGGGATGAATAGATAGATGTTCATTTGATATGAATTATAACTTGTTGACTTGTGTGGTATGAGTATTTATTATGTAATATGGATTATGGACATTTGATATGGATTGTATTATGTAATATGGACTATGGACATTTGATATGGATTGTGTTTAACTGTTATGATTTGTCATTACAACTTATTGCTGATATGAGATGAGATTTCTGATTTTAATATTACTATCTTTATAATATAATATTTCTATTTTTATTTGATTTTAATTAGTTGTATTATTTTCATTTAATTTTGATTGTGCAGCTATTTAGTTTGGGTCGAACCAAACTAACCCGAACCGACCCGATTTTTTTCGGGTCGGTCCGGTTCGGGTTAGATTTTGGTTCGGGTCGGGTTCGGGTATTGGTGATTTCGGGTCGGGTATGTTATTTTCTATTCGGGTCGGGTCGGGTCGGGTCGGGTAGACCCGTATGCTCAGCCCTAAAGGTAGCTGCAACAATCACAAAGGATAATTACAAGTTACAATTGAGGCTCTGATACCGCTCCGTCGATACTTATACATACACTGACGCATTGTTTAATATAAAAATTTGAAAAAGAAATTATAAAATTAAAATTTTATGATTTAAATTATAAATTAGCCAAATATTTATCAACTGTTAACTTTTTTTTTCTTTTTTTTTTTTCTCTATAGTCTAGAAGTCTTCCGAACTATTCTAAAAATTTTACTATATAATTTTAAAAATTCGTAACACCTCTGACACTCCGATAATTTTCGAAGTAAAAGTACTGATGAATTTTTTTTCGATCTCATCTTCTTATATATAAATTATTTGTAAAGTTTCTAAGATTTGAATCCTGAATTTTTATTATTTGAAAAACAATTTGAAAGAATTTGAAAAATCGTTAAGCTTATGGCATGAAAATGAAGTGGACTTCTATGTGCATGTAGCAACCTATGGTGTTGCAATTGACGAAATGCTTTATTGCAACGTCCTACCAACGCTGTTCGAAGACACGCTCTGACTTGGTTCAACCAACTACCCCCGAGGTGCATTGCGAACTGGGATCAGTTCGTAGAGATGATCGTCTCAAGATTCTTCTCCAGCACCCACTTCCAAAAAAGTCCCGACTCCATCATGAATATCAAACAAGAACCCAACGAGACTTTGATGAGCTACTATCAACGATTCACCGACGCACCAAATACACTACGGAGAGATTAACTTCATCTCCGGAGAAATTGACGAAGAAATCTCCCGCGGGAGAAAACGAAGAAACGGGGAGTGTTACCTCCTCCAGACCCGAGATTCCCCAATAGACTCAGAAGGCATGGAACCAATCATCTTCGATGACAACGACTTCGATGGAGTGATAACTCCACACACCGACGCACTTGTAACGACCATGGTCATCAACTCCATGAAAGTACACCGCGTAATGATCGATACGGGGAGCAAAGTGGATATCATATTCTACGACTGCTTTGCCAAAATGGGAATTCCGGAGTCCGAACTGAGGCCAATCCACTCCGAATTGGTAGGATTCAACGGCTTCTCCACGATGCCCTTAGGGGCCATCGATCTCCGTGTCACTATCGGCGAAACGCCGCGACTCAGGACAGCAACGGTCACATTCGTGATCGTACAAATACCTTCCGCATACAACGTAATATTCGGAAGACCCGGGATGTGGAAGTTCATGGCCGTCGTCTCAACTCCGCATCTGAAGATGAAATTCAGAACCAAGTCTGGAGTTTATACACTACGAGGCGACCAGCACGTAGCTCGCCGACTCCATAGTTTATACACTTAATGTGATTACATGAAGCTATGATTCAGGGCAAGAAGTAGGGTAGTCAATTATAGATTGAGTATAGCATATATATTAAGATAATATATAAAGACTTCTCGATGCTATTTGCTTGTGCAAGCTTGTCGCAGCGGTCAGGAAAGTAATTAAAGAATGAAAAGGTTGTGAGTTTAAGCAACACCCAAGCAAGTTTTGGATTTTTTTTTTTTTTTTTTTTTTTTTTTTGGAAACATGCAAATCAGCCATCTATTGTTTAAACTTTGCCAATCAGCCAAGTGTTTTACCTGATATCTTTTACACCTTAAAACACTTATTTAGAAATATTTTTTGAAAAAAAATTTACATAAAATTTGTCAATTTTGATGAGATGATTTTAATATTGAAAATTTTTCTTAAAGATACTTATAAGTATATATTATAAGACTCCAAAGTTCAGCGAGTTAATTGATAGATTTTAAACTTACAAAGACTTTAAAGCCTTAAAATACTTACAGAAGTTTTTTTTTTTTAAAAAAAAATATTGAATATGAAAGTTGTAAATCTCACCAAAATTTATAACTTTCATATTAAAAATTTCTCAAAAAAAAACTTATGTAATGGTAAGAATAGCTTCTGCATTAATACTTAGAGAAATTTTTTTTACAAACTCAAATAGTAACAAAAAAAATCTATGGGCTGATTTTTACGGGTATAAAAAATCCAAGGGCTAATATATAGTTATTCTATTTTATTCTTAGGCGCAGGCGTAAGTATATGGTTGCTTCATTATATTGTATTCTGACTACCATGTTGAACATTTCTGAATCCGCCGCTGCTGTGATTAATCGGATCAGCCCTTAGTTATGATAAAAGCATGTGTTGCATGTTTGAAAACTTGCACTTGGGAACTCACTAATATATGTGGAAATGTATGAACTTGAGATTATATATGCATATATGTGTAACATTTCTTAGGAAAAAATAAGGCTTGAAAAAATCTTTAATAAAAAACCTATGGGTTCTAAGCCTAGTTAGGATGAATGTACATGATGGGAGTTTAGTCCCATATGACTTATTTGAAGAAACATTTGTGGTTTATAAACCATTCACTATGCGGCTTAGTAACTTTGGATTCTTCCATTTCAAAAGGGTTAAGTCAGTTGGTCAGAAGTTACAAGACCAGCTATGGGTTGGATAGATATAACGTACGTTACAGATAGCATCATAGTGGACTTTGGTTGTTGTGTAGGAGTTTGGAATTACTGAGAATGTGCGTCTTTGGGACTATCTGTAACGTCTACAGAACTCAAGGGTTTGTTATAGTGGATTTTTGGATTTGAGAGATGCGTAAGAAGTAATTCTAAAACCTACCTCCAAACTTGGTTTCGCTGCGGGGACGCCTACAAGGACTCGAGGGTTTGTTGTAAGACGATAGTGGCATCCGCATTGTACTAATGTATCCTTGGGCGTATGGTTAAAAGATAAAAAGGCTTAAGTTATTAGGCTTCTTGAAACACTTGACTCTTGTTGAATACACGATGAGAATATATCTCATCCTCGTTATGTGTGCTTGAGTGTATATGTGTTGATTCTATGGTTAAGCATGTGGATATTATCTTATGGGATTGAGATGATGACCATAATAATTCCTAATATGTTTGTACGGTATCATATTTATATAAATGTAGACAATATGTTAGGATCTTGCATTGGGATATTCTTCCCTCATCGATACTAATCATCGCACTTTCTTAATGTTAGTGTAGATACGTTCGAGAGTGTTTAATAGCAAAGGTTCCGGTGGAAAAAGGTGAAGCGTATGGTTAACATATCTCGAGTATGTAAGTCTATGTTTATATGTATAGGTACGTGAATGATTGTAACAGAGTTTGCTAACAACTCTCACAACCTACCGACTTTATTGTATTCTTGTGATATGTTTTGAATCTTCAAATGCTTTGTTATGATTTTGGGACAGTTATGGATGCTTGGAAGTTGATTTTAAAGACAATGTTTTAGCATTGGTCTATATTTTGGGAATTTGAGAACCCTATGAGTCACTTTGAGATACGTTGGGTAACATTTATTTTGGAACCTATAATGTTGGGTGCTTGGAATGATTGTTAGACCCTTTTAACTTGATTTTTGGGTAATCCATGGCTTGTAATATGGTTTTATGAGTATTAAATGTGTTAGAGAAGCCTCTATGTGATACAATTGAAATTTCTTATGGATTTGGCCTTACGAAGTATTTGAACTTCATATTGCAATTAGGGTTTATATGTGTTGATTTGAAGTCATAATTTTGAAATTTTCAAGGTTGTGAATTCTATGCAAGCATCGGTTCACTGAAATCGTAGTCCGATCGAGCGATATATCTTTAAATGCCTTATAGTTTGAGTATTTTCTGGATACTTGTCGACCGATAAACCAATTCGGTCGACCGCTAATATTTGCAACATTACTTTTTAGATAATTTCGGCCGACCGACTGTAGACACGAGCTCTCGGGTTATTTTTATCCTGCTTTCAGTAGGATTAAAACCCGCCAATATCGTGATGAGGGACAACCCTTATTCTGCTGGATATCTGAGATAAGATTATGTAGAAAATATATAATTTCTTCTAAAAACGATATAGTTTAGGGAAAAATTTACGACGCATACAAGGCTCCGTAGTAATTGGTTTGTATAAGCCTCGTAGCTTTACAATTGTTTGTGTACCATGACATATTACTAACTTGTTATTATTTGCATCAACCAGGAGAAAAAAAAAATTATAAGAATAATTTAGCGAAAACCTTGAACTCCCTAAATTTTCCCAAAAGAATTTCTCCAAAACATTCCCAAAAATTCCTTAAAAACATTAAAACATATATGCTGGTAAAACATGAACACAGAGGTTCAAAGTGAACTTAGATTGGTTATTGTGTGAAGTTTGGGTACTACCATCATTACTCTAAGCAAATCAGCCACTTTCTTTTACACCGTTCTCCAAATAAGCTCCTATTTTTTTGATAATTAATAAATCAAAACACTAAAATTAGAAAGATTAAAATTACAAAAGTTATATAGCACACTAAAATTTTTTACGTAATAAAAAATATTTATATATACATATTTTGGGGTTGTTTTATAAGTTTTTTCAAAAAAGCAAGGACTTATTTGACAAAAGTATGCAAAGAATGAACTTCTTCGACAAAAGTCTTAAATATTTTATCTGTGATAACTCCTATATTCAGTTACATTAAACGCTGCAAAGATGTACATTAATTTATTATGCAAAGTAATAGACATATAAAGTTGCACTCTTATTGGCGTACAGGAATTTAGTAGCGCTTAAAATCTTAACTAGAGAGCATACTTAGTTGCCCTAACGTAAAGATCATGCTTCTTGTCCAAAACGAGACCAGGAGCTTCTGACATATCGATCTCATCTTTGCTGATCCCGAGGGGCAACTTCCAATCGAACGAGTACAGCAGACTGGCAAGAGCAATCTCTACCGTCGCTATTCCGAAGTTCATAGCCGGACAAACTCTCCGCCCTGCCCCAAATGGGATCAGCTCGAAGTCATGGCCCCTCATATCAACAGAACTATTTAGAAACCTCTCGGGTAGAAACTCATCTGGATTCTCCCAGATTTTGGGGTCCCTTCCAATTGCCCATGCATTGATTAGTATCCTGGTTTTTGGGGGTATATCGTACCCGTTAATCTCGACATGGCTTCTTGTCACCCTTGGGAGGAGCAAAGGGACTGGAGCATGCAATCTCATTATCTCATTTATTATACATTTTAGATAGCTTAGCTGCTGGATGCCATTTTCTTCAACTCTCCCTTTGCTTCTCGCAAAATTTCTAACCTCTTCTTGAGCTTTCCTCATCGCTTCTTGGTTTCTCATCAGCTCTGTCATTGCCCAATTAAGTATCGTGGATGATGTTTCTGTCCCGGCAATAAACATATCCTATTTCAAAAAAAAAAAAAAAAAAAACCGTTAGAATGTTTATTTTACATGACAGCGGAGCCAAAGCTTTTTTTATAGTAACCAACATTGTCGCCATCTTATTATCCTGATCGACCCAAAAAGAAACTATCCTATGTTCGATACCCAAACGAAGCCATCCATTGCACATAGGGGGCACATATGCTCGCAGCCGCCAGCAAAATTTTTTATTCCAGGGCAAAGATCCATGTAAACCTAGGATAATTAAGCTTTCTGGGGACCCACCCAACCACTGTGACACTCAGCAATATCGTAAAGCTTGTTGTTAATGTTATTATAAAAGAAAAATATGAACAAGAAACTCATGCACTTACAGAAATGACTGCCTTAATGTGGGCTCTGGTGAGATTTGCTTCCTTCTGTAGCTTAAGCAACAAATCGACCAAGTCTTCCTGATCAGTTTGGACCCTCTCGGGGTCAAGATGTTGTTCTATGATCTCCTCATAGAATGCATCAAACTCGGCCACATTCTTGGTAATCTTACTTAACTTTCCTGTGACCCTATCTAACCATCCCAAGGCCGGAAAATAATCACCAAAATAAAAGCTTGACAGGAGGGCTTCTGTTTCTTTGAAAATGTTATGAAACTTACTCTCTCCATATCCTTCACGAAAGCTTTTCCCCAGTGCAACTCTGCATATAATATTACTTGCTAGATTCACCAGAATCTTACTTAGATTCACAGGAACGTGTGAAGATGAAGATTCTGATATCCTTTGCAGCATCAACGATACCTCTTCCTCCCTTACGAAACGAAATGATTGCACCTTTTTAGTGCTGAAGAGCTCAAGTATGTAGAATTTTCTCATATCTCTCCAATATTCTCCGTATGTTGCAAAACCGACATCTAATCGTCCGTAAGTGTATCTATCTGTGGCAACAAGAGAAGGCCTATCGCAACAACTAAGATCATGGGTCTTCAAAACTTCTTTCGCCATGGCGGCTGTCGAAACCACTACAGTGGGCACGGCACCAAGTTTTAGGTATATGAGAGGGCCAAGCTTCTTTGACAGCAGCTGAAGAGAAAGATGAGGAAGTGCACCTAAAAGATGCAAGTGCCCTAATACAGGAAGCTTTGGAGGACTAGGTGGGAGGTTAGGTGCCACCCTTTTTTTATTCTTCTTGTGCTTAATAAGAACAACAGATGATATTATCAGCATAAGAAGAAGTACCGGTATGTGAGCGAAATCCATTATTAGAAGTATCAGCTGTAGCAAAGGCAAGATAATATATGTAATGTAGTCTGTAATAACACCCCTCCCTATGTAGGCTACAAACTTCGAAAGAAATTATCTGTTTTTTGAATGGTTGTTAAACAAGGAAAATCTTGACTAAAAAGAAAAGGACAATAACTCACACAGCTAGCCAAGCAAATGAAGATAATATCCTTCATATAAGTCTAATCAAGATTAGATTTTTTGCTGTTAGTCAAACAATGACAACGATGCTTTTCTTAGAACTTTTAGCAAATTATTTGAAATATAACACATAATTTTCTCTTCCAATGAAGTGACGGACAGAAAATCAAGCGAAAATTACGAGATAAGATTATTAAAGAAAATCAATTATATGGTATATGTTAGAATTCACTAGTTAGAAAATTTCTTTAAGTAATAATGTCATTATTTTGTCAATTATACAATTACCATACATGCATGGTTTTGTAACTGGCTTGCAAATGACTAATAGTAACTAATTTCAATTCAAAGCTCATTTTTTGGGTATATGAGTGTCGAGTTCGGTTATTATCTTACATCACGACTGAAAATAAAGTAGTATGGCAGTCTCTTCTATCTCATATTTGCTGATATTCAAACCCCCTTGATCTATCCTTTATATGGGGCAAGCTTCGATCACCTATCAGCACCCGGTCCTTCTAACCAATTACGCCGATACTGGTTGGTTACAATTCAAAGCTTTTGAAATATGCAAATTTAGCCAAGTAATAAGGAGCACTCAAAAGTTAATCCCAACTTTCTCTCTGAATCTAAGCCCAGTTTTGAGAACACATAGTTCCATCCATGTGAATGACATAGTTCAATCCATAAAGGGTCTTGTGTTAGTTATGTTATGAACCTAAATCCCCTGCTTCATTCTTTATCCCATTATTCTATCGTGTTATAACACATATACTATGTCCATTATTTAATCCGTCTTAGCGTTAAACCTTATTCTTGTTAATAAAGAATAAAACATATATTATTTAGGTAAAGATAGACGATGGAACAGAGTTAGAGTTGGAGCAGAGGATTGGATTCCTTTCTGAGAAAAAAAATAAAGAAATTTAAAAAAAGAGGAAGCGGTTTTAGGTTCCTACTATAATTCCACATACCTATTCGACCCATGACTGTTCCTAGCGCGCCAACCACCTCCACCAGCCGAACCCCCCCTAAAAAGGGGTGGATCCGTGTCGAAATAGCATATGAGCGCTCATGTTATAAATATAAATTTCTTTTTTTTTTTTCTTTTTTGAGAAGATGTAAATCTAAATTTCTTTCCTTAATTAAGTGGTACATGACAAAGTCTTTTCCACCACCGATTCATTCTCTAAATTGCGCCTTTGGTCCCTTATAGAGTTGTTATATTCTTCCCTCCCTAAGATAACACGTGCTCTATGTATGGATGGGTTAGGACAATTCCAAATTCTCTCTAGCCGTGTGTGAGGTCCCCTTGAGGCACCATTTTACGGCTTTTACGTCCCAATAGTTACTGTTTTACGGCTCACAAGCCCCAAGAACGTATGAACACCGCAAAACTGTACCATATGGATGACCATGGTCGATTATGATTCCATCTGTAACGCCCTGCAACTGTCCGGCTCACAGCTAGTCAAACAATAATTTAAAAGTATCTATCTTAGGCAACAAGAGAAGGCCTATCGCAACAATTAAAATCAGGGATCTTCAAAACTTCTTTCGCCATGGCGGCCGTCGAAACCACTACAGTGGGCACAGCACCAAGTCTTAGGTACATGAGAGGTCCATGCTTCTTGGACAGCAGCTGAAGAGAAAGATGAGGAAGTGCACCTAAAAGATGCAAGTGTCCTAATATAGGGAGCTTTGTAGGACTAGGAGGGAGGTTATATACCATCCCTTTTTTATTCTTCTTGTGCTTAATATGAACAACATACGATATTATCAGCAGAAGAAGAAGTACTAGTATGTGAGCAAAATTCATTAATTAGAAGTATCAGCTGTAACAACGCAAGAAAATATATGTAATGTGGTCTCCCTAAATAGTCTCCCTATGATATTTATAAATATCAGAAGCCGGAAGGTCTACAAACTTCGAAAGAAATTATCCGTTTTTGAATGGTTGTTAAACAAGGAAAATTTTTACTAAAATTAAAGGACAATAACTCACACAGCTAGCCAAGCAAATGAAGATAATATCTTCATAAAAGTCTAATTAAGGTTAGATTTTTTGCTGTTAGTCCAACAATGATAATGATGCTTTTTTTAGAATTTTTAGCAAATTATTTGAAATATAACACGTAATTTTGTCTTCCAATGAAGAGACAGACAGAAAATCAAGAGAAAATTATGAGAGAAGATTATTAAAGAGGAACAATGACATGGTATATGTTAGAATTCACTAGTTAGAAAATTTCTTTAAGTAATAATGTCATTATTTTGTCAATTTTACAATTACCGACATGCATGGTTTTGTAACTGGCTTGCAAATGACAAATAGTAACTAATTTTCAAGTCAAAGCTATTTTTTTGGGTATGTGAGTGTCGAGTTCGGTTACTATCTTATATCACGACTTGAAATAGAGCAGTACGATAGTCTCTTCTATCTCATATTTGCTAATATTCGAACCCCTTGATCTATCCTTTATGTGGGGCAGGCTACGATCACCTTTCAGCACCCGGTCCTGCTAACCAACTAGGCCGATACTGGTTGGTTACAATTCAAAGCTTTTGAAATATGCAAATTTAGCCAACACATGCTCTTTAAGGCCTTTTATAGGGTTGTTATATTCTTCCCTCCCTAAGATAAAACATGCTCTTTGTATGGATAGGTTAGGACACCATTTTACAGCCAAGATAACACAATCCCAAATTCTCTCTAGCCGGGTGTGGGGTCCTCTGGATGCGCCATTTTACAGCTTTCATGTCCCAAGAACGTATGAACATCGCAAAACTGTACCACAGCCATGGTCGATTCTAATTCCATCTATAACGTCCCGCACCTGTCCTGCCCATAGCTGGTCAAAAATTCCGTCCACCCCCACCTGCTGGTCCCTCCAGAAAAGGTGTGCATCTGTGTGAAGTAGCATATGAACTCGCGCCAGTGTCATGGTGAGGAACAATATATCCTAACGCTGCTGGGCTCGCCCTGCCCAGAGAGATATCTGAGATAATGTAGAAAATATAGAATTTCTTCAAAAAAATGATAGAGTATAGGAAAGAATTTAATATACATTCATGGCTTTGTAGTCTGTAGTAATTGGTTTGCATAAACCTAGTACGTTGACAATTGTTGTGTACCATTGACATATACTAACTCGTTATTGTTTACATAAACTAGGAAAAAACAACAATTATAAGCATAATTTAGCGAAAACCTAGAACTCCCAAAAAAATTCCTCCAAAACATTCCCAAAAATTCCTTAAAACATGAAAATATATGTGCTGGTAAAACATGAACTATGATATTCAAAGTGAACTTAGATTGGTTATTGTGTGAATTTTGGGTACTACAATCATCGCTCTCATAGCAAATCATCCCCATTTTCTTTTATACCGTCCTCCAAATAAGCTCCAATTTTTGTTTTTTTAATTATTAAATTAAACCAATTGAATTTTTTTTTATCAAAATAATCTACAAAAAATCTTCGAAGACTTTAATGGTTACAAACTTACAAAAGCTTGGAGCTTTAAAATATCTATTTAGAAACATTAAAATTACAAAAGTTATATAGCACACGAATTTTTTTTCTAACTCAAAATTATCATACATATATATATATATATATATAATATATATATATAATATATATATATATACATATATATACGTTACTTTATAAGTTTTCTAAAAAAGTAGTAACTTTTTTTCGACAAAACTCTTAAATATATTATCTGTGACAAATACTACATTTAGTTACATAAACACTACAAAGACGTATACTCGTTTATTATGCAAAAGTAATAGGACATATAAAGTTGCACTCTGATTGGCATACATAATTTTAGTAGCATTTGAAATCTCTAGTAGGGAGCATACGTAGTTGCCATAAGGTAAAGATCATGCTTCTTGTCTAGAACGAGACCAGGAGCTTCTGATACATCAATCTCATCTTTGCTAATCCCGAAAGGCAGCTTCCAATCAAACGAGTACAGCAGACTAGCAAGAGCAATCTCTACTGTCGCTATTCCGAAGTTCATAGCCGGACAGACTCTTCTGCCTGCCCCAAATGGGATCAACTCAAAGTCATGGCCTTTGATATCAGTAGAACTATTTAGAAACCTCTCTGGCATAAACTCATCTGGGCTCTCCCATCTTTTGGAATCCCTTCCAATTGCCCATGCATTGATGAGTATATGGGTTTTTGGGGGTATGTCATACCCGTTAATCTCGACATGGTTTGTTGTTATCCTTGGGAGGAGCAAAGGGACTGGAGCATGCAATCTCATTGTCTCCTTTATTATGCATTTCAAATAGCCTAGTTGCTGGATATCATTTTCTGCAACTCTCCCATTGCTTCTCACAAAATTCCTAACTTCGTCTTGAGCTTTTCTCATCGCTTCCTGGTTTCTCATCAGCTCTGTCATTGCCAATTAAGTATCGTGGACGATGTTTCTGTTCCGGCAAAAAACATGTCCTATTTTGAAAGTAAAACCGTTAGAATGTTTATTTTACATGACATTTGAGCCAAAGCTTGTAGTTTCTTTTTTTTTTTTTTTTCTGTTTGAGTAACCGACATTGCCATCTTCTCGGTATCTAGATCAATCCGAGAAAAGACTATCCTATGTCGGATACCCAGACAAAGCCAACCATTGCACGTACGGGGCACATATGCTCGCACCCACCAGCAAAAATTTGTATTACCACTGGCAGGCGATGACGCTTGCAAATCTAGGATAATTAGACTTCGTGAGGACCCACCCAACCACTGTGGCACTCCGCAATCTCATAAAGCTTATTGTTAATGTAATTATTAAAAACACAGAACAATAAACTTATGCACTTACAGCAATGACTGCCTTGATGTGGTTTCTGGTGAGATTTGCTTCCTTCTGTAGCTTGAGCAACAAATCGACCAAGTCTTCTTGATCAGTTTTGACCCTCTCGGGGTCAAGATGTTGGTCTATGATTTCCTCATAGAACACGTCAAACTCGGCCATGTTTTTGGTAATATAACCTAACTTTCCTGTGACCCTATCTAACCATCCCAAGGCCGGAAAATAATCACCAAAATAAAAGCCTGAAAGGAGCGCTTCTGCTTCTACGAAAATCTTGTGAAACATACTCTCACCATAACCTCCTTCATGAAAGCTTTTCCCCAGTGCAACCCTGCATATAATATTACTTGCGAGATTCACCAGAATCTTACTTAGATTCACAGGAACGTGTGAATATGAACATTCTGATATCGTTTGCACCATCAGCGACACCTCTTCCTCCCTTATTAAACGAAAAGAATGCACCCTTTTAGTGCTAAAGAGCTCAAGTATGTAGATTTTTCTCATGTCTCTCCAGTATTCCCCATATGTTGCAAAACCTACATCTAACCGTCCATAAGAGTATCTATCTGTGGCAACAAGAGAAGGCCTATCACAACAACTAAGATCATGGGTCTTCAAAACTTCTTTTGCCATGGCGGCTGTCGAAACCACTACAGTGGGCATAGCACCAAGTCTTAGGTACATGAGAGGTCCATGCTTCTTGGACAGCAGCTGAAGAGAAAGATGAGGAAGTGCACCTAAAAGATGCAAGTGCCCTAATACAGGGAGCTTTGTAGGACTAGGAGGGAGGTTATATACCATCCCTTTTTTATTCTTCTTGTGCTTGATAAGAACAACATATGATATTATCAGCAGAAAAAGAAGCATCAGTATGTGAGCGAAATCCATTAATTAGAAATATCAGATGCAACAAAGGGAAGAAAATATATGTAATGTAGTCTGCAATAACACCCCTCCTTATGATATTATAAATGTGAAAGGTCTACAAACTTTGAAAGAAATTATCCGTTTTTTGA
The DNA here is from genome assembly GCA_002076135.1 of Xerophyta viscosa. Lineage (NCBI taxonomy): Eukaryota > Viridiplantae > Streptophyta > Magnoliopsida > Pandanales > Velloziaceae > Xerophyta > Xerophyta viscosa. Next base: position 361,650 of record MJHO01000031.1, read on the forward strand.
ATGGTTGCTAAAAAAGGAAAATCTTGACTAAAAGAAAGGACAATAACTCACACAGCTAGCCAAGCAAATGAAGATAATATCCTCATATAATTCAAGTTGAGGTTAGGTTTTTAGCTGTTAGTCCAACAATGATAACGATGCTTTTCTTAGAATTTTTAGCAAATTATTTGAAATATAACACGTAATTTTCTCTTCCAATGAAGACACAGACAGAAAATCAAGAGCAAATTATGAGATAAGATTATTAAAGAGGAACATATATGTTAGAATTACTAGTTAGAAAGTTTATGTAAGCAATAATATCATTATTTTGTCAATTTTACAATTACCATACATGCATGGTTTTGTAACTGGCTTGCAAACGACTGATAGTAATTAATTTGCAATTCAAAGCTCTTTTTTGGGTATGCGAGTGACGAGTTTGGTTGCTATATTATAACTCGACTGAAAATAGAGCAGTACGGTAGTCTCTCCTCACTCATGCTTGCTGCGATTCAAACTCCCAATCTTTTTTTTTTTGAGAGGCAGACTGTTATTGTCTCTCAGCATCTAGTCCTGGTAACCAACTAGACTAATGTTGATTGATTACAATTCAAAGCTCTTGAAATATGCAAATACCCAAGTTATAAGGAGCGTATTATACTTTACACCATGTTGTATATGTTGCTTCATCTCAAGAAAAAAAAAAAAAAGAACCTAAGAAAAGTGGATTTGTGTTATCACCACTTGTTTAGATGAGCTAACATTAGATAAATTTTGAGTTAATATCCAAACCCCAATATTTTGTGTTTTTCAAACAAGGCTCTAGATATTAAAATCGAATAAAATAATCCATTTATTTTTACCATTTGAATATAATGTCACTATTTATGTAAAAATTGATAAGATTAATTGAATAAAACGACCATTCGAAAAATATTTGATGTATATAGTCTTCTAAATGACAACCATGATCCTCTAGATAGCTCTCCATGGCGTCTTAAATTACTATTTTCATCTCTTTCTACAAAATCTTTATAATATGTCTAAAAGCTGAAATGAGGGATCAAATTTGTCTAATTTTAAAAATATAAAGTCTAGTTTGAGAAAGAGCCTAAACATCCAACGGACTTGATCAAACTCAGGGATCTCGGGATAGGTGTTGGATAGTCGTGCCGAAACATTTTCGTTTGTGTCTATAAAATTGGACGAAGTATCACTTTGTCCTGGAAAAAAAAAAAGCTTTAGCTTTTACATACCCCATGTCCTTTCACCATTTCACATATTTATTTTGACAATATTAGTTTTTAACATACTTTTTGAAAAATTTTAAATACTGCTGTCTATCTCACCAAAATCTATAATTTTTATATTCCAAATAAAATCCTATATATGTATTTAGTACAGTCGGCTATAATATAATACAATATTATAGTATAATTGCGTGTGCCAGATAAATATTTATGAGTTTCTGCAGTTAAGATTGCAAGGGAAAACCAACAAAAACAACTGAAGATGTCTTTGGGAAAGTAGTAACCAAGAAGTTTTAGTTTTGATTTTTTTTTTTTTTTTTTTTTTTTTTTGGCCGCTAAATTAAATTTTATGAGAAGCAGGCTATATTCTCTTCACAGCATTCAGCTGCGCTAACCAATGGGACTAATGTTGGTCCAATTGGTCGGTAGTTTTGAATGTTTTTGAAACATGTTATATATCTGAACAGAAATTATGTATCAAACTTGAAAACATTTTTTAAGTGTTACAAACGGTTTGCAATGGGGCGTCAAAACAAGTTCTATGAATCAATAATATAATTAGAAAATTATGTCCAGTAAAATAATTTAATATTTGCTGAAGACAAAATTTTACTTATTATCTAAAAAAATAGTTTGCAGCTTCCTGCAACTCAAGTCGCTGAAAATCACAGCAAATTAACACACAAAACTTGTTGAAAATAACAGAGTTCATTGCATATATATTATACATAACCCAAAAAAATAAGGTATCTGGTTATATAAAAACAAGAATACCTGACATTTATACACCATGCATGCTACTTGAAGTACATTAACATTTGCATTACTACAATTATATATAGAAATTGTACATAGATACAACTTCAATACAACGTCAAAATCGATAGTTTCTGAAAGAATGTTAAACTCTGCTGTTTAAAAAAAAAAGGGAAAAGACAAATAGATGAGGACAAACCCGTCGAAATACAACGAAATCATGCTTTCTACCATAAAAAACCTACGTCTCGACGACAAAAGAAGCATCTTTCTGCAGTACATATATCCGTTAATTGCGTCTCCCTTTATTCAAACATTCGAGCCAATAAATTGGATGCCATCGACGAAATGGTACTGTTAAAGGAAGATATTTCTCAAACCCTGTAGAACAAGTCGCCATTATGAAGCAGTCGCATATTTCGAATTTGGTACGCTGATCCAACAATCTTCTACAAATAATCATTCGCATCGTAAATATTACCACTGGATTACTTTGCAGCAAATACTCAGATACATAGATCTAAGCACAATGGACTAAGAATCCCTATAAAAGCCAGTGTGTATCCAACAAAATATCCTCATGCATAACAAGGATATCTAACTATGAATGTAAAAGATTAGATCTATATATACCCTCATTCATAATGATCAGGTAAAAAATTAGCATATATTCAGCAGGCTTGCATAAATGATCTCAAAGTAAACATTTAATACACATTAGATAAGATGTTAGGTTAAATGACAAATATAGTAGCAGAGAGTCATCTAAAAGGGAAGGTTATGAGATCAAGAATTACTTAATTAAAAAGCCTTCCAAGCTACGAGTTCTACATAGGCTTTGGCTTCTTTCCCCGTTTTGGAATGCGCCTTAAATCTTGGATGCCCTTCTTCATTTCTCTAAAAAAGCATAAATAAATAACGATCACTATCTTTTTTTTTTCTTTTTAATCAGGGGCCATGCGAATGCAAACCCCCGCTGCCACAAATTATGACGTCCACTGACCCACTTAGCGTGATGGTAGACCAGCGTCCCCACCAAGTGCAATGCGAGTCGCTGATCTAGGCCACAGGCCTTCTTAATCACCCATCGACCCCGTCCATGTGAGTATCATTGAAACCACAAAATATGTAGAAAAGACGGGATTAGTACCTTTGGTGCAAATATACGAAACAATAGAAGAGGGGAAGCAACATAACGATCAATATGCAAATGGCAAGATAAAAGGCACTTGTCTCCTTCTGCATAGAGAAAGTATGAGAAATGTAAAGCAATTTACTTCATTGTTATTTATTTACAAGGTCATACTCCTAGTATAATCAGCAAATAAACTACCTCAACTGCAAGCTTAAAGCTTAGGGAAGCAGTGTTAGGTATGGAAATAATACCTTGCCACCTCTGGAGAAAGGCTTTTGGGATCCTTTGCACGCATGAGCATCACAAAACTGCCGCAGAAAAAGTTCTGCATGTGCAATTTAAAAATAAGGTTTTTTTTTGTAGATTAGCGTAGAAATGCATCTCTGATGTAACATTACCATGTAGTCGACTTGCAGATTGACCTTGGCTGACAGGAAAACAGGAATCTGCAAGGCTCTGGTATAAAGAATTTAAGAGAGATTTATAATAGGTATACTAATAATATAGCCATGCAAAACTCCTACTACAGACAAGATACTGACAATTTAGAAAAAAGATAAAGGAACCATTTCCTAATGCGTCGATATGTCATCATACATTATATTCGAAAGCCATTCACAAAACTGCTGACAAGGCTAACCCCATGGATCCTAGTGACTACCCCAATGGCAAGCTTAAACTCAAGTAAAAGAAAATTAGGTTTAAAGATGACGATCAATAGCATCAACAAGAACTTTCGAGAAATATGCAAACAAAGACCCTCCAAAATGTTAGAAAATGACGTGCTTTGCTTGACAAAAAGTTCATACGTATAAGCTGACGATAAAAGCTATATTTACCTCACAGAGGTGGCGGTTCCTTGCAGCAGCAGCAGGATTACATCTTGTCTTGGTCTTCTTGAGTTCAATGACTTCGTCACAATGCAGAGCTCCACATAAATCAGCTAAGCATCTGCCTAGAGTCTGAATAGATATTAATGTTAGCCTCACCTTTTGAAGGTATATCTGAACAAAGCATATTAAAATTGGTATTACATATGTTCTTCAATCTCTGTTTTACATTTAACTTTTATTTCAAATTATTGTACTCCTTGTCTCAAAATCTGAGGAGTACATTTAGCCCTCATCTTAGGTTTGATTAATTATCATATAGTAAGAACAAGGTTTGAGGTGTCATCTCGTGCAGTGTTTCGGAAAGTGCCAAATTCGATACATGCCGTCCCGAGTCTCCTGACCGTGTCATTCCCTATAATTTTTATTTTAAAATGTAATTATAAGTACAAGGTTAATAAAAAAAGATTAATGAAATATGAAATGCAAAAGTCTCAATTATATATAATAGTACATAGCACAGTATACACTGCTATATAAAGTGGCGATGTGGCTGATAGAAGGGATCTGAAAATCCAAAGCATTCAAATCTACTCCATATGTCGTTCGGACATGATAAATAAAATCATCTATCTCAAGTATAAACATGGTGGTACTTCTGGACAAAATATTTGACCGCCCGTGAAAAATAAAAGAGCCCACCGGAACAGTCGGCACGGACGATGGCTGGAAGACAACCGTTTTGGTCATGTTACCAGATCCCTACGGATTCAGCACATGCCGGGTCACACATCGGGATTTGGCACGTGCCAAATAATGGCGCCTTAAACCTTGATTAAGAACATTCTAGTCTCCCTTTTAATTCTTACAAAAATTAAGATTTTATATGAACCCTATCTGAGTGAGTTCATTAGGATCAAAGATACAAAGGACACATAAAGGTGACCCAAAAAATATGCGCAAGGGGAACCCTTGCTCTCTGACAATTGAGAAATACTAGACTTTGCATCCTTCCCAGTACTTTAAGTCTCAATGGAGATGAAAAAAAATTATGAAAAAAAAAAAAAGAGTGAGCGGTGGCTAACGCTTGCCACTAAAAGAGATATCAAAGAATACCTATATGTGCGCATCCATGCGCTATCATGTTTGATTGGTGGTGAAGGGGTAGTACATGTTTGGGGAAAAGGTAGCCACACGCATAGTTATCGAACTGTTGGGAAAAAACAGCAAGATCCTTTAGGCAACTGGAGCACATTGCTTAATTTCTCTACTTCCTGGGTAATTGCACAGATCAGAAATTGCCTAGCTAAGGCCAATGCTGCAGCCTGGTCCTAAAGGTGAGCAGACTGAATTACATTAATACTGGTATTCATATGATATCATTCTTGTTCTCTTTGACCAAATAATACAACACCAGGATCTTCAATGTTGTCATAAGTAATACTAAGAAGAAATATCAAGCCAGAGGCATTCCATCAGCACTACATCTTCTAATATGGCTGTCATGCCAACCTTGCAAACTTCCACTTCCCCTAGACTTAGATACCATACCAGCATTCACTATGTGCTATTCTCCGACCGTAGACCGGCATTAGTTTAAGATATCATCATCATCATCAAATACCATTATGTGGTCCACCAAATGCCTATCAGGAACATCTATCTATAACAATCCTTGGCTCACCTACCACAATCTTGCCATCTCAACTCCAATCTTCACATCAAGTTATTTTAATTTCATATTTCCCTAGTGTTCCTTTTCCTTTCAAATTTTTAGTAGCTTTAGATTTAAGCTAACATATTTCAGAAGGAACTATTAATCAACGAAAAGCACTAAAGAACTGCCACAAAGGCAAAGATCTAAGAATGTGGCTAAAGACAATTCTGAGACATTGTTCAGCAGTTTTGACCAAAGATGGATCAAGTATATATATAAAAAGCAAGAACTCTTTCAATTAAGCATAATAGAATGAAGAGAAACACTTCAGCAATCAAATTAGCCTTTCTCAGATTCCAGATGAAAGGAAAATGTAGCTTTTTGAACCTCTATAAATGAGTTATATCAGAAGGTCTGAAAAGAAAAGGAAAAAGAAAGGAGGTCCATGGACATGAAACCGCAACATACATTGTTCAATAGATTATAGTGCCGGTTGTCAAAGTGTTGATCAAGAAACTTCTCTGCATGGAAGCTTTTCCTACAGAATCCACAACGCCATTCGTTGACATCTGCATGGATCTTGTGTTGTTCCTGCTCCCTGAACATGTCATTATCCGGATGAAGCCTGCACTTTGTTGAAATTTGATAGTTCTCTTTCTCGACAAAGGGCATCAAATACTGCAGAAGGCAAGATAAGATTAGGAATACTTACTTATCAACTCCTGCTTTTGTTTCGTCCTCCCAAATAAACCCTTACTTTTTTTCTGATAAATATTAAATCAAGCCAAAACATATATCTATAAGTATATTTTAGCAAAAAAATTTGAATACAAAAAAATAGATTGTCATGTGCCCTACAACTTTTATATTGAATTTTTTTCATAAAAATACCTCCAAATAGGTGTTTTAAGACTGTGAAATCTCTACTGATTACAAAAATTTTAAAGCCTCAAAACCTCTATTTAGAAATTTTTTTTAAAAAAATAAAAATTTAAACATAAAAGTTATAGCATCAAAACCTATTTTTCCTATATATATATATATACAAGAGTACCTAATCTCCACTCGACAGGAGATTAGGCGCTCATGTCGACTCCACAGCTGTCGGATCACACGATCCGACGGCTAAAAAAACGCGCTTTTTCCCAACAGTTCGCATTGAAAATGGGTGCGCAATTTCAGCCGTCGGATCACGATAATCCGACAGTTACGGAGTCGACATGTGTGTGTGTATGTTTTTTAGTGATTTATAAGTTTTGAAAAAATCAAGGAGTTATTTTATAGATTTTTGAAAAGTAGGGTTTTTTGACAAAATCCCTTAAGATACGATACTACATGAATAATAACTATGCCAAAACAATGACTCATGTGTACCTCCTGAATAATCTTCCAAGCTGCTCTACTCCTTTCTCTTGAGCAATGTACTTCATGGTTTTGTACAACCTCTTGCTTAAGATTTCTGAATTAAATGGAAGTTCAACACTTATGCTTAAGTTCATAGGTAGAGAGAAAATTCCATGTTCAGTTCGCATATACTAAATAATAACAAACAAAGATGACTTTACTATATCTCATACAAAAATGAGCAGTTCAGAAAATCAGAAAGGTTATTTGGTGTAGGCTTTCATGGATAGTTGACCATTAAATTGTTGAAGTCCTTAAGATGCATGGGTATCGTTATGTAGTTTTTTTTTTCTTGAGAAAGCCATTTTATTTTATAAGTAATAACATATATGAACCCAATTTGCGAGCCCACTTAGTGGAACTACAGAGGTGGTAAGCCTACTAGTGGCACCGATACATGTTCCACCGACTAAGGAGTCTCAGCATTTCGCATGGGCACGCCAGAAGATTTGTTCACCTTCCACGAAGTATAGAGGGGATAACCCTACAACCTCTGGAGGGCAACTGCAGGATTTAAAATCACGACCCTCACTTCATGAGGTGGGAGCTGTACCATTCAATATTAGTGTCTTGGGGAACTCACAATCATGTGAGAGTACACATGCAATATTAGTGGATAGACGCATGTTCAGATATACACAAAAGAGCATTTAGAAAGCTTAATTGGCATAGAAAACCATAGATGCAATAGACAATTTTCAAACACAGGGGCTTTTCATGTGAAGAACAAGCAAGCACAAAACAAACAACAAACATGAAATAAAAAAGCCCATTTGGAGTTGTCCTTCTTTAGGTTCTCATATTTCACAAATAAACTAACGAAGTTGCAAAAATCAAAAGACTATATAGAACTTGCATAAAATGAATGCACCCAAAAAGAAAAATATTTACCTGCCACCAGCAGTATATTCCAATCCCTGTCAAAAAGAAAATAAAAGATGCGCTTAGCATGAATAGAATGCACATAAAAAGGACATACTAACAGACATTGATGAATGCATAAGAAACGTACAGCCTATGAATACTCGACATAGTGTGAAAACAAGCTCGCTCCTCCATCTCCTTTTAGCTTTCACTTAAACATAAATTTTCTAGCTTTCAAATAAAATTAAGGCTCACTCCATCTACTGGCACTCATAATGAGAGGACCTCGCCCACCTTTAGTTACACGAAGTACTGACCCTACGAGCTACTGACAAACTGAAGCATGCTACCTTTCTTTCAGTTGAAATACACAATGACCACATCTTCTATATCTAGATATCGTTCCTCCAATAATTATTTGCCAGATACATTCCTCATCTGCTAAATACACTTATGATCTTACGAAATTATCAATGTTGGGGAGAAATTGAACTCATTGAATCATACCAAAACCAAAAAGATGCTCCTTGTTTTGAATTCAAGATCATCGTGGCGGTATGACTTGCAAGCTTTAGTATCGAATTCCTAGTTATCGCAAAACAGAAGGCCACTGTTTGCTTCTAATTCACCAAACAGAAGCTCTTATATTTCACTATAACCTACAAAAATTCAAAGGGAAAATTGCTTCCTTTTTACTCCTAGAACAAATTTCCAAAAAAAATAAATAAATAAATAAATAAAAACCCTCAATGCTTTAATTCACATTACCTGATTATCTAATCACAAAATATTATACCCTGTATTTGGTACAGGGTGGTAAATGTAAGTGTAAACGTTTGTAATTCACCGAAATTAAAACGTTCGTTGTTATTACAACTTGCGAGGTTGTATGCACCCAGTTGAAGCAATTCATTAGTCGTACTTCGAAATTCGGGAAAAAAAAGTCGAATTCTCGATGACTACCTGGGTGCCTGCGACATCAGCCGCGCCGCCGTAGAGCGGCGACGAGACGATGAGAAGGAGGAGATGGTAGAGGTTGCAACCTCGCCGTGTCATCGTCAAGCCGCCGCCGGAGTAAACTGAGATCAACAGCTTAATTATCTCCTCCGTGAAGGATCACGAAGTTTGGGAAATTGACTAAATTAGGAAGAGCAATTCGCAAACCTAGGTCCCTCTAATTATTTACTCAATGGCAAATTCAGCTTCGGTGTTCTAATTTGGCAAATCCGACCCTTCTGGAAATGCGAATGAACACAGTGTTTTTCACAAATTGCTTGGTTGCCAAAACCATTACATCTAACAAACTAGTTCTTAACGAGCACGGGACTATGAAATTTTTTTAAAGAAAATAATAGTATATAACTTAAAAATGAAGTTATTTGAATAATTGATCTATCAAATGTATAACACTGTGTAAATTTTATTCTATATGCATGTTAGACAAACTGAAAAATTGATATCAAATAATAATTATTTTATAAAAGATTTATAATAGAAAAAAAATCTTCTTTTTTTTTGTTATATTTATTCTTTTGTTTTAGGTTTCTTAATATTTTATATCTAATTGAATTACAATTTGTGAATATATATTTATTCTAAGAAGTAAGCAGCTAATATTTTTTATTGAGCTTTTCTTAACCTATTCTTAAAACCTAGAAAGAGCTATGCTTATTCTAATTACACCAAGCTAGAGAGCCTCTCCTGATGACACAAAACCTAGATAAAAAACATTTAGACAAAAGAGAAAGCTTAAGGACCTATTTACTTAGAAATGAAAGTGGAAAGTAAGAAAGTTTGAAAGTCAATTTTTATGTGTACTTTAAAAAGAAAGTGAAAAGTTGAAATTTAGTATTCTCGTTTACTTTAAATAAAAAAGTGAGGAAGCGAGAAATTAACTTTCCTTTCACTTTCTATCTCTATGTGACTTTGTAATGCCGACGCTGTTCTCATCGGTGCACAGTGCACAGAAGTTCTCCGCCATCTGCGAAATACAGGCGGAGAAGAGCTCCATCATTATATGGGCTGCTGGAGTGCCGCCAATCGACGTGTCGAAGAACATCTTTGGGTTTGAACTTTGAAGCCTCGGCAGCGAGGCTGAATTTAAGAAGTGAATTTCCCAAAGGCATAGAATTCTGTACTTTTATGTTGAAGTGTGGATTAGTTGTAACATGCATTATAAAGTAGGGGTGATTATTGTTGGAGTTAACTAAGGGGATGAACATAAGATGTGGGAAAGATGAATGGGCTATTCACATAAAGGAGAAGTGAATAGGATGTATTATAACTTAGTTATTTTGTCATATTAAAATAATTTAAAAAGACATTTCAAATTAAATGTTAAAAGTTATTAAATATTTAACACGAGTGGCACACAAGTAAGAGCTCTAGAGCACCACGTGGCGTAAAAACACAGTTTACCTTTATTTTACTTATACTAGTTTTATACATGTGCGATGCACGGATGTAAATCATTATGCATTAATTAAAATTTTTGTCATTTTTATTATTTCATAAAAAAATAAATAATTTTATTAGAATATTAAATATTTTTTAATATATATTATTAAAATAAAACAAATAATAGATGCTATGATATTCATTATTCTCTTATGATATTTCTTCCATTCTATTATATTATCTGTAATATTCATATTGTCTTTATCAGTATTTTAGCAGTAATGTTTTGTGATAGTTTGGGCTGTATCATATTAGTAGTCTCGTGCTATAGCTGTTTACTTGTGAGTTTACTTCAAAATTTTTAGGATTATTTTTCTGAATGTTTCTTTTTTCCAATTGAATGACAATGCTACAGTTTTGAATATTCTGTTATGTAGCCTATTACATCTACATTTTGGACCAATAAGATGTATTTATAATATGCTAGGATGTAATCTTTTTCCTTTAAAACAACAATTATTAAAAGTGAAGGAACTTATCCACACCTATTAGAATATTGTTGTCATTGCGATCATCTACTGCTTCAAACGGAACAAATTTGAATTTGTATGTGAGGAACTTTGTTGTAGGTTCATCACTTACTTTGAACTCTGTTTTCTCATTTAACTTTAACATGTATTCATGTTCAACAATCTGATACTTCTTCTAATTTTGAGTAACTATAAAATTCTTAAAACATGCATTTGTCTTTCTTCTAATAAGTTTCTATTTTTTGGGACAAATCTTTTGCTTATTATAGTATGAATCCAGCTTTTCTAAAGAACAAAATAGGATGATAGAGAAAATGCAAGTAAATAAGGGTTTGTATAGTAATTAATTTTTTTCACTGTTAGATGCTGACTTTTTCATCAAGTAAAATCATATCTAAGCTGATCAAATCGTCGTCGTAGTGAGTGTTCGCTATATTCCAAATTCTGGACATTCTGTGTTTGATCATCCAATCATCTTTGTTGGGGTTGATTTCGTTGAGCATTGAATATTTTTCAATACCCATGGCCATCTAAACAATGAAGATATAGGAAAAATATTAAAATACATAATCTTATATTCATATAACTGATTAGTGTATGAAAATAATTATCTTTACTTCATTGAATATTTTTTTTTCGTGTGTGCATTATCAGTTCATAATGCTGATTATAACTTGTGGTTTCAGAATTTGTGAAAGTGAAAGGTTTATTACTACAGTTGGTGCAGACGAAAAGTTATTGTCTGGGTTGGGCTTTTGAATGCAATTTATTAATCTGTGATTTTTCATATTCTTACGATCTGGCCAGGAGGCTGCTATATTATGTTCCATTACACTTACTTGGGCTGTTATTATATTTTAATTAATGTTGTATTAATTTGGAGTTTTTTGTGGAAACGAAAGATTGTTTATAATCAGTAATATTATTGTTTTATTAGTGTAATTTTCTGTAATTCAGAAGGTATGAAATTAATATGTAATTATTTTTACATGTGTTAATTAAATACATCTCACGACATTTGTAAGCACAAATGTTTTAATAACATGATATGCACTATAGTTGAGATGCGACATGGCATTTTCTAGATAATAGGGGATGCCATATGATATAAATAGAGATAATAGGAGATGCCACATGGCGACAAATGACTGATACCTGATATATATATATATATATATATATATATATATATATATATATATATATATATATATATATATATATATATATATATATATATATATATAAGATTACACACGGCCCACGACACACAATGCTCTTTTATCTCCATTACTCTCTTCTTCTTTCTAGTTAAAATCTTGCTCAACATTGTTAATAATCCTCCTCAAATCATCTCCAACTGTTTTCAAACCGTGTTTACATAAAGTAATATAAATTTCTATGTCTATGATATAATAATAAGCAAAAATGATATCGACTTTTTGCCATACAGCATCTGTGTCTATTCTCCGCTACTCGCCACGTGTCACCGTTTAAAATAGCAATTCATATGGCTCGTTCATTTTCTAACTTCATCAACATAAGGATTAATTGTGTATTAGCCCACCTAATTTTAGAGATTGTACAAATCATCTCCTAAAAATAAAAAAATGTCTAACGCGGCGGTGTAGTCCCTACCTATCCGTCTTTGAAGCTTCCACTATCCCCTTCCTTCCTCAAATCTCTGGGTCTCCTTCCTCATATAATGCTCAATATGCATTGCATAGACCTATTGTAAATCTCACAAGAGCACTAGTGAGTGAAATTTCAACCTCCGACCAAACACATGGATATGCAACTCCCTCCTTCGCAATTTCCACCCTCCTCCGCCATGCAGTGCCGCCGTGGCATCATTCTGAGCTTTGATCAGGCGAGAATTTTGTGAAATGGCGGCGCCGGCCAACGCACTGGTCTTGTAGGAGTATCATTTTATAGCTGATTTGGATAAGGATAAAAGAATTAGCGCCCTCGAGACTGTCGTCGATCTTCTTCCAGATCTTCCAGGACTGCAGCTTGACGTTGACTCAACCTTGGCGGTCAATTTCTTAAGTCAAACAACCTACCAGATAGTTGACTTCGAAATCTGGTGATGGCATGCAAAGACTTAATCCGGCGGGATTAGGTGGTTCAGGTGAACATATCTTTCGTGAAGCTAATAAACTTACAGATGTTTTAGCAAATCGAGCTTTTTCGTTACTATTAGGCGATTATGGACTTATATCACCTCATTCAGACATTTTTTTTGTTTCCCTCCATTATGATGTATGGACAATTACATTGTACTCTTTATATTAATTTAATATCACTTAAGGTCTCTTAATTTTTTTTTTTTTTTTTTCACATTTTGGTCATTTGATATCTTTTAAAGCATTTATAATACATTCAAATGAGTTTCTGACACCTTCGACATATTGATATCATGACACCTCTAATGTTAACTTTTAATATATTAGTGTCAACATTTGTCACCTTCGTGTTGAAAAATAACACACATTCTTAATAGTTTATGACATTCTCTTGATAACTTTTGATACCCTCTTTTAATAACTTAAGTGTAAAATTTTTAAATCTAAGTGTAAAAATTTTTTACAAGTCAACTTAAGTACAATATATTTAGGTCTTTTGGACTTAAGTGCATGTCTACCTATAGGTATTAGTACAGTAAAATTAATAAAGAATTAGAAACTTCATCCCTTTTCTCATTAAAAAAAATATTTTGTAAGGTTAACAATGATTAATTTCCTTCAATTATCTTGGAATATTTATACGAGCAAGTCAAAGCTTAGGTCAAGCTACAGTAAATTTACTGAATTTATATAAGCAGACGGATTCAATTTACTAATTTATATTCGAGTTATGTGTCATGTATTAATTTTTATTGGATACATATAATTATGTGTCTCTTTAAATTCTGTTGACTATTTTTTTAAAAAAGAAGTATTAATTCGTATGTATCTTTTAACTATACTTTAGTTAAAATTAGATAACTTGTTTCTCAAAAAAAAAGTAGCTAACATTTAAATAAATTTATTTAAAATAAGAGAATAAATATAATCATGCTATGATGCACCGTCACTCCGAAATTGCTAGTGTGTCCGCGTCCGACTCCGCCGCGGACTCGCGCCGGACACAGCTCAGACTCGTGTCTGACACGCCTGGACCGTGTCCATTTACATAACATGTCTGGGACGAGCCCAGCCCATTTAGGCTGAAACTAAAGTTGAAAAAAAAAAACCCTCTTGAAAAAAGACCGTTTGTGTCCTCTCACCGTGGCCCCAGCCGTAGCTCTTTCCTCCAGCGCGCTCATCCTCTTCTCCATCGTCTCTCTTCTCCGGCGTCCTCTTCCCAGCGTCTCTATTCTCCGATTCCAATCAAGCTACAGTAGTACACTTTCTAGTTTATAATTTCTATCTGTTTTTTAAGCCTATAATTTCATTCAATTCAGTTTTAAATTTCAGTTGTTTAATTCATTTAATTAAACAAATACTGAATGTAAATTCTATTACCCAGTGTCTCGGTTCTGAGTATTCTTCGTTATTCGAGCCTGTAATCTTCTCCGTAAACTGTTATTTAAGAATCTAGCCTATAATCTTCTCGGGTCTCTATTCTCCGTCTCCTTACAATCATTTAATTTTAGTTGTTTAATTTTTGCTGTCTCGGTAAATCAATGTGATTTCGGTTGAGTTGTTTAATTTCTCAATTATTTAATTCAGTTGCCTAATGTAATTTTTCTATTCGTGTCCGTGCATCATAGATATAATAAAATCGAACAAATGACAATTAAGTATTATTCTTAAATTTGTATATGTATAAACTATAAGTCTAATAGTTATTATAACATCAATTTCGTAATTAAGCTAATATATATTTAGAGTAAATATTATACATTGTTATACTTCTATAATTGTTTACTTAATCATATAATCTTTCTTAGTTGTTATAGTATTGAAATAATTTTAGTTTAAAATTATATAATATCTGATCATTTTAAAAGTTATAGTTCGATGTGTATGTAGTATTAGTTAAAATTAATTATTTATTAAATAAATTTGAGGAAATGAGTGATATGGAAGTCTCTTTTTTATCTAAATTTTGTTGATGAAATAACATATATATTTTTTTTATTACAATATTATTAATCGTAACAACATATGTATACATTATTGTTCATCGTATTTTTTTAAAAAAAAATTATAAACTACTAAGAAATTGTTAAAGCTCAACCGCAGGATCTAATAGCAGAGGACCATCACCTAAACCCCTCCAGCCAAGTAAGTGCGGCAGCAATGAACCGGCACGTGGTGGCGACTGGCGGTGGAGAGGACCACGAATTGTCAGATTCGGAGGAAGAGGAGGTTTTCATCGATCAGGATGACGTCATCCAAGAATTCAATCTCGATGATGAGGTCCTTCCCGATCGCGATGACTTCGATTCCGATGCCGACGCTGATACCGGCGGTAAATTAAGTCCGACCAACCTTATCATTTTATGTCGTCAACTCTCTTTGATCATCCGGAGATGATTTAATTTAAGTTTTGGTCCTAGTTATTTATTCGCAACATCTTAATTTACGGTGTTTGATGTGAGTTGTTTACAACAAGTACATAGCTAAATGGTATTTCGACGAGAAAAAAATAGTATGTGGTTCACGGTATCATTTTTTCCTTTTCTTTTGCATCAATGTTCAATTTTGACGAAATATTGGTGTAAGTTTTTTTTTTTTTTTTTTAATTATATTTCAGTAAGTACATTTCTAACTATTAATTGTAATTTAGTCTTACATATAATCCTTATATGCGTTAGGACTTTCAACAAGAGAAATAGGATCTGTCTGTTGCTATCTTGTCACATTCTAATTTTAAGGTAATATAGGTGTACTAATCAAGTGGTTTCTTTTTTCCATTATCCTGATCCGAGATGAGAAAAATAACATGCATTTATAGTTATCAGTCTTCAACATTTTGATTTTCATGTAGGGTGTTTGCAGTAAGTACATTTCTAATTTTTAGTGATATTTGTAATCTTATATCTAGATCTCAATGTCCCTTCTCTTTAGGAAATTCCTTTCATATTCAAGTTTATACTTGAGATAGAATTAGATATTTATTGCGCACAACTTGTGAGCGATCCCTAAATTGAGGTTTCTATCATTGTTTTCATAAAATCATATACTACTGGTAAACCTCTTTTCTCGATTTCCTAGTTTTGTTTATGGGAAATCATGGTTTTCTGTTAGATATTTAATCCTCAAGCTTATAGAGCCAACTTTCTACCTATCAGATCTTGCGGAAGAGGCTGATGATTCCTCATTCATATTCAAGGGTCATACAGGTAGCCTTCTCATGCAGTTGATAATTCATTTTGTATATGTGAGTTTATTATTTACTTCTAGATAGTGAAAATGTCTCTATCATTGAACTTTAAATAAGTAAAAATTTCTCTATCATTGAACTTTAAATAAGTGAAAATTTAGGTGCCACGCCTATGTACTGCGTTTGTGATGGATAGATTTTTGTACTTTTTCAATGCAGCTATAGATGTTTCTCATGAACTTTGAAGCACTTCCTTTGCAGCTATATATAGTATCTCATAAGTTACTATATGCTGCATTGCTAGCTATAAGTGAATGGGATTTTCCTGTTAGCAATCACCAATCTTGCTGCTAATGCTTTGATGCAGATGAAGTTTATGCTGTTGCATGTAGTCCTACGGATCCATCTCTGGTTGCTACTGGAGGTAAAGATGACAAAGGATTTCTTTGGAAGATTAATTCCGTAGATTCACACATGGAACTTCGAGGTTATTATCTCCAACCAATTCTATGGATTGCTTTTTTTTTAAAAAAATGAATATCATTCTTTTTGCCTTAGTGCCCTTTTTAAGTATAACCTCCAGCTTCTAGCTTGCTGACATGTAAGTCTTAGTGTTCTTCCAAGGAGGAAACACAAGCAAAAACATCTCTATAATGCAGATAGGATTATGCCATCTTGTGTTTCTCTTTTGGAAAGTACTTTAACAAGTGCTTTTACTTCTATTTCATGTCATATTCTGCTAGGGCTAGCAGTTGTTTGACTGTATGTTGGAAGTAATGATGCTGTGGTGTCTTGGTGTCTTATGATTTTGAGAAAGTAGCAAAACCAAGTTGCTTTGCGCTCTGACATCAAAACTGCATCTACTAATACTAAACTATTTTTTGTTATTCCCTGAGCACATAACCACTATTGTAAGGATGCATGGGCAGTGAAGTGTTACTTCATGCAGGATATGTTCCTTTTAGATTAACGATGTGTGCCAAATTGAATTATTGTTCTGAAGCTTGATGCCTGCATTTACTGTACATTCAGTTTCTAAGAAGATTATTAACAGTTTGATGCTTATATCCTTGTGTAGATCCTTTATTCTGATTCATACTTTAAGTTTCTACAGGTGAAAGCTTGCTGTTAGAGTCTTTATGTATACGATTATTTGATGCATATAGTAGTCTTTAAACGACCATCTTAGTTACACGTATTTTGTTACATGAACTTCCACATATAGGAGATAATTTTGAAGAGAGAACCTATAATTTAGGTAGGTGAAATAAGTACTAGTCCAAGTTGCTTGGTCATGCTGGAGATCTTGTATACGGTTGTTGATGATGGGTCTTTAGTTCCCTTTGGTGATTCTTCTTTATGCAGGCCTGGTTTGTTCGGTGTTCATTGGGATCATTGACACAAACATCTAGTCGTGTTATTGTCTTCTTTATACAACATATATCAGATCCAGATAACATTAGTTCCCATTCATCTTATCTCTTTTTTTTAACTATCCCTTCATGTTGTATCTGTTTCGCAAGAAGGTGATTTGCTCATGCTCAATATATTTATTGCTAAGGCCAAACATTTCTTAACATCCATATTTGTTTTTTTTTTTTTGATTCAGATCATGTAGAGACAGTTTGCGCTGTCTCTTTCAGTTATGATGGTCAATTGCTAGCATCTGGAAGTTTTGATGGGCTTGTTAAAATATGGGACGTACCTTCAGGTGGCCTCAAGTATAAAATGGAAGGTCCTAGTGAGGGTATTGAGGTAAGTGAGAATGCCGTTTTTGCAACTATTTCCAACAACTTTTTTAATTGCATAAAATTTATTTGTTGATATGTGTTTTAATCCTCATGCCATGGATCAGTGGATTAAGTGGCACCCGAGTGGACACTTGATCATAGCAGGTTCAGAAGATTGTAATGTATGGATGTGGAATGCGGACAAAAATGTTTGTCTTAATACATTTTCCGGCCATTCCGGCAAAGTTACCTGTGGTGATTTCACTCCCGATGGTACTTTGAATCACCTCTTAATCTGGATCAATATATCTAGGTCTCTTTTTGAATGTTTATGTCACCTGAATCTATTTATTAAATACATTTCACTTCGGTCCCTGCTGATCAGCGTGTGGGATGAAATCAAAGTGTTCTTGGATAAATCAAGGTATGAGGGGTTAAAGTCCTACCCTGACAGGGTCTGGGGAGGGTAGATGTATGCAACTATGCACCGTATGAGGCTGTTTTCGTAGGTCCTTGGCCTGAGAAAGCAAGCACACGAGCACGCAGTCACACAAGTACATACAACAAGAAATAGAAATCACTCCGGGCATGCACAGCACAAGCGTTACCCATGTAGGCATAATATGATAGTAAGAGTAAAATAAAGGGAATATAGTTGCAAAAAATAAACCAAATGAATACAATATGATATAGGAATGAGGAAGAAAATTAAAGAGAAAAGCAAATGCAAAGACACTGTGAAACCTAAACTACGATGTCATTATCTTAATTCCACGCTGCCACTCCGCTCGATTAAGAGCTAGGTCTTCGTTTATTTCTAGAAAGGTGAAGTTATGTCGGATGGTTTCTCTTCAACTCTTTTAGGCATACCTTTTTTCCTTTTGCACTCACTTGTCAAACCAAAGTCATGGTATTTAAGGGTGTTGCGGATAAAATGAAGGTGCTCCGATATTGAAAAAGGTGTTGAAACACTTGAACTGAGTGTTGGATGACAAAAACTCAAGTTGGAGGGCTGTCATTGTGTGACGAGTCAATCAAGGTGTGATGAATTCAAAACAATGTGTCATAGGGACAAGTGAAATGTAATTTAGTAAATGGACCGCCTGTGTTATGAAACTTCATTATAGGGGCCTAAGTGTTATTGACCGTTAAAATTTCTTTTGGTGTCTGAAAGCTTAAGATTTTTTATGCATGTTACTTCTAGGCAAAAAAATATGTAGCGGTTCAGATGATGGATCTTTGCGGATATGGAACCCAAGAACTGGGGAGAGCATCCATTGCATTAAAGGTATATCTGTATTTTCTTGTCTTATTAATGTTGTACCTTATGTGGATATGGAGCATCATATGCTAATGGAATAGAGAGATGTTTTTCTTTTGTCAAAGTTTGTTTTTTTGGTGTTGCACTGTTTTGTGTAAGATGCTGTCTTTTAAAATTCACGTGATATTTGAAATAAAAAAATGGTGGTTGACCTCTCTATGCTTGGATATGCTTTGTCTTATAGTAAACTGTGGTGCTTAAGAGCCATTTTTTGTCCTAGTTTATCTTATAAAAAGTCCATCTCAATGATTTCTATTCTGTAGAACTTGGCAAATTTTGGGGAAGGGGGATTAGGTCATGGTTAAATATATAAGCTGTCATTAGCCTGAAAATTCTTGATTCAAGATGTAGTTTATGTATTAGATAAAACAAACATCAATTCCCGCTGACTATCTGGATACATTTACCTACCATTTATCACAAAGATAAGTATGTTATGACATCTTGGTTAATATACTTTTCCATTATGAAGAGATACGTGGAGATTATTCTCATTTAGCCATAGTCTTTTAACTTAATATGTTTTGAGGTTGTATTTGTCAAAGAAAATGGGGTTGTCAACTTTTAACTAAAATGCTCTGGGGTTGGAATTATTGCTGCTTGTGTAACTTGTCTCTTGCTTCTCTCAAGTTCCAACCCTTGCTTAAATCCATTGAACTCAAGCATTGCTTTGCAGAATATCGTTGGCTACATAAACAATGATAGTTATAGTAGCTTAGTTGGCAATTATATGATTTATATCACCTATTCGTGCAAGAAGTTAAAGATATACAAGACCTTGTATAAACCATCAGTAAAACATATGCAACGGAGACCATCAATTTTTGAAGATCAAACTACAAAGAATAAAACTAGATTCTTTATTTTCTTTACATATTGTTCATGAAGAAACAGTTAGTACTAAGTATGCGTAATAAGCATGGTTTGACGTCTCGGTCGGCACGCGTCGTGCCGACCGAGACGTCTCGGTGACGCGTGCCGACCGAGACGTCTCGGTGCCGCCACTTGGCGGCACCGGAATGGCCGAAACGGCTGTTTTCGGCCGTTTCGGCCGTCTCGACCCGTGCCGACCGTTTCGGTCGGCACGGTGTGTCCGTCTCGACCGTGCCGACCGTTTCGATCGGCACGGTCGGCAAATTTCGTTTTTTTATTTTTTTTTTTAATTTTTTTTTAATAATGAGTATCATCATATTTATTCATGGGATATGTGGGTATATTATTTTCAAACAAGGTACGGAGTAAATTTATATGATTTAGATTTCGTCGATATCAACCACACCAACACTCAATGTGGTAATAATTTATAATATGTGCTTTGAATTTTAACAAATGAATGAGACTTCTTGTTATTTAATTTTTATTACTATTTATATAATAAATCTTATATTTTTTTTATATAATTGTACGATTCGGCACGGTCGGCACAGTCGGCACGGCACGGTCGGCACGTCTCGAGATCTGAGTTTACCGAAACTCGAAACGGCACGGCACGATAAACCTTGGTAATAAGCATTAAGTCTATTAGCTCTATAGTAGGTATTAAGCGGTTTGCTTTGTTTATACCCATATGCATCACATGTGTATCACTTTGTTTGGTTCGTATAAGAAAATTCGTAGTAGACATATAATAGCATTGCAAATTACAAAATTGTTGCTAATAATAATGAATATCACTTTGTATTTTAGATAATTATAATATCATATAGGCAAAAGCTAATAATATAAGTTAGTATAATAATAACACGAAGTTAACATTAAGTAAAATATATTAAACAATATTGGCCAATATAATTCAAACATTATGTCAAATTAGATTATATTTAGGTAATACTATGAAGGTATAGATATTAAGTTAATTAATTACGTTTAATGTTAAATAATATTAATCTAATAATAAAAAATAAATAAAATAAGTATGTATTGTGTTTTTCGTTAACATTGAGGGACATTTTTGTTCCAAAATGCATAGTGCTATTATGCATAAACACACATACAAAAACTACACATTCATATTGTGTTTATATGTAACAATAAAAACATGTAACAACCAAGTATTTTTTCTGGAACCAAACTAAGTAGTGGACGTGAAACACAATACACAAAATGTATATTTTTGTCAGCGACCAAACACTGTTCTTTGTTTTGTTCTCCATTGATCTCCTCTGATTTTGTGGATACTTATCAACCCAATTTTGTTGTTTTCATCATGTATTTTTTATTGTATATGAAGCAACATTTCATACTTAATACTGAACTTAAATAGAATCTCTATTGTCCCAAACTAAGATTTTTTTTTTTTCTTTTTCATACTTGTAGGACATCCATACCACAGAGAAGGGCTGATATGCCTGTCAATAACCTCTGATTCTAATGTTGCTATAAGTGGATCAGTGGACGGCTCTGTCTGTATGGTGAATATAGCAACAGGACGGGTTAGTTTTGTCAAACTTTATTGTATGTGTTAGATTTAAGGAACATAGGGAACAGGGTTGCTTCGTGTTTGTGTTAGTAATAGAGTTTAAATGGTACCCCGTTTGTATGCTTGCAAATTTTACATGGTTATAGTTCACTATGACTCAAGCTTTGTATGTGGCATCATCATCACTATGACTTAAGATTTGTATGTGGCATCATCGTCAGATTCTTTTTGCTGGTTACAATTGCTGATTGCAATAGACTACATTAAAGTCATTCAAGATATGTACGTAAACGGTGTGACGTACATTAGGACGACCATAAGTGATTCAGATAGTTTTCCAATTACCACTGGCATCGACCAAGGCTTAGAGCCTGTTTTTGTTTGCTTGATTATGGATGAGTTGATAAGGTAAATTCATGAAAGTTGTTCCCTTTGCTTGTTTTCTGCGGATGACGTTATGCTCTTCATGGTACAAAAGAAAGGGCCTGCACAAAGCTGGAGCAACGGTGGACGACTTTGGAATAAAAGGTTTTTAAGCTGTGTAGAGTTAAAATTGAGTGTATGTAATGCAAGTTTAACCCTGCTGGTACGCATGATAGGTTTGAGTTAAAGTTGGGAACATAAACTATCCCACAGAAGGCAAGCTTTAAGTAATTTGATTTCATTCTATAACAAAATGGAGAAATTGGAGATGATGTCAGTCGTCTACTCCAAGCAGGATGGTACAAGTAGAAAGTGGTGTCGGAAATTATATGTGATAGAAAATTTTCAAATAAACTAAAGGGATCGTATCGTTATAAAGACCGCCTATGTTGTATCGTATTGAATATTGACCGGTCAAACTTCAGCATATTTAGACGATGAAAGTAGTAGAAATGAGGATGTTACAATGGATATGCGGTCACTCTATCAAAGATAAAATTCGGATGAGGTGACCCTGCAAAAACTCTAGGTAGCTTCTAGTGAGGACAGTATGAGAGAAAGATGGTTACAATGGTTTAGCCATGTGAAACGAAGACTATTAACTGCATCTGTTAGAAGATGTGAAGTGTAGCTAACTACTTGAAAAGAGGAAGATAGGCAAAATAAGAGTTGGGGAAAGCCATCCAATAAGACCTTGCCAATCTAGAACTTGGTAAAAATGTAGTTATGAACCATATTGACTGGCGGCAAAGAATTCGGGTTAGCGACACCGTTGTTTAGATTAAGTAGGGTTTAGGTAATGTCCGTGTGTTGTCGCGGTGGTGTCCCCTGTTTGGTTTTTCTTTTCTTTGTTCTCGCCTTATTTTCTCGCTCTTTGATTTTTGACCATTTAATTACTTAACAAGTTGTGTGCTTGGCTTTGAAATCTTGCGTGCTCATGTGCTTTGTGAACTTTTTTGCTTGTGTGCTTGCATATTCGTGTGCTTGGTTGTGGGTTTTCAGGCCAAGGGTCCTTGGAAAGAACCTCCTCTAAGATATGGCTGCGTACATGTAACCCTCCATAGACCCCGATGTGTTTTTGAGAGAGGTGTTCAGCTAAAAGATGTAAGGGAGACCAAAGGAGACTTGTTACTTTGTCCATGTCTCTGATCTCATCCTCTCTCACAAAGTAGTATGAGGGATCTATAACTTCTCCTTGGCTTATGATGACTCTACTTCTTTAGTTGTGCTGTTAATATTTAATGGGAAAATAGCTAAACGTTTTGTATAATAATCATGAGACATATTTGTTGTCTTGTGCATTCTTTGGTTCTTTTCTTTTATTTTTATTTTTATTTTGTAAACAATTGGTGCTTTAGAAGTTAGATCCTTGGCTTGTTTTCTCCTGAGACCACCTGCAGCGGACTATAAGGGTGAAAGGGTAAGGAAAGTGCCTTTGGACAAAAATACTTGCAATGAAGTCAAACTTATTAGTTCTTGTAAATCCTCTTTCACTCAATCACTAGGTGTACTGCCCCCTTACACTCTGTACTAAAAACCATAGCAGCATTCGTACTCATCGCCTGTTCAATGTCACTTCCTTGGCCAACAACTAGGCTATGTGCTTGTCCAGATATTGACCTGTTTTTGGCTTTTAAGCTCATCTTCTAATTCTAAAATACATACCGTGGATGGTAAAAAACCTCTTCACTATAACCATACTCTAACTCAGGCAGTTGCCTCATTAGCTTCACTTAACAACTAAGCTATGTGCTTTTGCACAGAAATTTCCCTGTTTTGGGCTTTTTGCTCATCTCCTAATTTTATAAACATACATTCCTGTGTTGGTGGAACAAATCTTTAACTGCAACCATGTTCTCTCCCAGGTGGTTGCCTCATTAGCTTCACATGAAGATTCGGTTGAGTGCATTGGGCTTTCTTCAAGGTACCCCTCTTCTGTTTATATTATATCTTTAAGTAGGTGGTATTGATATTTCCTGTTTTTACATTGATCTCTCTGTAAACCAATTGTTAAGGTAAATGACATGTTACGTGGTAGTTTCACTTCATGATGCACATCTTTTCCTTCGTCTTTATTAAAAAGTCTTAATTGTTGTCAACTTCGTGTATCACTGTTCGATACCATTTGTAGCTTATAAAATAGGGTTAATGCAGATGTGATCCTTTAATTGGCAACCAAAGTGCAAGCCCCTGTGATACAAGAAGAGCAACTTTAGTCTCTCAAGCGAACACTACAATGCAATTTAGGAGCGCTTTTCTTCCTGCAAATGTAAACCAAAGTGCACCTATAGTCCTTCCGTCAAAGGAAAAAATATATATCCTTAATCAATGGATTTATGTTTATTGACATATGTGGGAGCAAAACTGTATATTTCCCACAAGGAAGGTGCTAATAAGGCGAGAGAGTGAAAAAGTTGAGGGAGGGACTAAAAATTGTAGTTTAATGTCCAATTAAGGTACTAAAATTGCTCTTTCTGAACAATAGGGGCTAAATTGTACTTCGGTGCCCATTTAATGGACCAAATCTATCATTATATCCCATATAAATTTTTTTACAACCCTGAGTTTCCTTATTTTCCTTTCTCAATAATTCTAAAATCTTGCAGCGGTTTGTGGGTTGCAACGGGAAGCATGGATAAGAAGCTTATTATATGGGATCTCCAACATTCATCTACTCGCTGCATATGTGAGCACGATGTGAGTTTACATCTTTACCTTTATGCTTTGTTCCTTTTCTAGTCTAAGCTCTGCCTGTGACGGATTTTCTACGCTTTTCTGAATTGTAATGCTGGACCTCCGAAACTTTTAACCCAAAGTTGTCCAAAAATTGGGCCACGTTCAATTAAGAAATGTTTAGCTAATTTCGTGCAGCAAAAAGTTCACTCAGAGCCGCATTTGGGAGAAATTGTTGGATGGAGGTCTGGCATTTTTGTCCAAGTTTAGTCCATAACTAGTCCAAGAAAGTACAATTTGAGACCCACATAATTTAGGTTTCAATTGGAAACCGCGAAGCTTGAAAGTTCAACTTGCTTGTGACCTGGTTTTTTTTTTTCCAGACGCCTTTCCAGACCTGCCTATTTTATTTTCCAGACCTCCCTGACATCATAACTCATAAATTATCCCAATATTAGTAAAGTTCAAGTCTAAGGAGAGCATATTCGTTTTCATGCGGCACACAGTTCACTCCCATGCATAATTTCACGACACGTTTTGGTTTACATTTTGGGATATCCAGCATTTTCTGCAAATACAATCCGTAAGTATGATATGAAAGTGCAACATTAGACCTGTCATTCAGTTTGTTTTTTGGCTTCTGATTATCTTTTGAAATGGGTTTGTTCAGGCCGGTGTAACATGCCTGGCATGGCTAGGGTCCTCACGTTACGTAGCAACAGGGTGCCTTGATAGCAAAGTTCGGATTTGGGACAGTCTATCAGGAGATTGCGTGAGGGTACTTAACGGCCACAGAGACACTGTGCAGTCTCTTTCTGTATCTGCTGATGCTAATTGGCTCGTCTCCGTCTCTGATGATAAGACTGCTCGTGTGTTCGATATCTCACAACTCCATTAACATCTGCATCTAAGATATGAAATTTTTGTAATGATATGTACAAGGGTGTATGATAATTTAAGCTTTTGTTTAACTTCAGTATAAATTGTATGTCCTTATATAGAGTATGAAGAGATTTTTTGCATTGGCAGGGTTGGGATCCCACTGCTGATATTTGGAGCATATCTACTAGCAATTTTGATCCCATACTGTATGCTGGTGTGTATGGAAAAAAATTGTGATTATTTTTTTGGAAAATTTTAACATGAAAATTATGGATTTTAATGAAATTTATAATTTTTATGTATAAAGTGTTTTTTTTTAAATGCCTTTAAATAGATTTCTGGAGTTAAAAGTTTAACGTGTTTAAAGCGGATTCTTAAATTATTTTGAAAGTCGCTTCAAATTCTTTAAAGTTTGGAAATTCAAAATGTCTATTTAGAAGTGTTTTTTGAAAAAATTCTGATATAAAAATTATAAATCTTATTAAAATTTATAATTTTTATGTTAAATTTTTTTAAACAATTATTTATAATTTTTTTATTTTAATTTTTACGAGCGTATAGAATCACTACTCATCTTCAGAGTACCATTCATTGGCATGGTTGATAGCCCGCTGCACATATTTAGAGAAAATAGTGGATATGGTGAAGCCCGCAAAAAATTTTTTAAAGAAAATTATATTCAATTTAGCCGTTTCAGTTAGAAATAGAAATTAGAAAGAAGAGGGTAATGCTAAGCTTATTATAGTCTTAGTTTCAAAATCTTCGTAGGAACCTCCGTAGAACTTTTTACTAACGATAATAAACTGATAGACGAATGATATGTCTAATATCAGAATCGTCTTCTGATATATGGCTCACAAATCTCACAATAAGTAAGCTGACAAAAATTGTTTTTGTTCTGTAGTGATATACAAGGTTCAATTTGGATGATAACAATTTTGCTAGCTCTACCCTAGTTGTTAAAGGCGCGCCTAGGCCCACCAACAAAGTTTATGTCCTCATCAGATCAAGGCGGGCTCAAGTTCAAAAGTCATGCGCCTTGTATGCCTAGGCTCACCTAAACGCGCCTTTTAAATTCCAAGCTAGTGGCAATCTCAAAAACAGAAAAACACGAAAAGAGGTTCACCTAAATCTTAAATTACAGGCAACAGTGTATTATGAATTTATGTTACCTTATCAATAACCGAATTGTTAAAGGCGCACGGCATTTGTGCACGCGTCGATCGAAG
This sequence comes from Xerophyta viscosa, assembly GCA_002076135.1. NCBI lineage: Eukaryota > Viridiplantae > Streptophyta > Magnoliopsida > Pandanales > Velloziaceae > Xerophyta > Xerophyta viscosa. The sequence continues at coordinate 388,445 of MJHO01000031.1, forward strand.
GCGGACGCAGGTGCGGCACGCTTCTTACACTTTATAGTTTTAGAAAAATGCCGCACTCCTAGAAAAACCTAGCTCAGCGGCGCATAGAAGAATGAGAGAAGAAAAGAAGAATATAAGGGGAAGAAGAAAACATGAAGAATAAGCTATTTTTTCTAATTTGTTGCTGCATTTTTACATCTTTATTTTTTGGACAATTCAACCATTAACGTTTGCTGGCCGAAAATATAAAAAAAGTGATTGTTATTATAGATATATAGCTATAAATTCAATATTATAATGTAGTTCAAAAACAGTACTATAATACTATAAAATAATAATATCTAAAATCATTCATTTCTCAATATAATCCAATTTAGTTGTTCTTGCAAGTTGTGTATAACTCTTTAACTCTAAATTAGCTAATTTTAAGTGTGGTTGAAATTATGTTTGTTAAGTATATTTTTATCCGAAAAAATCCCGCCTCACGTTTATAAGGCCCATGCCTCGCGCCTTACTCTTAGGCTCCAAAACCATCTTTGCGCATCGGTGTGCCTTGCGCCTTTAACAACATAGGCTCTACCACGATGATTTTATGGTCATAAAGATTTCCACTAAACCAAATAATTTGTTTGTCATTTTCAAATATCGGCAACATTAATGGTTCCACATTAGCTTTAACACAATGAGCAGAACATATGTTGAAAGTGTGTTACTTGGCAAGAAAATAAAAATCCAAAAGACATAGCAATAGCAGTAATATCAAAATTTACGTACAGCCAAAACAAATAACATTTTAACCAAGTCCATCGTATTAATTATTTTAAATCCATCATACGCTGGTACTCTGAATTAAAGTAAGGAAAAAATTACTTACCCCCAATAAAGTACACATTAAACCACATACTACTAATCTTCGCCACATATTCGTCTCGTGATCTACACATTTATCTAGTGATCCGTATAAATTATCAAAATTATAACTATACCCATTATGATATGTGGTTCTGATATTGCTACATATGTTATGTGATTTATTTTTAAAGTAAAGGTGTGAATCACCTGTATCCGTTCCGTTGTGAATTTGAGTAGGGCCCTGGAGGAGGCAATATCATACCTGGCACATACGAAGATGATGCACCACAGAAAGGAATTCGCGCTCGTGCAGCACCTGATATTAAAAAAAAAAAAAGAATTCCCGTATATCGTGGAGTGAATGGCAATGGTTTTGTATCTGAGACAACGCACTGCTTTGGTGTCCTGATTGAAGAAACATGTAACTGAGACAATCCACTGCTTTGGTATCCAGATTGAAGAAACATGTAACTGAGACAATGCATTGCTTTGGTGTCCTGATTGAAGAAACATGTAACTGAGACAATCCACTGCTTTGGTATCCAGATTGAAGAAACATGTAACTGATACAATGCACTGCTTTGGTATCCTGATTGAATATCTTCTACTGGTAGTAATAAGATAGGGGTGATGATATTTGCAGCTGGTTGAATATTTGCAACTACTGGTCAGCATGTAACAGAGACGATCTTTTATCCCTTGCATCCAAAAGCAAGCGTTACTACTAACCAAAAGCCTACTGAACAAAGCATTAGGCTGTGGTATGTGTGGAAAGAAAGGAAAAAGCTGAACAGGTACATATAGAGAAGGGCAGGCTAATTACTACCAGGCTAATTACTACCGTTAGCTCCTGCCGTCTTCGCCCGTTATTTTGCTGATGTGGCATGTCACAAAAAAGTTATGAGCTAGCACTTAGGCAAAGACAACAGGAGCTAACAATAAGATCATCACAGACGTTTTTATGTAGCACAGGGTTGTCACGGGCACGGAATGAAGTTTAGGATTATATATAGGGCTATTCAACGGGTCCAGATCGGAACGGAGACCGAACATCACCCATATAGTGGACTGAAGACTGGACCGGACCGGTTGGACCTATTTTGATTTTGTTTGTGCCGCAAAATGCTTTGGGCTGTGAATTCCCGAATATTTGGGCCGCGAATACCTTGCAGTTTGATGAGCCAATTTATTGGGTCACTCTTAATCGGTCCTCGGTCCGGTCTACCGGTTTTCTGTTCTTGGACAGGACCAGACCGAGACCAGTTAAGAGCTTATAACCGGACCGTAGACCGGACCGTTTATGTACCGGTCCGGACCGGACCAGACCAAACTCACCCATCTGGTCCAGTTTTTCGGTCCGGACCGGTATATAAACACCCCGAATTATATGGGCACATTTTGGTAAAGTTCAGGGGATTAAAAAAAATTTTAGCCTATAAAATAAAAAGAGAAGGAATATATCGGCCACAAAGGGAATTAAAGAAAATTTAGTTAACAACAAAAATGCGAGATAGCAATTACCTAAACGTGATTACCAACGTTGCCAATTCCTAAAGGTCCTTCCAAAGCTAGCGGTCAGCAATTTGGCCTCCATGCAAGATGTTTAGGTCGAGTAACACTAAAACACTGTCATGCCGTAAAGTGTATGCATACAGCTCTCAAGCCGTTGGATGCATCTCAAGATGTCTCGATTTCAGTACATATCCCAAAATTTACATCCGAAGTGCATGCAACGGCTATAGAGCCATATGCACGGTCTTTAAGCACGCAGCAAACTCAGCATTCCTAATATGAAGAGACCGAGCAAGAGGTTGACAAGGACTGAGAGGCTGCTTTATCATGCCTGTAAACAAAGCTCTTAAGTCGTTAGATGCATCTCGAGATTTGTCGATTTCAGTACATATCCCAAAATTCACATCCGATGTGCATGTTAGGAATCCAGATATTCTAAGAGGTTTGAAAATATTTTAAAGATTTGATATTAATAATTATTGAGCTATATTAGAAGGGTTAGCTATGGATGGAGTCTTGTATTAGAAGGAAGCTCGAAATGTTAGGTTTAATTTTAGGAAAACTCGGAAATTTGCTTATGTTTATGGAGTCATCATAGGAAAGAGATTTAGACAGAATCTATTTATATCTTCTCACTGCTCATGGAATTATCTGGGAAGAAGAGAAGCGTAGAGTTTACTTCAGTTTAGTTTAGTCTTTTTTTTAACCATAGTTGCTTCCCTCTCGCAAACATGTGGGAAGGAATCTCGCCTGCGAACCATATCAGTTCATATCAAATGGTATTAGAGCATGCTATTGAAAAGAGTACTGCAGATGTATCAGGTTTAGAATAAGGAAAGATCGAAATGTTCTATTAGTTTATACAACTAAACTTTACCAGAATTTAACAATAAACTGTCATGGTTCAGTTTTGAATTTAACCATGACCGCGAAAAATTGAACTATAACACAAAAAAAGAACTTCGTCATAAATTTCTGGTCTAGTTTATGTAGCAATGCTCATAAGGAATTTACATTCCTACAAGTATAAGAATGCTGGTGCGTGGTTTTGGCTGCCAAAAAATGCTATATGGATGAAACTACCATCCTATAACGATTTTCCCCAAAAAAAAATAATAATAATAATACAAAAATAAAAAATTATATTATATATATATATATATATATATATATATATACACACACACTAGAAAGAAAAACATGTTCTTCCAAGCCGAAAGAAAATGAAAATGAGCACTGATTGAGGAACTCAGAAAAGGACAGAACCTGGCATTTTATCTTTCTAGTCTTCAGAGGAGAAGCTTTTCTCTTGCTTCCTCTGTGAATGTTCTGGAAATTTAGAAGCTAATACCACTAAAAAGACAACAACATTTCCATAATGATATTTATCATATTAGTATGATATGCCATTCCTAACAAATAGTCAAATTGAAATGCGCATAGCTTATATGAAACACAAAAGTTTTTTGATATTGAAATTGATAACCTGTGATAGAGCTTGTTTTCATTATGATCCAACTTCTCCGGAAGAGTTAGTGAGTTGTTGTTCCCCATCTCTTTTATTTTATATGCTTGTAAAAGAAAGCAAAAGCCAGCTGAAGAAACAACATCAAACACCGGCCGCTTGATCACCAGCAAATTTTGATGTAGCTTCATCCACATGAAAAAAAGACACTCATTTAGTGTGGAAAGGCATGATAAAAAAATGAGATAGTTGATTAAGGGCCGTTGAAAGTTCACAGAATCTAGATAGCTAATCCCCGACCTAATAGAAATGGTATAAGGTCAATGACGCTGACACGCTTCACCAGTGGCGGTGGCCGCCTGACGCTCCCCAAAACTCAGCTGAAGCGGCCCGGCTGTGCCCGAGCAAATCTGAAAAATCCGTCGATTCATTGAGGCAATTCGTTGAACAGCTGGTGACGAAGCAATTTGTCTTATTGGGCAATCCAAGGATCCAACCAGAATTTTCAGTAGTAACCATCTCTCTCAAAAGGCGTATTAACAGTCACCATCTACAAAATGTCCACGAAAGCACCAAATTGAAATCGCACTATTTTATGTTTGATAAAATGCCTGAATGTGATCCGAGCAGAACCGAACAGCAACCGCCCAAGAAAAATGAAATCTTGCTCAAACACGTCTATTCAGCTGAGAGACCATGTAAGGTAGGATGAGCTAGCAACGCGCATTTTCAAATTAGAACTCAGCAGTTTATTAGGTATATTTATTAAAAAAAAAAAATTTAAAATATATAAGTGTAAATAAATATTTATTTTTTAAAAAATATATGATATGTTAGTTCGCTATTTTAAAATATTAAAGTAATATACAAAAGATATATCTAACCAATTCATCCTAGAAATGTATATATATATTTTTTTATATTGCTATATATTTTTTTTAAAAAAAATTAATATAAAAGTCATAAAACACAAAATTTTGAGACGAGTGTCTAGGGATCGACTGCACACGTACTGCTAATAGTAACTCTAATCAAATTACTGTCTAAGGATATCTTGTGCTGCTTGCTAACAAATGATCGCGAAAAGGAAAATCAATGTAGAGATGGTGGCGTTATTATGATTTTTTGTATTGTAATTTGAATACAGAATTAATGTTTGTATACATAATTTGAATACATAAATTATTAACTATCAATTGAAAAAAAGACCGTATTCTACTGTCTATCACATTCTCTTTGTTTTCATTACAGAAATACAGGAAGAACTTAACTGGGAGGATTACAACTGAACCTGTAAGCAATCAATGCACAAATATGAGAGAACCAGAAATCTCTGCTTGAGCTGATCATGTGCTGCTAAAGAAGTACAATTATGTTCGATTTCTGGAAAATATTTTGGGAGCTCTAGCATTAGTCAGTCAATACATTAATTTATAACAAAATACACCATAATTTCTTAAAGAAATAAACTGATAATGAAAAGATCCTGATATTGATTAAATCGTCTGGTGCTAAGGAGGCTCCTTCGTCGATCGAATCAGATGAATGTTAGTTAGAGTCAATAAAGAAACAAAAGGTTCATGAAACAATGGAGCAGAAATGCCTAGACTAAATCTGAACTATTTATCCTGTTACAGATTCAATCTACACAAACTTCCTTTCATAAATCATCAAACACTAAATTTGCCGGTCACGCTCCCCGTTTCTTTTTAGCAGAAACATGACCCGTTTTCCGCTTGTGCCTGCTGAAATCAGATACGAATCTGAATGTCTGTCCACATTCCTTACAGACGTAGGGGCGGACGCCTGTATGAACCCTAATATGCTCGGTCCGGGCCCACGCCCATTTGAAAGACATTTTACAACCCTTCCACGGGCATTTCAGAGGCCGGTCATCCATATGAACCTTCTGGTGTTGTAACATATACTTGTGAGAGAATAGCTTCTTCTTACAACCTTCTACCGGACATATGTTTTTCTTGTGCAACATGAGCTCATGCTTTGTTTTTAATGTCATTTCACAACCTTCGATATCACAACCAAATTCCACATTTGCCTCCTCGTCAGAATCAATCTTAGCAGTCTGAGATTTCTTGCCCTTCTTGTTACGAATCTGCTTGGAATCGCAAGACTGTTCTATTAAGTCTTCCTCAGAAATAATTTTTGCAGTTCGGGACTTCTTCCCCTTCTTGTTGCGAATCCGGTTATTATCGTAAGAATTTTCTATCAACTCTTCTTCAGAATCAAAATTTGCAGATTGAGATTTCTTCGCTTTTCTGTTGATATTCTGCTTCTGTGTTGCTTTTTTAAGGTTCGCCTGCTTTGACTTGGGTGGTTGTCGTACTCGTAGACGTGTGCTTGGACCGCCGTCTTCCTCGTCTTCCCAATTTCTTTTCTTACGGTTCGATCTCGTACTACGAAGAATCCTTCCAGAATGTTCTGCAGACTCTTCCGCAACATCTTTCTTAATGTAAGAGTCCTCTTTTCTGCTGCATCTTATTCTCTTAGCACTAACCTTTCTGGAAGATGCCGACTTACGCTTACTTTCAGATCTTCTCATACTTGTAGAATTTACCGTGTCTGCAACTTTAGGGTTTTCAACGGTACTAAATCTCCCATGAGGTTCATCATCCAAATCTTCTTGTTCTTCTTCAATGGCAGCCTTCTGTGCTAAAAATGGATGGACCTGATTCGACATCCAAACTTTCCCGCACCACTTTCCGGCAACTATTATCTTCTTTTGCCGCCCAGATTTTTTCCTCGATATTGATGTTTTCCCAGCTGAGACACCCTGAACATTACAAGCAAACGCCTTATAGATGATAGCGTTATAAGGCATTTGTTTGCAATATAATGGAGCCTTGCTGAGATTTGCACTATAGTAAAGATTTATGCCCATTTTCACCGTCCAATCTCCGCTTGTGGGGATCGCTTCCTCGTCTTCAAGAGCCATTCGAATTCTATCTTGATCTTCTTTGGTGGCCTCCCTGAAAGGAATTTCCTCCCAATTGTGATCCATTTCTAACTCTTCTGCAAATAGTTTTGCTTCGTTCTCTAATTTGCGATAATCTGCAGGGATTGAAAAACAATGATGTGAGCATTAGACAGTTTAACTGAACATAATAAGCTAATGGAAAATTTCAGATAAAATTGCATTAAATATATGCTACTCATAAATTATTTGCAAGTATTCAGCTTACCCAGCATAGAATTTATCTGTTTTTTACTTAATCAAAATTTGTGATTATGCACCTACTTTCGATGATAAAACCTTGTTTGAGTCGACGTAAAAAACATAAAGGTCGAATAGATCTTTGTTTCGTGAACGATGCATATATTTTTGTTACAGAGAGAAATGGGTGTTGCTCACCTGGATGGCACAAAAGCAATATATCCACGCCACCTCTTCTCCGCAGTTGTTTTTCTACCTCTACTGCATGTTCTAGACAGAATATATGCATTTTACATGAATCGTTATTGTATATTCTCATGGCTGATAAGTTGGAACTTTCCATAGATGGATCGCAGTTCCTTCGTGTCTCAGACACAGTGGCATTTTCATTAGCTACCATATCTAAAGTTGGACTCATTTCCACTAAATCTCCATTAGAAGCTTTTGCATGGCCATTACAGCCTACTGGTTCCACTTGTTTGGGACATGGACTACAGGGATCCTCCATCTGTCCAAAATTATCCGAACTATTATTTAGTGTAGTTGCTTCAGCATCCACTGCCTCATTTAAGCCCAACTCATCAGTTTGAATCTCGTTTGGAGGTTCTTCGTCAGAATCTGATGTGTCCCCGTAAAGAGAGGCTAAGATATCTAGTCCAGAAATCATTTTTGAAGCTTGACTTTCCGGAGCAGTTTTGACTTTATCTTCTGATATAACGAATGTGCGAGCGCTACGGTCAGCATAATCATCAGCATACTCATCATCAACCTGCCATTGTCCTGTTAAGAATAAGAAAACAAACTGAAGAAATTAATCATATATAATTAGGCAAACTGCTAATATCAAATCCAATAGACAGATGAGTAATTAGAGAGAGAGAGAGAGAGAGAGAGAGAGAGAGAGAGAGAGAGAGATGCCTTTACTAGTTCTATACAGTTGGCTAAAAATTTTAGCTTCTTAAAAGTACACCTTCATGTAACATATCAAATGATCACGAATCATTTGACACAGCCTTTTGATATCCAAATGTAATTGCTAAGGTTTGTTAAAAGATCACGAACAGCCTTTTGATCGCCACATAGACACAGAACTTCACCAAGCATTAGAAGCAGGTGTGATCATTATATTATCAGGGAAGTGGAAATCAAAGATAATGTTTTTTTTTAGATTATCATGGAAAAACTCTATCACTAACCGCACACTTTGTGCGACCATTGTAACATATAATCGCACGTTGACACCGATGTCTGTTTTACCAAACAAGTAGCTCCAATCTTTAAATCTGAACAGGCACAAATACCTGTATACCCTCAACTAGGAACAAAGAGGATAAATTTACACACTCTAGCAGGTGGTGATTGCGGGATTCAAACAAAAAACCTCCACTTCATGAGGTGGAAACCCCACCATCCATCCTAAAACACCCTGGATAAAGAGCAAAAAAATGTATATACTTATAGAAATATGCAGAACTTAAAATATGAATATTTAGAAACGACTAAAAACAAAACATTAAAAGACTTTGTAGTCCTAATAATTTCTAAAAGTTGTCATGAGATAGTATAAGCTAAATGGCTACCAAATACGTATACCTGAAAAACATGCTTGATCCTCTAAAATGCTTGAATTTGGAGACTAAAACATAATGAGCATAACCAAGATGGCATAATATTATGACTTACTCGAGTCGTGATCCGCCTCACTGGCATCACTAGCTTCTCCAGGAAAGGGAATTTGCTCAGTGAATGAACTACAATCAGCATACATGAGATATCTCGCTGTAGCTTCTCTTGGTTGGATGACAGCCACACAAGCGTAACTTAAAATTCCACATGTGACACATGATAACATTCCCTGATCCAACTGTTCATCAGCATCTTTGGAGTTTTCTTTTTCATATAGACCTCCAAATCTGCTGTTTTTAGCCACAGCAAGATTCTTTCTTTCATAAAAATCATTAGAACTTTTCAGGACAGAAACATTATCTAAGTGTTCAAATGCCTCATTTCTATCCATTTTTAAATCAATGGATGGTGAAATTCCTGAAGCTCCAAGTGAAAATCTGGGTTTTAATTTTGCCTGTGACCTAACAAGAGAACCGCAAAATAAGGGACAGTCAGCTGTCTTCTCTGGTAGAGCTATGCAAGAGAATCCTTCATTTAGAAGAATGCTAAGTAGATGATTATTTTCAGCCATATTTTGAACAAAAATTTCTTTAACCATTCCTTCTCCTTCACCACGCATCTTATCTTTGAGCCTGGAACTTCTTGGCTCACTGCTAATAGCTGGCAGCCTGCATGCAGGAAATAATGTCAGGAACAAACCCTTTCTTTTAGATCATCAAGACGACCCTTTCAACAACCAGAATGCTAGAACTCCCAAAATTTTGGAATGACCCGGAATATCACAAGCATGGACAAGTGTTTGTTTTATGATAACAGAGAAGTATAATTTGTGATGCATGCAGGGAGTTAAAGAACCTATAGTTTCAAACATTAATGCTAAATCTCCGAAAGTTTGCCATAAAACTAAAAAACAAATAAATTCACTTTGAAAACCACATAATTCACTTTTAAGTGGCACTAGTTCAAGTCATGCATGTTTTCTGGGATTAACTTTGGAAGCTCTGGCACTTCTTATTGGAAAAAAACGAGGAGTTGCAGAATCATAAGACGGCTGAAAACCTGAATGTCCTCTAAAGAACAGACATGGGACTCGTAAATCCTAACACATGCTTAACATATCTTTAAGCCTAAGACTAAATGCACATTTTAGTGAATATCTTAGGTATCTGATCTTCACTGGTGATGCTTTTGCTATTAAAAAAGGACGGTGCTGGAATAGAAAGACTGCTCCTTTGTAGTTGCATCAACGAGCTGTTTGATAGTATTTCAGAATTGAAGCATAATAGATCACATTAATGCTTTGCTCATACTTAAAGAAACATCAGCATTTGAGGAAAGGATATTTCAGATAGTTAACTTTTGCGAATTGTTGAACAATATCCAATTGATACAGTAGAAGCGAGGAGCTTCAAGAAACATTATCTTTAATGAACTTTACAAATATTATAACAACGGAAGTGGTAATAAAGCCTGAATTATATGGTAAAGTCTAAATTAAGGCAACATGGGTAACAATTGTTATAGTAATCTAAAAGAAGGCTATCATATAAAATGCCCTATCAACAGCAATGACTACCAACAACAATAGGAACAATCCAGTGGTAGGTCCCACTAGGTAAAGGTCTTGAGAGGATAAAGTGTACCCAGCCATGTCTGGAGGAGGCTGTTTCTTAAGACTCTCGGCCTGAAGATCAATAGAATTGAGTCATTCACTACCATCTTCAATTAAGCAAACTACAAGCTAATTTCTTTGATTCAGGAGCAGTTCGGAATCTGAGATGGATCCGATAAGTGTAAAAGAATAATTCGCTCGGTTCAATTGACAGAGATAGATATAGATAGAGTTAGTGGAGACATAAGAGCAGCTCATATGCTAAAAGAAGTGCTGGCCACAAAGTTATTTTATATGGTTAGGTTAAATAGAACGGACTTTTCAGATAAACCATGTTGGTGCCACTTGTAGCACAGAGTGAGCTGCAGAACTCAAAAACTTGTGCTAAATGGATACCTAAACTGGGAAACAGGGAAACAGGAAAACAGAAAATGAAATCAGACTCTTCATTATCAAATCTACAAATTCAACAATTAAAAAATAGGAATACCCTTAAGAGAATAAAATGCTTGATACTACCCCACAAATTGTCCTAAAAATGTTCATCGACTGTTGAGTTGGTGAAATAATCTGTTGGGAATTAGGGTAAACTGGAACCTTAACAGTTCATTTCCAACATCAGAGGCATTTGGAGTAATTATAATTTGGGTGCAACAAGCATTACTCTTCAAGGAAAAGAAAAATCGAGAATATGACAAAAGCACTATTACGTTCTTTAGGTTCAATACTTAATTTTTGCCAAAAGTTGCATGCAACAAAGTTTGGATAACGATTCGATAACTAGTAGCCAGGTTAAGGAGAACAAGACGAATCTAGTAAGATAGCCATTAGGCATATCACATTTGAACAGATATTTTCCAAGTGGATGATGAAGTTCAAACCTGGAGCCTAATGATAATGCAAGTGCGTAAAGTAACTGTAAATGGGACACCATGGGAGGATGATTAGTTGAAGCTCTCCGGATTGCAGCTTCTTTTGCAACCTTTAACCAACCAGGGGTTGCAATATTTGCTGCCTCACCGCAGTTGAATCCTATGAATATGAGTGGAAGCAAAATAAACATATATCAGCTGCAGATAACATTTGAAAAAAAAAAGAGACAACAAAAGCAGAAAAGAAAAAGAAACATGATTATGCATCTGCACAAATCTAATGGGTTTAAAAGCAATTAAAGAACACCTAGTTGTTGCACGATTGCAATAGAATGAGCAAGATTCTAATAAAGAATGATTCCATGGAAAAGAACAGGAAAGGTATGTTTGTTCACATAGAAGGATTGACTACTGGTTACAAGTAGGCAAAATAGTACATGGAACCTTAGCTCTTTTAAACTATATTTTGTATTCATCTTACATCGGTCATTAATTAAATCAATGTTGTCTTTATCTTTAACTCGAGGCTTCTTCTAAAAGGAAATGTGTTATACATTTTCTGAGATAAACTTAAGTGAATCTATTTTAGATTCCATACACCATTGTGAGCAAGGGGTGATGCTGTTAAGCCCAACCCACGCGTGGGAAACGCGTTTCCCCACGTGGTGAAACGCGTTTCACAGCGCAGGGAAACGCGTTTCACCACGTGGGGAAACGCGTTTCCCACGCGTTCGGGCAGCGAATCGGGTAAGTGGGTCGGGCTTAACAGCATTTTCCGTGAGCAAGTACTATCAACCATACAGTTGAGTAATTGGCTAGATTTAGTGTTTGACAATCCAGCCAATAAAGTTTATAATTTGATTTTCAAAAAGTAAAATAAAATAAGTTATATATAGTTAAACAAGTTAATTCCAAACAGTACTTCCGAAACTCACATATTCTTTAGCCTATCCAGCATAGTTAATCAGTTACAGACTTTGTAGTTCGAGTACAGGATTCCATGGCATCTTAAAATTTAAACAGAATCATGGAACCTAATCCTTCAAGGCATGAAGTCCTTCTTTATCCTCTTGCACTCCACAGATCCGAACAGGTTTCTTCTCCATCTCATCACTTATTTCAACTAGCTTTCTTCATCTTCAAGCTATCAGCATAGGTAGGCCTCTCCGAGGCTTAGGAGTCTCCAATATCAGTGATTCAAAAACTTCTCACATTTGCTGTTTACTTTCGCGCCAACATTGGGAGATGCAGCATGCTGTTTGGTTATCTATTGCATTTATATCAGAGACACCACAATCTTGCCTCCCACCACCCAAATAACGAGAAAAGCCAAACCTTACGAACGAAAGAAGCTACCATTTGTATTTTGTATGCAATCTACCAACTAAATAATTGCGTTAAAAACACTAATAATACACAAATTTAACATTTCTGATATACACAAATTTAACGAAAGAAGCTACAATTTGTATGCAATCTACCAACTTAATAATTGCGTTAAAAACACTAATAATACACAAATTTAACATTTCTGATATACAAATGTCTTACCGTGACTGAACCCAGAATGATACGACCCCGGAAAAGTAACTACAAATTCTCCAGGATTTTGCACCAACCTAGTTCAACATTTGAAAGAAAAAAAAACTTACAACTGAAGGCTAAAAAGCTGCCTGAGGCATTAAATATAATCACCTTATATTAATTTACCTGCAACATGGAATTCCTGCCTCAATGAGCACTTCAGGTGTCATAACTGTTGTTTTCTCCCCCAAGTCAGCAAAAGTCACTGCCAAGTATAAAAGAGGGAAAAGAAATTCAACAGGGAAAATGAACATTTTTAGGCAATGCTTAATGAGTTCAAGCAAATAGACAACAACAGGTGATGAACAGGAAAACCTTTCCTAAATGAATATAACAAGCACATAAGAGGGTCAACAGTTTGACAGGTAATTGACGGAACCGTTTGAGTTGTCACTTGTCCCACCTCTAAATGTTGACTTGGCAAAACTCCATGTAGCCATTCTCAAGCATATCGATTCTAATCAAGGTTACTAATTTAGGTTATAATTTACTAGAGCATCAGTGCAGCTCTAACTCAAATTGTTAGTTCATGAACAGTTGCATGCAAATTGAACACGAATTGTGTGAGAAAATTGAAGTCTTAATGGCCTATAGTGTCCAAAAAAATATCACTAGCATTTAGATCGTCTTGCTCAAAGCTCAGGTTAGCAAACGCAAATAATCAAACCAAACGAAGCAAAAAGCGTAACCTGCACCAAAACATTTCGAGGCAAATAAATACAAGAAATACAAGTAACACTAAATAGAACATTAATAACTAATCAAACACAAAAGCCAAGATAAAAATCTGCACGAGAATGAAGAATAAGCATTCCATTCAGGCAAAATTGAAAGGTAAAGGTAAACAGAATGATGTTTAAAATATCATTTAGATCTTCTTGCTCCAAGCTAAAATTGCAGCATGCAAGTTGTAAATGCAAAGAATTATACCAAAATACAGAGCAAAACACATAACATATATTTGGAGGCAACAAATACAAGTAACAAAAAGGAAACTCAATACAACATAAAGAAAACACTATATATAATATAAAATCTATAATCAATTAACTCACCAAGAGGGTTGACTTCCCCACCATATCCCTGCATCCGAATAACATCCTCAAAAGCAAATGCAGCATCCCTAGGCACACCATACCAAGTCTTCCCAGCCCCCATATGCAAAAAATTCAAACTATGAAGCTCATGATCTTCAACATGCCAAGCAAACCAACTAAACATCATCGCAACATAAACCATAGGCGATGTAACTCCAGGAATCTCCTCCTTCATGAACTGCAACAACGACCCGTTAGCCCGTGAAATTCCCCTCATATTCCAAGCAGTCTCTCCTAAATTGCTACCACTCCCGTTAACAGGTGGCGGATGGAAACCAGATCCAGGCATATCATTAGCATACTCTACGGTAAACGGGCGACCCGCACAGGCATCCCAAAACATAGCCTCAGTTTCTAAAGAGCCTAACTGTTTACTTTTACGCTTAAGCCGCGTTTTCTCGAATTGTTTAGCTCTAGCTTCGAACTGAGTAAGAGTGTACCATTCCCCCGACTGCCAAACGGGGCGTTGGACGGGTCGAGGCCGGCGAGGGCAGAAACCAACCTGTTGCTGGCGGGTGGTGAACGCAGGGGCGCCTCGGGGATGACGTGCGGCGAACGAACGACTGAGATTGGATACTGCCGATTTGCGGGGAGGGGGTGGAACTGGTGGGATGATTTTGCAAATGCCGTATTTCGAGGCCTCTGATTCGATTTTTAGAATGTAGGCTATAGGGTCCCGGAACTCCGTCAGAGTTGGCCGGTACTCTGGCGCCACCGGCATGGATTTCAGCCAAGTGGGAATGTCAGTGGAAGAAAATGTATCATCTTTTCCCCCCATTTCTCAACAACAGTAACAGCAGACTAGATTCTCATCACACACAATCTATGAATATGGGAATCTAAGCAAGAAGAATCTAAAAAGGTATCCAGAAACCCTCTTTTAGCACCTATTTTGGAAAAGAGAATCTACAGAAGGGTGTTTTTCTTGGAAATATTGGATATTGAGAGGGTTTTACTCTGGGATTTTGGGTGGATTTTGAATGGGAGTTCTGCCTAGCAGAGAGGGGGGAAATTTCAGGTTTTTCCGAGAAAAATAGGAATTTTAGGGTTTTCCTTCTCCCTGAATTCGCTGCTGAAGGAGAGAAACAGAGCAGCAGAAGGAGAAGCTAGGGCAGCAGAGGAGCTGGAGGAGGAGAGTCATGTGGGCAGAGTGGGGGAATGGAGGTGAAGGGCATTGTGAGAAAAAGGGCTGACTTTTGGAGGAAATTACGAAAACGCCAGCCACTTTTCTGTGAACGGGCGGTTGTCTTTATTTACTCTCTTTGTTTCGATTATTATGATCGTTGACGAATGGTGTGACCCAAGGAGTGACCGAAATGAGTATAAAGGGTCCTTTTTTTTAACTGGATTTTCTTTTGGGGTTTTGTCCTAAGAACTCGTCTTATAAAACTTTATCAAAAATATTAAAACTCCATATTACATATATTAATATCATTCAGAAAAATATTAAATTGGGAAAATATGAAGTTTTATATTGTTTAAAACTGTTATTTTCAAAACTATTTTCTAAACAATATTTTTAATTTTCAAAAAAAATAATCTATTGAAGATTTAGAACTTTAAGACACCTGATTATAGGTTTTTTTTTTAAATAAATAATTCAATATAACAATTATAAAATATTTTTTATATTTAATTATTTTTTTAAAAATACTTATATATATATATATATATATATATATATATATATATATATATATATATATATATATATCTCGCTTTGATCTAATAATTATCAAAGAAAGAAAAATAAATTAATTTAGGATGGCGGCAAAAAACTAGAGGAGGATATGGAAATTATTCCGTTTCTATTTTAAGATACCAAGAAAAGAATAAAAGCTTGTAACCTTCCGTTTCTATTTCTCTCTCTCTTTGGTTTTATTCCTTCATCTTATTACACATATCCTGTCCATAAATCTAAGTAAATTTCATCCCTACACTTAAGAAAGAAATATAACAACAAAAAACCTTTAAAAGAAGCACACTAGTGCTGGTCAAAGCATATAAATGATTGTAGGGATAAAAAAGGAGTCGAGTATTAGTAAAATCAAGCTCGGCTCGATTTGTTTAGTAACATGAGCTCGAAGCTCGACGAGTTTTAGAGACTAAACTCGAACTCAACTCGACTCAATTCGAAAAATCTCAACTCCAATTCGACTAGAGCTCGAAAAAATTGTATCAACTGAGGCGATTTTTACTCAATCAAGCCTAGCTTGAGCTCAGCTCGGCTCGATTGCATAAATTAGGCTAAGTCTGAGTCAAATTCGAACTTAAATTAAATAATTTTATTATAAAATTTATTTAAATAAAATAGAAAAGTTTGTTTAGGTTCGGGAGCTCAACGTGCCATGTAACACGATATGTGGGCTCGAAAGTTTTTTGAAAAAAAATACGTGCATCGTCCCAAAACGGGACGGATGCGGCGATGGGATGAGAGAGGAGTAGCAGCAGACCCCACTCCGTTTCATGTTTGGGTGTAATCTAATTCCACCAATCCTATATTAATAGTAAAATACGATAAAATGATAAATAAAAATCATTGGTAATAATCACAAAATATGGGCTAAAAGCAAGTCAAACTTGTTATCTTGATATATACAACAAACAGATGGCAATCTTGATCTTACAAAAATGATTTTAATGGTGAATGAATAATCAAAAAGACTTTAAAGGGTCAATAAATAGCCACTGTATTTAAGAATTATTCATTCCAATCAAATGTATAAAATACAGCTTTAAATACGATAAAATCTCTTTCGCCGATGGTACTTTGTATCGTCAAGATCGAATAGGTAAAATAGTGTAATTTGTAAAATAATTTAACTCTGACGGTGTGTTTTACGGCAAAAATTATCAGAGATGATTTTTACTTTCGGAGAACAGGGGGTGATTTTTAATATTGTAGCTCTAATGCGAGATTGCGTAACATGAATAGAAAATAACAAGGCTCAGCAAATTTGTGAACGGTTGTTCGAAGAAGCTGTAACTATTAGTATAGGATAATGCTGCTGAGCCTGACCCATTAATCCGATTTTTCGACCGAACACGTGGAAAAGACGTTTCACCACGTGGAAAAATATATTTTTCTCGCGTTTGGATAATTTTCGAATTAATGGATCGGGCTCTTTAGCATTTGCCATTAATATAACCCCAAATTGTTGTCATTGTGCAATTTTTTGGGATTTAAATATTTTTTCCAATATTTTAGAAGCTTCTGAATCCTATGGCAAAAAAATTAAAAAAAAGGAATAATAGAATAAAAAAAAAAAACAAAACTTACAAAACTCGTGCAAATAATTCTATATATTTTTAATTTTTCAAAAAAATCTTAATCGAATACATCTAGATATTCTATACGAAAAACTCAATATTATCAACTTATATTACCGTGTTAAAAATACAGTATTTCAATAAACAAACATAATAATTCCAACGAATAAATAAGACGTCCGATAAATAAAATATTAAAATTAGAAATTGATTTATTCGAATTTTATAGAAAATGAATTTTCGTGATAAATTCTCAAAAATAAACTTTAATATGGAGTGACATGATCCATGTGCCATCTTATTAACGTCTTTTTTTTTTTATTAAAATAAAGAATTAATGTCATTTATCGATGTTTTATAAAACCAATTACCGGTGCCAAGATATTTACTAAAGTGAATTTGGTAGCATCCAATAGAGGTCAAAATAGTCAAATTGCAGTGGTGTCTTTGGTTGATGTGTAACAGAAGAGGGCTCTTATTTAATATTTAATAAAATATAAAAACAATATTTAAAGCTATTAATTAATATTATCCCTACCCTAGACAGGATAATAGAAATATCACCATCAAAGATTCAAAGTAGTGGCAAAATTATCCCAAAATGTTGCTAAAATGGGCAGAAAAATGCCTATATAGTAAAAGGTATAGTTTACGGTATAGAAATACTGCAAACACTCATCAGTATATATTATTTAATAAAATTGGATTTTTATTACGTTTTATAATTTATTTATATTTTTATTGAAAATATTTCACGATAAATCAAAAAGATTTTTAAAATGTAATTTAAAATTTCTAACATCGACTTTGAAAATCTTTTGACCTATCCCCAACTTTTTAAGAAAATTTCTGAAATACAAACACATAAAACACACGTAATTTTTTTTATTTGTTTAAATTTTTTAAAAAATAATTCACGACGAATTATACTTCACTTCCACTGTATTTCTCATCCTCTCTTCCTCTTCAATTCTTCGCTCCACGGCCTTCACCGTCGAGCTCCATCCCCCATTTTAACAAATTCTCCATTAACTCCAAGCTATCACCTCCGCGCTAGCTTTGTCCTGCACCAATTCTTCTTCTTCTTCTTCGACAGTGCCGGTGTCGATTGGAGGAATTCGTGGAGGACATCTAGTGCGAGGTTGGGGAAAAGGTCAATGTGATCCAGTGGTTGATCAATCAATATGAAAGAAGAAGAGAGAAGATGAGGGACAATTAGATCAGCGCAGGCGAGCTAGTGCGCCGTCAAGAATCACTTGTGAATGGGAGCGTAAAGTGCGGGAGAGGATAATTTGGCGATGGAACAAAGAACGGTGCGTAATGGTGCAGGAATAGGATTGCTTAAAATGCTCTTGCAATGTATTTTAACATATGGTATCACATTACCACCGTTGGATGCACAAGGATGCATCATGCCAAAGAACTATCTGGACCTGGAATCCGAGCACGAATTCTCTGTATTATAACGAATTATACACTGAATGTTAATTTATAATTATGTATTTTAATATTTTTAATATTTAAGAGTTTTTTAATTATTAAATATATTTATTAAAAACATTATTTTTTTTTCTTTATATGAAATCCACGTGTATAAAATGGTGAGAGTTCCAATAAGTTTCGTCAAAATTAGCACTACCTCAGGGACGCGGCTCCCCTGATGCAGCAGCATCATGGTGTAGGGAATTTCGGAAATTCCAGCCGTCCGTTATGTGTTTTACGAATCTGAAAAATTGTATAAAATTTTTGCCCGCTTATTTGATCTATTTTTAAGTATTTTTTGGAGAAACTCTAAACTATAAAATTGTAGAGTTTGATGAGATCTACAAGTTTGTAGTTAAAACCTTTTCAAAAAAATGCCAAATATGATGCCAAAAAGATGATCTAAGTTTTAGATCATATTTTCGCATCATATTTGACATTTTTTTGAAAAAGTTTTAACTACAAATTTATAGATCTCATCAAACTCTACAATTTTGTAGTTTAGAGTTTCTCCAAAAAATACTTAAAAATAGGTCAAATAAGCGGACGAAAATTTTACACGATGTCTCGAGATCGATGCATAATCGAACGGACGGCTGGGATTTCCGGAATTCCCTACACCCTGATGCTGCTGCATCAGGGGAGCCGCGTCCCTAGAGCAATGTGTTTATTATTTTATTCAGCGTCCTCGCTGATATTTGACAGGAACAAAAATTCATGGGATCGTAGATGGCGCAAGTAAACTATTTTGGCCGTCACCGACCAAATTAACTTTGCTAATGTGGTACCTTCCTTCTGTTAGTACTTGCTTATGCGAGTTTTTAGAATTTTGAAACTTTTTCTTTTGCAAACATTGGAAAATTCAGGATCTTATTTTGCAAATTTTTAAATTTAGATATTGTTTGCAAAAATTTATATGAAGGAAGTCGTACGCCACGTCAACAAAATCATGGCAGGTACTATACATATAACTTTGGGGCGTTTGCGTATCAGCCCTTCCTATTTTAACGTTTGTATTCAGTTTCTGAAAATACGTTTTCGTGCTGATGTGGCGGCGCGTGCCACTACGTCGTACGTTTTCGTGTTTTTAGGAGCTGAAGTGCACGACTGTTGAAATAGAAGGACTAATTTGTTATCATCCCTATATTTTTTGCCAAATAGCATTATGATGCTGAGCTAAGAGTCCGAATAACAAATAGAAATTTTCGCCTCCAAAGTAAGATATATAGCCAAATTATTAAGATATATCTAATTGTAGGCCTAAAACCCTAATCTCTTCCTACCAAAGAAAAAGAACACAAACCCTAACCCTAAAAATACCTCAAAATGTATCTCTAACACTCTTTTCATTACCCTAAACGAAAAGCAAAACCAACGCTAACAAAAGCAAACACAGCAGCAAGGGCTGAAAGTTCTTCCTGCATCCGGCCAAGCTAGCCTCCGCCGGCGGTGGCGGGCTTGCTGTCTCATTAGCCGGATGACCAGGCGAGCCCGTAGGTGCCTGATCGGAGTGGCCCATGACTTTCACGATCATCTTCTGCCCTCGTTCGCAGTGGCCGGAGACCCCGCTGATGAAGTAGTAATTCCCCGAGTGAGCGAACTTGAACGACGTGTCGCCATTGTTGGAGTAGAAGGTCGGATGTGCAGAGTTGCACTTGTCATAGTCTTCCTCCGTCACCCCCATCACTGAGTCTTTGTCATACTTAAACTCTGCAAAAAATTTTAAAAAAAATTATTTTGGTATGAAGAAAAAGCAGGCAACAGAAAATTAACAAACATACAAAAGGAAATAACATTGTTGGATCAATCTTAACAAAAAAATATTTTATGAAAACGATATGCAATAGAAAGAAGAAGATATATTGGATAGATTTTTTTTTTTTTTATATATGTTTTCTTTATAGAAAGCTAAAAATGGGCATATCAATTTTGGAAGAACTCGGATTCAATAGGACATGCAGGCATTATGTTGATAAACCCGTCAGACACTCATCGATGAACATCGTGCTGATCTAGGGGCCAAGATTTCCAACGCGGCGAAGGGCGATCAACCCCTCGATGGTTATATGATAGATTGTCATGTAAAGGATTTTTAATAAAATTTCGTACCGATGGAATCGCCAATCTTGAACCGATTCTTAGAAGCCCATTGATTATACAATTGAGAATTTTTCGACGGGGGAATCGCCCAACCGGCATCGTCGCCGACTTCGAAGACGCGGCCGGCTGCAGTGACGCCGGCAGCGAAGAGGAGGAGCGCCGCCGCAATCAGCTTCGCGATGATCATGATCAATGCAGATTTCGCCATTAATCTTCGATCTCTTCTATACTTGGGGATTATGTGAGAGTTCTGTAGTTTGGAGCTAGAGCGAGAGTGCATGGATTTATAATTTTTGAATGCTTCGAGTTGGTTGAGAAGAACTGGGAGTGAGAAGTGGGAGACGTTATACAAAGCTTTTTACCAATTCATACCAATGACGGGGCTTCTACACCGTTGGCAAAATGTAAAATCTGTGTGGTGGAGACTCACAGGGAAAGTCTTTGTGGCGGGCTGGAGGGAATCTAGTGATAAGCTTTTGTAGCTCACTCCATCCATCACTCAATCCCATTCTAGAATCTCACCCGTTCAACTCCTTGCACCAATCCCAAGAAACTGAATATCGTCCATCCCACCTACACTCCTTACGTGGTGTGATAAATGGTTTGATGAAAAAAGCGTTCCAAGCAGCACTTGCTTGCTCGTTAACTTCAAAAGAGAATTAGCAAGCAAGACACAAGACGAGAAACGAAGGAGCTGGTCTGTCGGCCATGGCGTCAGCTTCGATTGCTCAATCTCTCATCTCGATCGAGAGATACCGATCGCCAGCGCCAATTCCGAGGCGCAGCTGCACCGTCGTCATCGCTGTCCACCGACGCCGATTTCACGCAGTGAAACGCGAGACTGGTCGCATGGGAAATGTGGTCCAGTTCAGGGGAGGGAGAGGTGTATCTGCGGCTGCATCGGCGAGGGAGATGGGGACTCTTCCGGGCGCGCTGCTGTTCGACTGCGACGGAGTGCTGGTTGATACCGAGAAAGACGGCCATCGCGTCTCCTTCAACGAGACTTTCGCTGAGGTCCTTGAATTTGCCTACACTTCTGTATTATATCATTTGTGAACTTAAGAGTGGCGTATTTGATTCGGGTTATCACGACAAGATTTCCGTGAATTTTACGTGTTCGAATCCCGTTAACACGGTTGGTTGTACAAAACTGTGGTAATGTAGCGTTGCCGTAGCTGCAAGATTTACCACGAGAAGGGGTAATCCAAATTCTCATCAATCTTGTCCTAATTTTTACTTTTTTATACCAATATACTCCTAAGTCTGCTAGATATCTGAGAATTTAAACAAATATGGAAATATAACATTTCGGTTAATTTATTACATGGAAAATCTAGATTTATAGGAACGTGATGCCCTATAGGAATTTGCAACGGAATGAACCAAACACACCCTTAAGTTATTAGCCGTTTCTTAATTAGTTTGCCTCTACAGCTCATATTTCTTGAATCAAAATTTGTCTTTCAACAAATGGAGTCTTTTTTTACTAGAATTTTGTTGTGAATACAGAAGGAATTAGGTGTTACCTGGGATGTAGAACTTTATGGTGAATTGCTAAAAATTGGCGGCGGAAAGGAGAGGTAAGTTATCTTTCCCCCCCCCCCCCCCTTCCCCTTCTTCCTTTTACATCTTTCATAAATGACCTTATATTCGCTGAAGTTTTAATAAAATTACAGTGGATTATGCACAAAACAAATAAATCTTAGCTTGAAAATAGTACATTTATAAATGGGAATATTTTTGCAATTATTATGACATGCAACAGGGTTTTGTTTCCACCATTGTTCCTTTGAATTAGTATTTTGTTTGGACATTGACAGTTTTAACAATGCTTCCCTGTGATTCTGTTGTTTTTAGAATGACGGCATATTTTAACAAGACTGGTTGGCCAGCTAAAGCTCCAAAGAATGAGGCAGAAAGAAAGGACTTCATAGCTTCTCTTCATAAAAGGAAAACTGACTTGTTTATGTCTCTCATTGAGAAGAAACTTCTTCCTCTCCGACCAGGTGTTGAAAGGTAGTTATCATCATTTTTATCCTTTTTATGTTATTAGTTTGGGCCAACTTTAGTAGAAACCAGTTTATAGCAGCCTTCTATTTGTTTAGCTAACATAGTAGTAAAATTCATTGAAACATGACAAGAACCAAAGTGCTTGGCTCATTCATTATTTGAGAAGATACCGATGTCTTAAGTTTTGAAATGCATACTAAGAAGAGTGTTAAGTAGGTTGAGTTTGCTTTTAGAGTTGACAAAATCATCTCATTCACAATGTTCAAATCTCTAGTGTGCTTATTCCTTTAAGCTATCCAAGAAAATATTTTCATTGTAACTATTTATTTGCTTTAGGCTGATCGATGAGGCTTTGTCACAGAATGTTAATGTTGCTGTCTGCAGTACTTCAAATGAGAAGGCGGTATGCATTACCAGCTTCTATAGTTTCAGCATGCAAGCATGAAATTAAATGTGTTTCTATATAAATTTGTAAAATTGTTCAATCAACTAGCTAGCATTTTTTTCCTTTATTCTTTTAAAGCCGTTTAAAGGTGTATTGTACTGCCAAATCAATTTTTTTGTCTTTTTTGTCTTTTTTCTGTTTAGAAATAAATGCATTTTGAAAAGAATGGCAAATAACAAGTTCACAGACTCTGGAGATCATTAATTTTATTGCACATCTCTTGTTAATATGATACTGACAGCAGTAGGAATTGACCTTAAATCCTGGACTGCCTTCTTGCTCTGTGCACTGTGGCCTATAAATAATCTAAAAGTCCTGCTAACGTATTTATTGTTATCTTGTGAATGTATAAAAAATGCTAGATATTACTGAGTTTGCTAATCACTCCAGGTGGATGATTATTAGTGATATGTCGAAATTTCACACGACACGACTAAACAAGCTTGTTGAGGATTGGATCATGAGAAGATTTTTGTTCTTCACCCTTAATTTGGTTATCTAACAACTTTAATCTTCATGTACTATAGGTTTCTGCAATAGTATCTTTTTTACTCGGCCCTGAAAGAGAGAAGAAGATAAAGATATTTGCTGGAGATGTGGTTCCTCGTAAGAAACCTGATCCGGTAAAGGGTTTTTTAAAGGGTTTTTTTTTTCATACGGTTTGTTATCTGCATATTTGGACTCAATCTTTCAGGTTATTAGTTCCACTAATGCATAGAATGTTGATCCTGTTTTCCTTCCCAAAGTTCGTATTATATCCCATCACAGCAATCTAATATTTTTAATATTTCAGGCAATTTATTTATTAGCAGCTGAAACACTTGGTGTTGATCCGTCGAGGTATCGCTCTGTTGTCCGTGTCATTATTATTCAAATAGGAAAATGCTAGTATCTCTCTCTAATATTCCCACTCTTATGATTGTAATTAACATACTACGCCCCCCGCCCTTGGGCGGATTGGCAAGGGCGCTCGCCTCTGGAAGCGAGCGCCCGGGTTCGATCCTCCGGGGTGGCTGAAATGCGGATATGCCCATGGCCGCGAGTTTTCAGCGGTTGCGGGGAAGCTGGTGGCTGGATAACTCCCATTACTCCATGTCTGTCCGGGGACAGATGTCAGGCCAGGGTTTTACTCTCCTATGCGCACCTGGGTCAAAAATGGTCTTATAGGTATGCGTAGAAAACTGTAGTCCGCGAGTTAGCGGAGATCCAAGGAGGGGTTTCACCTCGTTATCTCAAAAAATATAATTAACACACTACAACTTAGTACTATAGCATTATGATATGTTTTTCTCGTAGTTACCGTCTCTTTCGCCTGAGAAGCAATCTATATTTCTCTGACCAGAGATCATCTGATTGCAGTCATCCGACAATCTCCAAGATGTTACATAATTATCGTCTATCATCTAACTTTTTTTTACCTTTTTTTTTCAGTTGTGTTGTGATAGAGGATAGTGGCATAGGCCTTGCAGCAGCCAAAGCTGCTGGCATGAAGTGCATAATAACGAAGAGTGGGTAAGTACACAACTCCGGATTCAATCATTTAGGAAACAAAATTTACATCTTCAAAAAATTCAGTTGGCCATGGAACCTAAACAGCATTTAAATACTTTCCTTAACAAGACATGGCTCTAAGCATGGTTCGACGTTTCGGGCGGCACGCTCCGTGCTGCCCGAAACGTCCCGAAGCCGCCGGCGCTCGGCACCAAAACGGTGCCAAGCCAGCGGCTCCATTTTTTTTTTGTTTTACTGTTCATCGCGAGGACCTGATTGTGGTCCGCGCGTGTGCGCGAACCTGATTTGGGTCCGCGCACGCGCGTGGACCATTTGCTTTTTTTTTAAAAAAAATTATTATAATTTATAAAATGTGTTTTAAAAATATATTATAATTACTTTTTATTTTTAAAATATTTTTATTTGTTTCTTTTTATTTTTATTTATTTTTTGGTTTTTTTTCATTTTAATTTAATATAAAATATAAAAATAATTTTTATTATCAGCACGGTCGGTGCGAGATCGGCACGGTCGGCACGTCTAGAGATCCGAATTTATCAAAACTCGAAACGGCACGACACGTTAAAACTTGGCTCTAAGTAGAGCACAACAGCGTACAAGCATCCACTAAGTTGAGAAAAGGTTGTGTTGTTGGTTACTTGCACCCACAAAACAAACTTGAAACGAATTTGTAGACCTCAAACGTCGAGCTCATTTTAACTTGTAAAAGTTTATCTCATTTCAAGATGCAACTCACAATAAATTTTATACTGTTTTATTATAGTTACACTGCAGAGGAAGACTTCGAGACCGCAGATGCAGTCTTCGATTGCATTGGAGATCCGCCCGAAGTGCGATTCGACTTGGCTTTTTGTTCGAACCTTCTTCAGAAGGAGTATGTGAGCTGAACAGTAAATCTCTCTCTTTCTTACTGAGAAATGAAGATTTTTCTGTATTGATACTCATTGTGCATAATTATTTCATCTATTGAAGTTTTATTGTCCTTTTGGGTCATCAATTAGTCCTAGTTAGTGCTCTTCGGAAGTCTCATACATTCATCACTGGCACCCATCTCTAGGCTAGTGAATCGCACGCATTCCATCATATACATGGGTGGGAGGCCTCTGAATAGAGTTAAGGTGCTTTAGAGTATTACTCCTTAACAAACAACAAAGTGTCGGTAAGTTTTGTAGGCTCCAACCTTGTATGTAAGAGGGTGTAAACGAGCTAACTTGAGCTCGAGCTGACCTAGGCTTGGCTCGCAGGAAAAATCATCAAGCTGGACCTTACCGCGAGCTTAAATTTCTAGCACAAATTTGCCTCATGTAGTAGGCTGAGCTTGTAGGAAAGCTCGTGAGCGAACCGTCGATCTTGCTAAGCATGACAAGTTTAAGCCTAACTTGCTGGTATAAAATTTTGGTTAGTTGGAATATATATATATATATATATATATATATATGTATATATATATATGAACTCTTATAACATGGACAATAGTTAGCATAGATAATAGAATATAAACTTAACCTGCGGCCCGCAGATGAACCGCAGCCCGTACTGGCGGATAGGCCGTATGGGCAGTCCAGAAATTTCTGCCCTTCGGCCCTGTGCAGGCTTGGCCGCGTGCGGTTGATTTTGCTGGCAGAAATATTTTTTTAATAAATTGTGTTCGTGCGGGCCGACTAGTTTGCAGTCCGGCACAAAAGTGCGGGCTGAGTCCGGACCATACTTTCTGAATCTCTTTAGATAACTGGAATAATAACAAACATCTACATCGCTACTTTTAAAATATTCAAGAAAAATGTGATGGATGCAAAGAATTAAACTTGTGGTAGGTAATTTTAAACCAGCACATATTTTAGATATTTTCTGAAAGATTTCTGAGTCTAAAGGAGTTTGAGCTTTCTTAGGCTTGACTCAAGCTTGTTTATAAATGGAGCTGTAAATCCGACTAAATCTGGACTTGTTTGTTAAATGAGCCAAGCTCGAGCCAAGCCCACATCGTGTCGCTCGCCAGCAGCTTGGCTAATTTAAACCCCTAATTGCATGCGATGATGTAGAAAAACTTGGACGCTAGAGCTTGAACTCCGCTGTAAATAGCTTGGAATTTTTATTTTCCTCTTCACAAGTTACACAAACAAAGGAAAAGAAGAAACCAAAAAAGTAATGGTTTCATTCGAGGCCATCACTAGCTAAATGATTTCCACCAGAAGAAATGTGAGTTCGTAGATCTTGTTGAACGTACAAATTATTCCAGAAGCAGAAGTTCCTGTTCGTTTAATTCATCATCTGCAAGGAATTAAAAGGCTCACAATTTCCTTCTGTGGGTGGAAAAAAAAAATTAATGTCAAAAAAATTTTATACTTCTTGTGTTTTCAATTTTTTTTAAAAAAAAATTATGACCGGATACTCTAAAATATTCCGAACAAACAAATACAGTGTTACAAATAGCGTACAATGTTGCTTATATCTTAGAATTATACACAAACACAATATTCTGCATGAACAGAGATAATATTATGGAAAATAAAATAATATAGAATCGAATAAACTTAGCATTTTTATTAGAGGGTTGATTTTTTCAAATTTTACAATTGAAATGCTTCTTGACGATGTACAGGAAAAAAAAGAGAAGAGAAAACCCCAAAGGCCACCTTGCAACTGACCAAGTAATAAAAACGTTGGGCGCCTTGGTGAATTCATTTCAGTTCTTCGGCTTTTGAGAATTAAAACTAAATACTCCCCAGAGGAGTGTCATAATCACCGTCCCGGGACCTTAATATTTTCTTCCTAAACTTTGAAATAATATCATTAAAATTTCTCTCTCCGCGTACATAATGGAGAGATTGCAAACCAAAAACATAAAATGCTCTATGTAAAAGGGCACAAGCTTTCAGCGTAGCTAAGAGGTTTGATTTTGACTTCTCTCTCCAACCTCCATCACACGTAGGAGTGGAAATGGAAACGATCCATGTTCTTCGAGCAGCGTAGACTCAGAACTCGTTTAAGCTTAGCTCGAATCTTATCGAGTTCAAGTACGCAATCGCGCTCGATTACTTAAATAAGCCAAACTTAAATATCATATTACTCCGCTCATACGTCTAAAAAAGACTTTTCTATTTTATTCAAATATCTTTTACAATAAAATTAATTTAGTGAGTCCAAACCCGAACTTGGCCTACTTCGTGCAATCACTAGAGCTCAGCGACTTAAGCACAGCTCAGTCAAAACAATTGAGACGAACTTGAGTCGAAAATTCAAACTTAAGATTTTTTTAATCGAGCAGAGTTCAAACTCAGACTAAAGCTCGTTGAGTTCAAGCATGAGCTAAAGCATTCGAGTCGAGCTTGAGCTTAATGGTGTTCAGCTCATTTTCATCTCTACTTCCAACATAAAGCACTACTACGCAACCCGGTGGAGGCTTAGCCTTGCTCTTTTATTTTACAAACAAAATTACAATTCTTGCTTGGAGATGTACGAGCAGTTTTATTTATCTTTAGTACAAAATTACAACTGTTACTTAAACATATGTGTGCAAGCAATTTATTTGTGTCCCGAAAGTTAAGTGCTACATAGTGGATGATTATTTAGAAGCAGACATGGGGAGGAATCAGCTTCCCTGGGTTCATGATGTTGTTTGGATCAAGAGCATCCTTTATTCTTTTCATAGTCCTCAGTGCACCCATGCCCAGCTCCTTCTCAAGATACTGCAAACACGAAAATATCGCCGCTCGGTGTTTTTTTTTTTTTCATTATATAACATAATCAATGAAGACTAATGCAAGATCTCCCAAATAATTCGCACAGGAGCTACGAAAAAATAATGGGACAAATTGTGGGCGTTGTAAAGTTTTTCTAAAGCATCTACAGTCTTAACAAGAACAAACTTCTCAAGCTTTCGAAAACTACCTTCATTTTCCCAGTACCAACTCCATGCTCCCCAGTACATGTTCCTGCCCAATATAGACAATTGCAAATAAAGATAAGCTGAAAAGCTAAATATTGTGAGGATGAGATCATAAAGTATTGTCGACATTGAAGAAAATAATATATTTTACAAGTATGAGATCATGAAACTCGTTTATGTTCTGTTAATTGCAATGTCTGAAATTCTAGCAGAGTCAAACTGATTTCTGTTAAGGCTATACTGAGAGGATGAAGATCTTAATACCATTAACCAGACAAATAACAAGGAACGAAGTTGAGATTGATGGACATGCGATCCAAGATTAGAAAAAGAGATTGCCAGCTTAACTAGCAAATATTGAGAAACTAATAGATGAATATTTTCGTTTGGATTTTAACTCGAAATAAAAATGATAGGACAATTCTTCAATGCAATCCTTCTACAAGAAATTATGACACTGCAGTCACTCACTCAAAATTTTTATCACTTAGGTCTAGAGATGCAAAAAAAGCCCGCGGCCCTAACTGCGCCCGGTGAGCCGTGCGGGCCGCGGGCCGGCCCGCCTCACCGGCCGTGCGAGCTGGGCTGGAAAAACCAGCCCACGCGCGGGGCGGGGCGGGCCGGCCCGCGCGGGCATATAGTTTTTTTTTAAAGGCCGCCGAGCCAGCCCGCCCCGCATTTATCACCGTGCGGGCCGGCCCGCGGCGTGCACGGTTTGCAACACTACTTAAGTCCCTCCCTGTCAGGGTGTCATAGAGTGTCGCAGATTAACATCAGGTGTCGCCGGCTGAATAAGGCGTTGCGGATTGAAACTAAGGTGTCATACGTTAACATCGGGATGTCACTGACACTATACTTGAGGTAAAAACAAGGGAGTGACTGCAGTGAATTTGTGTCGGACGTAAGTGATATTAATCTTCTGAGGAGGAACTGCATTGAAATTTTTGCGAAAATGATAAAGTATGAAGCAATGCGCAGTCGCCACAAAAGAACATATAAGCATGCTCACTGTCTCAATAAATGGCATCGTTTGCACGAAAAGGTACCATATCTAATGCCAACAGACAAACAATAAATATGACTACTGACTTTCTTCTTGTATTTTCTAGATTCTGTACTCTTTTCTTTATTTATGGAAAGTACCTTCAAGAATAGTAGTACAAGTGCAAACTCAATAAGTTATGGTGATGCAGTATCACGGTAAATGGTGTTCTTAATCCACCAAGGCACAAGCTATTGATAAATATGTCGATGATCATATAAAACTTGTATCAAATTAGCACGGTTTTTTTTTATGTACCTTCCATCGACAGTGCAGTATGAACCATAAAATGATTTAGACGTTCAGCTTCTCTCCGTTGCTCTTCATTTTGTGGATCAAATAATACAACACTGTGAAAGTTCCCATCCCCAGCATGAGCAATTACAGTGCTGCAAAAGTGCACGAGAAGATTACTTCGTGTTACATAATAAAGCCATAGACTTTTTGTTCTACTTCATAACTCTACAGTCTGAGAAACAATCTAAAGATGTTTTAGTTTAGAAAAGGATATACACAGAATAAAGAAGCATACCACAAAAGGGGTGAAGCATCAAGCTGCTCTTTTGATTTTGATATGCATTCCGCTAAATGTGATAATGGCACGCATACATCCTGAGAGAGAGAGAGAGAGAGAGAGCAATTGAAGGGGAGGATAATCAAGTAAGCACTAACAAGCGAAAAATCATCATGGTCGAACAATTATGGATGGATTCAGGAAAGAAGCATTTGATGTTAACATCAACTCCATAGGATAGAAAATTTTAGAACCTCATACATTGCAATAGAACGAAAAATTATGTACCGAGTGCTGAAGCACCTGCAGTTTCAACAACCAAACCTTAAATGCAACGGCCACGTTCCAGTGTTATCAACATAAAATAAAAGTTTTGAACAGAACATGGTCAAAGAAGAATCTATTATATACCAGGTTGGAGGGGTTCAAGGCGTATGAAGTCATGATCAAGGGTCAAGTCAGAGCTGAGTCTGAATTTAGGGTTATTCTTATAAATATTATATGGAGAATATTTAGTAAAATAATTGTATTAGAAAATATATTATTTAGAGTTATTTTAGGAGAGTATATTTTGAGAAATATTTGTTAGAATACTTGTATTAAGATATATATTATTTAGAGTTACTTTAGGAAAATATTTAGAGGAGAAATATTAATCAGAACATTTGTATTAGAAAACATATATTTGGAGTTATTTTGGAGGACTAGTTTCTATAAATATGGATATACTTTTTATTATTGATTATGGTAGAAAATTAGTATTTGAAATATTTTAATTTATAGAAATAGATTTTAGAGCCGCCACCAGGCTGCAGGTGTTTATCTTCGCCACGTCCGGGTCGCCGACGGGAGCTGATCCAGTCGGTTCATAACAGAGTCATGGTATTACATGGAAATACAAAAAAAAAAAAAAAAAAAAAAAAAAATCGTCCTGGTTATGCACATCATGTACCTGCTTGACTAATTTGATCAGCTACAACAGCTAAAGAGGCTCAAATGTGAAGGCAAGAGACCTAAGTAGAATGATCACAATCTCTAAAAGAACAGAGAGAACCATAATGAAAAAAAAACATAGGAATAAACAACTCGGCTAAAACATTTTTGAGTGCACTTATATTAGGATCAAAATTGCCCACAGCCTACAAAAATTGCCTGTTAATAGTTTCCTATCTTAGAAAAGGGACTGACTAGATGAGTAAACTGAAGAAGTCCCGAGTATTAGAATCCTATAAAATCTTGTGGACTTCTACCAAAAAAGATTTTGGTAACTATGTGGGCCTCAGGCGAAAATTCTATAAATAAGTATCCATTTTAGCCTGGGATGAAAAAATAGATAAGTCCCGAGTATTGGATACCTATAAAATCTGGTGGATGTTTTCCCAAAAAGAATTTTGGATTTTATGTGGGCCCAGGTCTTTTTTTGGTTGTTTGTGTAAATTAAATTTGTCAAACTTATACCCCTTTGTTTACAACATTTATATGCAATGTTCTAAAATATTTCTTGTAAGAGACTAAACTCTGATTCTTTTAGTTGCTTGAAAAAGATGATAAGCTAAGTAATTCTGTTACTAGTAATAGGAGCTCATAGCAACCTATGAAATATTTGGGAAACTTTATCATTGTTAGATTCTTACCATTCTTTATCTATGTGACTCTTAAATCTAATCCACAAAAAAAAATTTAGTCTTGTAATTGGAAAGTTTTAAATTGTTTAGAAGCAAGCCTAAATTTAAAGCCTTAATCTGGAAGATATTTGATATTTGATTGTTTTTTTCATTTCAGAGGCGACCATACCACTCGGCTGGATGGATTGAACTTATATGAAGACCTACATTTTTCTGAAGTATCCTTGCTTAGATTAATTTTGTAAATCCGGGTTTGATATACACCTGTTTGGATAGGTGCAATATGGAGTTGTCTGTTAGGATGAGTTTCATTTCTTCTTCTCTCAAATTCCTTAGCTTTTATTCACAGCATTCAGGTCCTGATTGGTATTAGACCTAATGTCTGACTGTTGTAATTTCTAAGTTTTGTGCTAAATATAATTCTGCTTACTTACCAAAAAAAAAAGGACCGACTTACAGGACAGAGCAACATCAAAAAAGGTGTAAAGCGCACTAAGGATAAAGCGTGAAGCTGAGCAACTTTAGGCGTATGTATACACAAAGAAACATGCAACCATATGCAACAAGTTCAAAAGCCCTTTGTCACTTTTTTTTTTTTGCTAAGTAGTCAATTATTTATTTCCTAGATTCTCGAATTCTTTCCTAACATACTAGGGACAAAGTTTACAAGCATCTATATCACAATAACTACCCGCAAGATGTTTTCTCAGTCTAAATACTCCTACTCTTCCTTCTTACAAACTTTATCAAGTCATGTCATGTTTTTTTTTCTTCATTTAAATTCACCAAGGCCCAGGACTTTTGCGCCTTTTTTGTGTCTCGCACGCCTCATGTGCCTTATGCGCCTCATGCATTGGACCACCATCTCGCACCTTAGGCAAGCATAGGCGCCACACTTTTTGAAACACTGGCACAAAGGACAATGGAGAAACTAAAATGCAAAGATGAAAATTTGGAATTGTTTTTGCTAATTGGCCAAATACAATGAAATGAACTTATTAGATAAAGCCCATGCTTTGTATGGGTGTGGGTCTGTCTTAGCTTTTCTTGGCCAGCTAACTTCGAAAATTCTTGGAAAGCAAGAATCTTACAAGAGAACATCTAGACATCGATGAGAGTTACAAAAGGATAATAAAAAGGTTTAAGGGCCTCAATTGATGGCCTAACAAAAATTGAAAGAATGATCCATCATGGGCACTCAAAGAAAATATGGAGAAGTTTTTCAATAATTGCTATACAGAAAGAAGAATAATTTATTATCAGAAAAAAAAAAAGAAGAATGATAATTTACGAGGGTAATGCAAATATGGGCGCAACTTCTGCACGCTTATCTCATCAGGTATACCAACAAGAAACATGCGCAACAAGAATCACCAAACCAATACCCAAGCAGTGATTTACAAAACTACTAGATAAGAACACAAGGACAGCAGTTGGAAGTACTAACTGTTGTCATTGCCTCAAAACCAGGTGCCATTGCAAAGCAAGCCCACAATGCTTCTTTCCTTATCTGCATACAGAAAATCATCAGACAGGATCGCTCAGACAGTTTCTTTGTTTTGTTTTTTCACAAGAAAAAGAAAATGACCAACCTTATTTGAGAAATAGAGTTTTGTGATGCATTTAATAAGACTTAATTTAATCTTATGAAGCTCAGAAATTTGTTACATATGGAGGCTCTGAGGATGAGATAAATAAAACCCCTTGACGGGTTATGCAACTTGGATATACAAGAACGATCAGAGCATTACAAGTTCCATTTACCTGCTTAGGGAAGAATGACCATGCAGTAATGGAAAGAGTTATTTATCGCTTAGGACCAGTCCTAGACCTCTCTTTTGGACCTACCTTAAAAACTCATTCTTCTTTTGAGATAAGACCTACCTCAAAAACTCTTAGAGCAAATTTTTTGGAAAGTATTGAACTAGAAAGTTGTAGAGCATATACACAACCTTTAGTTCATAATTTTGAAACAATGTAAAAAATCATGTCACATAGATCATTAAAGATTTAACTATAAATAAATCACAGCTGTTTTGGGGAAGCAATTTGACTTTTTTCTTTTGATATCTTTCACAAAACTCTGAGCTAGAATTGGACATTTTCATATGCTCTACAACTTTCTTTCAATTTCCAAAAATGGCGCTAATACGGGTTTTTAAGGTACGTTCCATGACGAGTTCGTCGGACCGGTCCTAAGGGATCAAAACCCGTAATAGGAATTATGAATCTAGAGGCAACATATCAACCTGAAACCACAAAGTAAAATAACACAATTTTTATATATGGCCCCATGGAAACAACACCATTCAAGAAAAATGACAAAGCAAAGAAAAGGTCCAGCTTTAATGAAAAAGAAGTTCATAATACATGCATGCAAATTTCAGAGTTAGTAGACTACAAATTATAAGGAAAAGTAGAATAACTTTCAAACTTGAAAAGAGGGGAAAAAAACAAAGAAAGAAAAAAAAAAAAGCGCCAGATACCTGCCATAACTCCTTCTTAGCATCAGCATCTTCAACAAAAACAAAATCAGAGCCGTTATGCTCAGAAACGATTTTCTGAACTATTAGTGTCTGCTCCCGTGCATATGCTTCTGAGATGTTTTAAAAAGTAACACATGAGACTGTATAACCCTCTTCTTCTGGATATAATAATGTTTAACAAGAAATAAAATGCCTTTGACAACGACAGAAATGAGAAAACTGATGCATATAGCGATGGCATAATCAAAGAATAAGTTACAACAGAAGAAAGTTTCAGTTAACATTGTTATTTCAAATATGCAAACAGTTACGAATTTGATCCCAGAGTCTAGCCAATTTTACCAATTGTGTAATTGTCCAAAAGCCAGTGTGTGTGTGTGTGTGTGTGTGTGTAAACAGTACCCAAATAATCCATTGTCGAATATGGAAAAACATCCTTTAATCCAAAATATCTGCGTCCATCTATGCAGATGAATAAAAACACACACTCATATATGCACATCCAAAATATCTTTCAATACATCGTGCATGCACGCACAGACGCCCACGCGTACACAACTGGTATACAAACAACATTTTTTTTGCACTTCACTTGTATCATGCCTCCCTTTAAAAAAAAATGACTGACCACCTCCCACCGAGTCTCTGCTTTTGCATTCCATACGACTTTTTAGTATATAATAAGAAAATACTTGGCTGTTTTCTTTGCTTTCGTAGCATACATGGATCCTTGCATGTCATTGCATTCTAACTCACATGCTACAATAGAACATTCATCATTATCATCGTTAAAAAGAAATAAAATGCCAAAATAGTAGTAGAAGGATACGATCACAACTAGAAACCAATTCTAACGGGTTTTCAAAATTGTACAAGGAGAATACAAAATTAAATGAGACTCAGTTCATACCTGTTCCTACGAACTCAAACATCAATGTCGGAACTTCAGGTAAGTTTTTGTCGTTGGCAATATTGATGGCCTTTACCTGAACCTCATCCAAAAGCTCCACCCTAGATACCTATGTCAACAACAAGAAAGAACAGTAACCAGCAGCCTGGACATGTGACACAACCAGAAGAATCACTAATGTAGAATATAACAGTGAACTCCAAATTTTCTGTCAGTGATCCAAACTTCATGCCATGACTAACATCTCATAATGTCATGTTATGGTTGTGACCACATCAATTGCTTATTCTTAGAGGCATTGCAGCAACAAACACTTCAGCAACAACTACCAAAGCCTTGTCACCACTATATGCAATAGGCTACGTGGAGTCGTGGATCCTTCCCCACTATTTTCCTTTACTTTAAGACAGTATCTTCAGTCAGGATATAAAGAAAAAACACCTTGTTGCAGGGCAAGCTTCTTCAGGCTTTCAATGACAAATTTAAAGAACATGTCTCAACAAGTGCTAGCTAGTGGCCACCCAGCTATTACAGTTATAAGCATTAACCAGTTTCTTAAAGTTATGTATGAATTTGTGATTAATAAAAAATGGAAAAGAAATGTTACTGACATACATGCAGACATCAAACGAGCCAAAGGATAAAGATTGAAATTCAGATATTTATACATAAAACTACCTGTATGCCTGAGAGCATTGTTGCAATTGCAACATCAGCAGCATCTTTTATTGTTGGAAAATTGCACATAGCAACCTAGGGTTCAGAAAATGTACAGATGAGGGCAAGAAAAGAAGAATGCGATTTTTAGGGGGGGGGGGAATCTCAAACAGATATTGAAAGTTTGTTTGAGCAGTAGAAATTAAGATCATATATATCAATAGTCTATAGACATGTCTTATAGAGCTTATGAATGTTAACCTACAGCAGAAGCAGGTTCTAGACAGAAGACAGAAGATGTTGCTCATCCGCTACAATTATCTTAAGCAATTTTGAGATGTATGAAGTTCAAACATAACCCCATAAGCATGGGATCTTAGTTGCAGCCATATGTGGTAGTTGCAGGAAGCTATAGCCCATGCTCAAAAGGTCTTAACAAACAAAAGTATCTCCTCTGGAATGACAATGAACTACTGAAACCTACAAAGATGCAGACCATGTTCTTCTACAAAGATAAAATTCTTGCTTTGACATCTCTTATACATTATAGGAACTATCATCCAAAGTATAAAACAACAGCTTCCATGCACCTACAGATACACATCACTGTGTAAACATATATAGACATCCTGAAATATGTCTGATATAACACATCAAGTTCCATGTAATCTTGTGTACGACAGTCTTCCGCGTAATATAATACATATAATCTCATAGGCAAAATCTATTTTTGACCCCTAAAAATTAGCTAAAATAAGCCGGCATCAAAACCCGGCCTTTAAAACGCCCCCACAGAAACCATAAACTACTAATAAGGGCATCCGCTAACCCTGCGATAACTTATCCAACATGGCAGAACTTTAATAATTTTTATTCCTTTTTTGCTGTTTTGATTTTAATAAACTAGACCATCTAATTACTTAATCTATAAACATTAAAATAAAGAGAAAAAAACGCCAAGCGCAGCAAGGCTTTGTCACTAGGTTGCCACACTGCCATTTGATTCAAATGAACAGCGCAATGTTCGCCCCATTAACTCCTCTCCCAAGATTGTATTGTTCTACTTCATCTTTTCCCCTTTCTTCACCATGATGCTGGGCATGGCCGTTCTTCTGTTATCTCTCTCTCTCTCTCTCTCTCTCTCTCTCTCTCTCTCTCTCTCTCTCTCTCTCTCTCTCTCTCTCTCAAGATGAGAAAAAGTAAAAGAAGGAGAAGAAGAAGAAGAAGAAGAGAAGTTGCTTGTTTCCACAGAGAGAACATCGTATGGCACGCGTTGCACCTCGGAGAATGCTTGTACAAAGGTGAAACTCCCATCATTTGAGAGGACGTTGGGCATACCTTGCGGATGCCGTGATGGGAACTTCACCATTGTACTAGTTGCGGTTGGCGAACATGGTGCAAGGGAGGACACCCATCGCAAAGTCGACGGTGGTTGGCGACAAGAATACTAGCAGTATCATATGGAGAAGGAGAAGAACATGGGGTTATAAAAAGCACATTATGCCCCTAAATTAGTTTGCTAAAAGAAAACAGAGAGAAATTTAAAAGAGATTATAACTTCATAGTCTAAGCCACGTTGGATAAGTCAACCACTCAACTGAAGCAGGCAGCAAAACTTGACGGTAAGGTCAGGAGGTTATTTCTGAAAGTTCAAGGTTCGGAGAATCAGTATCATGGTGGCTCAGTTTAGTAAAGCTCAAGGGTCAAATACTGACTTTTGCCAATCTCATATTACAAAAATAATAAGTCAAGGAAATACTTACACCTATATGAAGAAACTCAAGACTAAGGATACAAGCATTTCGATATTTTTGGTGCCATGTGATTATACATAGAACTTCTGTACTAGGTGATTGCTAAATTCGTATATGGAGGGGAATAGCACAAGAACCACATGATAGATTTGACGCATTTTTCAATACTACGTTCCTCATCAATTAAGAAAAAGGATGGGAGAAGGGCAAGAGAAATTACCACCGAGTGTTGAGGAAGCTTTTGGAGGCGTAATGTGATTTCTGTTATGATACCCAATGTGCCTTCACTTCCAATCAGTAAACGAGTTAGATCATATCTACATATGTGAACACAAGAACCATGTAAGTTACAAAGCCACAAACACACTTTCTGATCACACCCATTAAGTCATAGGAATAAGCTTCAAGGAAAGGATGACAACATTGTTGTGTGTACAACTTGGATAAGACCGTTATAATAACATACCATGACATGATAATTAAAGGAGCCAGAGATATGGATTCTATATTTCAAAGAGTTTTTTCATCTACGACACAACTTCAATCGTGTCATATGAAAAAAACATGGTCAGCATTCTATATGCACTTGCAATACAGACCTTACTGTCATTATTCTAAAACCATTCCACTTCTCCAATTTTTATAGGACATCAAATCATCAATACCTAAGTATTCAATAAACCATGTTATTATAAAGAATTTCATGGTATTTGATAAAATGTCAGTCTTCCAAACAGTGAGCTTTTTAGACAGTCAAAGATATAACTAAAAGTCACTTCCATATGAAACCATAAGTGTCACTTTCACATTAACGATCAGAATGTTAGAAATTCCAAAAAACATAGTTGGTTGCTCAAGAATGGAATTAGTCTACGACTCACTCTGCATGCTATCAACAAAGATAGCAGCATGTGAACAGGAGCTGGTCAGCTGAGTTTTACTAATATTGAGTCATAATTTCAAATCTGAACCCAATCAGAACAAGAGATTCCATATCAATAATGAAATGCTATAGTTTACGTCATAAGTATGAAGTACAATGTTATGAACCGCTAGGTCGGCGGCCCGGACGCGGCGAGGATAAACACCGGCAGCCCGGTGGGAGCTCTACTTGTACAAACTAATTTATCTAAAAGAAACTATATTTTTTCCATAATCCAAAATAAAAGATATATAGTCTATTTATAGATGATACCCCTCTAAAACTCCTAATTTTTTTCTCCTAAATATTTTCTAATAATGCTCTCCTAATATAACTATTTCTTAATAGAAATATTCCCTTATTTTCTACTTTCCTACTAGTACAATAGTCCTATTAATAACATTTCCTACTAATACAATATTTCCTGTTATATAACATTCCACCCCTCTCGGAAACAACCTTGTCCGCAAGGTTGGCATGTTCAGATACTTCCGAATGTTAATGTCGTCCAAACCACAAAAATAAATATGTTGAGAAAAGTGCTAATGGTTTTCTCTGATAAAAATAGGGGTTGGAAGTCAGTACAGGGATGTATAACCACGTAAGTTTAGTAGTGGTAGGAAGTCCTCGATCAATATCTTCAAACTCGTTCTTCTTGCCATCTTTAATGTCTTCAAAATATTCAGTGGAGAACTCAATCGGATATCGTGCTACGTCTTCTTCTTGCTGAATGCACGAGTTATTCTTTTTGGTGTCTCGTTGCTCACTCGTCTTTTGTAATATATCCTTAACAGGAAATATTGTATTAGTAGGAAATGTTATTAATAGGACTATTGTACTAGTAGGAAAGTAGAAAATAAGGAAATATTTCTATTAAGAAATAGTTATATTAGGATAGCGTTATTTGAAAATATTTTGGAGAAAAATATATTATGAGTTTTAGATGGATATCTTCTATAAATAGACAATGTATCTTTTATTTTGGATTATGGAAGAAATATAGTTTATTTTAGATAAATTAGTTTGTAGAAATAGAGCTGCCACCAGGCCGCCGGTGTTTATCCTCGCCACGTCCGGGCCGCCAACGAAGCCGACCTAGCCGGTTCATAACAATTAGTATCAAAACTAGCAATCCCAAACCCTCACGTCACTACACTGCACTAATCTTATCCTCACAAATCCATCACTGCCACCAGATTCATCCAGAGACAAAGAAGAAAAAAAAAGGGTATCAATGGCATCATACTGGAACACACCACAACCAGAGCCCTATGTTCCGCCGTTGTTTCGCAGATACTCACCACCTCCTTTATCCCACGCTTCCTATATACCATGGTTTATGCAGTCACCACCGCAATATTCCCGTATTTCTACTTTCCTATGTACAATAGTCCTATTAATAACATTTCATATTTCCTGTTATATAACATACAACTATCAAGTTGTAATCCACTAGGCAGATATACACTCCCAAAAAAGATCACCCCCCCCCAAGTTTCTTTCTCTTACTTCCTCAAATCGTGACATTGATCATGCATCTACACTGCTTGACATCTCTAGTTTACCATGTATCCTGCCACCACAACTTCTCCCACTCCTTCCCTATCTTTACCTCTATGGCATCCTTACTATATTAAGCACCAATCATGTTGCTGCCAATGGAACAGCCAACTCTCTCAATTAGATCCTCTAAGAGACCATCACCAGAGAATGAGCTTCACCGCCCAAAGAATCTAATTAAGAGCTCGTCGTGGCCCACTCAAACAAACAGCTCGTTATAACCATTCATTTTTAAAACAGAAGTGCTCCCATTTTATTTAATAAATTTTTCTCTTTTACTTAGACATCAAGAAAGAACTATTTGCAACCAAGTTTATAACAAAGTGTCACCTCCAACTCACTTCTTTAAGGAGTTTTCGCCAAAGGGCTCCCTCCCTCCCTCCCTCTCTCTCTCTCTCTCTCTCAACTTGGTGATCCATTTGAAAAGCAGTCTAAACATTACAAACTTAGCTGTGTTTGTAACATGTCCATTGTAGTCGGTAAAAGCAAGATAGTGAAAGCACACAAAACATATTAACTAAACCAAGTTTGATTGATTATACAACCAAAGTGAGCCGCACTGTTACACTGTGTTTGGAAAGGTGGAATTTGGGGGGAAAGAATCACAAAGGAAGGAAAATGAATGGATAATTTTACCTCGTTTGGATTA
This sequence comes from Xerophyta viscosa, assembly GCA_002076135.1. Lineage (NCBI taxonomy): Eukaryota > Viridiplantae > Streptophyta > Magnoliopsida > Pandanales > Velloziaceae > Xerophyta > Xerophyta viscosa. The sequence continues at coordinate 429,040 of MJHO01000031.1, forward strand.
GGAGGGAAACGAAGAAGAGAAAGAAATTGGGTCAAAAATTTTCTGTAGGACCCATATGTCGTCATTCTCTCCGAAATTGGAGTGAAAGCAGTGGAAAGAGGTTGTGGGAGTATTAAAAGACAAATTTGCCCCCAAGTATAAGAATTAAAATGAAAAGAAAAATGTGGTTAAGGCTATTTTTGTAATTTACATCTTTATTTTCTTTTTTGCTTTTCCTAATTAAGTTTTCCCCCCACTTTCTTTCCTTCATTATCCAAACAAGTTAGAGGAAAACTATTTCCCACCACTTTCCTTTCTCTTACTTTCATTCCTTCTATTTTCATTCCCCTAACTTTCATTCCTTCCATCCAAACATAGCGTTAAGGACAAAGCAAGCAATGGTAGGGGTGCAAATGACATCAATTTGCAGGAGAAGAATTCATCTCGTAGTTGATAATGATAAAAAATATACAATAACCTGCCAGATGAATAGAAAATTTCATTGAGCAAATATGAAGAGCACAGAAATTGTTTCTGAGACATCCAAAATAGTTCAGCGCCTTTAGAATATAACCGAGCCATGTAATTTAAACAGATAACTTACCCAGCAGCGCTTTTTCGAGCACGAGACGCTGTCTTGATAGCTTCCCCATTTGCTAAAACAGCCTGTAAAAGGTTAGGTCTTTAGAATCTAACTAATTAGCTCATAAGCATATGGATAGCACCTAAAAGAAGAGCCAAGAGAAGATTATATAGGAACCAAAAGAACTAACATGGTCTTGTTATTGGACATATTATGTTGACAATTATACCTGAGCGCTTATGACATTATCGCGCATAGTTCCATACCTAAACACTGATAATAAAATCATTAATACTGAATTAATAAAATGATCTCAAGGCTCTTTTTTTTGAGTAATCAAATGAGAAAAATCATATTGGAATCATGGTTTTAGGTGCAAGGCGGCAAGATCCGGTGGTGCCGGCCATTTCTTTTTTCAACCAGGCATGCGTCTCCACCTCCTCTCTCAGCCAGCTTTCTTCTCTACCTCGTCATCTCTCTTTTTCTCAGTTTTTTTTTAATATAAAAGGGGATTGTTCATCTTCCGCACTTCCGCAAGGAGGAAGATGAACAATGCACGCGCCGCATGCACGTCGCTTGACATGTCTGGTTGTGATTAATTTTTTATTGCAATTTTTGTTATTTTTATTTTTAATGTAAAATACAAAATAATAATTTATTATCGGCACAGTACGATCGGCAGGCTCGGCAAGTCTCCAATTTGGAATTTACAGAAACTTGCTTGACACGGCACGTAAAACCTTGACTGGTCTAACCTCTTTAGAGCAATGATGTCAAAAAATTTTAGCATACCTTACAGCTAATGAACCAGAACAACGTGTAGCACACATCCCACCTATAGTAGCACCTGGACCTGCAAATACACAAGAAACATACAAGAACGCCAGATATTCCATCTCTACCAAAGATAACAACTAAAAGAACAAATAAATCATCTTAGTATCAATATCACTGTGACGTCAGCAACTATGTTGTCAACACTGCAACTTAACACTTACAAAATGAAAAGTAGATAGTCTTCAAGACTGAGCTACAGAATGGTATCTAATACAGTATTGTGAACAATGTGAAGAAACTACAGCAGATGTTAAAGTGCACTTTGATTGATTCCATTACAATAAAGATTCTATATCTGACTCTAATGCTTGTTTTGTCCCATGTATTCATCAAACTTGCTCTTCGCATTTTAAGGTTCAAATTGGATACGCTAGTGGAACCTATTTCTCGAATATCCACTAATAAAGAAAGCAGAATATTGTTTTTCCTTTGTGCCTTCATATGAGCACTGGTTACGAAACATGACGCAAAAGTTAGGGTCACCTACAAAATGTATAGATACATTACTCTTACGTAGTACCCACGTCTCTCGACATTAATCCAAAATGAGTGAGATCAGTATGGCCAGACCCAGAAGCATGGATGACTCAAAGAAATTGGTAGCACGTGATGATTTGAAATGTATAAAAAATATGCAATATAGACACATCACAGCTTACCAACTTTTCTAGAAGTGGATGAAGACTTAGTTCTTGATCGAGCGGAGTGGCGGCATATAATTTGTGTTAATGACATCAAAGTTTAGATTATTGCGCCTTTTATTTTATTTTTGTATTTGTTTTGCGCTTATTTACTTCCTAATTCATTTTTTATTTATTCTTTTATTCCTATCTTTATATACTTTTAGGATTAGTACTATTTTTATACTACGTTTGCGTGGTTTGTACTTGGTTTGGATATGCTCGGCGGCATTTTCTTGTTTGTGAAATTGTGTGCGTGCGTGCCCGTGTGTCTTGAATTTGTATTTTTAGGCTGAGGGTCCCAAGGAAACAACCTCTTTGGGGCCGTGACTGCATACATCTACCCTCCCCAGCCCCGCCCTAGCTGGACTCTTGACTAGGAGGATGGTGTGGTTGTTGTTGTGCAGGTTAACCAACTGTGTAGACACATCACAGGTTACCAACTGCTCAACCAAAAACAAGGAAAATAAGAACATAACAACTACTAACCTGGATCCAATGGAAAGAAAAGGCCATAAGGCTTCAGGAACTCATTAAGTTCAATCCAACCAATCCCTGGCTCAACAACTACATCCATGTCCTCAATGTGCAGTTCTTTAATGTTCTGCAACATCGGCATTTCAACAAGGAAATTGACATTCAAGCAACTCATGTAACAAAATGCATTAAACTTGGAAAAATCGAGTTGTTCTATCAACATAAACCTACAGAGGAAACTTCTGAATGAGCATGATCAATTAAGTAGAAAACCACCAGGAAAAACTACATCTTACATAGGGTCACCATATACTTTTTATTCATTAGGATTGAGTGGATGGCACTCGTAACTCCAATTGGCTAATGAGGCCCGTTCATAAGACTTAAAACAAGAATTGAAGACCTAGCAGCACAAAGATTTTTGCCAGATATTAGTTGGCTGCCTATGCAATCTTCCTAGACAAAATCATTGGATACCTAATGAAGTTTTACATTGACCTTAGTCCCTTAAAATCAAATAATAACTAACATCAGCTAAGCCTAAATATAAGTTTAACGGACCCAATACAGAGAAGACCCATTGGGTTGTTAAGCACTAGAAGAAACTAAATTAATTTACAACAAACGCTTTATGTATCCTTGGAAAACCATCAGGAACAAAAAACTTGAAACCAACATCCATTTGAATCAATATTTTCGAGGAGAAAAAATGCACTAAACTTCAACACGAGTAACTTTGTTGTCCCTAAGTTTTCCCTATGCCACAAGTATGCAAGTACTCAAGCTACCAAGGTTTTCATGCGAATGATTTTAGTATATCATTCTCCACTCCCAATTCTAAAAAGCATGGTTTTAAGTGCCGGACAGCATGCTCGGTGCCACCCAGCACGTGCCGAATCCACCAAGATCCAGCACAAAGACAGTCAAGATGGCCGTTTATTCTCTCAATCGAGCGTGCCTCTCCACCTCCTCTCTGTGCCAACCTTTTTCTCTATGTCTTCACCCCATGTTTTTCTCAGTTGTTTTTTTTATAAAAGAGGATTGTTCATCTTCCTCCGCATGAACTGGCGTGCGACTAGGCGTTTTCCTTTTTTTATTTTTATCACATTTTTAATTTAATATAAAATTATTAAAAACAATAATACATTATCGGCACAGTACGACATGCATGCTCGGCATGTCGAGATAGGAATTTACTGAAACTGCGGACAACACGGCACGGAAAACCTTGCTAAAAAACACAATCATTGGGATAAATTATAGATAGCGTCTCCTTTCCAACCACACCAGAAGAACTGTTTCGAGTAGTTATAGTATGGCCGTCACTTTTGCAAGTGAAAGGTGAATCGGAAGTTTGTACACTGAGAAGCGAGTTGTTAAGACTAATTATAGTACTATCTTCTCAGTTTGCACCCGTATCAAATTTCCCAGATGCATCGTAAATCTCCATTAGTTTCCGAGTTGTTTCCTAATGAAGGAACCAATATGTCCAATACTAAGAAGTATCTTTTTGAACAATAAGTCTTAAGAATAAACATCACAAACTTGGAACATCATATGGCGCAGGTATTTACATGAAAGGTTACTGTGATGTTCACCATGTTTCTTTTGTTTCAACTTAGTATAGCATGCACACAGTTGCATTCATGTACTATTAAACAAGTTGTACATTTTCACCAATCTTATGCATGATATCAAAAAAAGACTTCACAGTAAAGAATACGCACTTTCATCATCGACATATCTATGCACACCCCACCATGAGGAGCTAAGGTGTGGCCCTCAATTGATGTTGCACCACCATATGGTACAATAGGCACCTACAAAAATACAAACTAATCGATATAAGTAAATTTAATCAGCATAATCAGCATGTTAACATCGTTGTAAGTGAATAATTTGAGTTCTCTTTTCATGGGTATATATACACTTGATGGATTATTTAGGAGAAGATTACCTTGAACTTGTTGCAATTTAAGACAATTTTTTGTACTTCTTCCTGTGACCTACAAAATACATTGAACATGATAAATAATTAACTATGCAAGACAAATATTTTTTAGTAACAATTGACAAACTTTTAATTTGTGATTAATATTATTTATTGTGGTTGATGTTGTAGTCAAGATGAGTCCTTGGGGATGTATAGGTGCATGCTCGAAGCATTCAAATGGTATATTGCTTTTCACAACGTCAAGTAGAAGATCGTCCTCGGTGTAACTCCAATTTTGATCCGTGTTAAGAAACTAAGGCACAAAAATCCGCATCAAAGGTGAACGTCCTAGTAGGGATGCAATCAAGGGCCATTTGGGCTTGATATTGTGCCAACAAACATCATTGGACCATTAAGGACTTAGTATGGGCAAATAGGTCCCATGCATCCCAACATTCACCCCAAACCTTTAGCTCCCTCTTTTTTGCTTTGCTTTCAACCAAAGCACCTTCATAGGTTGAACGAGTACTATAATGTATATCTCATTATGAATTATCCAAATAAATAGTGTTAATAATTTCTTCTTAAAGACATAGTTAGTTGACAATGCTTCTTTTTAAAACAAATGACTGATAGTGTTGTCAAAGGCGCACCTAGGTGCGAAGAGTCAAAGGCGCACCTAAGCGCGCCTCGTCTCCCGCCTAGGCATGCTGAGCGAAAGTGCGCACACCTTGCCCTCTTGCTGGCTCCCTTTATAAGGTGCATGCGGCGCGCCTAGATGTGTCTTATAAGGCGTCCGGATGAGCCTGAGTGCATAAGGCATAGCTATAAGGAAAATAGAAAAATAGAAAAGAAAAATCATGCACTAAATCCTAAGGGAAAAGCACGCACCCATAGAAACCTAGCTAGTGCTACTCTTTTTTCTAGTTTGTTGTTGTTACTATATTGATGCGAACTTTTACTAGTGCTATTTATTTCTTTTTTTTACCTACCATGTACCCTGTCTTTATGTGCATTGTTGTTCGCCTTACACCTAGACTCAAGGAGACCCATTGCGCCTTGCGCACGTGACAATTTTGGACCAAGGATATCTTCTTTAAACAATAATAACAATGAAAAACATCTAAGGAATGAGGTCAGCATCTTGAATACATGTACAATAGAATGCATACCAGTATGCACATAGTTTATTAATACATGATTAAACATACTTAAGATTATCTTTCCTATCCTTTTTTTTTCTGTATCCCTAATCCACCAGGTAGAGATGCAAGCAAGACATAAAGAGGAGAAAGCACACCTTGGATAGACGACTACATCAGGAACATTCACAGCTTTATGGAAACTATTTTGTGGCGTGCCGTGGAAGTATCTCTCCTCATAGTCCAATGTCATGTTATCCTATCCATTAACCGCCATAAAGCACACACATCAAATTCCCAAATTCCATGGCACTTACTAGAAGGCTAAATGCAAACAATACAGAATATAAGCTAGAATATGTTACTTGACAAATGGATCTTAGTTCATCAATAAATTCCTCGGGCACACCCTTGTGTGGTCCCTGAACCACCAGTTCTGTGCTATCCTTTCCGCCAAATCTGCAATTATTCAGGGTCCAGAGGAATCACAACTCCGCTGTAAGCAATACAAAACAGATGATCTTCAATTATATCAACCAACTATGACGACTTGACAGCTACCTTTGTACCATATCCACAACCTCAAAAGATCATAAACAATCACAATAGTCGCACCATGACATTATTACAGTACAAGGTCAAACTTGGCTCATGATAAGAAGATTCTAGACTGATAGCACAACTGCTTTTTCAAGAATAAACTCATCAACATGTGATACATCAGATGTGCGAGGGAGTTGGGCTATTTAGCATAACTATTGAGAAAAAGATAGGCCCATTATTATGGCTTCACGTCCTATGATTAGTTAGTTTCAGCTCAGTTGATACATGATAACTACCCAGCCCATTATTTGATCGCAGAACAACCAGAAGGCATCATAGTTGTTGGAGCCACACTGAAAATCGATTTCCCAATAATCCTATTAAGAATGACTTCAAATACCAAACAATCCTATTAAGAAAATCGATTTCCCAATAATCCTATTAAGAATGACTTCAAATACCAAACAAGCCTAATTCCGAATAACACTATTGAGGACATATCTAAAGACCATGCAAGCCTAATATTAGAATGCAGAACGAAGCTAAAACATATGCAAGTTTATGTTATACTTCAACAGTCATATGTTTTTATGCAGGCATCCATTCCCTATTTTTATCGGTCACGACCAATAGCCATTTATTCGACGTATTTATTTTTGTGGTTTAGATGACATCAACATTCGAAAGTATCTGAGCATGCCAACCTTGCAGACAAGGTTGTTTTCGAGACGGAAAAGCGCTATGTAACAGGAACTATTGTATTAGTAGGAAAGTATAAAAAAAAAAAAGAAAAAAGAAAAGAAATCATTTGTTTTAGGAAATAGTTATATTAGAAGAGCATTATCAGGAGAAAAATATGATAGGAGTCTAGAGGGGTATCATTTATAAATAGACAATGTATTATTTATTTTAAATTATCAAAGAAGTATAATTATTTTAGATCAATGTAATTTGTAGAAGTAGATTGTAGAGCAGCCACCGGTCCCCCGGTGTTTATCCTCACCGCATTCGGGCGCTGACGTGAGCCGACTAGGTTGGTTCATAACAGTTTAATATTCGAATAATCTTATTCAGAATGAATTTACAGACCATGCTAGCCTAACACCACAATAATCCTACGCATAACGACGTTATATACCATGCAAGTTTAATATCAAAATAATTGTATTAATAACAACTTTAAAGACCATGCAATTGTAATATGGATAATGCAGCAAACTAAGATTTGTAGCTTGATATTAGTGACTCAATGCATTTGACCTACTCAAAATCAAACCCTAAAAGACTAAATTATGAAGTAAGACACGAACCCCACTTACATACCATGACCAGTGTAACGAACCACATTTCTGTGATGACTTTGAGAAGGGTGCTTTGTACCTTTGGGCATTGTAGCAATCGCTCTAAAACACATCATGACAAATCTACTATCTCATAATAGCAAAGCTGTTGAACTTTTCTCTATCACCATATATCCCACGCAAGAACAAATGTTTGTGGATGAATTCAACCTAGTCGGCTACAATGTTTGTGCGCCCCCCCCCTAATTAAAGAGAGAAAAAAAAAAGAAAAAACACAGAAGGCACACATCTCGAGTGGATGAATTCACCATCCTCAAGAGTCCTAAGGAGCGACACCCACTACCGTCGCGTATCACGTTTATTATTATAGAGCTAAAGTATCTACAAAACATTAGTTATCGTTCGAACCGTTTGTCGTCGGTGGCAGGGTCGCAGGCCGCAGGACGGCTGTGGAGATCGAAGGCGAGAGCAGCGGTGGCAGCGGAGGTGGCGAGGGCGAGAGGAAGAAGAGAGCGAGACCATGATGGGAAGTGATCGTCGGAGGATAAGGACCTCGGCGGTGATGACGGACGAGGGGGAGTGCTTTTGGAGGTAGAGATGCGACGGAGGACTACGGCGAGGTGGCGGCGGGAAGCGGAGCTCAGGCGACCAAACGCCATGGCTAATGCCTTTCAGTAGGACCTGTACTTTGACCGTAAGAGAGCACTGCCGTTTACATAAATCTCATACATTGTCCCTGGCAGTACAATTATCCGAAAAAATAATTTAACTTATATAAAGTAAAAAAAAAAATTATTTATACTATTTTTAAATTATTTTATTAAATCCAATAATATTTCTGTTAGATTATAACTCATTAAATAACTTGTACACCGTAGATCATATAAAAATAATTTAAATTTAGCTCGTAGAAGATAATTTATAGCTTATAATGATAATTTATATTAAAATATCAGCCAATTTATATCTAGTTAGTTGTATACTTTCGCTCACCATATAAATATTATAATGGAGTGCAAATTTCTACTACACCATGCATGTGAGGTACTATCCATTATATATATATATATATATATATATATATATAGAGAGAGAGAGAGAGAGAGAGAGAGAGAGAGAGAGACTAATCAGATAGTAGATTGTCTGATGACTCAACTTTATCTTTATCTTTAGGTGTTAATATTTTATAATATTGCCTCAAGATCATATATATTACTATACGTATGTGCTGTTACGTTGAACGTTGAACGTTTTCCGTTGTTAGGAGTTAATTTGTGCCGATTTCTAAAAATATGAGGCTGAAATGCAATTTTTCTTTAAAAGAAAATGGAGAAAAACTGTTTTTTTTTTTTTTTTTTTTTAAACAAGAAAAAGAAAAAAATTCTTAAGCATGATGGAAGACTCAGCAAGTATGATTGGGTGTGCTGCTTGAATCGGATAAGTCTGGAAATATGTACCGCAGATGCATCAACACCTCTTATCTTCTTTACAACTAATTGTACACATAATTAATGCTCGACAAAATATTGTCGATTAAGAATTCTCACATTTTTTCAATTTTTGGAGGGAAAAGTTTCCAAACAAATGAATGTATAAAACCTACAGCCAGATAAATGGTGCAGCGTGTAACTCAAAAAATATGCGTCGCAAGTTCGAATCTCAGATGTAATTTTAAAATAAAAAATAGATAATTTTTACAAATTTTTAACATATTTTACTAATATGGTGACTGGCTTGACCGATGCTCCATGTATGGCTCGGAGCGCATATCACGTTCCAATACGGACTGATAGATTGACAATTAAAAAAGGATATCGTCCGTAAAAAATATCTATATTTTAATTTTCGATGAGATCTATCTCTTTTATATATTTAAAAAAATATTTTTTAATACATGTTATGAATCTCTAAAGAATTAATAGATTTAAAAATAATTTTTAAAATCAGTTAAAAAATTAAGACTTTAGAGATCAAACAGACCTATTTAATAGTATTATTTAAAATATTTTTAAAATATAAAAATTATATATTTCATTTAATCTTCTATATAATTGTTTTTTTACAAAAATATGTGTAGATTTTCTCTTTGAAATGATGGAACACAAGGCGGAGCAGAAAACTAAGCATAGAACTTCTATATGTATTTTAAAAAATGATAAATATACGTTAGCTTTCAAAAACGTAAAAATACGTGATATAACGGTGCAGGGCATGCCATATCACAGCAAAATATATTTCTAAAGATTAAATATAATAATAAATTTTTAAAAAATTGGTATACAATTATTTTTAAAAAAAAAAAAGTGTAAATCAGCTCCTAGTGACAGATAGCGTGTGGATACAGGCTGATTTGATGGGGGTGGGCCGGTAACAAAAAACAATGTATAAATCAGCTCCTATATTAGTGACAGATAGCGTGTGGATATAGGCTGATTTGATGGGGGTGGGCCGGTAACAAAAAAGGAGGTGGTTAATGGTGTTTAAGGATTTAGGTCCTGAGGATTCTATAGGCGATGGAAGTTGACCTCCTCACACCAAAAACATGTGACAATCAAATCAGCTAAATTGATTTCATACGTTTGTTTGTGCGTATGCGGGGCCTGCCGATACCAAATCAGCTCCTGCTATCCGATCCACAAGGACTTAAACAACGAGACGATCCAACACCTCGATTTCGGTCTATTTTTTGGAAAAATTTCCAACATGAAAGTTGTATATTTTGACGAGATCTACAACTTTCATGTTGAAAGTTTTTCAAAAAAATATTTCTAAATAGATATTTTGGAGGTCGAAAGTTTAACGGGTTCTGAAATATCACGTCAAAATCCGTTAAGCTTCCGACCTCCACAACATCTATTTAGAAGTATTTTTTGGAAAAACTTTCAACATGAAAGTTGTAGATCTTGTCAAAATCTACAACTTTTATGTTGAAAGTTTTTCAAAAAAATACTAATATAATGATCAAAACGAAAATATATATTTTACGAGAGATAGACATAAACAGTAACCAGGGGCTGAATCGGTAGAGGTTTCCGGTCAAGGGGCTGGGGAGACATTATCCCATGGAATTACCGTATGAACGAGCGTATGATTTATTCTTTTTAAAGTTATAGTTATTTTTATATATAGTACTTTTATATATGGAATTACCAAATAATTTTTTTTTGTATATAGTATTTTTATCAAATTTATTTGAGATATATTTAGCTTATCTTAAAAATATGTTAAACTATGAAGTTAAATATTTTAATTTTGAAAAAAAATTTATAGTTTATTTTGTTTAAAAACTATATTTAAATTTAATTTACTAAATTTGATGTAATTAATAAAATTTATGCCCAAGTACTGTAAACCTTTTCTTTATTCTCGTTTTATCACAAAAAACATTTTGAGCAATAACTTCAAATTATTGTGATTTATTATGCCTATAATATATAAATGGACTTTAAGGCCCATCTAACTCCGCTCAACAACTTCATCAACTCCATTAACGCCCAAACCTGCCCAATCTATTCCGGAGCTACCAGATGATGGAAGTTGCTAATATCAAATATCTAGTTCCGTACACCACACACTAATATCCCCCAATAAGACATGGTCATGACAATCACTAATAGCATTTCCAAGAGTACTTGTCTACGTTTACAGTTTTTATTGGATGTGTCTATGGTGTAAGTTTGAACTAATATAGTTGTTCTACCTAATCCACCATTTCGATTATTCAAGATATATATTGCTACAAACAGCAAACACTAATCCTGCCAATTAGAATATGCGGAACAATAATTTACTTAATTACCGTTATTGTCATTCACTTATGGAAGCTATTAATTACCAACACAATTTAATTAAATAATATTGTATGATCCAAATTGTAGTAGCACTTATATAACAGTGGAGTTTTCCAAATTTGAATTCACAAATAATTTCAGAACAAAATAAAGATTTATATATAATATAGTTAAAAAATTAATAATAAATGGGCTGAAATCATTCAAAAATTGGAGTTTAAAAATACCTATAACTGATACTACATAATATATGTTTTTTTTTTAAAGATGTATTACACTACACTATCCTAATGAATCATATAAAGTTATAGTTTGGTGTTGTTTTTATAATCTATCTTTTTGCCTAATTCCTTTGCTTCTTTTCAATTATTATTATTATATAAAAATTGGAAATTTACTTTATTTCTATTTAATATTATCGCTACATATCTTTTGTTCACTGACAAAAATCAAATACCTTAGTTTTTTATTAAGTTTTAACAATTTATTAAATATTTTCAACAAAATATGGATGATAAAGCAACAATATAAAAATAAGTATAATAATATCTCGTGTTAAGTAAATTATTATGTAGATTTATTATTATTATTATTAAATAGAAAAGTAATATTTTTATACAAGGTAAATTAGTAGGAAAAGTAATATACAAAGTATCAAAATAATTTTTTTTTGAGAAGAAATAAAATATGTAAAAGTAAGACGTGATTCAGAGAGTCAAAATTAGAGAGGGCGTTGGTCCTTCGAACTATGAAACTATGAAAGTTTTCGATTTTCGCTAACGAAAATTTCTGATTTATTCAAAAATTAAATTTTTATTAGGCCTACGTGGCAAGCTTTGAATGGTTTCGTTTCGTGTTCGTTACCGCATCCAAATCGATAATATCCTATCCTATCCCCACTATAAATTACCAGCCTAACAAGCTGTTGTTCGCTTCACTTCGATCTAGCCAGCAAAACATGGAGTGTATTACTACCACCGTCGACAACTTCCGCCGGCAGCCGGCGGCGCTGCTGGTGGTGGCGGCGCTGGGCTTCATCACCGCCGTAAAACTCGTTATAAATACTCTCCGATGGATCTATGTAAGCTTCCTGCGCCCCGGCAAGGACCTCAAGAAGCGGTACGGCGGCTGGGCCGTCGTTACCGGCGCCACCGACGGCATCGGCAAAGCCTTCGCCTTCCAGCTCGCCCGTTCTGGTCTCAACCTTGTCCTCGTCGGAAGAAACCCCAGCAAGCTCGCCGACGTCTCCGCCGAGATCAAATCCAAGTTCCCCAAAACACAGATCAAAACCGTCACGATCGACTTCGCCGGCGAGCTAATCGAAGGTGTGAGCAATCTGAAGAACGAGATACAAGGGATCGATGTAGGAATTCTGGTGAATAATGCGGGGGTCTCGTATCCTTATGCGAGGTACTTCCATGAATTGGAGGAGGATCTGATGAGGAATTTGATCAAAGTGAACGTGGAGGGGACAACTCGGATCACACAGGCGGTGATTCCGGGAATGTTGGAGCGGCGGCGTGGCGCGATCGTCAATATCGGATCCGGTGCTGCCATCGTTATACCATCAGACCCGCTTTACTCCGTCTACGCAGCCACCAAAGCGTGAGCTCTCTCTCTCTTTTTGTGTGTGTGTGTGTGTGTGTGTATTCTTCTTCTTATTATTATTTTATACAGAACAGGCTCGTTATATCATTGGCTTGAGCTCCTGACATTTCATGGCGGTTTAGGACTTGGTTTAGACAACACTAATACACTGAGCTCCAAGAAAAGCACACTTGGACTTGAGCGCAGGACCTCTTGCCCTGCAGAGGTGGGAGCTCCTGCGAGTGGAAGCTCGCAGGGGCTGTCTCGTTCTCTACCTTTATCAATGTTTGTGATCTAGAACTTTTGTTATTTTTTTTGGAGTTATATGCTGTTATTTGTTTAGGAAGTGCCAAAAGAAAAAGTTCAATTAGTGAAAGAAATTGCCAAAAGTGAAAAATACAGAGGTTAGAACAGCTTATTCTAGGCTTTATATTTGTGCTAGCATGTTTCTAAGTTTAGTTTATTGGCAATTTTGGGTTGATTAAAGTGGTTTCTTTTTTAAGGTTATTGTTTTTTTTTTCTTTTGGTGATAATTAATTTAGATCGGAACATATGGGTCACTCTGCCAGTTGCTCCTAGGGTCAAACCTTCATGTGTCAGCTAGGATGAGTGAGTTTCACCCCTCATGAATGGGCAGGAGATGGAATGACCCTCGGAGTAACACTTGGATGAGACGACTTACTTGGATTGGAAATGCTTAAACAAGAACTATTTTGATGTAGAATACATTTACTTACTTTTGAAAAAAGTATTATGTATTCATTGTACTTATTGGTGATTGTTAAGGCCCGATAGCACTTGGCAAAGAGACATTTTTTTGGGGCGAGACATAAGCATTTTAGTTCACCATGAAGATTTGTCAAGTTTGTAAGCTGACTGCAACCTAACACAACCGTACCCCTATATCTGGCTTGGGACTAGATAAAAAATCCATGTAGCTAATGTTACCTCTTGTGAGAAGGCTTTGTTGTTCTATGGTATCTTAGTTGAAATTATTTTCTAATCATAAAAAGGTTCCAAGTTCTATATCAAACAAGCTGAAGTTTGCTGGCACTTAAGTGTTTTTCAAGTGTTGTCAAATGGGTAAACTGTTGCTTTATAAAAGTTCTTGTAGACCTTTTCATCAGGAAAGTTGAAAACATTGTTATGAACTATTACTCGTGCCAAGTTTTGTGATCCTGCGACAAATACTGATTCGAGTTTTAAAATTATGTTATATGTGCTTGTGAGTTTCTGATACTGCCACTTTTTTCCCTCCATCTTTTTCTAGTTCTGCATGATGAAGAACATGATTTTGGATGTTATCATCCTAATAGCTGATGTAAAGGCTCTTGCTATGTGCTGTTCTGTCCAAAGCTCGTGTCCATTTGTTGAAACACATTTTCAGAAAAGGACACTCATTTAATTAGGTTAATGTAAAAAATATAGTAACGTAATGTAAGATATGCGTTCTGCTAAATCATGACTCTTTCTATTCATAACATATGGTGTGTTCTGCTAAATCTCGACTCTTTCTATTCATAACATATGGTTCATGGGCCATGTGCTTGTGTTTTTCATGTAAATATGACAAATTAAAATTACAATTTTTCCTTGTTTATTCCCTGAAAGTGTCTATTCAGTTGAGATTGAACTAGCGATAAGGAGTTAGTATGATTACTATCAGCTACGAGTTTGCCGCAACTTCTCAGGATCTTGTTTTATAATTGTCTTTTTACTTTTGGCAGCTATATCGATCAGTTCTCAAGATGCCTCTATGTTGAGTACAAGGACAAGGGAATTGATGTGCAATGCCAGGTCAGTCTTTTAAAAATTACATGACGGTTAATTGTTAGTCCATTCTGTATGATTAGACAATAGATAGCCACATGCCATTCAGAGCAGTAAGGATTCTACTTCCCAGGGCTTTTATACCTCAAAGTTTTGTTGGTTCTTGCTGTGGCATTCTATTGATTTGGTCATAAAACTTGATAGTTATGTGTGATCAAGCAGAACTTGAGATGTGTGCCGGGACAAAGTCAAATTTATTTATTCATATGCAATTGCATAACTTCTCCGAATAGGTAACGTTTAACTCTTGATCACTATACTAGTCTTTGGACTCCACAATGGAAGTATCCTTCTCAGGGCAATACAAGACGAGATTCTTAGTTGCCAGATTGATCCAGTTTTGCTGTTTTAACAGACATGGATCACTCACAAACTAGTTGGTCCATGCAACTTATCAAATTTGAACAATAACTTGTCTGCCTAAGTTTTGTAAAGTAATCTAATCAATAATTACGAACTTCTAATTTTATTTTTGTTTGATTATATAAAACTTGAGTCCTTGGTGATTTCTTCTGTATATTGCAGTCTTACTTGGTAAGTTAAGTATCGGTTTGAATTTTTTAATCAATATCCTGATTTCTTTGGCTTTAGAAAAATAACTTTTAACATATTGTTTATTCATTCATCTGGAAGTATCCCCTGATTGTCTTTTTCAAATTTGCTTTGTCTTCTGTGTATATAGCTCCAAATTTGATGTGAATGTGTGTAAATGTTAGGGAAAAGCTCGACAATGTCTAATATTTCTCAAGATGACCTAGAAACTTCTAATTAGTCACTTCTAGATCTTAATTCTATTCCGAATTTCCTGTTTGCATTAAAATTTTATCCTAGTATTTTACCCTAATTTCCCAAAATCCACCCAAAATGCATCTAGAGTCCCTATGAATACGTAAAAAGCCGTCTCATGATTTATTCCTTGGGATGCATTTCTGTGAATTTTGAGCTATTTAATTTCATGGGCGACGCAGCATTCATTATCTTGTAGTTAGACGAGAACCTTATTTCGTGATTTTTTACATTCTGGTTAAATTGAGTAGTATCTTGATCTCTCGGTTTTGGTAAGCAGGTCCCTCTATATGTAGCAACAAAGATGGCATCCATCAGGAAAGCTAATTTGCTTGCCCCATCGCCAGACACATACGCTCGTGCCGCCATGAGATGGATAGGCTACGAGCCTAGATGCACGCCCTACTGGCCTCATTCCGTTATCTGGTGCTTGTTCAACGTTCTTCCTCCTGCTGCCATTGACAAGTGGCGGCTCGGATTTTGCCTTGGGATTCGAAAGAGGGGCCAGCTTAAAGATGGCAAGAAGAAATCACAGTAGATGTTCACCGCGCCGAAAGAGTAGCTTACATGACCCAAAAAAAAGCTAAACCCCACCCGAAATGCATCCTAAGGCGCAATAAGTGCTAGGCGACCGAAATCTTTTGACCCCAATAGGCCGTATTTCCATCCCCAGGTGCCTTGGGATAGGTAAAAAGATTACATTTTATAGTTGTGATCCTTCGAGCTATTTGGGTGATTGATTTTGGCCATGTAGTAGTGACCATCTATAATAAATCCCAAAAAGGTGCATTAGGATGTGTTTTGGGCTATGTTTTTTTTGGGTCAATTAGCATTTCCAGAGCTAAAATATATTTATATTCGCAAAGTTGAAACTATTCTCCGTTGCTCATCTGACTAGCTAAATATTTAGTAGGTTATGCAAAGTGTTCAATGTTTATGTACCTGTAAGTTAATGCTGAAATCATATTGGTTGCTCATTCGTTATCTTTTATAATATTTTTGAAGAGAGCTATCGTAAACATCTACTGTCTCTCATTTTTTTCAACTATGTATTATAGTAGAAATTGGTTGGGCATATATGATGTTTTGATGCGTGAGTTATACACGTGGTTTAGGAAGATCAGATACGTCAAAATTTTATCACGAGCAGTGTTCAATATGGATACTTTACGTACACGTTCGGGACACGCATCGGACACGTCAAAGAAATGTCGAAAAAATAAAAATGGAAAAAAAAGACATGTAGAACAGTTCTACATGTCCATATTTATAATATTAGTAATATATAAATTATTAAAACTAAATTTATTTCTAATTTTTTTGTTTTAAAGCTAGTTTTTGACTTTTTAAATAGAGGAGCGATTCTACTAGTCAGGATTTGATTCAGTGAGCTTCATTTGAAAATCTCTTTAGTGCTTTACACCTTCTCATATCGTCTACCATCCGTCTACCCCCACTTTGTATGCCATACTCTTTGCATTACCAAATTAGATGGAAATACTTTTTTTTTAAAAAAAAATTACTTCTTAAAAATTATAATCTATAAAAAAAAACCTCACCCAGCTTTACGGTATCTACTAGATTTCAACCACTAGTCAAAATGGAAAGACGCATGTGAGGCGAGGATTAGAAGATGTACGCCGAGCATAACCTTCATGCACGAGGGTTATATGCGCCTGTGGAGAGCCAAAGTCTTTTCGGGATGCATAAAAGCATTTTCAGACCCGCGCCATCAGATAGATGGGGAAGACTTCCAACCACTAGATCATACGGTTGTTCCCAAATTATAATTTATAACATAATATTATAATTAAATTAAAAATTATAATTTATAATATTTGTGAAATATTATACTTGTAATTAACAATTAAAAATTATTTGAGAATTATTATAAGTATAAAAGTGTATTTTTATGTCTTAAAATTGTATTTTGAAAGAGAACAAACAACAAATCTTATAGAGGGGAAAACATGTCGCAGATTAATTACGCTTTTTGTTTATACGCTACGCCTTAAAACCCCCCCTTAAAACCCTCGCACTCGGCAGTCGGTATACTCGGTACGCTCATCTCTCTTCTTCCAGACGGCGATGGCGCGCGGGAAATCCACCTCCGCCAACGCCGCCACGACCGACGCCACAATCGCTCAGCCGCCGACGTCGATGGCGACGGTCTTCGTAGAGACAACTCTCGGTACTCGCCTCGCGATGCTCGTCTCTCCTGACGATACAGTCGCCCTAGTCAAACGTGAGCTAATACATCTCTCAACGTTTCAAATTCATGAGATAACCGATTTTCAATCGATTATACTTACTTTCTGCATTCGCTCGTACTCGCGATCGTTTGTGATTTATATAAGAACACAAATCCTAAAGCACCCGAATCTAAGAGTTTCACCAAAATGCATGTACGAATTGAGCTGTATGCGCTCAAAAATGAACTATATGCGACATTTAAAGCTAACTTGAATGATTTTGGTGATATTCTGGGACAACTTTTGGGGTGTTTGAGCTTTGCTCTTGTAAGGTTGGCAGCCATCGTAAATCATGTCAAATCTCTATCGAATGGATCGTATACAACATTGTGCTAATCCAAGGTGTTCCACGAAAGCGATGCGCTGTACTATATGTGCTTAGTGAAAAGTTGGCAAGGACTGTTACTTTACTCGAGTGGATACAAGGCCCTTAATAGATCACCGAGGCATACAAGGATCCATGTAGCTGACCCCATGTAGCAGGAAAAGGCTTTGCTGTTGCCGTGCATAAATAAATTATTATTTGGATGTACATTCTTGTGATGATAATTACTTTGTATTTTGATCACATATTGGATCTGTATTATTAAAAAAAAGTCGCAAGAGTTAATTGTTACATGATTTGCTGTTAATTTGAATCGCAGTGATATTTTTAAAATTAGCTGTATATCAATTACCTAAGAGTCAATCATGCATGATATGGATGTTCATTAGGATAGGGGTAATTATTCCTTGTATCTGATTGCATATTGGAGCTATGTGCAAATGGTAAGAATTAATTCTTAATGATTTAGATGTTCATTTGTTTCATAGTGATGCTTGGTCATATTTACATGCATATATTGGATCTATATGTCAATCTGTCGTATTTAATTGCATATATTGGATCTATATATCAATCTGTCGTATTTGCTTGCATATATTGGATCTATAAATCAATCTGACAAGAAAACATGCATCATAGAAGTTACTTTTTCTACGAGTTTAAGGAGTGTCTTTGTTTATTTGCTTTTTAGTTTATATTATGTGTAAGAGCTGATGCTGCATCTCAATTCTATTGATGGCATTTCAATCCCCGAGGGGAAAAATAAGAGTATCTCAGTTTTGGGAAATAGGAAGTATCTGACATGTTTTGGTGAGCAGGTACATTAGCGGCTGAACATTCTCTTTGTTTTCCCTACATTGGAGAGGTCAATATTCAGGCTATCAAGGTATTCTCATAAAAAAAAAAATAGTTCTTGTTTCTAAGACCTTATTTCACAAGTAAATAGGAGATGTCATATTGGTCTTGCTCTATATGTTAATACATCTTCTTTCATCTAGTATAGAGATATCTTTTGTTATTTTTAACCTAATAATTAGGGCAATTGCTGCAGGTAAAGAGGAGAGCTTTTTTGTATCACTTATCAGATTGCATGATTCTCAGGAGCGCATTTGATGGGATTAGACGGACTTGGTTTCTCTATGTCGATGCTGAAGCTATTGATCCAGATAAACAAATATCTAGGGCAGCTAATATCAGTGCAGATGAGAAGGGGAAGAATTTTTCATTAGATGGTCCATCGTCCCCAAATATTGAAAAGAAGGAAACCACAAGCTTGCCGAATTCGCACCATGAACGTCTTTTATCAGGAGAAACTCTTACAAAGAAGGCAGGGAATCAAGAAAATGGTGTTCATAACGTCTTTGAAAGGAATTCATCTGAAGTCAATAGATCAGATCCTCCTTCCTATGAAATGCAAATTCAAACTAGCAAGAATAATGATGCAGTTGAAGTTCAGGATAAGAGCAATCTTGATGCGGAAGGTACAACAGGTCTCGCTTCAGTTGCAGTCAAGAAGGAGAAATGTAAGAAGAGAGGAAATGTATGTCAAGATATCTCTACTATGGAAAACCTACCAAAAGAATCCTTTGCACAGAATAAAAAACATAAGGCTAAAGATGGCAGTGCAACTTCTGGAAGCCCTGCTGCAGAGACTGCCAATCTTCATACCGAAGAAATTACCAAGGATGGTCCTCTTGAAGAGTTCATGGGTCTTTCAGAAAGCAAACGGAGTTTACAGACCAATTGTGATTCTTCATTGCCATCATCTCCAATGAGTGATAAAACGAAAACAAAAAGGAAGAAACAGTCATATAAGTTGTTGGGTGATATTGAATCTCCTGATTCTGGAGCAGTATTTGCTTCAGCTGGAAATCGCAAAAAGATGGATAAGACTGAGACTACTGAGTTTATAGGGGACAGGGCAATTCATAAGATTTCTGCAGAACCAGTTCAGAACACAAATGTTATAATGAGAAAGGTGTCTCATGCAGGGAATGATGGAGATGTAGGGGCTGACAAAGTAGACATACATCCTGATGATGCATGTGACATACATGATCTAGTAATCCATAGAACAACTGTTGCAGAGGATGCAGTTCATGATAATAATTTTGAGAAAGCTGATGTGGACAACCTTGTAGTTGGTGATGCTGGTAAAAAACACCGGAGAAAGAAGAAAAATTTGGGCAAAAGTGCATTGAAAAACAATCTGTTAGAGCAATGTCAAATTATAGGAGACCACGCCACGAAGGGAAATCAACAAATTGGACATGTTGGAGATCATACAGACCTGAATAATGTTTCAGATGGAGCAGCCCTTCCAGGGGAAACCACAACAACACAAAGGCTTGTTGATGCTGATTATGCTATTTCAGTAAAATCTAAAGATGGACAATCACGTCGCAGAAAGGAAAAGGCCACAAAAAATAAAGTGGTTTCTGAAGAAGAACATAGTAAAGAATCTAAGTCGCTAGAAAATCATGACAAATACACTGATCTTCAACCGCCATCAGTAGTAGATCAAGTATCGCCTCACAACATACCTGATGGAAACGTAGGCTACCTTATTCAGCACCTGCCAACTGGCGGTGAGAACAACGAAGATGAATTATCCAAAAAAGCAGAGATTCTGCAGGAATCTCTGAGTTTCGAAAGGACTTTGCTAGTGGATTCTGCAGTCCCTACCAGGCCCATTGATAAAAAGCCTCGTCGGAGCAGGAAAAAATCAGCCAAATCTTCTGAACTGTTAAATAGTGATGATAATGAAGCTGAATCTCTCCATTTAAATGTAGAGAATACCAGAGTGCCTATGGGAAATCATAATTCTGATAAGCATAAAGTATATGAGCAAGCCCCTGTACCGTCTAAAGTTGGAGTTTCCACTTCTAATCCCACAGCTTATGCTATGCAGGTGAACTATAGTAGTGGCAAGGAAGTTGTATTGGACAACCATAAGAACTCAAGTAAAATGTCTGTGGAATCAGTTGTTACTGGGGAGGCACAAGCACTTCCAAAGCCCATAGCAACGAGTTCTATACAACCAAATGATCAAAAATCACGTCGAAGCAAGAAACAATCAGCCCAACTTAAGTTGCTCGATGGTGAAAGCATGCAGTCTGAAATTGACTACTCAGTTGGGAAAGAACTACTTCAAAATAGTAAAGGGCTTTCAGAAGAAGCGGAGAATGCAAATTTTGGAGAAGAATCTCAATCTGCAAATACCAGGAGAGAAGAGTCAGCTTTTCAAGGGTTCAAGGAAAATTCAACAGAGCTTCTAAGTATCAGTCAAGCTGATTCCCAAATTGCTCTAGGAAAACTAGATCATAAGACAGATAACCGCAAAAGGAAGCAGAGTAAGAAGTCCAAGAAATCAAATCTTAGTGAAGAAGCCCTAAACTATGTGAATCCACGACGTGAAAAAGCCACAAAGCAGTTGCAAGAAGGCAGCCAAACTCCTGCTGAATCTATAGTACCCCTGGGAAAAGAAGCATTTGAAGAGAATGGTGAAAGCACACATGAAAACATTGAAACAGGAATTGCTACAGCTGTTGATACAGCGATTGCTTCTATTGACCCTCCTACAGGGAATAATCTGTCCTTAGACATGAATGACGTTGAATTACCACCAGGAAGTGAAAAAATCATAAGGAATGTGGATGAAGCTGATGGACCTTTTCCAGGATCTGAAACTATTCCAGCTGTGGACAATACTGGTCAAGAAGATACTGAACCAGTGGTCCAAGAAGCACTTGTTGATAGTGTTGGAGGTAATCTTATGCAAAATTCCAATTCTGATACCGACAAGATTAAGTTTATTGATTTCTTTTGCTCCAAATGCTAACGCCAAATATACTTTTTTAGGGAAGGCGTTCGCTCCTCTCGATGCAGACAGTAGAAAGCAACCCAGTGGTAAGACTAAAAAGAAGAGAAGAAAATCAGATAGACAGGAAGAGGAGTATCACAAGATGAGTCTCGGAGAAAAAAATTCTAATGATGTCGTGAATTATGGTCTGTCTGGTACAATGGAACGCCCTAATAGCAAGGTACAAGATTTTTCTTGCATGGAGACAGATATTGAGGAACAAAATAACCATAAAGCTAGGAGGAGGAAGAGCAGATCAGATGCGCATGCAAAGAATTCTTCCCAAGAGCAGAACAAACTTTTGGAGAAACCTTCTGATTCTGATCTAGTTAGTCCTGGGCTAAACAATCATGTGGAACTTCGTGCAGGTGAAGAATGCAGAAGCAAGAAGTACGATCAAGCAACCTTGGCCGGGACAACAAATTCTAAGGGACAAGATGGTATTGCTAATAATTGTGACCTGGATTCTCCAAGGAAGTCACATAAAAGCTGCTATAGTGAAAATGAGCTCGATGATGACAGTGCTGTCCATAAGAAATCAGAGTCAATTGACAATCAGAGCAAGGTTATGCACAAAGCTGAAACAAAACCATTACTTCCAGAGAATGATCAAAACCATCATTCTAGTGGTCGTAGAGTTGCCCCTAGAAAAGGATTTGTTGATGAACATGTTGCATCTAATGAAAGTACGGAAGAAGAGACACCAATGCTAAAGGATAGTTACAGACTTGCAGTTAGAAAGGTGCCACACAGGAGGATTGCTCAGGTCCTTGAGAATTCTAAACAGAAGAAGACCATAACAGCTAGCTCAGGGGCAATTTTTGATGATTCAGCATGTGGCATCTCTGATGAGGAACTTGTGTTGAATAGTAGGAAAGGAGCTGCTGAAAGTGCATCAACCAATTCTTTTGCATCTGATGACTCAGATAGTGAGAGCGATGAAACGTCGATTACATCACTGAAGAATCAATCCTCTACAAAAACACCACAAAATTACGGTAAACTTCAAGGCAGTAAAAATATAAATTTCTTTTAGATGTCTTTTCGTATGTCAGACTGGTAGTTCAATGGGGTGAAACTGCATCTGTTTCTTTCTTTTTTAAGAGAGCTTGTTTAGCTGTGGCTTTTATGGTCACTAGCCATTCTCCATTGTCTTATTCACAAACTTCATCTTGAGACGGTATGTCTGCTAAAATCCTTGTTATTGTATTTATTGATTTATTTGTGTATGTGTCTGCTCGTGCCTAAAGTTGAAATCCAAAGGAAAGGATTAGATTGAGGTTCTGGTTTATGGTATGTAAAAAACTATGTTTGGTCCTGAACATTCCTGGTTAAAGAACTTCTCTAATGGATGTTCCCTTTTCATTTATTCTTATTTAAGAAACAGTTCTGGTATTGCTTTCTCTCTTTCAAGAAAAAAATTAGTAGTTTTCGTGATTGCTTTGCCAAGTTAATTATGTAGCTATTTAATAAGTTTGTTTTACACATCGAGCACTTCTACGACAAGAATATTGAGCAGTCCATTCTATTCAGTTTTGTTCTTTGACACATGTCTGTATTTGGTAAGCTGAAGTATATTTAACATAGATTATATGTTTCTAGACCTATCTCTGAAGATTATGTGCTTCATAATATGAACAATTACCGACCAATTTTGTATT
Organism: Xerophyta viscosa; assembly: GCA_002076135.1. Classification (NCBI taxonomy): domain Eukaryota; kingdom Viridiplantae; phylum Streptophyta; class Magnoliopsida; order Pandanales; family Velloziaceae; genus Xerophyta; species Xerophyta viscosa. The sequence goes on from MJHO01000031.1 coordinate 452,609, forward strand.
GTATCTTTAAAGGGTTCTCTTTTACTCTTCTTTTGGTTGCGTATGCTGAATGGATATCCTTTTTTTGATGTCAGGATTCTGGTCCAACGCTCGTGGCAATGAGAATAAGGAAATTCATTGTGGTGATGGTGCCTTAACACAGTAAGTTTTCTCGAGTCTGTTTAGCTGAGAATGCACATACATAAACACATTTCCAATTATTTTGTCATTGCTTTCTTAGTCTACATTTGTTTGTTTATTATTTTTTTTATGTACAACTGCGTGAATTAGTTTTAAATATGTATCCACAACTTCGTGATGGATAGAAACCTGGATTGACAGGGGTTATTTAGTAGGATCAACTTATTTTTATGCTAGGTTTGTATCAGCAATTATTCTAGTCTGGTAATCCATTGTAGTGCAACTCAGGAGGAAGACTCTGTGAGGAGAATCTGTGTTCTTTTTTTTTTTTTTTGGTGGGGGATGCCAGATTAAAAGCTATGCTAACTGTTGAATTTGTCACTTCTGATCTCAAGGTTTCTGTCTTTCTCATGCTTAGTCATGCACAAATTCAAAAGAGAACCAATCAGCCAGATGAGGCTCAAATGCGTACCAAACCAACACCAGCACCTTTAGAGGTGTGTTAATTTGGAGGTCTAGATAGATTTATTAGTTGGACATGTTTGTGTCAAAAACTAAGTAATTAGAGAATGGCAATAAGTTGGTAATACATGACTTGGCCTTCTATTGTATTTGTATACGCCGAGTATCTTGATGGCGAAATGTCAGTGATTTAGCTGTTTCTTTTTATCGTGCTTGTTTCTCTTCCTTTTTTTTTTTTTTTTTTTTTTTTTTTTTTTTTTTTGCATACAAGACAGTGCTGCTGTTTCGTATGTTTATGGATGTGATGGAGCATCTTTCTTTTGTTGATTAGATCAAATACCGGTAAAAGGAGCCTGGGCGCAATCTTAAAAGGTACGAGCAGCTACAAGAAAGCCAAGCTCTCTCAGTCTCAGAACGAAGATGCCGATAGCCAGCCTGACGACGTCGTCCTGGAAACTCAACCCGATTACTTTTCATCCTAATATTTGAATATTCTCTCTTCTTTTTAAAGCGTCAAATATCTCCGTAGTCAATGGTTTTACCTCCCTTGACCATTTATGCTGCTGCATTCAGTGCAAATAGAAGCCGGAAGCTTTTTGTTTTGTTATCATCTCCTTAATTTTGGTAGAAGTTCTGAGATCTTCTCTAGTCTCAGGTTTTCGATTTCTACGAATTTTCAGACTGCTGATGAAGATGTTGATAAACTGCACAGCTGTACTTAAGAAGATTTTGACAGTCCGCAGAAGTTTGAGGTACCGTGATGAATATATTACATCGCACAATGCCATAATAGGTCTTAATTCCATATTATTGTTATTTTTTTTAATTTTTTTTTTAAAAACTATAACTGAAAAATTGCTAAATGAGCACTACGAGATGGTGCTTTGTTATTGCTCTATCTAGTGTCAAAGACTGGTATGATGAATGTGCGGATTAAAGGATTATCCAACGGGAGCTGACGGGTTGTTGCACTAGATTGGGGTTTAGAAATTTTTTACCGTTAGGTTCAAATTTTTATGTCATCAATTATATATTTACGAATTTTGTGCTGGTGGATTTGCACATTCACTTGCGATAGGGTATTTTTTGGATGTCTTTCTGGAACACCATGTAGGGAGAGTAAAAACAAATTAAGAGAGCTAAATAGGTGTTTTACGGCATAAAAAATAACATATTAAAAATAAGAGCTTTATTTGTAAACTTATAAACAGGGAAGTTGCTGATATGCAAACCTCTATAGAATTTTTTTTTTTTTTTTTTTTCAATCATCAAAATACATGGTTTCAGTGGTTGCTTTTCCAAACACCAGAAGCATCCACTCATTATACTACCACCTACAGATATTATTAGGTCAAAGGTTGTACTTAATGAATTATCATTATAATTATACCCATGAATAGAAGACCCTCTTTGGTCTATCACATTCTTCTCGTACATTGATTTTTAAACAAAATATAGATGACCCAAATTTTGACTCAAAATTATTCAAAAACACATCATAATATAGTTGGATGATGCTTTAGGATTTTTGAGCTATTTTTGGTCAACATTATGAGTTATCTAGCATTGCATATTTTCAAAGTGCACTGTCTCGATACAATTTTTCGCGCTATACTCTGATCTTAAACCTCGATTGCGGTAATCTGGTGAGTCACCATGGATACCATTGAGCGTGACTTTTGCTCTTTGACAGCGGGGTCTTGAAGCAACAACACTTTATCTCCCTCGTTCACCCCCACCATGTGGAGGCGGTCACCGTCCTCCCTCTCCTTTCCTTTGAACAGTAGTCGTTGCTCTTCGGGCTCTAGACCGGTCATTGATGATAATAGAACCTTCAATTCTCCTGTGAGATTCAAGTATTATATTTATGTTGCGGAATATAGGTAAAATCTAAAAGGACATAAAATGAGAAATATAAATTACCAGTAAACCCCTAATTAAAAGCAAATGTTAGGGGCGAAGGTCTTCTTTTTACTCTTGAACTAAACTCGTGTTCAAACTCCTAACATTATTTATAGAAATATTCTTTCGAGGAAGATAATATACCGAACGTAGCTGTTGCACCGACGGAGACACCGTCCCATTTTGATCCGTTAGAGACTCGAATATGAATGAACTCCTCTCTATTTCCAGCGGCTTGCCTCTTCTGCACCAGCATTCCCCCGGGCCGCATCTCCCAATCGATTTCCATGCTGTCGTTTCGTACTATGCCCTCGCCTCCGCCGCCCTTTGAGCTTTTGAACAACTTTTTCGATCTCAACTTCATCATCCGCCTCATCCTCTTCCTCTTTATTGTGATCTCCTAAGATCTCATACCAAGAGTGGCTATTATATAAGACAGATAAATATTAATTTATTGTACAATAATGATGATAAATATAAATACTAGAGAGATAGACGACTTTGTAGGCGTGCTAATGGAACAGTGGTAAAGAGAGGAGAGTTCATCAAAAGACAAGCCGTCCCTTCTGATTAAAGTATAGCTTTTAAATAATCACTTTTGTTGGTCTTTCAATTAATTAACTAAATATTAAACCTGTTTTGCAAGTTAGGCATCCATTATCTGTTTTGGAAATTCATCTCTATGCTTTTGTTAAACACACCAAACCAATAGTACCAATCACTATTAGCTATATTTCAGGGGATGAATATGCAAATCCAATCCACTACTATTTCTGATACTTCGTAGACAGATAAAAATTTTGATAAAATTAGAGGGTGCAGCCTCATTAAGATAAAATAATGAGAGCCTGATCTTGTAAAAAGGAAGGAAAATTTAAGGTAAAGAATTAGGTACTTATTCAGTTCGGATTTTGCGGTTGGTGTTATTTTTTTATATTCTCTTGTTCAATAAAATATTAAAAAGAAAGAAGTTTAGGACGTATTTTTAAAATATAAATTAATAAATCAGGAGTTAATTAGGGAGAGTTTCGTGCGGCGCGGTGAGAGCACATGGGTCAGGACGCCGCCATGTTCATGGGGTTGGTCGGCCAGGCCAACTGACTTTTCTAGCTCTAATTTTGTTTTATATAGTATTCAACTATTTTTTATGGCAATCCAGTCGATACGATATAGTTCAAATTAAAATAACTCACTTTTCTTATACAATAATAATAACAATTATGAGTAAAACTTAGATAATAAAAATAACAACAATATAATAGTAATTAGGAATCTATATCGTAAGAAGGTAGACTTCATTTTAAACAATAATATATATATATATATATATATATATATATATATATATATATATATATATATATATATACATTATTTTTAACTCAATTTTATAATAAAATTCATAAAGTGAGTCGTGAACCGTTAGATCAAATATCTTGAACATGATGAATGATCCAGATCACATAATAATAAACAGTTCAGATTGTATATTAAAAAAAGCGATATAGACCGTCAGATCACGATCAAAATGTTTGATCTAACGGTTCACGACTCAACTTACGAATTTTATTTACTTCGAGCTGAGAATAGCAACTATCTCTTTATATATATAACCACACACAATACAAGCTTCCTGTGAGATTTAAATAGCATCTAAAATATTAGTATGTAAATTATATTATATTAAAAATATTTTATCTTAAAAGTATATAATCATAATATAATAATAGTGACCATAGTAATATATCATAAATAATAACTACGATAAAAAGACTATACTAATAACAATATAAATAAAGAGATTAAATGATGTTTTTGCATGCCTTTAATGGTGGGAATAATTAGGGATAGAATAAAGGAAGTGGTTAATTAATAATTATGGGTGGCATCATTCAATGGAGGTTTTGGAGTTTCTTTGAAGGTTAATAATTGAAATTGTCGTGCTTTTCATCATGTGGAATTCTAGGGTTGCATCCAAATATGACAAGAGGAATTACATATCAACCCCTCATTTCTAAGCTTTGTGCAAATCACCCATAATTTTAAATTCTTTACAAACTTATGTAACGGCTTTCTTAGGAGCATTTGACTATTATATTAATATTTTAGAATTTTTTTTAAAATATAAAAAATATATTTCAATATGATCTACAAGTTCAATGAGATCTATAATTTTATTATTTAAAATTTCAAAAACATATTTTTAGAAAATAATGTGATCTACACATTAAAAATATATTTTAATATAATTTACAATTTTATTATTTAAATTTTTTTAAAAATATATTTGAATAAATATTTTGAGGTTTTAAAGTCATAATGTGTTCAAAAATTAATCTGGTAATCTACCAGCCTTTCGAGTCTTAAAATATTTATTAAGAAGTATTTTTTTTAAAAAAAAATTAAAATATAATAAAAATAAATTTTAATATAGTTTTAAATTTAATATTTTTTAAAAAATTTATTTTTAAATATATATTTTAAAATATAAAAAATAATAAGCCATCAATGAGAGTTTATTTGTAGCTCCTAAATCGATGTATGGGCTGATGTGAAGCTCTCCTATATGACAACTTTAGAGAAGGAATTATAGTTAGTACTGTTGCTCCCCTCAATCCATGAACTTCATCATCTATGAACTTACACCCATCTCGAGATCAAAGTAAAGTAGTCATTGCGATGCATCTTAATCAACCTAACGCGACCAATTCAAAAGAGCCGGGTGCTCAACGCTAATAATGAGATTCAAATCTTTCTTAAATAGTTGGAAGGGAGAAAATGATTAAAGGAGATCTTAATGATTTCGAAAGTGTGCATAAGTCTTATGCCTATTATTTTCAACGTTAAGGATGAAGAATGTTACCAATAAAAAAAGGGAAAAAAATGGAAAAAATAAGAAAAAAAAGGACTAAAAAGAAAAGATGCTAAATGTCCCAAAAATCTTCCAAAATATATCCAAGAGTCCTTTTAACATTCTCATAAAATTTTTCACCTACTTACTTTCAATCGTGAAATTTTATAATAGTATAGATAAAAATTTCGTTTACTTAGAATACAATTTACTGAAACTCACATTTAGGACATTTATTTAATAAAAAGGAATACATAACTACATAGCTAACATATGTGTGTGTATATGTATTTATGCTATTATCAAACTCAATATGAGAATAGTCTCGCTCAACTGCGATCTCGGCCGTTGGATCGTTCGAAATTGACGGCCTAATCGCAGCACAATTTGGAGTTAAAAAATAGTTTAGACCGTTAGTTTTAATGGATCCCTGCTATCTGCGCCTTCCTCTCCCTGCTGCTTGCACCCCCACTACCCCTCCCCCTCTCGACAGTCGATCTCGGCAACTAGGTTCCACCGCACATAAATTGAACCAAGACTAACCGCTGACCGATCATGGTGACGACATCGGCGACGAGATTGATCCGCAAAACTCGATCAACCAATCTTGGCGGCCACGGTCTCGGCAACGAACTCGGTGATAAGATGGGACGACAATCTCAGTGGCGATACGGCGATGAGATGGACGTCCAACGAGATCGGCGGCGGAACCATAGATCGGTTGTTCAATACAAATCTCCCATTGAGTTCCCCATGTGAAAGGCATTTGTTACGTGAAGTTGGCGTAGACGTCGTAATCCACAGGATAACTCAAATCATAATTTTAACAACATGATTGAAAGTTTCATCATAACCCAAGCCACATTCTTGGCTGTTTCATTTCTCTCTATGGTTTCATATAATTTTCATATGATCTCATAAACCACTTACATACATCATCTTTTTTTTTTTTCTTTTTTCTGTCGGCAAGTCGTTTCAATATGACCCAAGTTTTGTTAGATGCATAGCTTCCATTTCTTCAGGCGTAGCATCTTTCCGTTGGATTATGAAACTCTATGAAGTTTAATGTGGAGCAAATTTGAAAGTTGATATAACAATTTCCATGGGCTTTATTACCGTAACCATTTACGTAAGGGTTAAAAAAGGGTTTAATTTTCCTTTAATCGGAGCACCCGGAAATGCGGCAAAATATGATCAGTAAACGACACATGGTACATGTGCTTCATCCAAAGCAAAAGCTGTGACATTAAAACATGTATACTTCATGATTTAACCTTAGGGTATTCTTCATAATTACAAATGCTCTATGATTGGAAAGAGATGATCATCTCTTTTCTTTGTAATTTACGTCAAGCAGAGATTACACCTTAAGCAGACGTTTAAGCCAATCACAAAGGGCGGAAATAAGAGAAGTACCAAAAGGTTCTAGTTAGTTGTTTCGCTAAAATTGGTTAGTGAAAAATACCATGAGTTAAAAAAGAGAAGTTATGTGTCATTTTCTACTCCTTTTGTAAAGATATGAGGAAAAATGTGCGCGTATTTTTCGGGAGGGATTTGATCTTCCATGTTGAAGGAATAGTAAGGACTTATTGGATTATGTCCGAGTATAAGTACTCAAAATATAATTCAAAAGTATATGATACATGCCGCTTTTTGGAATTTTGAGTTTCAATCTATTTATTTATATAATACAAAAAACTATTAATTTTTTTTATCAAACATCCAACCTTATTTTTTTTTCCATATTTACAGCTCGAAGGCTGGGTTGTGTGCCACCAAATATAAACATGAAACCAAAGTTATATTGGATGAATAGAATGCGCCAACTCAATCAATTAAGTGCCGCAATTGCTCATAATAGCAAAAAAAAGGAATGGAAAATATTCTAATATTTTGCATGGACAAAAGCAAAAGTTTTGACACAGTATTTCAAAGGGTGATTTTCATTGACATTTCTAGTGAATAATCTATTGATAACATAAGGAACAATATCCATTACTCTGATACCGTGATAAATATTGGTTAATAATACAATCGACTGTGAGAGAATATGAAGGGCATCTAAAGTCTCAATGTGAGAATATCAAGAGTTTTAGAAATTAAAATTTTTTTATTAAATCTCAATTTACAATGAACTTTTGGTTTACGATTATAAACAAAATCACTACACGGTAGTATTATTATTTACAATCTCAATTTTCAAAACTATTAAAATTCCATTCTAATCGAACCGTATATAGTTAAATTATTCACCGATCTAATTTTGAATTTCTAGCAATCTTCAATTCCTTCTCCATGTATCTTACATGTATAAAACGTTATTCCAAGTAAAGCATGTACATAGCCACTAACTTATCAACATCATCTGTTTTGAGATCTAATTTCATTTTTTATGATCTTTCATAAATTTCAGTAAATAATGATATCTTAGCCACTCGTCAAATTCTAGCGCCCTCACAAAATTGTCAACTGCTACATTTTAAACCGTGGAGGACGAGCAATAGTTGTCGGCCTAGCTATGATTATGAGAGAATATAGCGGATAACTACCGGAGTAACACTGAAAATCCAAGCCGGATGCAAACTACTACGAAATCTAAGTTTATTAAGTTGATTTACTTGTGAATTATGGGGGAATGCAGGTATCTGGATACCTGAAACTATTTTGTTTGGTTCTTCACTGGAATTTGAATTTGGAGATTTCTCACCAATCCAATCATTTGAAGCTGTCCTTTTAATTGTGCTATTTGGCCCTTGATTTCTATATGACAGCAACAATTCTTCAGTTGTATTATATTTTTTACTGAAGTAACAGTAGTGGGATTTTCTTTAATTTTTATAGATATTTCAATAATTCTGTTATCTCTTTTGTCCAATGTCTGAGTTTCTTGGCGAAGTTAGCAAAAAATGGATTGATCATCTTCAATTGGCCATCACTTGATCAAATCTAGCTAGTGTTATGCTTCGGGATGGGTCATCTTGATTTACTTGATTCCACTTCGCTGCTAAAAGAAAGTGATCATCTACATTCAACATGCAAGGGCTTTCATCATCCATTACTTGAGATCCAAGATGGAATGGGTCAGGAGCAAGAATCAGAGACAAAGGAAGGGCAAAATGAGGAAGAAAATATACCGGTATATGCTGGTATTATGAAATGGGTGATGGTGATATGAACATAAATGGAAGTAAATAAATAGCATGCATGTGAGTGATGCTCAAATGATCATGATTTGAAATTGATAGAAGACATCATGAGAAAACTATACTTTGTAATTACTTTTAGAAAACTGTACATTCCTCAACAAATTTTTACATCCCACATAATTTTTAAAAATAATTTTGCCCATATTGCTAAAGGCCAACACCAAACATTAAAAAAAAAAAAAAAAATCAACCCCTACATATTACATTGGTATGTATGAATTTTGGGGTGAATTGATTGTAGGTTATAGCAGTATGAAGAGTGTATGAACCTACTCACATGCTTGATATAATGTGAATTTATTCTTGTTTGAGTGAAGCACAAATTAGAGTTTGTTATTGGTTCATACATGAAGTTGCGTGAATATATTTAATTTCTTTAGTTAAGGAAGCCTTTTGTTTGAGATGATATCATTGGATTTGTATTGAGCACAAATTTAGATTTTTCCAATAATAAATTGTGGGCTTGCACAGGATTGTGTGCATGAATACTTGAATACATCATAAAAATGAAGAAATTGCTAACATGCAAACCTAGAATTATGCTTGGAGCTTTAACGAGCTCGAATGCTTGAATATTGTTGCATATTGTATGAAGTGCTCAGGTGATGTTATAGCTTGTATGTTAGTTATATATATATATATAATATATATATATATATATATATATATATATATATTTGCTTGAAAATCTCAAATGAATATTTGTATGATTGTATATTCACCTCACATATTCTGAAATGAAATTGGGGACTACATAATAGAAGATGCCAAGTAAATATTATTCTTGTGATGTTGATATGATGAAATTAGATGTCTAAGCGCGCGTGTGTGTGTGTCACGTTTCCGACCCGTTCTGAATCCATGGTAAAGTTGCATTGTCTAAATCCCGGCCGTACCACATGGCCATATCCCTTTTCGGACTTGGAAAGAGCGGTCTGCTTGTTTGGTGCTTACCCTAGATCTTATACACTTACAATCTCAAAATTTCTTCCATAATTAAGGATATGAGACTAAATTCTACCGACCAACCTCTATATAAGGCCTAAAGCCTATATAGGGCTTTTGGGCCATCTTTTGTCCAAATCAATGGATGTCACAGTGTGCATGTTCGTTGTATTGATGAATTGCTTACTTGCAACTAGACTAAGACACAATGTTGTATGTCATGACTTGCTATTCACCTTTTATACTTTGACAAGTAGTTTTGAATTGTATTTTTGGTAAATTTGATGATACTCTTCAAATTAAAACAATAAAGAAATGGTATATGATTATTAAATGGGTCTTTGTAGAGGCCAATGGGCACCTTGGACTGTTTTAAGTCCAAGAGGTGTCCCAGCGAATGCATCACGTGACATTATGGTTAGCATGGATCGAGAGACTATAGGATGCTATGGCAATGTCCAGTCATTACAATCGGAGCTGCTTGTTTGCGCAATAGAACGGCTATGGACTGTTCCTTAGTAGAGTACCCAATTGCTATGTAGAGGATTGTTGTGGCTATACTAGTATGTCTGGTTGCAGCTTTGGGATATACAATAATTTAAATTTTAGTTATAATCTACATTTGGTAAAATAGATTATTAGGTAGTTTAAAGATGATAGATAGGAAAAAGCTAGTTGATTGTAATATCCAATTCTCCTTAGATGCAAGCCCATCTAGTAGATCGTGGATAGCCAAATTACTGCATAATCCTTTCCCTAATTGCTAATTATAACTTAAAACATCTTGTTTTATTATTGTTTGATGCTCTACTGCTGCTCCCCTGCTCTCCCTCGTGCAACCTCATGTCGCTGCCGTGCCCAAGCTGCACCAAATAGTCTCGTTGCACCTCCACAACCTCGCTATCATTGTGGTTGTAAGATTTGCTTCTTCTCATGATATTTTTCTAATCCATTTCATAATTTCTAGTTTTAATTTGATCCTTGTTTATTTACTACATCCAAGTAGTATCGGATTTTCTTTGTATATTTCCTTTGGCAATTTTTTCATGCCTTGTTCATTCAGTATTTTTTCGTCATTTTATATCGATCAACTATACGAAAACGTTCTATTTACCAATCACTTTTAAAAGAATCATGATATTGTACAATATGTTAAAAGATTTAACCAAATAGAGCTATCAGCTGCACAAACTTAATTAATGCACAAATATCAGCTGCTACAAAATCCGCCCATATTATATATGTGAATGTTAAATAATAATATGGTGAACAGTTTGTCACATGAGTGGATGCATATATATTTTAGAGGTATTTGCAATAGTTCTAAAGTATTAAATCATGTATCAAGAGCTGTGTCTAGTAGTAGAACAAAAAAAAAAAAAAAAAAAAATCAACACTACATGGAATTTACCCACAATGTAAACTAGCAAGGGTGACCATGAATTGATGAGTTGGTAGACAGTGATGCAGAATTTCGCTCATCATTACAAAAATAGTTTTGAGAGTGGTAAGACTACTAAATAAGTGTTCAGAATAAAAACTAATAGTAAGTAATTTTTGCAGAATTTAACTTCCTAGCCATGATCTAAGTTCTGTGATTAAAAAATTATGTCAAGTAAAATAATTTGATATTTACCATAGAAATTTTTTTTTCTGTGTTATTTAAAAAAAAAGAGTAAATAATTTGCCCTTTAAGAGTAAAATATACCGCAGTAAAAGAGTAACTAGTAGCATATACACTACAAATTCAGAAGATGAGAAATTTGGTAAAACGTTTTATACCACGAGCTCTCCTAAATTCAGTTTATGAACTAAACTTGAAGCCAAGAAAATAATCATCAACCAAAATATTTCGTATTAACTTGGTATAATATAGCAGCGCTTCTAACTACGGTGTAAATGAAATGAACCATATAACAAAGTAAACTGCTAGATCTCACAAATTTTCTCACAGAATTTCTCCCAAAATCAATTGCAATCCCTTTGAACATCTACTAATACACTTTTAAGCAGCACTTTGAATCCAGCGTGATTTACTGGAGAAAATCTGGGAGAAACCTCGGGAGCTCCAGCATAAAATGCACAAATTGGGAAAAATTCCGGGAGATATAGCATAAAATGAACAAACAAAACTAAATTTGAATGGAGGGCCACCATTTCAGTGCTGGTATGCCCACAATATGAACAAAATGAACCATGAGGCTAGGAGAAAAACGACCACGAGGAGTGGCCTAGCGATAGGAGCTTCGAGTTCCGATCAACCCACCTAAATACGATAAGGGAAAAATTAGATTTATTTTTAAGCACTTTTAGCAAAAATTTTAAACTACAAAGTTATAAATTTCGATGCGATTTACAATTTTATTATTGAAAGATCTTTTGAAAAATGCCAAATATTATGTCAAAATAGTGACTAAAATTTTTTATTATCATTTTGACATATTATTTGGAATATTTAAAAAAAAATCTTTCAACAACAAAATTGTAGATCGTATCGAAATCTACAATTTTATAGTTTAAAGTTTTATCTAAAAATGCTTAAAAATAAATCAAATAAATAAATAAAAAAATTTATATAATATCTCGTGATCCGTATTAGCTGACGTGGCGCCATCCTCACCGCTAAATTTTTTACTTCCTGCTGCGGATGCAACAGGCGAGCCACGCCCCTAGTTGCCACACTATATAAAAAAATAAAAAAATTACTATTCAGCCAAATTAATATTTTTACTGATAAGCCTTCCAAACTTTCGTTCTTGCTGATAAGTCATTCGGAGAAACTTATCTCACAAAAAAGCTCTATTTATGCTTTACACAATATCTATTTTAATCCCATTTTCAGTGCTATTTTTAACACACCAAAATAAATATTTAAAATATTTTTTGAAAATTTTTTCAATTTAAAAATTATAAATTCATGTTAAAAGTTTTTCTTAAAACATATTTCTAAGTACTTATTGTAGAGTGTTAAAAATAATTATTAAAAATTAATTTTAAACACTATTTTTAACACCTCGAAATAAATATTTATAATATTTTTTTGAAATTTTTTTAAAATAAAAATTATAAATTTTATCAAGATTTATAAATTTAATGTTACCTTTTTTTTTAAAAAATATTTTTAAATATTTATTTTGAGCATTAAAAATAATATTTGAGTGTTACATGAGGACATTTCGAAAGTCTTTTCGTCAGTAAAAATTTCAAAGTAATAATGAAATAGCTAATTGTAAAACTTTTTGGGGAGAAATTAATTAGTAAGAAATATTTATATAGAGGACAAATTTCCAGCCTTGAGATCTCGTGCAATCAACTCAAAAGACGCGCAAACGTACGAGAGTTCCGTCTCATTCCTGCTCCCGCTCGTCGCCAATAACGATCATGATTGGCGAGCGATTTCTTCTCACGATCTGTATGTCTTGAGTCCACCTCCTTCGTCCTCCCGCTTGCCGTCGGTAAGGATTTGATCGGCAAGCGATTTCATCTCACGGTGGCTGTGAAGTGTGTGAAACAGACGCTCGATCGTTCTTTAGTTCTCTCTTCGTTCTCGACTTCGAACCATAGATCTGGAGTCCTGGACCTCTCTTGCATCTCGCCACTGGTAAGGATTTCTCACATTCTTCAATTTCTTATCTCACGACTTTCAATTTCTTTTCTCACTGCCTGCATTTCTGTTTAAAATCCAAGGCTGGGGGCTGCAACACTAGCTGAAATTAATTGGAAATAAATTAAATTCTTGCGTAAGGCCAGATCTAGTGTTTGACTACTCAAAATTGTTGTTTGGCCAACGTTAAGGTATATCTGACCCCTCGAGTTGTTGTTCTTGTTCTTGTATTGCTGTTCATGTTGTTATTGTTCTTGTTGCTAGTGTTTGCTAGTAGTGTTGTTATTGCTGGTGGTTGTTCTTGGTGCTAGTATTCTTGATGTTGCTGCTCTTGTTATTGGTGGTGTTGCTAACATTGTTGGTGTTGCTGATGTTACTAGTAGTGCTGGTGGAAGGCAATCGTGGAACCGCCATGTCAGTGAAATCGGACGCAGACGATAAAACTAACGACAATGTTATTGTGGATGATTCGGAAATTCAAAATTATCAGGTTGAAAGCATGGTTTAACGTGCTGCTAGATATAGTCCGTGCTGAACGGCACGTGCTTATTCCGCTAGTTGTCGACACAGCACGGTATATATCAAAAAAATCTAATATTTAAATATTTGAATTAATTTTTAAATTTATATTTTTTATTTTAAAAATAACAATTAGATATATATGGGCATCACCATCGGCACCTCGGCATGTCTCGAGTTTAGAATTTATAGAAACGCGACACGAGATGGCACCTCAAATTTTGGTTGAAAGTTGAGAATTGTAGCGTTTATGAAAATTTAGAGAACAAAAGAGTAATGCTAGGGAAATTAAATATAAAATAGATATCGGAATCCTCTACAATTATTTAAAATTTAAATATTTCTAAATAGATATACTGAGACTCCAAAACTTTCCTAGTCAACAAATACTTGAGAGTTTTAAAATAACTATTTAGAATTTTTTTTTAAAATAAATTTCAATATAAAAAGTCTAAAGCACATTAAATTTCTTTTTTTTTTTTAATTTTAATTTTTTAGTATAATTTAGCTTAATTTAGTAATTATCGGAAAAATAAGAATTTAGGAAGAACGGGAGGAACTGATATTCATCATACCATATTATTACTTCATGAATTTTCATGCTAGTGAGTTCTAAGCTATACAATGTCATTATCTTTTAGACTATGAGATTCTTCCTCAATTAATTATCTTATCTCAGATTTTTCTTTTGGATTTCTTTCTCTCTCTTCAGTAGAAGACAAAATTATGTGTTAATTCTAGAGATAATTTTCTAAAATTTTAAGAAAAACGTCGTTGTCATTGTTGGACTAACAGCAGAAAAGTCCAATCTTAAATGGATTTTTTAGCGGATGTTATCTTCATTTGCTTGACTAGGTACGTGAATTCTATCTAGATTGTGGAAATTTAGATACACTTGTTAGATATTAACATAATTTCTTATAGATATTCCAAGTTATAATATTTTGGATGAAATCAAGAAATATTTTGGGAACTCTAGCACAAAGCTTCCTTTTTATTTGGGTTAAAAAATCATGCACCAAAAGTTTAAGCTGATGGTAAAAAATTATCATATCCTGTCATGCACAGAACTTTTTTTATTACAAATACATCAACGACATGCATATTTCTTATGAAGACTTTTTACTAGTCTTTTTTTTTTAAGATAACGCGGTGAAGCCTTTTCGGTGTACCAACCTCCGATATTAGTGGAGATGCTGTTTTCTAATCACGATCCATCAGTCCGTATTAAATTAGATTCGCAGTTATAAGGTAAAATTTTGGCCTGATGTGTATTCCAAGCTAGTACCATAGTCGTATAAAGTAGTCAAATTCTACTAGAAACTCTAGCTGCTAGTAAAGACAAAGCTTTATTCTACTTTCTCGGCGTGAATGACTAATAAGAAATCTAATTCCTTTTCAGATTCTCCTGCTGGCACCAATTTGGATGGCTCCATTATTTTCCTTGTTCAACAACCAATAAAAAACCGATAGTCTCTTTCAAAGTATGCTAGACCTTCCAGTATTTATAATCTCAAAGGAAGGGATGTTGCAGACTACACATATTTTCTTGGCTTTGTTGCATTTGATACCACTAGTTAATGGATTTCGCTCAATTACTGGTACTTCTTCTTTTGCTGATACTATCCTATGTTGTTCTTCTTATCAAGCACAAGAAGAACCAAAAAGGGGTGGTACATAACCTCCCTCCTAGTCCTACAAAACTCCCTGTATTAGGGCACTTGCATCTTTTAGGTGCATTTCCTCATCTTTCTCTTCAGCTACTATCCAAAAAGCACGGCCCTCTCATGTACCTACAACTTGGTACTGTGCCCACA
This sequence comes from Xerophyta viscosa, assembly GCA_002076135.1. Taxonomy (NCBI): domain Eukaryota; kingdom Viridiplantae; phylum Streptophyta; class Magnoliopsida; order Pandanales; family Velloziaceae; genus Xerophyta; species Xerophyta viscosa. The sequence goes on from MJHO01000031.1 coordinate 468,035, forward strand.
ATAGTGGTCTCGACAGCCGGCATGGCGAAAGAGGTTTTGAAGACTCATGATCTTAGTTGTTGCGATAGGCCTTCTCTTGTTGCCTCAGATAGATACACTTACGGACAGTTAGACGTTAGTTTCGCACCGTACGGGGAATACTGGAGAGACATGAGAAAAATCTACATACTTGAGCTCTTCAGCATTAAAAGGGTGCAATCATTTCGTTTCATAAGGGAGGAAGAGGTCTCGTTGATGCTGCAAACGATATCAAAATCTTCATCCTCGCATGTTCCTGTTAATCTAAGTAAGATTCTGGTGAATCTAGCAAGTAATATTATATGCAGGGTAGCACTGGGCAAGAGCTTTCGCGAAGGAGGATATGGAGAGAGTAAGTTTCATAAGCTTTTGGTAGAAGAAGTGGCCCTAATTACAAGCTTTTGTTTTGGTGATTATATTCCGGCTTTGGGATGGTTAGATAAGGTGACAGGAAAGTTAAGTAAGATTGCTAAGAACATGGCAGAGTTTGATGCCTTCTATGAGGAGATCATAGAACAGCATCTTGACCCTGAGAGGGTCAAAACTGATCAAGAAGACTTGGTCGATTTGTTGCTTAAGCTACAGAATGAAGCAAACCTCACCAGAGCCCACATCAAGGCAGTCATCTCTGTAAGTTCATAATTTTCCTGTTCAATTTTTATAATAACATTAACAACAAGCTTTAGGAGGCGGCGGGGTGTCGCAGTAATAAGATGGGCATCATGAAGCTTAATTATCGGGGTTTGACGCCTTATTCTGCCAGTGGGAATAAAAAATTTTGCTGGCGAGTGTATGCATGTTTGCCTCCTACCTGTAACGTGTGGCTTCATCTGGGTATCATGCCTAGGGTTAGTCTCTTCTCAGGTTGAGCCGGATAATTAGAAGACGGTAATGCCCGTTACTCAGAAAAAGAAAAAGAAAATTAACAACAAGCTTTGGTTCTGATATCATGTAAAATAGACATTCTAACGGTTTTATTACGAAATAGGACATGTTTATTGCCGGAACAGAAACATCGTCCACGATACTTAATTGGGCTATGACGGAGTTGATGAGAAACCAGGAAGCGATGAGGAAAGCTCAAGACGAAGTTAGAAATTTCGCAAGAAGCAAAGGGAGAGTTGAAGAAACTGATATCCAGCAATTAAGCTATCTGAAATGCATAATAAAGGAGACAATGAGATTGCATGCTCCAGTTCCTTTGCTCCTCCCAAGGGTGACAACAAACCATGTCGAGATTAATGGGTACGATATAGCCCCAAAAACCCGGATAATCATCAATGCATGGGCAATCGGAAGGGATCCCAAAATCTGGGAGAACCCAGATGAGTTTCTGCCTGAGAGGTTTCTAAATAATTCTGTTGATATCAAGGGCCACGACTTCGAGCTGATCCCATTCGGAGCAGGCAGAAGAGTCTGTCCTGCTATGAATTTTGGACTAGCAACGATAGAGATTGCTCTTGCTAGTCTGTTGTACTCGTTCGATTGGAAGTTGCCCCTCGGGATTAGCAAAGATGAGATTGATGTATTAGAAGCTCCTGGTCTCGTTTTGAACAAGAAGCATGATCTTTACCTTGTGGCAACTAAATATGCTCTCTAGGTTATGTACTGCATAACAATCATAGTGCAAATTAATAATGTCTATAACTTTTGTATAATAGATGAATGTATATTTTGCAGTATTTCTTGTAACTAAATATAGTGAGATGTCCAGATGATTGTCACAGATAAAATATTTACTTTTAGAGTAATGATGGTGCACCCAAGTTTCAATAACCAGCCAAGTTCACGGTTGATTTAGTGGTGCTGGTCGGTGGCGGATGCTTTGCATGAGACCTTCTCCAAGATTGACATCATTGTAAAGGTCAGCGTACTCATTGTCATTTTGGGCGGCGATCCTACCCGACTGCCGCCTCCACCAAGGCCATGTTGGTTCTTGGAGATTCCACCATAATCGTCATCTCCATAGTCTAGCAAAAGATTCTTAGATATAACGGTTATACCATGTCATTCTGTGTAACGGCCTAAAAACAATCTATTTAGAATATTTTTAGAAAAATTTTCAACATTAAAGTTATAGATTTTGACGAGATCTATAACTTTCGTGTTCAAAATTTTTTCAAAAAATACTTTTAAAAAAAATATATTTTGAGACTCCAAATTCTAACGTGTTTGAAGCGGGTTTAAAAATAGTTTTAAAATTCGTTAAATTTGTTAAACTTTGGAGCTCTAAAATATATATTTGGAAGTATTTTTTTGAAAAATTTTGAACATGAAAGTTGTAGATCTTATCACAATCTATAATTTTTATTTAGAAAGTTTTTTCAAAAAATGATTGTAAAATCTGTTTTTTATTTAAACACGAGGAAGATATATTCTGACGTGGCGTAAACGTTTCATTGTAGAATTTTACTAGTCCAACTGCTCTTCTCCCATGGAATCCATACCAAATGCTCTCAACAGTTTCCACTGCTGAATTCCTGAATCAACAAAAAAAGGGGTTAATCATGCAAATGACCGCTAATTGTGCAAAATTCTAATCCAAAAGACCACTATAGCTATAAAGAAATCTTATTTAGAAAAATGGTTCTGTAGCCATAAAGAAGACCATGAACATCACCAAATACAAAGCTACTTAGCTCAAAAAAAAAAAAAAGGAACTGCTGAACTTCTGGGTTAATAAATCTACAATAAAGGTATCGTATTTCGAGAAAAAGACTCCACAGAGATTATAAAAGAAACTTAAAGGAATAATCCATACAGATGATCATTAGTTTAGTAACAATATAAAGCCAAAAAAAAAAAATCATAATAGGATTATTAAATCAAAAGTTCACCATTGACTGAGTGAGCAATCATAACAGACACCTTATCTAGAATAAGTTTCACATAAGTAAGCAATTACTTAGTATCTTAAGAAAATCAACGAAGTTTAATTATAAATTACTAAATCCGCACGAATGAAACCAAAGCCGCATCCAAAATATCACATTTACCCAAATTTTACAGATGACATCTACAACTGTAAGGGTTTTTTTTTAAGAGAAAAATCTGAAGTGGGTGCAATTGTCCCCCGCAAAGTAATTCATTCAAACTAAAACTTCAAAATATAAAATATGAGCCAAGATGGTTCCAACAGTATAAGATAAATAACATGAAAAAGTAAAACAAACACCAAAAAATTATAATACTTACATTACCAATTTATCAATGATAACCTTCTTTCTGCATCCAGCTTTCATAGACCAAAGAATAATATTATCCTTAATCAACTTTTTGAAATAGTGGTTGGTGATATTGTCATTAATCAATTTTTTGTAAGAGCGGTCGGTGTCTAGCAGTTTGTCGAACATTATGTTATTTCTCTCCTGCCAAATGATCCACCAGGATGCAGCAATGAACATATCTCATCCAGTTCTTATCTCATTCTTAAATGTAACTCTTTCAGCATGAAGTCCACAACTGAACTCAGTTGCACAGGTATGCGATCAATATGCAGTCTATACATTATTCAAGACCATAATGACGTAAGGAGTCTACATGTTAAGAATAAAAGTAAGTAATCAATATTTTCATCTTCTTCACCACAAAGTGTATAATAATTTGGACTCCTCCATCCTCTTTTTCTAAGATTCCCACATGTTAAGACTTTGTTCTTCAAAACCAACCATACGAAAATTTTGACCTTATCCGGTGAAGTTAAATGCAAACTCACATCTTAAACCCCCCCCCCCCCCCCATCATTAAGAAATCTATAAAAACTTCTTAATGTGAATTTACCACTACTCTCCCACTTCCATGTAATGGTATCTCGTTCTGTCTGTGAGGCATACTCCTTTTAGAGAAGATAAGATCTTGAGTGCTTCCCCGTTATAGTGGTCATTGTTATTCCGTGTGATGCTTATTTCCCAATTTGGTTTCCTTGCTACAGTAGCACTGCTATATCATCTCACATAACATTATGGAAGATTGCTGGACATAAAACTTTAAGAGGTCTATCAGATACCCAGGTATCATTCCAAAATTTGATCCATCTGCCATTCCTAACAGTGTTTGTGATGCTGCTCTAAAATGCTTCCTTATTTTCAACACATTTTTCCAAAATGGCGGGACGTTATGTGGAATTGAGTGCACGTGCAGTAGAACCCTTCTTCTATAAATATCTGAAATGATAAGTTCTTTCAAAGTTGACTTATTATCATCAAACAACCTCCAAATCCATCTACCAAGCAGCGGAATTTTGAAATATCTGAGATCTTTGACCCTAAGGCCTCCATGCATTCGGTGCTTGCATTTTCTTGGTTCCATCCAGCTAAGCACAATCCTCCACTAATCTCCTTGCTGTCTTTCCACAAAAAGCCCTCCGTTGTCACACAGTAAGGTTTGGCCGAACTAAACTCGATCAAACCCGCTGTGCAAACGACTCTGCAAGGCGCACGGGCCTAATTGAATGATCGGAAGTTACACAAAGGAGTTTTAATGCGGAGTTACAAAACTTAAGAGTCTTCAGGAGTTACAAATTTTAAGGGACAGCACTAACTCCTCTTTAATGTCTCTTAATTAATAACCTTTGAAATTCTTGTAACTGTCCAAGGGACATGTATATATAGACTGCCTTGTAGAGAGTATAGGCACATCTCACTTTTCTTCATTCAAGTAAAGCGGACTTCCCCACCAAATCTCTCTCTCGTTCTTGTCTAGAGTCAGGCTGAATTTAGACCATTCGTGGTCTAGGTGCCGCGCGGGTCACTAGGAATTTCTAGCACCGTGACACCGTAGAGTATCCACTCGTTCGATAAACCATATAGGTGCCCAGAAACATGAAAGATGATAAATTGGTATATGTGTTAGGATCGAATTGACAAGAACTAGACGCCTGACAATAGAGAGGAGCTTGCTCATCCATCCTTTAATTCTTCTTTCAATAATTTGTAACAGATCCATCCAATCAGATTTTTCGAACTGCACTTTTAGCATTACAAATAGATGCTTTAATCCACTGAACCCATTTACATGGAAAACCTCTAGCCTCTAGAGTTTTAAATATAAAGGGCCAATCAATAGAATCATAAGCTTTTCGAAAATCAATCTTCAAAATAAAATAGTCATCAAAATCTTTGCGACTATAATATAACAGATGAGCAACTGTCTGCAAAATTGACATGTATAATCCTTCTTTTAATAAAAGCAGATGGCAATTCTAGCACCAGGTTATCAAGCAGCGGGGACAATCTATTTGCCAGCATTTTTTAACAGATCCTATGCATGCAATTAGTTAAAGTAATAGGTCTAAATCACAAATAACTTGAGGCCCACTCACTTTAGGGATCAGAGTTATATAAGAGTAGTCTAGAGCATCAAAGGATAGGCCACCCTAATTAAAAGCTATAACAACATTAGACATCTCTAACTGTAAGTAAACTATACAATTCTACCACTGAGTTCATGAATCCAACAAACTGAAGCAAATCTCATCCAACAGTTGATCATACCAAGATCATGCAAGAAAATACGTAGACGCTCGATCGTTCTCTATTTCTCTCTTCGTCCTCGACTTCGTACCATAGATCTGGACTTTCTTGCATAGTCGAGGGCTCGCTGTCGGTAAGGATTTCTCACATTCTTCGATTTCTTCTCTCACGACTTTCAATTTCTTTTCTCACTGCTTTCATTTCTGTTTAAAATCTAAGGCGGAGGCTGCAACCCTAGCTGAATTAATTGGAAAAAAATTTTAAATTCTTGCGTAAGACCAGGTCTAGTATTTGATTACTCGAAATTGTTGTTTTGGCCCACGTTAAGATTTATGTAACCCCTCGAGTTGTTCTTGTTCTTGTATTGTTGTTCATGTTATTATTGTTCTTGCTGCTACTTTGTGCTAGTAGTGTTGTTATTCCTGGTGGTTGTTCTTGGTGCTAGTACTAATGGTGTTGCTGCTCTTCTTATTGGTGGTTTTGCTAACATTGTTGCTAACATTGCTAGTAGTGCTGGTGGAAGGCAATGGTAGAACTGCCACGTCAGTGACTAAACGGGCTCAGACAGTAGAAACTAACGACAATGATATTGTAGACGATTTGGAAGTTCAAAATCATTCGGTTGAAAGTTGAGATTGAAAGTTGTGTATGATTTGATGATTCAAAAGACTAATTCCACGGAAAATTTTAAATATAAAATAGATATCAGTTTCTTCTCCAACTATTTAAATTTTTCTTAAACATTTCTAAATGAATATATTGAGACTCCAAAGCTTCCGTAATTAACAAAGATTTCAGAATTTTTAAGTACCTATTTAGAAATCTTTTGAAAGAAAATTTCATTATTAAAAGTCTAAAGCACATTAAAAAATTTTATTAAAATTCTTTAATATATTTAGCTTGATTTTGTAATTATCAAAAAAAATAAGGATTCATGAAGAACGGTACAAAGAGAGGAGTTGAAATGTCATCATCCGATACTACTTAAAGAATTTTCATGCTAGTGAGTTCTAAGCTATACGATATCATTATCTTTTAGATTATGACATTCTTCCTCAATTATTATCATATCTCAGAATTTTCTCTTGGACTTTCTGTCTCTCTCTACAGTGGAAGAGAAAATTACGTGTTAATTCTAGATTTTGCTAGAAATTCGAAAAAAAAAACATCGTTGTCATTGTTGGACTAACAGCAGAAAAGTCCAATCATAATTGGACTTATTTGAGGATGTTATATTCATTTGCTTGGCTAGGAATGTGAATTCTATCTAGATTGTGGAAATTTACATACACTTTTCAGATATTAACATAATTTCTTATAGATATTCCAAGTTATAAATATTTTGGACGAAATCAAGAAATATTTTGGAAACTCTAGCACAAAGCTTCTTTCCCTTTTTTGGTTAAAAAATCATGTCCTAAAAGTTTAAGCTAATGGTAAAAAAAATATCATATCCTTCATGCACAGAACTTTTTTTTACAAATACATTGATGATGCGCATATTTCTTATGAGGAGGTTTACTTTTTTTTTTTTTAAATAACAAGGCAAAACCTTTCCGTTATTCCAATCTTCGATGTTAGTAGAGATGCAGTTTTTTAATCACGATCTATCAGTTCGTATTGGGACAAGATCGCGGTAATGAAGTAAAATTTCAGTCTAGTGTGCGCTCCGAACTAGTACCATAGTCATATAAAGTAGTCGAACTCTACTAAAAACTCAAGCTGCTAGTAAAGACATTTAGTTTCTCGGCGTCAATGCCTAAGAAATCTAATTCCTTTTCAGATTCTCCTACTAGCACCAATTTGGATGTCTCCATTCTTATCATTGTTCGACAACAAATAAAAAACAGAGTCTCTTTCAAGGTATGCTAGAACTTCCAATATTTATAATCTCATAGGGGGGGTGTTGTTCCAGACTACATTACATATATTTTCTTGGCTTTGTTGCAGCTGATACTTCTAATTAATGGATTTCGCTCATATACTGGTACTTCTTGTTCTGCTGATAATATCATCTGTTGTGCTTATTAAGCACAAGAAGAATAAAAAAGGGATGGTACATAACCTTCATCCTAGTCCCACAAAGCTCCCTGTATTAGGACACTTGCATCTTTTAAGTGCACTACCTCCTCATATTTCTCTTCAGCTTCTATCCAAAAAGCACGGCCCTCTCATGTACCTACAACTTGGTGCTGTGCCCACAGTAGTGGTGTCGACCGCCAGCTTGGCGAAAGAGGTTTTGATGAGTCATGATCTTAGTTGTTGCGATAGGCCTTCTCTTGTTGCCTCAGATAGATATAGCTACGGACAGTTAGACGTTAGTTTCGCACCGTATGGGAAATACTGGAGAGACATGAGAAAAATCTACATACTTGAGCTCTTCAGCACTAAAAGGGTGCAATCATTTCGTTTCATAAGGGAGGAAGAGGTATCATTGATGCTGCAAACAGTATCAAAATCTTCAGCCTCGCAAGTTCCTGTAAATCTAAGCAAGGTTCTGGTGAATCTAGCAACTAATATTATATGCAGAGTTGCACTGGGGAAAAGCTTTCATGAAGGAGGATATGGAGAGAGTAAGTTTCATAAGATTTTTGTAGAACAACAGGCCCTCCTTACAAGCTTTTATTTTGGTGATTACTTTCCGTCTTTGGGATGGTTAGATAAGGTGACAGGAAAATTAAGTAAGATTGCCAGGAATTTGGCGGAGTTTGATGGATTCTTTGAGGAGATCATAGAACAACATCTGGACTCTGAGAGGGTTCAAACTGATCAGGAAGACTTGGTCGATTTGTTGCTTAAACTACGGAATGAAGCAAATCTTACTAGAGCCCACATCAAGGCACACATCTGTGTAAGTTCATAAATTTCATGTTTAGTTTTATAATAACATTAACAACAAGCTTTAGGAGGTGCGGAGTGTCACAATGGTAGGATGAGCCTCATGAAGCCTAATTATCTGGGTTTGACTTCTCATCCTGCCAATGGAAATAAACAATTTTGCTAGTGGGTGCACACACGTGCGCCTCCAACGTGCACTGTGTAGTTTTGTCCGGGTATTGTGCCCAGGGTTAGTCTCTTCCAGGCTTGAGCCAGGTAAAGGGAGACAGCAATGACATTTAAAAAAAAAAACAAAAACAAAAACAAAAGACATAAGCTTTGCCTCTGATGTCATGTAAATAAACAATATAACGGTTTTATTTATGAATTAGGACATGTTTATTGCTGGAACAGACACATCATCCACGATACTTAACTGGGCAATGACGGAGCTGATGAGAAACCAGGAAGCGATGAGAAAAGCTCAAGACGAGGTTAGAAATTTTGTGAGAAGCAAAGAGAAAGTTGAAGAAAATGATATCCAGCAGCTAAACTATTTGAAATGCATAATAAAGGAGACAATGAGATTGCATGCTCCGCTCCCTTTGCTCCTCCCAAGGGTGACAAGAAGCCATGTCGAGATTAACGGGTACGATATACCTCCAAAAACCCGAATAATCATCAATGTATGGGCAATTGGAAGGGACCCCAAAATTTGGGAGAATCCAGATGAGTTTCTGCCTGAGAGGTTTCTAAATAGTTATGTTGATATCAAGGGCCATGACTTCGAGCTGATCCCATTTGGGGCTGGAAGAAGAGTATGTCCAGCTATGAACTTCGGAATAGCGACGGTGGAGATTGCTCTTGCTAGTCTGCTATACTCGTTCGATTGGAAGTTGCCCCTTGGGATTAGCAAAGATGAGATTGATGTATCAGAAGCTCCTGGTCTCGTTTTGGACAAGAAACATGATCTTTACCTTGTGGCAACTAATTATGCTCTCCAGTAGAGATTTCGAGTGTTACTATAAATTTCTGTACTGTATGCTAAACATAGTGCAACTTAATAATGTCTATAACTTTTGTATAATAGATGAATATATATTCTGCAGTATTTCTTGTAACTAAATGCAGTGATTTGTCCAGATGATTGTCACAGATAAAATATTTGCTTTTAGAGTAATGATGGTGCACCCACGTTTCACACAATAACCAGCCAAGTTCACTTTGAAATCATAGTTCATGTTTTACCAGCACAGATACATACATATAAACATAAATAATTGTATATATATATACAGAGAGAGAGAGAGAGAGAGAGAGAGAGAGAGAGAGGTTATTTTCAGGCCAATCTGAAAATAACTTCTCAGATCGAATTTTGGCCGTCGGATTGCTACAATCGACGGCTGAGATCACGTGCGTTTTTAAGGAGCAAAAGTAGCAAGCGTGAGTGTTCACATTTACTAAATATAATTATAGATAAGTAATTGTTATAATTGTTCACCATAAATATAGAATACCATAGGGTAAAATCACCAATAATTAGTATTCACACTTACTAAAAAATTTACGTGTTCTTCTAGTAAGATGTAATACTAATTATTGGTGCATATATATATATATATATATATATATATATATATATATATTATATATATATATATATATATATATATATATATATATATATATATATCTGTTGTGTGAGAGTGCTGCTAGCTACAGCGAAATTTGCTAATAAAAGTACAAACCAGCAAAATAGTTTTACAAGATTCTCCAGCAACAAACTCCTACAGTACAGGGTGGAGATTTTGAGGATTTTTTTTCCCTATTTGTCAAACTTTTGGGAGTCATTTTGGTGCAACAAGCATTTTCCTATATATATTTCATTCAGCTTTGAAAATTCTATATTATACTATAGCATCAGCATTTAAAATTAATTATATCTTTTCTGTAGTCGTATAGTAGATCCCCTTTATTAATATGTAATGAATAAATTAAATAGTTTAATAATAAATTTAAATAAAATTAAAAATATAAAATAATATCCAAAAAAACAATTTTTAATCTATGTACATTTATATAAAATTAGGTGATGAAAGTCGTTATGCTATATGGCATTTTGAATAATTTTTGGTGTGCCATGTGGCATTCACTCTTATTCTAAACAAGCCACGTGGCATTTGTATTAATTGATAAAAATTTATAAAATTATGTAATTTATTGAAGAATAAGAAATGTCTAATATTATAAATAAATACTTAATTAAAATAATAATTTATAAAAATTATCTAAATACAATATAAAATTTAGTACAAAAGTAATTATATTATATATTATTATATTATTATATTTTTTAAATAAAACTTTAACATTTACAAAAATTTTAAATCATATATATATACTATTTAACGTCAATTCTTGAATAATTTTGTGTATTAGATTTGACATTTCTTCTTACTCTAATAACACATTACTATATAATCTATAATATATATATATATATATATATATATATATATATATATATATATATATATATATATATATATATATATATATATATATATAATTAAAATATAAAAAATTTAAAAACTAAAATTTTTAATATTATTATTTATATATATAATTATATCTATGACTTATAACCGACCGAATATCGTACGGGTGCAAAACTAATATTATACTAATATATGTGATGGTGCAAAACTAGTTCATCGTATTTCGTCTTGAAAACTCCAAAATTAGGTTTGGGGTAACTATTAATTAGCCCCCTCTTGATGCTAATTAAATTCGTTGTACCCCCTCCTATCACACTCATCAGATCAGCCCTGTTTTGAAATTTTATTTTTCTGGAACAAAGACACCATTTTGTACGTTTATGTTTCACAATCCAAAATACCTATTTCGAAATATTATTTGAAATAATTTTTAATATTAAAGTTGTAGATCTCGATGAGATTATACAGTTCTTATGTTGAAAATATTTCAAAAAATAATTCTATGTGGATATTTGGGGCTTTAAAAGTCAAATATAAAATTATTTGATTTTTATAAATTTTTTGGTATTTTTAACACTCCAAAATTTTATTTAGAAATATTTTTTAAAAGAAAATTTAATATAAAAGTCATAAATTGGATGAAATTTAAAATTTTTATGTTAAAATTTTTTTTAAAAAAAGTACTTCGTAATATATATTTTTGGACGTCAAAATTACAATGTTTATGAGAGGTATTTTCGACTATTTAATTCAAAAAAGGGGTTGATGTGTGTGAAATTTCCCTATTAGGTTTTTCGGAAGCGATAGTAAAATATTTTCGCTCCGCGATTACCTCGTCACTTCCTAGTTTCCTAGAAACACACTCGCTCCTCCGATCACCGCAACCGGCGGCGATAAAAGCAGCTCACAGGCGCTGTCCCCAGCCATGGAAGACGGCGGAGTGCCGCTGCCGCCGCGTGACGCGAGCACGAGCGTTGAGGCGACCAACGCCTACGCCGGGATGTCCATCGACGACTGCACCGACCGGATCCGCAAGAGCCTCCAGCGTACGAACCATTTGAAATAAACCATTCCATCGTCAATCCAGCTTTTCAACCTCAATGGTCTTTTGTTAATTTATATTTCAGTTCTTGATTTTTGCTGTTTTCCACCTCTGATTTTCTCAAAAGAAAAGAAATAAAGAAATCTTCTTTTGCAGATCCGACAGTGAAGTTCCTGATACAGCATATGGGGAAAGCAGGTTGTCCTGTCTGGCCGCGGTTGCTGGTGGCAGCTAAGTGCAAAGATCAGGGATTCGCCGGAGGTTATTCTAGCAAAAACGGAGTAAAAAAATGCATTTTGATAGCTTTATCTTCTTGTTTATTATTTTTTTTCTTGTCTGTCAAAAGTACCTAATCTGTCCATGAATTTTCTTCAAATGAGCGTGCTGCCCCAGCACTTACAACAGTGTATTTGATTCCCCTTCAATGTTTTAAATTTTGTGATGTTTTTTTAAGATAAATGTCTATTTTCCCACACATGACGCTACTAATTTGATGTGACAACTATTAGAAAGATATATTTATTTTTGTTTATTTTTATTATATTCTCTTTTATTATTCATGATATTATGTAGTTTCATTCAGTGTTGTTAAAGGCGCGCCAAGGCGCGCCTTGCCGTGCGCCTAGGCTCGCCACATGAATCTGCGCCCGTCAAGAACAAGGCAAGGCCCCCGTTCACTAGGCGCAGCCTTATCGCGCCTAGGCGCGCCTTGCTGCGCCTAGTGAACAAGCCCCATTTATAAACTATGTGAGTCCAATTAAACTATCAGAACTTACTGTTCAGTCCATATGAGAGCTCCTTGCTCACTACAGTGGGCTAAATAGGAAAAAAAATTCCTAACTTTTTTCACAAACAACACGCCTGCTGGATTGGAAGAGGACGGCGAAGGCTGGAGACGAGCTAATTTTTCATAATGAACATGTTCATCATGTGAACATCTCCAAACAAGCTAGCTATTCATCATTTTTCACACTTTGAGACTTTGAGTCAACATGTTCATGTGATGTAACTATATGCTTTTCTAATATGGCTTGTCCAGAATTTATCAACAAACTAACTTCCGCAAAATTTATAGGTAATTAGCAAGTTATACATATGTTAAGAGCTAAGAGTCTTAAGAATGATGTAAGAAATTTATCTGTGTATTTTGATGTGTGTAAGATCTTTGTTAATAGGCTTGTTCTGATCTTTTCTATGATAATTTTGGTTTAAATTTGTATTTTTTGTGGAGATATTTATATCTAAGGAAACAGCGCGTCTTGCGTTAATAAGGCCCGCACCGCGCCTTGCACCTTACGCCTAGGCTCCGGGGCCACCCTTACGCCTTGGTGCGCCTTGCGCCTAAGCGCCTTTAACAACATTGGTTTCATTTCTGATTAAGAAAAGACAGATTAGTTCCGAGACTATATTCTCAGTGTTTTATAGTTAGTTTCTTTTATAATCATTAAATACACATCCTCTGTACTGCAAACTCGAAACGGTGACTGTCTTATTAGAGAATTACACATGAAGTGTATTTTGAGCTTGTATGGTGAGTCAACTTCAATTAGTTGCAAGATTTGGCATAACCAGAAAAAGGGGTGTTATACCAAAACCACGTGGCAGTGGTTGGTGTGGCCCTTTAGGCTATAAATATGCCCCACACCACCTGTTTAGGCAATATGGGGCTTTAGGTCCAAGACAAGATTGTGGTTCGGCTTGGTTCCTCCATACCTATCCGAACGTAACTTCTCTTTATATTGTCAATAATTGTTGTATTGATGATGCTTATGATTATCTTTAGGAGGAATCGAATGAGGGTGCTGATGCTCGAACTCGGCTTGTTGCATCCAAAACTAGTGTCTTAGCCTCTTGCACACATGCTTTTGCACTTGACGCTTATGGATATTGACAAACTGTTTCTAGCTCTAGAAGTATAAGAACTTCGACTTCTTCAGTTCCAGAAGTAGAAAACTTAAAACAAGTGTTACAAATAAGTATTTTTGGGTTATGTTCTTTTTAACTGCTATTTCAGTTTTTTATTCTGTAGGTTTGATGTATGTGACCTTAGTAACACGTAAAGTTAGCTATAATATGATTTTTTTTTTTTTTTGGAATACTGCTCTTTTAACATCACGGTTTGTTTTATTTTATCTCAGATTCAAATTTGTTGCAATCATATGACTTATCAAGACGAGATAAACCAAGTCTTGATTCATGAATTGATCCATGCTTATGATGATTGTCGGGCAAAGAACATTGACTGGAAAAATTGTGCTCATCATGCTTGTTCAGAGGTATTATGGTTCTTGCAATATGCTTGTACAGTTTTACTTTGATACGGTAGTAAGAAATATGTATTTCCATTACACATCTTGAACAAGTTACATTATCTAGGAGAACAACTTATCAGTTTTCAGAAGCAGTATTGGATCACTTCATCCCATTTAGCTTCTACTTCTAATGTTTATTTCTTCGTCCAGATTCGTGCTAACCATCTTAGTGGTGATTGCCATTACAAACGGGAATTGCTTCGTGGGTTTATGAAAATTCGAGGTCATGAACAAGTAAGATTAACTGTATTCCTGAGAATAAATCTGTCTTATCTATCTTGTATTTGTTGCATAGTTACTGGTTGTTTTGAATTAAAGTGCCTATGATTCATGTCATAGACACTTCACATTTGTTTTTGTCATATTTCTATGCTTACTATCTGAAAATGATTATTATCATCTGAGAAACTCTAGGCATGTTCTTTCTTAAAGGCCGAGTTGCGTCATAGTTCTATGCTTGCAGCTTGCTATCTTTGAAGAGCCTCCATCAACTTGAATTACTATACGAAATTTGATGACCCTTCGGAGGCTTATGACCAATGATGTATACTCAATCGGTCATGAAGTCATCAATCCTAAGTTACCATATAAAATAGCATCTTTAGAAATTTTGAAGATGACTCTCGTCCATTGCTGTGTGTATCATAATATGCAAAAATTGTTGGATCGCAAGGTTCATCACCTATTTTGCATTGATTGTGCTTTTCTATTTTGTGGTGTGATTGTAAGTGGAGTTATAGGAAAAGATGCATCTTGATTAGGATAATATGTAGTGGGTTTTTTGTTTGTGGGGTTTGCTTGAATGGCCTAGCATGTCGAGCTCCAGATGGGCTGGTTTGTGCTTTTTGTAGAAACAAAATAAAAAATAAAGAATGGCATGCCTGCTTGTGAAGGCCGCGACTCGTACCAAGCTAGTAGGCCTCAGATGTGCCAAACTGGGCCAAGATGTGGCTACATGCCCAAATTGGTATCTGTAATGGTTGAGATGAGATGGTATAGATGCATTTAGTATTTCATGGTGAAAACTTTTTGCGTTTAAGACATTACTATTGCAATCATAGATGCTACGCACCATTTGGGACGTATAGGTACTTGCAAGCCAAATTGGTAGCATTTCACATAACCCATGAAAATGAAGCCAAGTGGTCCAAGATAATATGAACTTCTACACTCGTCCACCTAATAATATTTGACAAGTTTATAACTAAAATTATTATAAGATAAATTAAAACTGTTAACTATACTTAAAGAGTAATTTATAAAATTGTTAAATTACTAAATTTAGTTTTTGAAAGATAATTCCAGCAGATAATAGATACTAAATATAAAAAGAAACTTACAAAAGAATAATATATTTTCCTACAATCAATGAGCAATGAGCACAATATTTGATACACGAACAACCTAATATAGGATACAAAACGGTCTGTAGAGCAGTAAGCACAATCAATATAACAAAATAATCCGGAACAACTTCGACCTAAAAGATAGAGTTCGGAACTTTAGGTTTTAAGTTTCTAACTGACCAAGACTAAGGTTGGGTTGAAAGAGTGACACGCACCAATGATGGACATCATGGACTTAACTAATCAAAGGACCAAGGAACATAACTGATGGGCTTCTTCAACTAGCACAAATCAACCCACCTTTGCAGAAATTCATGTCAATCCGGTTTGCACGGGTTTATCATGTTCCACCGGTTCAACCTGTTCATACCTGGCTCATATCCATTCCGGTTTAAGGGGTCCAACCGGACCGGACCAAGGGCCGCTTCCCAGTTGAACCGGCCGGTCTGGTCCGGTTTTGATAATCATGCTTTTTGACAGTACTTGCCCCACTAAATAATAGGTACTAAAGTATCTTGGCTTTTTGACTCTATCTAGATGGCTAGTAAAGCCAATTCAGGCATGTCTCATCAACAACTTCTATGACAATATTACATAACTTCATGTAGTAACTAATGTGCTAGCTCAAACACCGGCAAACTTTCTCCAGTTTTTCACCATCTAATAGGAGCTGGAATTGGTAGAACTTCCTTTCAACTATCTTTTATTTATTGGTGGGTATATTTGGACATAACTGCGAGGGACTGGATGTTTAAAAATGTTCATCGACTTCGATATTCAATTTTACGTAGACAGCCTAATATATATATATATATATATATATATATAGAGAGAGAGAGAGAGAGAGAGAGAGAGAGAGAGAGAGTACTGGATGTTATTGGTCAAATCTCTCTTTCTGGAAAGGCAACAAATCTTGTCCAATTGTTAGTAGATAGACAATGTGTTGCATATACCAAATCGCCTTCTCCTTAATTATGTTAAGAAGTGTTCCAGATGCTCTTTAGTTGAAAGGATACAGTGGCCCCCAAAACTCAAAGTTATTTAACATCCTTTTTTTTGTTTGTTTCATTTTTATAAACTCTCCCTTGTATATTTTTATGATCTTGGTACTTGAAACTTTCTTTTCTCTTTGAACAATCGAAAGGAATGCGTGAGAAGGCGAGCTCTGAAGTCTGTGAAAATTAATCCTCATTGCTCAGAGGCTGCTGCGAAGAATGCTATCGACGCCGTTTGGGATGTTTGTTACAATGACACCTATCCCTTTGACAGAGCCCCTTGAGCAAATATTTTAGCAGCCGAAATTTTGATTTTGTCGGCGATGAAAGTTTGCTCAAATTATGAAAGCAAAGGAAGAAATTGTTCTTATTTAAATGCACTCTGCAAAAGCCTTTCTCAGAATCTGCTATATCCTTGGGATAGTCCAGATGTGGATATTAATAGCTTTTATATCTTGTTGAGATATTAATTTCATTTTTAAACGACGGATGATCGTCTCTCATAATCCCGCTAGTAACGTCCATCGATTTATTACTTTTCATATGTTCTGCCTTGGTCATATCTGAATTCGATACAATGCGGTTTTTGTTTCTACTAGTATACCAAGATGGTCCCTGAGTTATAAAACACTACCAGGTTTGGTTCTGTTTTATAATATGTATTATTTTATAATTGAAAGTTAAAGCTTCCACAATAAAGTCCTGCATTTTTATGATTATTAATTGATTAAGTATTAATTAGTAAGTAAATACTTATTAGGAATTAGAGTTGATGACTTTTAAAACTCCTAAATTTTCTCTGGTTATGAAATGTGCCTGTTGTTCGGGTCAGGTAAATTGGTATTATTTTTATTTGCTTTAATTTCTCTATCCAAAATAAAAATTATTGTCTTGGCTTATTTTTTTCAATATTTATCTTTAATTAAGTGTATTTGCTAATGGCCGTCTAAATTCTCTAGCTTTATAAGATATTATTTTTATCCTTTACACGGTCATCGTGATAAATTCATCTTTAATTTATTATTTCAAATCAATACCTTTTTCTCTCTCAACCATAGAGATTATTCCCTCTCTATCTACCCCTCTCTCTCTCTCTCTCTCTTCATCTTCAATCACGCTATCTCCAGCTTCGTAAGGTATTATCACTACCTTTTGTGCCACCACGGTGATAAAATTGCAACTAGTTTAAAACAATTAGTGATAATTTTTATGTTTAATTAGTTTTATTGCCGGTGGTTATTTTTTATATAGATATCGTAGATGTGCTATATTTTATTTTAGCATACTAGCATACTCTGATAGATATATATATATATATATATATATATATATTCTGCAAGTTATAGTTTCGTATGCTCTGAGTCGCTGACTACTCTAACTTCAGTTGGAGCCACCTAGTCAAAACGGAGAACCTTGCTTGAAGAATAGAATTCAGTTGTATAATCACTTAGACTGAGTAGAAGTCAGCTCAGCCTTCCATGGATGCATAGGTACCGAAAGGGAAGTTGCGTATTAGCCCTGTTTTCGATAAGCAGACAAATCGGTCCCTAAAATAGAAAGATTGATATACAATTAGCCCACACTGAAACATTGCTTATCTGACCAGATCAAATAATACATGGTAAGCGGTATAGACCGGATGAAAACAGGACCGAACTAAAAACAGATCGGTTCCTTAAATCCGTTCATTTTAATTACATTTAAAAATCAATACTATAAATACATGATATTAAAATTATATAATACACAAAAATATATAATAATTTCTCATACAAGAAATTATAACAACACGAAAAAGTCTTAAGGTCAGTCCCGTTTTTAACCGGTCCAGACTGACCTGATCGAAGGCCGGAAATGTTCGTTGGTCCAAATGGGGACGGACATTTTCAGGTCCCAGCCGGAAAAGAAACACTGTTATCTCAACATATTCTATAAAAATCTGTAATAAAACAAGCCTATTTAAATTCTTATGAATTTAAAAAAAAATAAAAGATTATTTGCCGGCGAAAGGAACCATTAGCTTATAGCAAGATCAGATTTCATTTCAGCTTAATTTCTTGGTTTTAGGAGCGGAGATTGCTGTCTCCCTAAAAGCCGAAGGGCAAAGATCGCTTACTCCACAGCTTTCGCAGCGAGGCCTGAGAGGTGTGCAAATGTTCTGCCCAAACCAGACCTGAAATGAATCAAGATCACCAACATTATCAAGAAGTTAAACCACTATGCATCTAAGCCATACAGCGACGATTCTTACTAATAGCGGATTAATTGCAACCCATTCATCCTTTGGCAACCATGCTTCTAAAGATACTCTAGTTTCCTCAGGTGATCGTGTTTTCTTGCAAAACAAGAAAATGAAAAATGTAAAAAAAAATCATTTCATTGCAATAGGTTTTTTCACCAATGGCGACGAAAGCATTGCTTAGGCGATAAAATCAAATCTTACCTGTCTTGTTGTACCTGGTCGAGATACCCAGCCAAGACGATTGCATATACGATGCACATGAGTGTCTACACATATCCCTTGAACATCATTCCATGCAAGCTGCATTACCTAATTTATGGACACAAGGCTTAGGAGAAAGTTTAAATATTCATATTTGGGGTAGTGGAAGATTAATATTTAATACCAAGTGCGCCATTTTTGGGCCTACTCCTTCAAGTGCCAGCAGACCAGCCAAAGAATTTGGTATATCCCCTCCATATTTTTCAAGACAAATTTCAGCAACTTTCTTCATGTACTTGGCCTTTCTAGAGTAAAATCCAACCTATAATCGAATAATTTTCAGACTTCCAAGAAAATCATCGGAACAAAATAAACCTAAAGTTGGTTCAAATAGATGATCAAGATAAATCAGGAGAAACTGATTTTCACCAGTAATTTGTAGACATTTTTAAACCTTTCAAAAGGTCTCTTGGAGAAGTCCTATATACAACTAGAACATATGATCTTAAAAAGTAGTATACTGTTTACCAAGTCAGTGTCCATGTTTCTTACTTAGTACTTAGTAGTTAGTAGTCAACTCCATCACTGTAATTGTAGTCATTAGAAATTCACCTAAGTTTCTAATCAATCTTTGTCTTCGCTGTCGATCTGACAATGTCTCATCCCAATCAAACAACCTTGCTTATGCTAACACTAACTCCTACTAATTTGACTTTTACCTTGTGTCATATTCAAGATTTTCTAGCCACATGGTTTTGCTACCAAGAAGAGTGCGGGAAAGTTGAATGTGGATGCAATCGAATGATTAGTTGCCATGCAGCTTATTAATAGAAGTGAAAACCCAGAATATTGGAATTTGGGTCACTAATGCTTCAAATCTCAACTATCTTGCTTACTAAGTCCACGAAGCTTAACATCTAAAATGATCACAAGATAAATTGGTTATCAGCTAGTAACACAAAGTTATTGTTCAAAAATAGGGAAAGAAGTTTTTATATCGTCATCTATGTATTAATTTCTTAAACTAGTATGCCAATAGAGTGTTACTTTTATGTATTTAACATACTTTACACTTAATTCCAGAAAAAAGTATCTGCGGACATAAATTTGTTACAAGGATGGAATCTAAAAAGTACAAGCGAATGTAAATATTTTTACTAGTTCTATGCTAAGAAATACCGGGAAAATCAGGCTCGCGATGGTTGCTTCATCAGCTTTGGTGATGGCGTCAGCTTCTAATAAGCCTTTCTGTAACAAACGTTGTGCTGCACCTAAAATTAATAATAATCCATAAATAACCAAACATTGTCCAGAAGCCTCAGGCCCGTCATTAGCGAAAAAACGTGAAACTACAAATATTAGTTACAAAATTGCTTTAAAGGTGCACCGAAAGAAGTTTTAGTCAAACTTGCCACGTGTCACTGAGGATTTCGTCTGGCTTGACAATAAAGTAGATACAAGAATTGCAAACCTCCTTTCCTGATACAAGAACAAGAAACATGAGGTCACCCAAAAATATTTTTCATGTTAAATTTCAATAGTAGCTAGCCTTAACTACTAACGGTCCTTCTATGATGAAAAATTTAGCTAGATTTTCCCTGTTCTGCACTGATAAGAAAATGATTTGATGGCCTACAAACTGCCACTTCAAAAAGAGAAAAGAACTGAGTCCAGCACTCCAAGTGCACCTATACTCTCTTTAGTATCAGTCACAAGAAAAATTGCTGACATGGACGCTTAGACAACAATCAGCCAGTAACGCTTTTTATCTTTGGAGATAATTTGAGTTTATCTATCTTACTTTCAATAGCACTTTGACCACAAACTTTCAAGTTTCGTGTAGTCTGCTAGAATTTAATATGTTACATGCCGCCTTTTTTCTTAAAGTTTTATGTTATATATCATCTTGATATGGAATGAAGAACCACAACAGTATCAACAAAATAAGCTTCGGATTAGCTCATGTAGTCACTTATATCGATGAGAACAAGAGATGGGAATTCGTATAGAAATGAGAAGGATATGAAAATTGGAACAAATAAGAACACTCATAAAAACTAAGTAATCAAATGCTTGTCCTCAGTCAAGTTATATATTACAACATATTTATCTTTTCTTACGAAATCATCTCCTATCCTAAGGAAAAAGATGAAAGGTTATGGCTCATACCGAGTTTGCTGATAAAATAGAAATTCCAAATGTTACCCAACTATTAAGCAAAGTTAAGGAGAGAGTACAAATATAAGAGGTATAAAATACATTCTGATAAGAGCAGTCTGACAGTATAGAGATAACCTACCTACTCTAGACAAAGCATTGTCTAGGAGTCAACCACGAGCCAACAATAATCAGTAAGTACTAAGAGTACGTAAAATTGGAAGAAACCCATATACTCTCATTATCAATGCTCACTCAAGCACACATTTTTGTAATCTTCGTGGAGGTTTACGAAAGTCGAGATCTACTCTAAGACACAGAACTTCCTTCTATATAGCTAATCTAGCTCACTAGTAGGACATTTTCCTCCTAGCTTTGTTAGGATTCGAACCCACACCACTGTTCTGGGAGGAGTAAGCTCTTACCAATGTACTATTGTGCTGCTGGGTTCACCCCAAAGGGAAACCCAATGATTGTTTCAAGTTTCTTTTTTTTAGAGAAACGTGCATTACTCTCATCTACTAGGGAGGAGACAACCCTAAGCCTATCAACCACGCGAAGTCCTCGTCGCACGTAAGAGGGCGCACGTGCGCGTAACCGTCAGCGCTCGAACAAATATCCCTCAAACTAACAGCATGAGGGTTCAAAACTGGGGGGTAGGGTTCCAGAGCCCATCCACTGTAACACCTTGCCGCCCCCAATGTTTGTTTCTTAAAAAAAAGACAATTGTTTCAAGTTACTCCGAGATGCAAAGCATATTATGATATCTTAGAAGTAGATTTCAGAATTGTCAACACAATTGTTTACCTTTGGAGGTAGACTATCACCAGCTTTTTCAGATTCAATAGAGTCCACTGTGGCACCTCCAGAAAATCTCATTTTTCTAATACGTTCAAGTACTAATTCCCAATTCAGTGGTGGTTCCTCTGAAACAAAATTTCAGATCGACAATTAGCACTGTCATACTACTGTCTGTTAAATAAATCAACTCTTGAGACAGAAACCTCCAAAAAGGCTGCAGACATTTAAATGATGTAGTAAAAAAAGCAAGAAAGAAGAAACTTGGTCTTACTAGGAGAAATCACCTTATTCTGCGTGAGCTCTTCTATGTCCATTATAACCTGAACCTTCAAAAATCAGCTTATGACAGACATAAAACTACTATTTACTTTAGTGACAAATAAGAGATTGTAAAATAGATAAATAGAGTAAAACATATTTATAGTAATTCAGGGAAAAAGGAGTGTAGCTACAGTTTTACTTTGTGACATATTTTTTGCAGACATAAGTATAATATAATTACAAAGAAATTTTTCTCACACCCTAATTGGAAAACCAAATGCTCCAAGCCTCTTGATATGTTTCAAATGAATCTTAAGTCCCCAATTTTTATACGCTACGCTCCTTGAAACTTTCACACAATGCAACTATAGATAACTTTTGATAAATTATACTTCCTCTGAATTATAATTCCTTTATTATTTGAAGACTATAACATAGAAAGAAATATGCTTCCATGTCTGGAAAGTATATTGTGCGAGCAAATTGTTAAGCAGATTAAACGGACACTCATCAAGAGGCATGAGACAAATAATAAATATAGAAAAAGAGAATAATCAATGAGAGATTGTATAAACGTTCTTTGTCAGTAAAAAGTACAACTAATTTCCAAAATCTGAATGAAATTGGAAATGTGAGGTAATGTCAAAGCAAAAACGTGAATTTAAAAAAAAAGAAAAAAAAAAAAAAAAAAAATCATACTTCGTCATTTGGAACCTTTCTTTCGGGCATTCTTGTTTCAGTAGTAACCATCTTTTCCACAGTTTTCCTCCTCTTTCTATTACGAATCCTAGGCTCAAGTGCATCACCCTCCTTCTGAGCAACTGTATAACCACAACAACCCACAAAGCTTATCTCCAAACCAATAATAAACACACAATTTGTTCCTTTAAAGACAAATTTACCTAGAATTTGATCTGATTCTAGAGAAGATTGGGCTGAAAGAGATCTCGCAGCGAGCCTAGTGAGAGGCATCGTCGAGCATCTGCCCCTTCTGAGGATTCGAATATATGAAGCGAACGGAGCGACGAGAGCGTGCCGATTGAAGGCAACAACGAAGCGCATTTGGAGTCGAGGACTTGATGATCATCTAGTAGATGATACTAGATGATATTAGATGGCGGGTAAATTGCCGTGGCCCTGTGGTTAGTAGCTCTACTAGATGATATTAGATGGCGGGTAAATTGCCGTGGCCTTGTGGTTAGTAGTTAGCGGTTGGAGAGTAAGTTTTCATCCAATAATTTAGGTGCTTCTTGTTTATGAAAATAATACAGACCCTATAAGTTTTCATCTCAAATGAGTAATTCTGTAGAGTTACAGTGAGGACTATCTGAGATTTTATATTTGTAATGTCAAAAAATACCTATAATTAGAAAGTTATGCCGGAGCGTAATTCAGAAATTTGGCATGTCCATACAATATTATGTAAAACTAGATTCCCATTAATTCTAAAATTTTTGCCCCCACATTTTAAAAATTAAAAAAAAAATAACAAGTCAGATAACACATGAAAAAGACTTTCAATGTGTTATCCCTCCTCTTTCCCCCTCTCTTATTCTTCCAATTTTGTCATATGTGAAGTTCTATTATTGAGTGGATATGATGAATATGACCCTATTTCAAAGCTTCTAGCTAAGTTAGTGTGCTTGGATGAATCATTATTAAATGGATAATCTTATTTTGTTCCCAGCTAGCTTAATCTTCTGCTCTGGTTTTGAAATATCTGATATAGTTAGATGATTAAGAACCAAAATCATGAATCATAAGTTACAAAATTTGCTATGTTTGTTCTCTTCTAGTGGGAGTTCTCATGATCTGTACTCAACTTTAAAAGTGAAGAAAGTTTTTAATCTTTGTATTGACATGAAAAGAAAGAGAAAAAATAAAAAAGTAAAAAAAAGGAGTATTATAATCCTATAAAATATGGTGGATGTCTACAAAAAAGGTTTTAGTATCCTGGACCTCTAGTAAAATTCAAGTATGATTAAGAAAAAGATCCCAAGTATTTGTACCTATAAAATCTGGTTAGACTGTCTTTTCGAAAGAAATTTTAGATTCTATGTGAACCTGTACAATCAGTTTTGGTAGCAGCTTATCATTAATACTCCATGTAACCTATGCCTTTAGTTTTTTGTTCTCTATCTCTGACTTGTTTGGGTCTTTCTTAAAATCTAGATTAAAGATTATAAAAGGCTTGACTCTAAATGGATTATTCTTGGATAGTGATTCTTTTATCAAGTATCTATCTTGCTATAGCTTACTCATATATTTCTATCCACAAAATTATTTTCGAAAATTTTTAGAAATGGATCTGGATTATTTGCTCAAATTTATAAATTTTTGAATTATATAAGCTTGATATTTCAATCAATGGGATGTAAGTACTCCATAATACTCCAGAGAGAACTAGTTAAAGTCTCAGGATGTCCAAAAGTGAGGAAGTTTATCTTGAACAAGAAGCATTATCTTAGTTTATTTCTTTTATCCGATTGTCTATAGTTAAGCGAAAAAAATAGAAACTTACTGGTAAAACCAAATGTCTGTTACATGAGATTAAAGTTTTGTCATTAAAAGTTTTGAGCGATAAAACTTCTTACTTTACCAAAAAAAAAAAGAAAAACAAAAAGGAAGACTTTCAATGAATGGTCTAACATTTGTTTATCATCCAAATGAAAACTTCAGTTGCCCACTTCTCAACCATTTGAGGCTATTTTTTTAAAAGAGTAATGCCGTATAGCTCTAATCCAACATGTCCAGAACAAATTTTGCTACCTTATTCTTGACTAGTTCAGGCATTCCCAAGAATATTAATAAAAAAAGAGTTTGTACACATCAGCACCAATAGGAAATTTTTTGAAATAGAATAGGATTGATTTACAAACACCGGAAAAGCAGGGACTAATGTGCAAACATGAAAAATAAGATAGCCTAAAATATTACATGAGAGCTTTAGTTAAATTTCTTTTGACTGCATAAACATGAAAAATAGCAACTATCGTTGACCACTAAACCAGGTCAGGTGTACAAACGTTCATGTGCGCCGTGTTTAAAAAAAAAAAAAAAAAAAAAAAAAAAAAAAAAAAAAGGCAAAGAGCATCAGCAATAATCTCAGATAATATAATGGCATTACAATTTACCATAAAATTGTAAAATAAAATATGTTCACGTAGTCAAATATATTACAATAGAGACTTTCACGACATGAGAACATTGAATTCCCATAACAGTTTATACAAATCTAAGAAAGTTGAAGATGTAAGCAAGAGTAGATTTCTTATAGGGGCGCCCATCCTTTTTCACAGTTCTGAAGAAGAATTTACTTTTCATTGTAGAAAAATTGAAAATGTGGTAACCTAAAAGCTCGTTGGTATTGTTACAACAACTATGTTACAAGTCATCATTGAAATGCATTTTCACCGTCACTAGTAATGCAACTGGAAAAGCGTTCTGGCGCCTGTACAAGCGACTCCCACCATTACAGTTCAAGATCTATATATTCTCCAGATTTTAAAGGCAGCCTGTTGAGGTGTGTCAATACATCCCTTTGAAAACTGGATTAGTCCTGCAAATGCTGGCTCCATGTTCTTCATATTCTGCCTTAGTGTGGCAAGCCTAGACAAAATAAGAATGAACACTATATAGGTCAGCTCATCTTGAGCATTCAAAAAATCTGACGAAGCTGAATACCATAAGACCAGTCGGACCCGGAACGGTTTTGCCATAATTCTAAGTCTTGAATCTCCATATTTTTGGAGGTTAATTCATAGTACATCTCCATAAATTCCCAGAGCATTTAGTGATGTCATATCAGTCCTAATGCAAATCATAGGCAAAACTCATAGATTGCACCTACTTCTCAGATTCTCCGATAACACTACCCTAACCCCCTCTCCCCTAATGAGAAACATAATTATAGTTATTATTCACTCATTATAACAACCTTAACTTATAGATGTTGCAAACAAAATACGTTGCAGAGATTAAATGTCCTTGAGCTTACATGTTCAAGTAAAGCTTATTCCAAAGCAATTAAGTACATGGTATTTCAATTAATAATAATTTAAGAAACAATAGGGAATGGATCATGTTCTCCTTTCTTTTTGTTCAGCTGCTTATAAACATGAAAATAAGCGAGTTCCATGTCTCTGAATCAATCATCCATATATATTTACCAAATAAAATGTCGAAAGTCCATTATTCCAGCTCAATATTGTAATGGTTTGAGAAAAAAAAATTCCAAACACCGCACTAAAAGATTGATTCATATATGGCAGAACATCTGAAATGCAAATCCAAAATTTCCAAATATTATACAAACTTGTTAGCTGCACAAGGTGCAAGGACGAGTTATTCTAAGACTTCCTAGACTCCTGGGTCTACAATTCAAAAGCATCGGTTTCATATACATAAGCAACTAAAACTGTGATAGTGCAGGCTGTTGAACCTCGATAGAAGACTAAATAAACTCGCAACTCTAAACAACTCAAAATTTTCATACCATCAAACAAAGGCATCTTTAGCTAACTAACTGCTGCTAGACTAGCAATTATTTTATATTTACAGTCAGAGAAGCCTACCGTATAGAACTCAGGTGTTGACGCTAACACAGATCCTCCGAACCACACAGCAAACCTTTGAATAGGATGGCTGACGACATTTACCTCCACAGGTTGAGACTGCATTAAACATTGTGCAGAATTATTTTTTTCAAGAGAAACAACAACAAAAAGTAAAAAGATAGATAATAGAAAGTTAAATCAAGACAGAACATCCAGAGCACCATGACAATGATGCTTACTTTTGCTTCACCACCAAGACGAGTATTTGATGCATCAATACGAGCATCTACTATTTTCTTCACATCCCGCTGCAACCTCTTGTGGAAGTTCTTGAACATGGTAGACCCTCCAGATAACACAATATTCTGTTAAGAGTTGGAACAGAAAGATATAAACTGGAAATATAAGAGCTGAAGCGGAGTTTGTGGTAATATGGCATCTTTTACCTTGTACAAAGCCCTCCTGGTGTCAATTGGTGACGACTGAATGCACTTATCAATCACAACTGGTAAAGGAGTAGTGAAGTCACTATTATAAATCTCAGGATGAAAGAAGACCTACATGGTCAATAATAATTTACGCAAATGTCAAAAGTAGAGAATGTATAACAATATTCTGAAGAATCAGACAGACAGCAAGCTGGCTGCATGACTAAATGCATTTGGTTCAATACAGTAGCGCAAATCATAGCCATGAGTAGGAAAAAGGTCCAGTAAAAATACGACACTTTAACTTCCTTTGCTCAGACATGGCTCCATACAGACAAGATACTGCGATCATTGATTTTTCCTGTTCGAGTTTCAAACATTTGTTTCAAGACATTGCATATCGAACTTTTTTTAATGGCCATATCCGTTTGGTTATACAGATTAGGTTAATTGGTAGGACATTACCATCAAACTTCGCGGCTAAATTTCGTAGCAGGCCCTTTCAATGCCAAGTAAAATATATAATGACACAAGCATGATGCAGGTAGCTCTATACGTATGAAACTTGTATTAAGATATTTCAATCAGCCTCCCTCTGTTGCAAACACATAGTAACGAGGAAGCAAGCTATGAATGAATATATATAACCAAAACAAACCAAACACAGTCTGAGTGATGAAATATATTTATAACGCTAAAACTTATTATTCTTAGAAGTCAGTTAGTCATTGCTATATCTAGCTGATTTTCTTTTAGTTCACTCAAGCAAGGTGTTCACGTTACATTACTATATTCTTCATTGCTTAAATTTTCAACCGTTCTTTATATGAGATACCATGCACTAACATAGAACCAACATAGAAATTCCTTATGGACAACTCACCATCAGGTATACAAGCGACCTCTCTTGAGCAATTAAATGTATCATCTACAAGTCTAGTACAGAAATTAGGACTACATGCTCAAAAAAAGGCCTTATCAAATTCATACTTGAATTAAGCCCCTCTATGACAAGGTGTTACTTAAACAAGCTAGTATAACTGATGATACTACAAAAATATCATACCCGATCATATAAAGAAGGACACAATTTTTCAAGCTCAAAAACAAAAAATCTCTAAAACAAAAGGAGAAAACTTGTTAACTCAATGGATACCTCAGGTCCAAGAAACCGTTCATAACCAATATCACATGAATAAGGCGCCCCAGTCTTTGGTTTAATACCATTCCACTGCTTAATGTACTTAGCAGGTTCTTTATCATGTTTATTAAACTCCTGCATATTAGGAACACTATTATTAGGGATATACTGTTGTAGAGAGGATAAACATGCTAATCTCCATCTGCAGTTAAAGGAAATAATTAGCTAGGGCTGAAAGAAAATAAAATAAAATAAATAAATAAATAACCTAAGAAAAGTTCGTTATACATGATACAAGCTTCCAATAGTTCAAATAACAACAGCAAAAGCTACTACCAAAAATAGAAAAAAATTACACTATCAAACTAGGCAGGGTACAAGGGTGTGTGCAGATCATGTATCAACTATGATAGCATGGCATAGGTCTCCCATAAGGCCATTAAAGGCAACAGTTTCTATATCTGTAAACTTACGACCATTCCATTATGTTGGCTCACATCTTTACTAATGGATAAGTAGGTACCCTCACCTCCAAGACATACTCCGCATTTTACAGTGGTCATTCTACCAATATACACCCATTCTCAAGTTTGCTTGCCTAAAACTCTTACAGGGTTCTAGAAGTGTATTTGATGATAAAATATTGTCTATCGCCTTTCTAGAAGCATAGATGGAAATGCATATCAACATTTATTCATTAAGTCATTAGGGTGTAAAGTGAACTTCTTTTAGCTGCCTTCATAACCCTCAATATGCCACAAATATTGCAAATCCACCTAAAGGGAATATCATCAATGAAACTAATACGAAGAGAAATGACATGACATGCCGTTGATACAAGGATGAAATAAACATGAAAAAACATGTAGACTAGTCAATTCCTGATGTTGCGCTGGTCCTCTTTATTCAGTATTAAGACAGCTCACACCAGATTACCTTGACAATATCAGAACACGTATAACAAAACGTCTCCTTCACCTTCCTAGCTACATCCAAAGATTCTTCTGGTGGTATATGCTCTCCCCTTTCCTATACAAAATGTCAATTATATCACTAATAATGCAACTAAGAGGCAAAGATGCAATTAAGTTAAAAATGAAAAATTAAGTCACAAAAACAGTGATAAGACACAGTGAAGGAAGCATCACAAGATTACTACTTAACTTTGCGATTATGAATGCAAACACCAATGATGTTTAGTATCTAAACCTTAATGTAGGTAAGTGCCATTTAGAGTGCTTTGAAGTCTGGCTAAAACATTTCACTTTCAAAGCAAGTAAATAAAGAAAGCAAAACTAATTATCTACTCTTTCTTTGGCTTAAAATTTAATCAGTATCATAGTAATCTGTCTCTTTAGAATGATCTTCTGGCCTATATAACACTGCAAAACTTTACATGTTATTCTGTTCCAAAAATGCTATCTCATTTTTTGAATCGAGTTAAAAGTTACACTAAAAATAAATATGATAGTTCGTAAGGGTCAAAACTAATTTCAGAGTAGTCTTCCTTCAAGATATGTGCATAGCATGCGACTATAACGTGTATGAATAATATAGTATGACCTCTATGGTTTTGCATTTCACTAAAGGGCTGTTTACTTTGGAAAAAGTGGAGCAAGTGAGGCAAGTGAGTGGAAGGAAAGTGGTAGAAAAGTACGTTTGACTTTTATTGTTTAATTGGAAAATGAGAAGAAATTGTGAATAAGATAATTTAAATATATAATAAAAATAATATTTTTATATTACTAAATATTAATATATATAGTTAAAATATGAATATATTATTAAAAAATTAACAACTTAATAATAGTATATTTTTAATATTATATAATAATAATCTTATATTAATGTAATATATAAATAGAGTATTAATATATAAATATATAACTAAAAATATAATATAGTATGAAAGGTCCATTAATTTTATATATATATATATATACATACTTAATTTATTGCGATTATTATTATTAGCAGTAATATATTAATAAATATAACATATATTGTTATGTATACATTTATTAATATATTAATAAATATATTATGTATTAATAGTTACTAAGTATTAATAATAATTTAATATATTAATAATATAACATATATATTAATTTTGTTATATATAGACTTAAAATATTAATATAATATTTAAAGACTAATAATTTAAATAGTATATTTTTATTATTAATAAAATTATCTTATTAATATAATAATTATTATTAGTAATATTTTATAATATCCTACTACGTTTATTTTGTATATATTGACTTTCCCCACTTCTCTCCAAATTAGAGAGAAGTGGGGAAGGTAAAAATCCTATACAAAATAATAGTAAATGGAAAGTGAGAAAAGTCACTTTTTTCCACTTTCTTTTTTAAGTAAATAAAGAAAGTGGAAAAAGTGAGGAAAGTGACTTAACCACTTTCTCCACTTTCCTCAAATATAAACAGCCCCTAAGGGCTTGTACACTTACCTGAGAAGTGAAGAAAGTGGGGTAAGTGGGAAACGCACTTGCCTCACTTGCTTCACTTTTTCTGTTTACTTGAAAAAAAAAAAAAAAAGTTGGAGAAAATCACTTTCTCCGCTTTCCATTTACTATTCATTTCAATGCATTTTTCACTTTCTCCACTTCTATTCAAATTGAAAAGAAGTGGGAAAAGTCATAATTGCATACAATTTTATATAATATCAATAATAGTAATATATATTAATTTATTGTTAAAATAAATTATTTATAATAAATTATATTGGTATATTATTAAAATAATAATAGAATAATAATATATTAATATATAATTAAATAATAATAACAAATATAATATATCATTAATATTATTAATAATCAAGTATACTAATAATATAATAATAAAATAAAAAATACATAATATATTAAAATAACATTAATAATAATAAATATATATTATTATATCTATAAAATAGATAATAATAATAAGAAAATATATTGTTAATCATATATTTTAATATTAATAATAATAACAATATTATTATTATTATATAATAATACAAATATACTATTACTAAATTAATTATTTAAATATTATATTAATATTTTAATTTATATATTTTAATAATATTAATATATATTATATATTATTAATATATTTAATTATTAATAATATATAATTATTATTTATATTATATTTTAAATCTATTTCATCACAGTTTCTACCGACTTTCTACTTACAAGTAAATAAAGAAATTCAAATCTACTTTTCACCACTTTCCACTCTCCCACTTCTCTCACACTTTCCTCTTATCCACTTGCCTCACTTGCCCCACTTTCTCCGAAGTAAACGGCCCCTAAGAATTGACCTTAATCTCGGTGGTAGCTGCGGCTGTTTCTCTTCTATTACCCAACAAGCTGAATATCACTAGGCAATTCCTCCGCCCTACTGTTCAAGTGTGTAGCCTACTCTTGCATAATGTAGATTTTTTTTTTCATCTATATAACATACTATTTTCATATAAACAACACAAACGTATGACTATCAGCAAAATTAGATCATGAAGGAATCTGTCAAGGTTTACGTATTAAGGAAGAATATAGACATTCATGTCATAGACCAACCAATACTTCCTTTTCACAAAATATGGACAACAATAAAGATCATATAAACAATTCCTCCGCCCTACTGTTCAAGTGTGTAGCCTACTCTTGCATAATGTAGCTTTTTTTTCATCTATATAACATACTATTTTCATTTAAACAACACAAACATATGACTATCAGCAAAATTAGATCATGAAGGAATCTGTCAAGGTTTATGTATTAAGGAAGAATATAGACATTCATGTCATAGACCAACCAATACTTCCTTTTCACAAAATATGGACAACAATAAAGATCATGTTCATTTTCACTAAACACAACATCAACATTCAAGATGTTTATTAAGAAAATTATACCTTCAAAAGTTGTCGAACAAACAG
Organism: Xerophyta viscosa; assembly: GCA_002076135.1. Taxonomy (NCBI): domain Eukaryota; kingdom Viridiplantae; phylum Streptophyta; class Magnoliopsida; order Pandanales; family Velloziaceae; genus Xerophyta; species Xerophyta viscosa. The sequence continues at coordinate 500,269 of MJHO01000031.1, forward strand.
GGTAACATCCTTCCCTGCGATGGGAATGGATTTAATGCTACTCCCAATCACGTAACCATCTACAACCGGCACAACATGCGTAGCCCCATCTCCAGCATCAACTACCACGCCTGTCATTTCACACTGAAAAAGTATTGCTCAAGTTCACAGGGAAGAGAGAGATTGCATCGACTAAAAGTCATTGTGGTGATGTGATCCGAAGCACTTTGCCAGAGTTACATGAATTACGAAGTTCATTGGCCAATGATAAAAAGGATGTTTGGAATTCCACATCAGCAGTTGCATGTCAGACGATTGTACCAGAAATTGCATGCTTAAAGCTTACTGGTTAACATTAACAAATATAAATTGTTAAAGCACCCACAGAGTATACCAAATACCATTACTATCTGCCTTTTCAGCAAAACGAGCATTTTCTAATAAACAGTTTCACAAAAGTGATTACAGGAAACCAATGCTCAGGCCAAAGGCAAAAAACGATGCATTTGTCACATCGAGAAGACATCTAATTTCCATTTCTTTTCTAATAATTAACCAACTTGGTACATGCACATGCCTTTATAAACCCTATGAAAGGCTCAGTTTAATGCACAATGTGACTCAAGCAGATAAATACTCTATCTCAAAAACATTCGTGTGAATTAGTGACAAAAAAGCATTATTATGTAAATGACTGGTTGCAGTGTTGCACAAACCAACCTTCGTAGTAGTGTAGCCAGCAGCAAGGGCAAGGACTGGTTGGACTGCTATATAAAGGCCAGGGACATTAAATGTCTCAAACATGATTTCTCCTGTGTATTCACGATTTTCAGGTGCAGTAAGGGGACTCTCAGTCAGAAGAAAATAATGGTCCTCAGGGTCACAACGCAAATAATTAAAAATACACTGCTGCCAAAATCTTTCCATTGCATCCCAGTTATCCACCTGTAAGACAGCGTTTTCAAAGTAAAGGGAAATTACAAGGACTGAACAAATATGTTTTGTTTAACCAATATAGAGATGATACCTGACCATGATGAATAGGGTAACTAAGATTGTAAGCACTACTTGATCGAGACTTTGCAAGAGCCTCCTCACCAATGAAGAAATCGAGATCAGCCATGACACCTGCATTATGCTGTGCTAACCAATTCCCCTTACTAGAACTCCTTGGTTGATTTAGGAAAGATTCATTGACGGCCACTACAGTAGGAAGTATAAAGGAAGGCTCAACATTGCCAGCAAATCCGATCTTCGTATACCTAAGATGTGAAACATCAACCATAACTAATACAGATATGGAAACAGGATAATAGAAACACCTTAGATGGTTTTTTAAACTGTTTAAGAATACTAAAACATAACATATCAGTACAAACACAGGCCTCTATGCAGTCACTGAAAATATGGGTAGTCGGATCTCGATTCAGAACAGTATGTCAAGCTTATAGAGTGACCACCCCAATTTGCTTACTGCAGGTAGTGTACAATGGACGATTAGATCTGTTAAAACAATTTAAACACCTGAAAAAACAAACCCAGCTGGGCTACCCAAAACCTCCTGGACTTTAAACTTTCATAAATCATTCACACCAGTAACAACAGGGAAAAAAAAAGAGTAGCCTGCACAAAAAGGACGCCAAAGCATGTTCTTCGCCAGATTACTAGATAATAAATCACTTTGAAATGCACTGCATAACTACTACCATCTGCAGCCAAAACTCAAAAGATCCAGCACTGTAGATTAGCAAAATAACTGCAGAACTGCAATCTAGACGTACACCACAAAATTATTAGCCACAGGCATAACGAAGAAGCAAACGACTCGAAAAGAGATTACCCTAACGACTTACTAATCCCTTTCAGAATTCACATCAGGAAATCAGTAAAACCAATTATATAGGAAGGAATTCAGAACCTTGATGATTATCTAAGAATGACGAAATTTGTCCTTAGGAGGAAGAAGGTTGACCAGAGATTCAAGAGGTTTTACGCAATTATCAGCTCGGCAAATAAAAACGACCAAGATATGACTTAAAAATCCAAACCCCTGAAACTGATCAACAACAGAAGTGAACAGCTCAACTTCTAGGGTGCCTTACTCAAACATCAAAAGGCAATGGGACAAACAAATAACCAAAACAACTGATCTATCGCTGTAATTGACAGACGGCACTGCAGCATTTCCCTCTAATCAGGCATCATAAACGTTCACAACCAACATCTTGATATTTTCATTTAAATACTTAAGCATCACAAGCACTAAACATGATCACTAACTAGTAAATATACGCAGAAGCTGACTGGCTCACAACTTAGCGGATAACATTTCTATCTAGTTAAAAAGAAATACATACACTGTAAATAGATCAACTAACAACATCTGCATAACTCCATTCTCCAACCAAAGATCACTACGAAAAACAAATTGTGTTCAGTAGGTTGGGTTCATTGCCTTGCAAAATTCCCATGGAAATCAATCCCTGGATTTCAGTTACCATGGATTAAATTCCTAGGAATGTGACATTCCCATGTTGGGTTGTTTTTCTTAATTGCTTAAATTACTGTGAATCCTGCATATATAAGGGTAATCTTGGTATGTATAAAGTAATATATATACCCCGATCGGAAAGTAACATTGCCGTAATTTGGATTCCCACCAACGTGGGAATGTTGCAGCCATGGGAATGCCGCATTCTCACGTTTTTGACAAACCAAAATTGGGAATATCTGATTCCCACAAGTTCCCTGGAATTCTGTCAAGATAACTCCAACCAGAGAATCTGTCTAAACATGGTAGTTCCTGGCAGCACCACACGTTTCTTTCTAAGCCAACATTACCTTCTACAAACAATCCACTGATAAAATCTGCAGCAGCACTGTCAATGCGCGACTATAATGACATATCATAGTACCACAATTTTTTAAATCTGCCTAACAACGACGATCCAGAGCTAATCAATCATCACAAGCACTCGAAAAAAAAAAAAAAAAATCAACGAGCAACTCAAAGACCCGTACCCTGTGCCATTGTCAACAACGACCGCGGGACGAGAGGTTGCATCCATGGAAGGAAGAACAGTAGAAATATCTAAATACAAACAAGGTCTCAGAACCGCCGCCGTCCAGATCCCAGTGAATCCAAAGAGCATCCGCTCATGTTACAACGGCGGCGGGCGGCGGTGGGTGGCGCTCGGCAGCGGTGCTGCGACTCCTCCCCACCCACCGCAAAGCCGACCGACCGCACGGCGCGAGCGAATTGGTCGGAAGTGGAGATTGAGCGTATTTGTTGATGTGGCTTGAACTGAATTCGATTTGGATTTTGATGGGGGTGACTTTTAAGAGAGATTCTTGGATTAGCGGAGAATGCACGTCGGTAGGGTGGTAGTGGAGGTGAAAACAATTGCCGGACTTGTTTAAAAAATCTAAAATTAAAAAATAAATAAATAAATAACTAGATCGCCAATGTAAACGATGACTCGGTAAGTTGTGGGACAAAGTGACAACCGGACGAGATGGTAACCCCAATTAATGGTATAGTCACAACACTGTTAGATTGGCTAAATATCCTATTTGGTACCCAAATTGTACCTAAATTTACCTTTCATATCTCGAGTTGTATACGCTCATCGGAACATACCCAGATAGAATATATGACGGCGTCGTTAACTCTTGCTGACGTCAACACGACGTAATAAAGCAGATTTTTTGCCCGTTAACATTAACACTGTAAAAATAACTATTTAAAAATATTTTTTGAAAAAAAATTTGAATATGATAATTGTACATTTTGATGAGATCAACAATTTATGTTTAAAATTTTTCAAAAACGCCTTGAAATATGTATTTTGAGGAGCGTAAGTGTTAACAAATTTCATAATCGACTTATTAATCCGGTGAAAGTGAAACATCAAAACACCTATTTCTATGTATTTTTTGAAAAAAAATTTAAACATAAAAATTGTAAATCTCATCAATATCTACATTTTTTATATTCAATTTTTTTTCCAAAAAATGCATCTATAGGTGTTATGAGACTCCAAAATTTATAGGTTTAAATTTTTACCTATTTCCTTTGATACCTCAAAACACCTACATAAAAGCAATTGTTTGAGAAATGTTGAATCTGAAAGTTGTTGATTTTAATGAAATCTACAATTTTTATGCATAAATTTTTTTTCAAAAAATGTTTGGAAATAGGTGTTTTGATGCTTCAAATTTTACCAAGTTAATATGTCAATTTTGAAATTCGTTAACACTTGAAAACCTCAAAACACATATTTCGAAATATATTTTGAAAAAATTTTGAACATAAAAATTATAGATCTCATCAAAATCTACAACTTTTATACTCAAAATTTGTTAAAAAATATTTTCAGATAGGTGTTTTTAGAGTGTTAATGTTAACGGACAAAAAAATCTACTTTGCCACGTCATACTGATGTCAGCAAAAGTTATCGGCGCCGTCACGTATTCTGTCTGAGGCATGTTCCAAGGAGCGTATACAACTCGAGGTATGAAAAACGAATTTAGATGCAGCTCGGGGTACCAAATAGAAAATTTAGCCCTGTTAGATTAATATTGAGAGTGAGTGACGCCCGCTCTTACGATAGGTGACCGGCTCGTCGACAGTCACGATGAGTCTCTTCTCGATTAGAGTAGGGAATGCAGTCATTCAGAGATAGTGTCATGCCATAAAAAAAAAAAAAGACTAACTATTGTAATATTTGTTTGTTAATTAGTTAATTATTTTTATTTTTTTTTTGTTTTGTTTATGTTGCTTCAAGGGAATGCTGTGATGACCAACGGCAGTTGAAAGGAGGCTAATGATGGAGTTTGTAAAGCACACAAACTTGTACATTCTCTTCTAACAGTTAGGCGGAACGGGGTGAAATAATTTTTTTTTCTATTTGGATTTATCTTTTAATTCTGAACTTTTATTAAGTATTTCCATCATTTCTTTAAGAACAAATTATTTCAAATAAAATAGATGATATCTTTTTTTTTATTATTTTATATCAATTTATTGTTTTCTAACGCTTATTTTTAATTGATCAACTATATATGTTAAATTGTTATTAACTAAAGAAATTAGTGGTTGAGTTGACTTCGCCTACTCCTGTACACCGATAGTGCTCGATCATCATCGCGACTACACGTCGGTCCATCTCATTACATAGAAGGTCCAATAATAGCGGTCATGGACTTATCCAACCAGCAACTGCCACCTCATGTGTATCCAGCGTGGCAAAAATCTTTCGGCTATTTCGGGGAATGCTGATCCAAAAAAATATATTGAGTTATTTTTTAAAACAATTTAATATATTTTAATAAAATATATATTTTTTCTAAAAAATATATTTTAGATTTCTATATTTTAACCGATTTCAAATAAAATTTTAATTTATTTTTAAATTCAAAGTGATATTTACAAATCTTTTTTAAAATTTTAAACATAACTAATAAATTTTATTAAATTTTATATTTTTTAATATTAACATTTTTTTAAAATAATTATATATATATTAATGGGCTTATATATGTTCAGTAAATGTAATATCGACATGAGGATCAAATTTCTATTTTGAGAGCGTGATCGAGTAAGCTTTTGGTCCCTACTAATTGTATTTAATGTAAATATGATCTTATGCTCGCATGTGTTTATTATATACAAGACATATGATAAAAAATAATTTGTAACTATTTATTTAAAAAATAATATAAAATTTATAAATTTAATGAGTTTAAATTTTATTCCAATTTTTTTTTTAAAATGAAAATATATATTTTAGGTACTAAAGTTTAACAAATTTAAAATAATTTAAAGCTGCTTTAAAATTATTAAATTTGGAGTTCTAAAATATTATTTAGAAATATATTTTTAGAAAATTATAAATTTTTCAAATTTAAATTTAAATTTAAAAATGGTTTTTATAATTAATTATAAAATATGTCTTATATGTAATAAAAATGTACCTAACAATGCCATAGTCTCTTGAGAACGACAGTGATTTTAATTAGTTTGAATTTCTAGAAGGGTATGAAATATTGTTGTTAAATTTTCGGCAGATGCGACGGAAACTCAAAAAGTAAACCAATTCGAACACGCCAGGTGAATATTTACAAAAAGCTTTACACGTGTCGTGTAGATATTCGTCTACAATCAAGCAGGGATATTGAAACGTGTCACATGTCGATTTGTCGGATCGGCTTCTTATTTTTTTTAAAAAAATACTATTCTTCAGGATCATTTTGATCATAAAAAAATCAAGACTGATGTGACGTTGTCCACATCAGCCCATCATTTATTATTTTTTGATATTAAATGTCTTAAAAATAAACATATTTAATGTGACTTTTTTTATAAGTGTAAAATAAATATTTTCAAAATATTGAGATGTGAGAATAAACATTTTTCAAATATTTTATTAAATACTTGAGCTGATGTGAACAACGCCACATCAGTCTTGATTTTTTCAGTGTCAAAATAACACTGAAGAATAGCATATCTCTTTTTTTAAAAGATAATTGCATATCAAATTTCGATTTCTCAAAAACAAAAATTACATATCACATCCCAAAATTTACGTCTTACATTCAAACTTTCGGAACGTTTTCACACTAATATGACGTACTTGCGCACACCCATAATACATATGTTAAAATTAATTAGAAATTATTTTTAAATTTATTATCTAAGAGTGATAGAATCACTATCATGAATAGTTATTATAAATTAATATCATGTATAGTTACTATAATTTACTTTCATTCAATAGTCATCAATATTGGTAGTTAGTATAGCTTACTCTAATTATTATTAAATAATTATTAATGCTAAATATAAGACACCACCAAATCTTCTCTCGTCTTTTAGTAATATACAATATGTACTAGAGGATGAAGCATCCGCAATATGTGAGCTAAATTACAAAGAAAAAAAAATGCCTATGCATCTAGGGCGAGAGGTTGGAACTTTTGTCTCAGATAGTGAAATATCGGATTCAAATTCAACAGACGGCGTCCATAGGAGTGTAAGATATTTATTTTCTCTGTATATCGTGGATAATAAAATGAATAGTCGAATCTTTCCAGATCGAAAAATTGTAACTATTCGGTTAGTAAAATATAAATCGGTATTTTTTATAGATTTTATCTGTTATGATTGTCGTATGAAATGCACTCGTTTTTCTACATCTATCTCACAAACAGAAAACAAAAAAATTTAATAGGTCATGAAAATAGTTTGCATTGTTCTCTATCTTCTTCGCTATATATTCTTAATTAACTTCGTTCTTCTTGGATTTTCAATCATTTCCATCCATGGATTTTTCTAAACTAATGATAAATTTTTATTTAATTTTTATTATATATAATATACTTATTTTTATCTCAATATTTGTATCAACATAAAATTTTTATCTATAAACTAATTTGTTACTTTGGTTAATTATTTTATGCTATATTTTATTTAATCTTATATATTTTATATTGTTTAAATTAGTTATACGAGTTTTAAAAATCTTATCAATTAATTAAAATAAAACATTATGTTTTTTTAAAATAAATACTATATAACATATCTATAATTATTTAAGATGCCATTTAAGGAACAACACATTTACAAGGTCTGTGCTAAAAATAACAATACAAAATAAAATTAATTAAATGCAAAAATTATAAAAAGAAAAGTTAAATTTGTAGTCAAATAAATACCGACTGAGAAATCGAAATATTAATGGATAAAAACAGAGTAAGAGAGAGAATAGCGATAGTGAGTGAAAAAAATAGACGATTTTATATATTACTAAGAAATATAAATTAGATAATATTATGATAATTATATATAAAATATAAATTATATTTTAATAATTAAATTATATATATATATATATATATATATATATATGCTATTAAGTCTAACTTTAGGCTTAAGTATTATCATATATGTTATTATTATTATTATTATTATTACAGATATATGTCGATTTCAATACAGCATGGGTATAGTGGTGGGTCGAGGAACTGTAGCGCACACTACTCAAAGCTCATGTTGCAGGAGCAGAGAGAGCAGCAGGGTAGCAGAGCTGCTGCTTTAATCAGCGAATTTAATGGATCTGTCCCTCTGCCATTGCCGGCGTAATCGCGCTGCATTCTTCGTATTTATTTCCTTCTTCTTCTTCTTCCACATTACCATCAAATCAAATCCAGTCTTCCTCTCCAATTAATTATTTGATTACCTCAACATTCCTCACTAGATCCACTGCTGCATTGCAATTTGCAATGCACTGATCCATCAAACGATCTATAATCTCTACAGAATGAATCCGTTGTGCTGCATTGCTCCAGTCTCCATCGATCGGGGCGGCGGGGATCGGACTAGCGGCGGCGCCCCGATGGTTACTCCGGTGAAGCCGAGACAACAACCAGCCTTCGAAACCACCAACAGAGCCATCTCCAGCAAGAACTTGCTATCATCATCCCAACCGCCGCAGCCAGTATTGCCGAATTCCGACGACTCCGATAATTCCGTACCGGCGGCGGATGGCGGCGGCACGGTGTCTGGGACTTTGTACAAGTGGGTGAACTACGGTAAAGGGTGGAGGTCTAGGTGGTTCGTTCTAGAAGATGGTGTATTGTCGTATTATAAGTTGCATGGGCCGGATAGGATTTCGGTGGGGCTGGAATGCGAGGTCGGCACTCGCGTTATCGGCGAGGAGTCGCTAAGGAGAGTGAGGAGAGCAGGCGGCTGGGCTGCTGCAGAGTAAACGGTGGAAGCCCTTTGGCGAGGTTCATTTGAAGGTTTAAATCCATTTCTTTGAGGTTTTGTGCTAATTGATTTGAAGTATATTTCCCAGAAATCATGCATGAATTGAACTATATCTATATGATGTTCTCAAAATTGAACTATCTGATGTTCAAAGGTAAATGATTTTTCGTGTTTGGTTTGAAGCGGTAATGAGATTGGGAATAAGAGACTTAGGCGGGATTCAGAATGGGAATAGATCATACATTTGTTGTGTTTGGCTCAATAAGGAATGGAAATTTACATAGATATTCACATTCATTACCATCCACGCTCATTAGCAAGGGGATGTGGCAAGGATTCCACCAAATTTCGTTATTGGTTGGAAATGAACTATTCTTATAATTAATCTCCAAACAAAATCAATCGGAATGGGCATTATGGTTCCCATTTTAGTTAAACGTGAACCAAACATCCTCTTTGAGTAATTTGATTGAATTGTATAGAGTATCATGGACATACATTCTATTTGCTTGAGATTTTGAGTAACAAAAATGCTAGAGATCCCAAAATTGTCAGAAAGTTCTTCCTGAAATAATGCATGAATCAAACTTTTTGTTGCTCAGAAGTAATACTATGTGATGTCCAAGTTTACTTTGGGTAACTTTTTGGTGAAATTATGGGAAACGTTTGGTAGCATTATTTTGAGCAGTTTGTTTGAAATATATGGTTATCATGTTTGAAATAGTTGCTGTATTGTAGGCATTTACAATTTGAGTTCTGTTCTATTTCTTTGAGATTTTGGGTAATATAAATGATAGAGCTCCCATACAAATGTCCCAAAGTTCTCCAAGAAATCATGCTTGAATTGAATATGCTACTAATATGTGACCTATTGACATTCAATCTTTTAGTTTTGAATAATTTGATTTGGAATGCATGAGCGTCATGGTCCGACGGCATTATGTTTGGTGTGTTAAGAAATCTAGAATTGTAATTTGTATAACTGGATGCTAGGTAATGCACTATTGTCTTCATTGTTGCTGGAAACTTTAGTTGTTCTTAACAAATTCGAGTTATATGATTCAGGAGTTTCTAGAAGTTGTTTTGGTAATTTATTTAAGCAAGTAACTTTTGTATGGTTTGCAATAAAAAGAAAAAAAATTTGAATATTATGCCTGACCATTAGAGCATTCCAATTATGTAATTCTTAGGATATTTTCATTTTGATGGTTTCTTATTCTATTGTATTATGTCACCGAATCAATATATGGATGTTATTCTATGCTCCATATTGTAGGCGATAAATCTTAAAATGTTTACTTTAACCTGGATTGTTAGCGAGTTTCTACCTTATATCAGCTGAATTTTCATGTTTTAACAGCACTGAGTCATCCTGATGTTAATTTCACTTTCAGCTTTGGTGTAAAGACTAAATAGAATGCCCTTCTTTCTTGAATTTCTTTTGGGAACCATTTGTTTGACTTTTTTGACTTCCTTATGTGATTGTGGTTGGACGGTTTTGACCTCCTTATGTAATTTTGGTTTTTATTATTTATGTGAGAACTGCATTATACATGCTTTCCTCAGATCGCATCTTCAGAAATCTGTTGATACTTATATCGTCTTTCCACATTCCTCGAGAGGCACCTTCACGATGCTCAAAGAGCATAATGGTGATCTATTCAGCATTAATGTGTTTTTCTCTAGTCTCTTTATGATGTCTTACATAATAAGATGAAAATGGGTGAAATTATATGAAAACACTGTTTAACAGTACTAGCCCCTTGAATTCATTTATAAACTATTCAGAGTAAGCTGTACTCCTTGAGGACTGACATTCATTCAACAGTTAGATGTGAATATCATGCATATATTGGAAGAGTATTTGACATTTGTAAATGACAAAATTTATCTGACATTTGTAGTATCATGCGACATGCATATATTTCCAACATCAATGTAATAATGGCAAATTTTACAAAACTATGTTAGTCACACATTACTTGTGGTTGATGGCAAAGTTTGTTTAGTTATGTTGTTTGAGAAATAATCTCAGATTAACCATATTTTGAAACTATTTTTCTACTTCAATGAGATGTCTGGTTGATACATGTTTGGCTGTTTTTGTTGATGTCTTGTGTACATATATCACCTATGGTGTATCGCTTCCAAATTTAATAATATGTAGTTGCTCTAGGTCTCTTCAATTCGTGCAAGCAAATCCGATGATAAAAGATTATATATATTTACTGGAACAAAGACTCTTCATTTGCGGTGTGATTCGAGAGAGGACCGCGCTGCCTGGATTGAAGCTTTGCTCTCTGCAAAAGATCTCTTTCCTCGTATGCTGACAAGTACCGAATTTGCACCTTCTGTGGATGCTACTGTTTCTACTGAGAAGCTAAGGGTAAGACTGCTACAGGAAGGTCTTAGTGAAACAACGGTGAAGGAATGTGAATCCATCATGCTGCATGAGTTTGTTGAGCTGCAAGATAAGTTGAAGTCCCTACAGCAAAGGCATATCCTCTTACTAGACACGCTAAGGCAGCTAGAGGTATCTGGTAGACTTCTCATTGTGAAATGTCACTTAACTTCTGAGTGTAGCCTAGTAGAAATTCTGATTCACCAATTGGATGCATTGCTGACTTCCTTAAGGTAGTAACTTTTTTACTTGGGAGGGACATTCTGATCATTAGCAATTTAGCATGCCCTCTTCCTATTTTCTTTTCAATCATGGCTACTCATGATATTTATGCTGGTGGGAGCTTATTTGTCATGTTGCTGCCAGTTTTTGGTATCAAGCTCCTATAATCACTTTTGTGTTTCAACAATTATGAACGAGAATTATTATTAAAACAAGGAGAGGATATGCACTTTTCAAAAAAAGGGAACTGTTGCACTGCTAATTGTTTAATCCTCAGTTTTAGTTCTTGTCATAGTGCATATCCACTAGCACCATCATTGTAGCTTACCTTAATAAAATGAAAAATGAATATAAAAAAGGGTAAACTTCTTATTAAGCTGTCATTTTATTTTACTATTCCATGTTGATAGTTGCCAAGTGGAGGCTGCTCTATCAGTCGCAGAGAAGATAAAACTAACGAGTGGTATATATTTCCTCCAGTTCGGTCAGAGTCAGGTAATGATGTCGAATGGATCAATGCTACGTGCAGTCACAATGTCAGAAATGGAAATGATGTTATGGAAGCATAGCACCATAGTGTAGTATGATCGGACTACTTAGCAAGTTGTGTTACACAGAATACCCAACTGTTGGAAATAGTGTCCCAGAGAAGATACCGAATCCTTCTAGACGTTATTTCATCTTGGTAGACTGGGCATATCAATCTTGATGAGGATCCCATACATTAAACGGCTTTTCTTTTAAATGATTTGACATTTTTTGTTTGCTGCTATGATGTTTTGTGATGTTATGAGGTGCTCAAATTTGAGTGTAATAGTGTAACCTTATCACGAATATATCTTTGCTTACAGACTGAGAAGGTTGAGCTGGAAACTACAGTTGTGGATGAAACGAAGGAGCGTGACGCACATGTTGGAAGGTTCAGCGGTTAGTATGCATTCTTCTTAAATCACGCAGTCTTCATCAACTTGAAGCTTTCTAAAAGTTTCACGGTCTACAAACTACTATTGAGTTTGTCATTTTGAAGTCTCAGCAGCTTTAGGTTTTTTCCCTTAGCTTTGTTTTGTTATCGTCATGCTTAACCTCTTTTTTTAGTTGATTACTCGTTCTATTAACTACATTTAACAACTTTGTTGTAGAATAATTGTTGTTAATGTTGTTGTACTGCATGAAGATTAACAAGCTCTAGCATTTTAGGAACACTTGTCCTCATATTTTCTTAACTGTTTAGAAGCACAAACCCTAGCTCAGCTGAAATGTTTTAAGCAAGAATGTAAAAAATTTTAAACGTTAACTGGAACATTAACAACGATTGAAATCCCACTTTCGATTTGACTTTTTCCCTATAATGGTATACTTTATGGATTAAAGAAAACTAATATCTTATGTCCAAAGTAGCAATTTGATAAGGTTATGCATGCTGAGCCAAGCTAGATGCTTCTGTTTGTTATATCTTGTTTGAACAACTTAACATTGAAGTCCTGCTTTTGGTATGAGCTTGTGGGTTAGATGGTGTTAGATTTCAAGCTCAATTACAGACGTATGTAGCATGAGCAACAATTTACGTAGAACTCTATACAAACAACTTGCTTATGTAGCACATTTTTCTGTAAATTTTCTGATTGCTTTAATATGTATATTGTTTTAAAAAAGAATTACTGAACCAAGGTAGTCAATCCTCTGTTTCCTTGTATCTTGATCGAGTTTGGAAAACTTGAAAACCTAAGTCTTGCTTTTGGTACGGGCATGTGGGGTTAGATAGATCTTTACATTTTCTTTTTTTTTTTTTTGAAATGAGGCGAAACCTTTCTGGTGCACCAACCCGCGATGTTACTGGGACACCGTTTTCTAACCACAATCCATCAGCACGCATTGGGCCGGGATTGTGGTCAGGAAGTAAAACCCCAGCCTGGTATACGTCCCGACGTATGAGTATGAGTAAGAATTTTACGATTAATTTTCTCTACTAAAGAACCACATATGTAACATATTTTCCCCTAAATTTACTCATTTCTTTCACATGATTATTATTTAAAAAAATGGAATAAAGAGATAAAGCAGATTCCAGTCGGTGCAGTGGAGCTTGGAGTCCGTCTTGATTTTGTGCAACTTTTTCGAGCCTGATTTGGCATTATGTGGCTGAAAGTAGTTTGATTTGTTATATTTATAATCTATTTAAGATTGTTTGATGTGCATAATGCTTAATTTATTTTCCTTGAATCCGCATGAGTCCGTTTACATTCATTAGCTTTCTTCCTTTGCGAACAATTTTTTCCCCGCTACTGAGGCTACTCCTGGTAGTTACGAGCAGAAAGCTTCTAGTCTTTAGTGGATACTGATGGCTTTTTTTGGGGTTCTACAGATTTCTATTCAGTAATATCAGAGGGCAGTGCATCTGTTTCTGATGTTGACAATGATAGCCAAGGAGGTGATGGAGAAACCGATGATGACGATGGTATATTCTTTGATACAAGGGATTTCTTATCTTCAGAGTCTCTAAGAAGTGCGTCTTATCGGAGTCGGGAAGATGCAGGAAATGACTGCATCGCTTTTGCATGCAGCAGTGTGCGTGAGCCTAACTTGGGAGTCAAAACCATTGAATATCCATATGTTGAAAGGAGGGACAAATTGCCTGAGCCAAAGGAAAAGGAAAAACCTGTTGGATTATGGTCAATAATAAAAGAAAACATTGGAAAAGATTTATCTGGAGTTTGTCTTCCTGTTTATTTCAATGAGCCACTTTCCTCCTTACAGAAGTGCTTTGAAGATCTGGAGTATTCCTACTTAGTTGATCGGGCATTAGAGTGGGGCAAACAGGTTTGCCTTGCCTGTCTCTTACCTAATGAAGATCCATCAAGCTTGTCTGATGATTATGCACATTATGATGTTCTCTTCCCTCTTAGATTCTTACATGTTTTCTTCCTTTTAGATTCTTCCTTTTACAATGTCCTCCTTTCCTTGCATGGATATAGTTTATTGTTTCTTGCTTAAATGTATTATTGTGCACTCCACCCTTATTAATCATGTTAACGGCTGTTCCTCGATTTGATTTGGGAGTGTTAGTGGTCATAGGTATGGCAGCAAAGATATCCACATAAGGCATATTAGTAAAAGTGAAGTCTCACATCATGAGACTTTCTAACTCTTGATCTATGCAGGGAAAATTCTTGCACATAGATCTACTTATTTGCCTTTGACTAACTGTAATAACAATTCACCCACTTTTAGCAATGCTTGACTGAAGCTGATGGTTATTTTGACATTCCTCCTTCTGCACTAGTGCCTTTTGTCTCCCATTTACGATTTTCTATAGATTTACAGTAAGATATGAAGCCTTAGAACTTACGTAATTCCTTTTTGGTGATATCTTAATTTCAATCTTGTAGTTTCTCAACTAGCTCAAATCTCAATAATCAATAACATGTGAAAATAGTAAGTTCTCGTTTAGCATTTTCACCAAAGAAGTTTTGGAATTAGAGTTATTTATTTGTATTTCTAGATTAAGTCCATGGCTCAAATTGTGTTAAAAAAAATATATTGTGGAACAAGTTAATCTTTCTCTAAGTCTATTATTTCAAATTTGAGGATTGGCCTTGTGGATCATGTAAATCTAGGAGGTTTAAGAGTGTCTTAACTATTTCAAAGCATGATCTTGTGAAGTGAGCAAATGGAAAAAAACGAACATAGGAACTCTCTCATTTATTTTTATGGCTCTATGGTCTATTCCTTTTGCTTGAGTAAAAACTTAACGTAATGGAGTTCGGTAATATGCAGGGAAACAGCTTAATGCGCATTCTGAATATTGCTGCATTTGCGGTATCTGGCTATGCTTCAACAGAAGGACGACAGTGCAAACCCTTTAACCCTCTTCTTGGAGAGACTTACGAGGCTGATTATCCAGATAAAGGCCTTCGTTTCTTCTCAGAGAAGGTTCGATTTTATTAATATGTCCTGATAATGCTATTATGATACTTGATTATTTTGGTTAAGCTTGCAAATAAGCTCTTCCAACAATGTTGCCTTGTTTGCTATCATTTATTAGAAGTGCACAATGCTGAACAGAAGCCGCAATTATTCATATTTCATAGCGAGCACAGCTACAATACACGAAGTTATTCCAGAATTAACCTCCAAGTTCCCTTTTTTTTTGGCTATAGTTCAGTTTTTGGTGCCATTGCTCACTTAATAAATTGAACCATGATAATTCGGGGTTAAACTTCTGGACCAAGTTTGTTGTTGAAAACATTTTTGTTAGCTAGGCCTTAGAAGTAACTTCTATTATTAAAAAAAGGAAGGAACTTCTAAGTTATTGTGCATATGTATACAACCGCCTGTCTTAGAAAAGCCCCACCAAAACTGCCTATTTTTGGTCCACAGGAGTTTGTTGCAGGGGAGAATTAAACCTCATTACTCTTCTGCGTGTGAAGTGTATTAATGATCAGGCTGCTAGTTTAACCAAAACTGCATTTTAGCTAAAGTTTTAACATATAAAAGCAAAGTTCAAAAGAAGGTTTCATGTTTTTAGGAGGACTCAGTTAGTCTCTTTAGGCCCAAACCTTTTCGTGTAAGCTCGAGTGAGATTTTGTCTGCTGCTGATAAATTTTTATATCTTCCAGCCTTTTATGTGATTCCATTGGCCAGCCTTTGATCTTATGGTTTCATTGTAGAAAGTAGAAACTTGGTCTCTGTATAATTTTTCGTTCTTCTGTCCGCTTTGAGCATAGTCATACATTGTGTTCTGCTGGAATAACTTGAAAATGATATAGACATCCAGTTCTTGTTTCCCCTACCTACTAGACTTAATAGTACTTCCCTTTCAGGTCAGTCACCATCCGATGATTGTTGCTTGCCACTGTGGGGGCAGAGGATGGAATTTCTGGGGTGATTCAAATCTGAAAGGCAAATTTTGGGGTCGATCAATACAACTTGACCCCATTGGTATCTTGACCTTACAGTTTGAAGATGGAGAGACATTCCAATGGAGTAAAGTCACCACTTCTATCTATAATATTATCATTGGCAAAATCTACTGCGACCATTATGGTACCATGCGCATAAAAGGGACTGGGCAGTACTCCTGCAAGCTCAAGTTCAAGGAACAATCCATTATTGATCGCAACCCTCATCAGGTAATCTCTAAGCAATCATTAGTTATGCCATCAATAGTTGTTATGTAGGAAGTAGTTTACCATGCAGCACAAGAGCTTTGAGCTTTCATTAATTGTTACAATATATCCCCCCAAGGGCAATAGAAAATCGTATTCTTTTAAAATTTTCATGTTATGTGCATTTCATGAGCAAATTTATGAAAAACTTATTTTTTTTCTCTCAAAAAAAGAAAATAGATTTTATTAGAAAAAATTGTGAATACTGCGATAGAAGTTAGTTAACTAAGTTTTAGTTTGCTTTAGTGCATTCTGACTTCTGATAAAACATAGAAAGGGAGGGTACATTAAGTGATTAGAAGATGTAGTTAAGCTTGTACTTTTTTTTTGGGTGGCAAATAATGATCTCTGAATGTTCTTGTTGTTCTCATTTCATGTAACCCTATATTGGTTCACTGAGATTGGTTACTATTTCTTAAAGATCCTAATTCACACTTCTATGTAGGCTGTGTTTTTTGGTCCCCTTTTTTAAAAGACAACCACTTCTCATTATATAAGTAAATGCAGAAAATCTTCGATGATGTACACTTACCTATGTAGGTTGTGTTTTTTGGTCTTCTTTTTTCTAGACATCTACACTTCTAACTGCATAAGTAAATGGAGAATAACTTCTATGATCGATTTGTATGAGAAGTTTTTTATTTTTTTTTATTTTTGGTATGTTTATATTAGCTTTAGCTATCTAGGACAGACTTGAACATTAAGTTGTGTTTCGTTAAAGGAGGGCCTGATATGCTTCATGAGCCAATCCTGTTACCAGACGGGAAAAGATGGAGCCATCTTATCTGCCTGACAAGGAAATAGGGAACATGCGGTTGTTTTTCTCACCCTGCATGCACATTCTAGTCCACAGAAAGTAATGAGGTGATGTTTGAAATTTGGTCATGAAATACTGTAGCAATTTTCAAAAGACAAATGAAGTGAAGATAAAGTGGTGACATTATACACAAAGCAAGTGACTAAGTGGGGGACCTCTTAGACACAAGCCTTTATGTTAAGCCTCTCCTAATAATCATTTTGTGTGTTACTTTCAACCATGATTTTTTATACTTATAATTGGGGTATGTGCTTGCAGGTACATGGATTTGTGCAAGACAACAGAACTGGAAAGAAGGTGGCTATGTTAATAGGCAAATGGGATGAAGCAATGTATTATGTGCTCGGAGATCCAAGCACAAAGCCAAAGGGGTTCGATCCAATGTCAGAGGCAGTGCTTTTGTGGGAACGGGATAAGTCTCTGTCTCTGACAAGATACAACCTAACACCATTTGCTATATCGTTGAATGAACTGACACCTAGTTTGTTGGAAAAGTTGCCTCCAACTGATTCTCGCCTTAGGCCTGATCAGCGGCATCTAGAAGATGGAGAGTATGAGCTGGCAAATTCTGAGAAGCTCAGACTCGAACAACTGCAAAGACAGGTACTCCATTTGTGTCCTTGCCATTGCCATAGTTTCAATTCGTGAATGCTGCCTAAATTTGCTGGAAGAGTTGTAAAAGATTTAGAGCAGTGCGGGCCCAAAATTGGACCTACCTTTCCGAGGCCCATCCAAGTGATTAAATTGTTTTTCATAAACCATGGGCCTTTGGATAATTGGTCCCAAATTTCAGTATATAGCATTTCTGAGAGATTTACTATCCAGCGCATATCACGCAAGAGTTCCCAGAGTTCGTCCTATAAAGCATGGTCCATGATGAATTAAACTATGTGTCAAAACTGAAGTATCTGATGAAAAAGTAAACTTTGTGATTTCGGGATGAAATACTTGGAACTGTAGCATCAGTCATCTTTAACCAATGCTCGGTACAATAAAGTCTGAAAGCATGACTTGGGAGATCTGGGACCTGCTTGGTCAAGCTTCTTAATTCTGACAAATAAAGGCAATCAGAAACCTAAATCAAAGAAATGAGTGTAAAACCGGAATGCATAAACTCTCTTGCTAACTTTACACATAAAATTTGAAAAACGATAGTTGAAAATTGAAAAAAAGAAGTATAAGTCCACAAAGACTAGCTGGTATGAGAAACACATTGTGATTTGTGCCTCATCTGGAATTTTTGTGTGGAACTTTGTTGGAATGAACTTGTCTGAAACTGTCAGTTGCCATGCCAAGCCCGTCAACAGCTCGAAAATGTTTAAAAGTTTGAGAAAATAAAAGCTGATTGGAAAAAATGTTTACAAAGCAAACTTCATTATCTGTTTGAACAGGCAAGGAAGCTGCAGGAGAAGGGATGGCAACCGCGATGGTTCAGAAAAGACAAGGAGGACGAATGCTACCGATATGTGGGGGGATATTGGGAAGCCCGGGAAGAAGGGAGATGGAATGGAATCCCTGACATATTTGGACAACAAAGTGAGATACAAATACAGTAAGATCTTCAAGTTAACATACATATTTTCTACATATAGACTTATTGATTTTATTGAGTAACTTTATTCCTTATAGCTAGATCTTTGAAAGGTTTATCAGACACCACCATGTTGTTGGTAATTATCATCCGTGCTATACGACAGACTTGACTTCTTAACTGTTCCAGTCTTATTAAGAATGCAAATTCTTCTTCCAATATTTCAGCTGTTTCTGACTGTTATTATTTTAATATATATATATATTAAAGGGCAAATGATATACTTGCTCGCTTGTGTATGGGGCTATTTTATTTTGGCACTCAAGTTTCAAAAATTACAAAAATGGTAACTGATATTGGGATTCCATGTCGTTTTAGTGGTTGTCTATTAGTTTTTTTTTTTTTTTAAACTCAAGAGTTTTTCTTAAAACTCTGTATGTTTTCTATTAGTATTCTGTTAATAAGTTATCATTTAAAATTGTTAATTTGCAAATTATTTAGAGGTAAATAAACATACAAAGACTAAAATAAAAGGTAATACTTGCATGAGGGGTCATTTTATAAGTTTATTTAAACTTGAATGACTAAAATGAACCAACTCCCAAGTCCCAAGTTGTAGAGACTAATGTGTCATCTTTTCTTTACCTTTTTTTTTTTTTTAAAAAAAAAAACTTTTTTCTCTTCTGATATTGAGGCGAAATATTTACAATGTACCAACAGAATTGCGGTTACGAAGTAAACTCCGGCATTGTGTGTTCTGAGCCATGTATAGAGCACTATTGACGCCAACTTTTTTAACATTACAAAGGGGATTTTTCTAACTAGTGATAAAACAGACATACAAGGTTTTTGGTACATGAATAACAACTTAGCTGAGCACCGTGATATTTTCATAGGGCTGGAAAGCATGTTTAACGGAGCAAATATTGTGCGGGTCAAGTGCAACCTAAGCGCGTGTGCAAAGTGAAATGACCTCGAACAGAGTTTGGTGAAGTGTTTTTATTTTTTTATTTTATTTTATTTTATTTTTTTTAAAGATTATTTTGGAGAAACTTGCTTATTAGTTATTACTGGCCAATTTCTTCACCATCGGAAAAGATAAATTTACGTGTGGACCGATCCATTTCTAGTCTTAATTTTTAAATTGTCATAAGCTTGTTGTAGTTAGTAGTGAAGCTCATATGAGCACCATATTTTGGACGCATGGGCCCCATAATGTTAGGGACTCACTAGATAGAGCCACAAGGTTGTGCGGTATTAGCCTGCACAGTCTTTGACAGCAGATACGAGTTCCAATTTACATAGCTCGGAAGCATCATTCTTGGAAGAACATGCTGGAAAAAGAAATGCTAAAGCACCCAAAATCTTTGTTTTGAGTTTTTTTTGGAGGTTTCTCAGAAAAATTCCGGAGAAATGTGTTTATGCTTCTGAAAATTATAATATCAGTCCAAAATACTTATACGAGTATTTATTAGAAAATTTTGAATACCAAGAAAAAGCATTGGTGTCTACTATCTTTGTATTAATTTGTTTTAAAATATTTTTAAATATATATTTTTAGATTTTAAAATTTTTTATCAGTAAATATTTGGCGCTTCAAAGCACTTATCTACAAATATTTTGTGAAAATTTTCAATACGAAATTACAGACTACGCCAAAATCTATTATTTTGTGTTTAAATTTTTCTAAAAATACTTAAATATATATTGGATTGATTTACTAATTATCATAAAAATATGAATTTATCTAGAATGATGGTATAAAAGCAGATACTGATATCGGAGTATTTGCTGGTGTTGCCGATGAACCACCGCTGCTTCGAGTTGAATCTTGGGTGATTTATTGAGAATGTTTTGGTTGCTGTAGCATCAGTCTTCTGTTAAATTTATATGCCCTACTAATGCTCCGCTATTATAGCTCCACATGGCGCATTGCCATTGGCTGCAATATTACAAGATATCATTTCAACATAGCTCACAAGTGTGTCTAAAAGGAACACAACTCAATTAGAGCTTATGATGTTGATGTAGACTCTTATATATGGGCATGGATCCTCTCCAAGTAGATTCTTCTTGTAATCTCGTTAAATAATTTATTCAAATATGATGGTTTGGATTAAAAGATATTTATAAAAGTACTAATTTATTATATAAAAGTATATAAAGAATCTACTAAATAGTTACAAATAAATAACGCAACTTATTTTTATAGATATGAACTATCAGATTTAATTGATTTAAATCTGATTATCAATATAGAGTGTTGGAAAAATATGCAATGGAGATGATCAATCTCTTCTCTATGCCTCTAAAAGATGCTACATTTCAGGGCCAATCTGGATTTGTTTTTGGCAGCCACAGTATTATGTTTTCTTAAAAAAACTTTTCGAAATTGTTTTTACCGTTAGTCTTATGTGACGGTGCCGTTGAACCACACATTTCAATGGCAAGGTGTAACAGTACTAAGATAAGTCGCTTTCTTCCGTCCTATAAGTAAAGATAAAAAATTTCGCTTGCGGTGCCCGGCGCACGCACTGTGCCTATGCTATATGCGACGTGCTGATTTTGTTTGAAAATTGGTCCCTTGATAGTCTTTTTCGGATTGAACCGTGTCAACGGATAATGATAGCAATGCTTTGTTCCTTAATAGAATGCTTTGTTCCTTAATTAACGGAAAACCACAAGACTTGGTCGTCAAGAATGAACCTACGAAAGCTCTCAACCAAGGAATATGTGTTTATATAGGGGCTTAGAAGCTGCAGTCAAAAGATTGTCCTTGTCTTCTTCATCCTATCGTCTCTTTGCAAAAGGATTAAGTTCCAAGCCATGGCGAGGACCTCTCACCAGCTCCTGGTTTCCCTCTGCATATTCTCTGCCTTCCTCGGTCTCACTCTTGCCGGCCCCACGTCCACCTTCACCATCGTTGGTAAAGTCTACTGCGACACTTGCCGTGCTGGATTCGAGACGAATGTAACGACATTCATCGAAGGTACCTACATTGTTTCTGTCATCTTCTTCCTGAAAACACATTACAACATGGTACACTAGAAATTTCTCATACGATGAAAAATTCAAGGATAATTGCATATCAGCCCCCTATTTCGGGAACCGAACAAATCAGCCCTTGAAAACGCGCTTGCATATCAGCCCTCCTATTTTGGGAGCCGAACAAATCAGCCCTTGAAAACGCGCTTGAATATCAGCCCTCCTATTTCAGGAGCCGAACAATTAGCCCATGAAAATGTATTTTCTGGGACTGATGTTCAAACAAATCAGTCTTTGAAAACGCATTTTTAGGGGCTGATATTCAAACAAATCAGCCCCTGAAAATACGTTTTCAGGGGCTGATTTGTTAGGTTTGAAAATTAGGAGGGCTGATATGCAAAAGGTCCAAAAATTTAGCTGATCGTTACATTTTCGTTCATAATAAAAAAAATCAGAAATAATTAAAATTATCGTTCATATGAAGAACAAAATACTGTAACTAATTTCAAGCCACCTTGTATCTAATGTGTTGGTTAAATGAATGATAGGTGCCAAGGTCGGGGTCGCATGCAGGCACTATGATTCTGATGAGGTGGTGCACAAGAGCGAGACCGTGAGCGGTCCCGGAGGATTATATAATGTCCAAATTGATGATGACCACGAGGAGGAGATATGCGAGGTGGTGCTGCTTTCAAGCCCTCTGGAGGACTGCAACGAGGTATTGCACGGGCGGGACCGTGGCCGCGTGCTGCTCGCGCGCAACAGCGGGATGAGCGAGGACGTCCGCTTCGCAAACTCCTTAGGCTACCTCAAGAAAGATCCTCTCCCTGAATGCGCTGAAATTTTGAAGCAGTACACCCTTGATGACGAAGAGAATATTTAAATTCATTGATAAAATGCGATATTTATATACATATAGAGAGAGAGAGAGAGAGAGAAAGAGAGCTGGAATGTTGAACAATTTCTTTTTTTTTTTTCTTGCATTTCTACGGAAATGTATTCGTCCCATGGATAAGAACCTCCTGTAACTAAATTATATATTTCCATTTTGTTTTCATTGCTGCATACAGATTACATAAAGCATCTAAAGTCATACCTTATTAGCCATACACAATGCTTTTCTATATTAATTTATTTGTTTGGCAAAATCCTTTATTTATTATCTTTTTTTTTCCAGATCTAAGGTCCTGCTTGCAACATTTCTGTTTAAAAAAAAATAAAAAAATAAAAAAAAAGAGAGAAGTGGAGGTGTCCCCGCTTTGCCAAGATGGCATGCTAGTAAATCTGCTACACATCCATCTCTTTATGAGAAAATCTTAGCTCCAAATTTAATTTAACATTTACAAATAAGGGGATTGACCTACGAAGGTTGAAATTTTATTAGTACCATAGACGAACACCCTTACAAGGGCACTATTGCATACCGTATTTTTATCGTTCTATTTAACATCACTACTACTATATAATACGAAAATAATTGTAGTTCACGGCCTAGAGAAATGTCCGCTTAAAAAAGAGAGTCGATTAATCAAGAGGATGTTTCACCATTATTTATATTCGTTGCTTTTTTTAAACGAGAAAAAGGAGAAAGTATGGCTACCAAATCCAACCTGATTCCTTCCGAGTCCAGGCCTTATGATCAACGATATACGTCGCTGCTTAAGACCTTCTTCAGATAAAACCACTGAGCTGCGCAACCAGTGGGGACACTAGGGTTTAAACACATAACCGTGAATATTATCAAGGGCTCTTCCATGGGCTCCTAGATTGAATTTGTGTCTAGACTCTAAACTGAATCTGATCAATTAGGCTTAGATTTATATTAGGATAGAACAATTTGGTTGTAAACTTGATAAACAATTTTTGCTCATTTTCATGTGCGTATAAGGCTTGAAATTTCAAGATGGTAGGATTACAGCAAATCGATAACTCCCTTCTCTCCCTGTACGAGTCCAATAGTGGAACATGCAGAACGCCACCCTACTTCGATAAAGACTGCTAAGGCGGGATGAAAACGAATCGAGTTGCTCACGAGCAACTCGATCTCGAACTCCTTTAAGCTCGGCCTCAGCTCGAACCATACCGAATTTGACTTGAGTTCAAACTCAAATGCAGGCTCAGTGAATTTATCAAGTTGAATGGACTAGACAAACTTCTTATTTATTCGAGTTTTTGAATGACAAAAAATATAAAACTAATCTAATACATTCGAACGCAAACCAAATTCATACTTATTATTTCTAATCAAGTCGAACTTGATTCGAGCTTGAGCACTAATTTTTATCAATCGAGTCGAGTTCGAGCTCTACTTTAAAGCTTGGAAAGCTTGAGCTCAACTTTTTAAAGCTCAGCAAGCTCGAGTCCGAGTCCAAGCTCGAGGTTTACAAGCCGTATTGAGTTCGAGCTTGGCAGTAACGACTCCGACTCGACTTTTTTTCACCCATAAGGTCAGGTGATCTTTTTTTTTTTTTTTTTTAAAAAAAAAATTACCAAATAAAAAAGGGACCAACTTCAAGCAAGTTCTATGCTCATAAATTTCTACTCAGCGTTGCAGTTGCTCTGATTTTGACAGTAGTTTTTGTAGAACCACCTTTACATATACCAAACCACATTAATCAAGATTCTCTACTAGCTAACTGCAAATTACATCACAAGGTAAACAACTTCTGCTATAAAAAAAAAGGGAATAGGCAAAACCAATGCAGCATTGCGAAACATTCATGATGCAAGTACATAGCAGTGGTAAAGAATGGGACTTAAACGGACATTTTCTTTTGGGTGGTGGGGTATCCCGTTGTAGGATGGGCCTCAGAAAGCATCCCTATCCAGATTGACTTCCTGCACCGTCAATTGCACGTCCTGCGGTAATAAGGACGATGCTTGAGGTCACCCACGCATGCACGGAATTAATCACGGACGCGCGTGGGAAACGCCGTAAATGAATTCCATAAGTGCGTGCGTGATGTTAAGCATTTTCCGGGTAATAAATATGCACACCTACGTCCCACCGGAAGCCAGGCACAAATCTTATGCCGGCAGAGCCCTAATTCCAAAGTAGTACCTGGAGTCCTGAAGAACCACAGTTTTGTAAGCTAACTAATAAACCCCATTATGCTCCGCCCTTACAAAAAAAAAAAAAAAAAAAAAAAAAAGATTTTCAGTTGCAGAGCGCTGATGATGACAATGGTTGGTAACTTCTAAAATATATATAAACTTCAGGAAGCTATTTAACTTCTTAAAAGATTAGGTACAGACCGCTGCTAAAATTGATTAATTAGGGTATTCATCTAATTCTCTAGATTATTCAAATTAGAAGCTATCTCCTTTACAGTTCAGCTTCATCTTCTTCTTCTTTTTTTTAAAAAAATTTTCTTTTTCTTTACTTTGAATATTTAGCTGCCGATAAGAAATAACTTCTTAGTTGCATGGCTTAAACAATCCTCAAAGGTTCTCCACGTCATGTCCTAAATCTACAGGTATACTGCTTATACAATCACATTTACTACTAGTCTTCATCACCTATATTTTCAATGATCTCACTAATGCGGATCTTATGCCAATTCATTACTGTCTAAAGTTACAGGCACGTAGCACAGTGGTAAAGAAGTTTGTGGCATTGTAAATCGGAGGTTCCATGCATGTCGGCACCAAGTTCATCTTAAAAATTTGTAGTTATTAGAAAATAGAAAATCTAATGTGTACCAAAAACAACAATGAAATAGTAAGAGATACTCTATCCTAACCGCTTGTATATGAAATTAAGGATCGCTTGAAGCATGTCTACAAAGAGGACTATGTTACTGCGGTTATATCGTAGAACATCAATATCATTTTAAGGATTTACCTGGGCATTTCTTGAACTTAATTCTAGTAGCTTCATTTTGCCCTACAACATAGGCAGTAACAGTTATCTAACTTGACTGATAAGGACAAGCATAGATCTTCAAAAGCAGATAATATGGCGACATTGGATGTGGTAATAACAGGAGCACATGATTGATCATTTGATGAAAAGTTTACCCATTATAACAGAAGGTTTGATAGTGGGAAACATATTGCCAATGGTAACACAGAGGAAAGAATTATAATTAATCCAAAGAAAATATCAAAGTATTACAACACAGATGCTATACTTTCCCACATTCTGCGACGAATTACAATGCTCTCAACACTTCACAGAATCACCTAGAAATAAAAAATGGGAATAGAAGCGTTTGCATATAAGTGTGCTTCTATTCGATTTTTTGTTTCGTCCTAAATTTCCACTTTCTAGGCAGCGTTCTCTGCAACTGGTTTATGTTGATGGTGACGTCTTGTAAAAACATTATGTCCATATGCTTAGTTAGTAAACTCTTCTATACCTTCCTGAAAATATATTGGGTAAACAGCATAAATGTTATATAAGAGATAGGTTGGCTGCATAGATCTACACCAACACATCCAAAATTATTGAAGTTCTCATTAATATACATTAACATATCAGTTAAACTTCATAACCTCACCGAATAGTTATAACTTATAAACTAACAACCATCAAAATAGTTACATCTATCTTAGACTTCTTAAACATCTCATATTCTGAAATAAAACACATAATGAAATAAAACTATTATGTAAGAAACAAACCCTCTTTCAGCATACATGAATCTATCATAACTTCTAGAAACAAAATGTCAAAAAAAATTTCACGAATCTATCAGAACAAAATGTCAGAAACAAAAAGAGATCAAATTTATCCATTGCATATATTGTCAGAAACAAACTCTCTTTCAGGTTACTTGAATCTATAAGAACTTCTAGAAAATAACTAATCTACAATCATAATGCAGTGCATAGGGACAATGAAGGATCTCTCCCAGTTAAGTCTGTAGCCGGAGACGCTTCCGGAGTTTACGGTACTTGTGCTTGTTCATCTTCCTCTTCCTCTTCTTCTTCACGCTGTCGGCCCACACCTCCTCCGCCTCCCCACTGTTGCCAATCTCATCATCCAAACCCTCGATCCTGACCACCGAGATCGGAGTGTGATTGGAAAAGCAGTAGGGAAATGACGGATAGAATGGTAATTGGTTGATCGGCACCTGCAGCGACGGCGATGCAAGGGTGTGCGCGATCGGAAGCGGCGGCCGTGGCGGGAGGGGATCGACGGATGAGTGGTGGAGGGTGAGAAGAGGCGGCGTAGAGTTTGGGATGAAGGAGAAGAAGAGGAATTTTTGAGGAGTTTGTGGAGTAGCGACGCCATTGTTGAGAGCTCGAGGTGGTGTCCAGCGAGAGATACACGAGGTTTGGAACTATTTCGTGCAATCAGTTCGTAAAGAGTAAAGACCATGGTTGTCAAACTCTCTTACGACATCACTACGATATCACTCCCTAAAACCATCTCAAACTGGTTACTGGAATAAATTCAGAAGGATACTTGCAACATGTGCTCCCACATAATTCAAAATTATTAATTTTTTTGGTAAGTTTTTTATAGTTTTAATTAATTCTGTAAAATTATAAAAGTATCATTTAAAAAAAATAAAGTTTTAGATGTTTATATATATTTAAATAAACCCTGTCAGGACTCGGGCCCTCGCTCTCGATTTTCTTTTCAAATCACAGATGGAGCAAACTTTCGATCCAGTAAGCCCTTAGCTTTCTTCAATTTCTCCAATTTCCAATGTTGTTCCCCGATTTCTGTTGTTCTCTAGCCTTTCGATTTCTCTAATTTTGATGTCTGTTCCGATTCTCAGGATCTCATCCACTCCATTTTCAAGCTTGTCTGGAGCAGGAAATCCGAGAAGCAGGAAGAAGCCGAAACAATTGACGTCGAGGTCTATTTTCATTTCTCTATATTAAGAAGTATATCAGAAATAGTTATTAGGAGTATTAGCTAAGTACTAAATTAGTTATGAGTTATGACCTTTGGGTGATATATGTCTCTGACATTTTTGTTGTAATTTCTAGTTGAGATTAATAAAATAATTTCATTTACTGAGATCCTTTTTTTTTTTTTTTTTTTTTTTTTTTGGGCATTTGACATATTTAGCGTAGAACAGTTTCAAAGCTGATTTACCTTTTGAAGTTAATATCACAGTATATTTTATTAAGACTTGCATATTGAACTTATCTACTACCAGAGTTATATATTTTTGTCATTTTCTGATGGAGTTAGTGTCACGAAGTGGGCGTGTGACTCCTCATGAAGATTATGTAGCATTTAAGACAGTGCCTGTGATCAACATGTCCCAAATGGCACTAATTTTGTCTCAAACTAAAGTGGAAGTTGATAAGCAAATATTACAAGTTTAAAATGCATGGTCCTATATTATCAAATTTTAAGTGCAGGGTTCTATCTGTTGTAGGTTCTAAAATGCAGTGTTAGACGTGGTATTTGCCTTTTTTAATATCTAAATTATTGCATCTTTTTTTTTTTTCCTTGAAAAGTTGCTTTAACCTAGATCATGTAGTTCATGTGTGACTGCCTATTTGATTCCAATACGAGACTGTTTATCAAAGTAATATTATTTCTCTACCCATTATTTTTTTAAAAAATTTTCCTGTGTTGTTTACTTGTATGTACTGAGTCTTTTTTTCTTTAGTGTTTTAGTAAAGAGAAGAGGTAAATATTTAGTTTACTGCCTTTATATTCAGCTTATTATCCTTCCTCAATCTCGCCTCCATCTTGATGAACTACTCCTTCTCGTTGGGTTTATTTGTGTCCTGAGTGTCTAATGGTCGGAGGGGCGGGATTTCTCCTTGTTATCTAAAAAAAAGCATGGGTGATGATGAGTTCAAATTATCATTTGAAGACTTGAAATATCCTTATTTTTTTTATTCTTGATACAAATTCCTTGGTCTCTTGCTGCAAGATATTTCTGGTACATATCTTTCTTCTATGAATGGAATCCGTAATGAAGTTCTAAATTTGACGTGGCAGGTTGGGGGTGGTGCATCAAAGAAGACTCGGCCAACAACAGGTATATTATTCATTGACTTTACAGCATAAATGTTCACTTCCATTCATCTTTCATGAACAACTCAGGAAGGCAAGTATTTATTCTAGTACGAATTCTATGTGACTGGTGGTGTCTGTGAACATACCCTTTTATTAAATAAGGTCAAATACTTGTGCATATTATCTTAAGGGATAATGCAATTTCTAAATCATGCCTATTAAACTTTCTAATACAGAAAAAAAAAATGTTGAGAACATTAGTTTTAATCGCAGAACACTAATTGTATAGAGATGAAGATAACCGACGGTTTGAATTGGCCAAAGTAACATCCTAGTGCATACCCAGCTATCTAGGTAATATTTAATTTACTGATTCATGTTGGTTGCGAACGACGTGATCCCAAGAACTTAGAAATTAGGATTACTTTCTCAATAACAGGGTTGATCTACGATGCATAACATAAGAAGCTGGGCTTGCTAACATGAATCCTTGTCTTGTAAGAGGGGACTATCCAGGAGATAATGACTGCAAGTTACCGAGTCATTTGCTTTGCTATAATATATCACTGGAAGTTACCACTTGCTAATTAACTTGCAAGATACATTGTCCATGTTTGCAGTTATTCTTCTCTGCAAGTTCATAATTGTTCTTCTAATGGTGCCTGCAGCTAACACAAATGCCCTGAAGCTAAGTTGTGAACTTTTAAGGCTCTTTGTAACAGGTATATTTTCTTTTCTATGCCTTTCAGTAAGTTACTCCTCAAAGTTATAAATATTTTATTTTGCGAGTAAAATTATCATCCTCCTATAGAAGCTATACAGAGAGCTGCTGTGATTGCTGAAGCAGAGGGCAATTATGAAGTTGAAGCTACACATTTAGAGAGGATACTTCCTCAACTGCTTTTAGATTTTTGAGGTAACAATTCACGTGTATTACAGCGGGAGTTGTTTCCTTCATGCTTTTCTACTTATCCGAACTAGACAATTTAGGGGTATTTTGACTGTAAAACGATAGCGTGTATGTTTAAACAAGTATATTAGAAGTACTTCCTCTCCGAACTATATGCGGCTAGAATACGAGTAGAAGTATGGGACTATCTGCTATTTCCTCACTGCATTCTCCTCTGCCGATGATCCTAAGGTGGGCCCTCATGTTGCTCAAGCTTTTCCAAACAAGAGAGAACTTCAATACTCTTGATTAGGATGCTGAAGAGTGTGGGCTTGCTTTGTGATTGCTAGTGTTGAAAACCGTGCGGGCCCGGGCTGGCCCGTAGGTATTAAAGCGGCCCGCTGAGTCGAGCCGGCCTATAAAAAAACTCTATATGCCCGCGGGCCGGCCCGCACCGCACCGCGCGTGCAGGCTGGTTTTCCCAGCCCAGCTCGCGCGGCCGGGCCCGCGACCCGGCTCGCCGGGCTGCGGTACGGGCCGCGGGCTTTCTTTTTGCATCTCTAGTGATTGCCTTCTGCACGCAGCCTTTCCACAGGAGGAAACAAATTGTCCATAAAACAAGAGTCCTATAGCACTCTTTCAGAAGATGACACTACATCAAAGAAATGACACTTCATCCCAAGGATGAGCAAAGAATCCAACTGAAGATGAACCCGATTGGTTTAGATCTTTCACTTATTTGTAATCTACTATTGAGGAGCATGCTTTGTCTTGTATGAACATAATTTGCATTGCCAACCAGTTCACCGGGAATCATTCTTCTGTTAGACTGTTTTTGAAGGAAGTGATGAAGACCAAGAGAGGGAGGTGTGTCAGAGTGGTTGCACCAGAACTCTTGTTTATGAAGTTAGAATGCATGTTTATCGCGTCAAATCTTAATTAAAGTGACTGGATCAATTCTGGAGCATGTTCTTATTCCCATTAATGTAACTGGGCATTTTTTAGATGGGTATCGTTCAAATTTTGATCTCATGTTTTATTCTTCTCCTTTTTTATTTAAAGAAAACGTGTTCGTTGCTTCTTCCTCGAATATGTGATTTATACAAGGAAGAGATATGAGATGTTACACAGTGGTCATGTTAGATCACTTGTGTCACGACCCACTCCCAATTCCGGGCCCTGCCCCCAAGCTTTGGCCCCATCACGGAACCAGGTTTTTTTTTCATAAAAGGGGATCCCTTGGTTGGTAGTAGGCTTAGGGCCTCCAAGGTATATCAACACAAACTCCCACCTAGACTATAGGTGGTATGGGATTACTTTTTATTGAATTCCGCACGCAGTCCAAATTTGGTCCAATACACACCCAAATCTACATTTTCGGTCGACCGATATTCAGGTTTCCGTCGACCGAAATCTGTGCAAACCGTGCGGTTTTGTGCGTTCGCGCCTTACAACTTGTATTTGCATTGAGTGTGATTGTTTCCCACTATTTGCTTAGAGCACTGTTATTTATCAGAGTTTTTAAAAGTCTTGTGATGTAACTAGAGCCACATTATACACATTTTAATGCATAACATATGGTTTTGATGCGGTAATTATGCCAGACAATCCTTGTTTCAGCATATCATATACATTTCAATGCATAACATATGGTCTATGACGCGGTCATTAAATCAGAAGTACTAAATGATGAGCTTGTTTTTGAAGGTACTGCGAAAACTATTGCATCTAATAATATTTAAAAAAGGATGGCAAAAGAGTGTGGAATGTTTTTTTTTTTTGAATTTAGGCCGGAATACTAAGATTACTCGGATGGTCATATAGGTTAGTGCCACCATAGGTGTATTTGTTATAATGGTGGCATAAAAGTAGAGATGTAGAGTTTTCTTTTGCTAATCTAGAAAAATACGAAGGTTTACGTAGCAGTTTGTTTATCTATTTGGCATACTAACTGTCATTTTTTTGGGAAATGCTTTGAACACAAAATAGTTTATTGTACTCTATAATATTTAGTTAATTTCTTTTTTTTTTTTTACAAAGTCTTTTAATATGTAATTAATTGAATAAGGTACAAGGATTTTATCTAGAGCATTATAAAACTTCTCCTTTTGAACACGCCTGTTTCTCAAACATCAAATAGGTATGGTTAGAAAAGCAGCAAGTGTCACCATATCTTCTGCTGCACCACAATTCCAAACAACCCCTAACATATTAAACAAATCAGTCAAATTTTGGGAAATTTGCAGTGATAAGCATAAGTTTTATTATTTGTACCAAAGTTACTAAAACTAATATTTAGAGTTATTTTTTAAAAAATATAAACTATAAAGTTATTCAGAAAAATAAAAATAAATAACTTTATAATTTACAATATTTTTATAAAAATTAAATAATATGTTAAATAAATAGGAAAGGTATTATACACAAATAAATAAATATTTATACTAATCTATTTGATAATTATTTTGAAATATTGTATGATATTTTTTTAAAAATATTTTGAACTATAAAGTTATATTATTTTTCTGAAGAACTTTTTAGTTCAAAACAAAGTTTAAAATGTCGGGCGGCACGTGCCGGATCCGCCATCCGGCACGACCCTCTTTTAGGCCGTGCCGGCCTTTTTTTTTGTTGATGTTTGAGAGGATAATGTTCATCTTCTGCGCTGGGGAAGATGAGCAGTATCCTTTTTATCTAAACGGGGTCGCAAAGTGCGATCCGTTTAGATAAAATGGGTGCGACTTTTTTCTTTTTTTTTTTTAATTGTTTAATTTCTTTTATTTTTATTTTTACATTTTATGTTTAGTTATTTTTTTTTCAATTTTTTTTTAATTTTTTTTTTAAAAATTATTATCTATTTGTAATTGGCTCGATTTGATTTTATTTTCTGCTTGATTTAATCTAACTAAAATTGAAATGATAACATATTTTTTAATTTTTGCAGCGCAATTAGAAAAACACGAGACAGATAACAAGAAGAACAGCTGTAATTTTAGCATATCTTAGAGTTGATTGTGTAAATTAAAGAATAAATGCTCCGGTATATTTTTGAAGATATTTGTAGAATGACAGAGCTTGTAATTTGGATATTTGTATTTTTTACATAATATATATTGTTAATACGTGATTTGGACATCGGTATTTTAGTATTTCATCAATTATTTACATAATAGTATTTCTTAAATTTATAAAACTATATATTTTTTTAAAAGTTACTAATTATTTTTAAATACTATATCTTAATTAATTTATAAATATTTTAAAATAAAATAGTACGGATCAGCATAGTCGGCACGGCTTGGCACGCTTCGGCACGTCTCGAGATCAGAATTTATCGAAACTCGGTAGGAAAATGACATTCAAAACCTTGGTTCAAAATGTTTTTAAAAGATGATTTTAAATATCAATTTCAATGAGTTGGATATAAGTAACTAAACTTATATCTGGAGCATCGTAATCCAAAATTGCACATGTTGTATTCTACTCCTGACATGTTTAAAAAAATATATACTCCTAAAAGCAATACATAATTAAAGAACACCAGCCCTAGAACAAGTAAAGAATATGCATCCAAAAACAATCAGGTTGTGATAAAAAAGCAGCTCTATGAACTTTAAAGCATAACTACATAACCTTTAAACATTCCAATTTTTTTTTTTCTTTTTTTTTTGGTTAAACCAAATCTGAAGCAAGGTAGTAGATTCATCAAACGATTATCCTCTCTTTTCCTTTTTTTTTTTTTCTCCTTTTCTGCTCTATAAATACACGACATATTTCCTGTAATCCATGCAACGTTGCCACAGTAAAACAGCAAACGTGTGTGTGTGGACGGAGATGGCTCAGATGGCTGCAGCTACTACCGCTGCCAACGCAGCAATGCAGAAGGTTCAAATGATCAAGGCCGAGCGGGGGCTCTTTGCTTCCTCAGATGACAGCAACGTGATGAAGCAGATTCTCGCGACGCATAACCCTGATGGCCATGAAGTCGATGTCAGGCCAATCTTGCATATCCTGGAGGATCTCTTCCAGCACGCAACCCCTACTGTTTTTACGGTATATGCACCGAGTGTTAATTTATGACAGTGCATTCACTATTTGTCAATTTTTAATAGATTTTATAACAGTCTAAAATATGTGTCTATAAATCCTAACGAGCATTATAAAAAAAGTGATAATTATGTTAAACTATTATATAGAATACTACATTTACATTAACTCACAAAAGAAAAATACCAATATTTTCTAATTATTCAATTCCGAAATTAACAAGTAATGGATCTTTGAAAATATTAATAAAGAATAAAAATAGTTAATGTAAGATCACAAAGTAGTACTCGATGCATAGTTCGGTGCACTGAATAAGTGGAGAGATTTTGTAT
Organism: Xerophyta viscosa; assembly: GCA_002076135.1. Taxonomy (NCBI): domain Eukaryota; kingdom Viridiplantae; phylum Streptophyta; class Magnoliopsida; order Pandanales; family Velloziaceae; genus Xerophyta; species Xerophyta viscosa. Next base: position 534,344 of record MJHO01000031.1, read on the forward strand.
TCCACCGAAAACCCCCAACTTTAATAACTATTATTGTATTATATATAATATAAAAACAGTAGACCTTCCCGGAAAAAGTTAACACAAAATCACTCACAGAAAAGTTTGCATGCTTTAATTTGAACTACTTGCTGCCAGTGGCGGCAGAAGTTCTTTTTTAATGGCTCCTTATAATATATAAGTTATATTTCTCGAAAATACATTATGAATTTATATTAAGAAGAAACATATTGAACTTACCGTAATACTCTATTTTCGGTCAAGATATAGAATAGAATTGAACCCGACAGCCATAAAAAAAAAAGCATATGTAATTGCAAAAGTTTGTCCTATTGAAATCACCGGATTCAATAGTTTTGTTCTTATAGTTGTGCTGTTCAAATTAGATAGTTCTTAACCAAATGCAACAAACTTTGTGTCATTTTACATGATTTTTCAGACACAAACTCAAGCTGCTCAACTGGAAGCTCCTGAAAGCAGAATGCCTCATGCTGGAGTGATTGGTTTGCTAGAGGCTCTTGCATACACCATCCATAAGATCTCCTGTGAGGTATAACTTTTTCACCTATTACTAAAAACTCAATGATATTCTATAATTAGGGGTGAAAACGATTCGAGGTCGAGCCGATTACCACTTAGCTCAAGCTCGAGCTTCGTCTCGAGTTGATTCAGAACATCTCCTGCTCGAGCTCCGCTCGAACTCTAACATACATTAACTTAGTCGAGCTGATGACAAATCAACTTAGCCGCGCTTGACTCGATTGCATCAATTAGGCTGATTAACAGACGAAAGCTTGAGCTCGGCTCGGCTGGTGTAATCTTGTTGTAAAATATGCTCGAGTAAAAATACGAAAGCTCCTTTTTAGGTTCGCGAGCCCAACGAGCCAAATAACAAGATACTCAGGTCTGGCTCGTTTAATTAATCGAGTTTGAATTTGTGCTCGAGCTCGGTAAAACTCGAGCTCAAGTCGAGCTTAAATGACTTTGAGCCCAAGCTGCGAGCAGCTCAGCTTGTTTTCATCCCTACAATTACATGCTCTGAAAGAAGCGACCGTCCCTTGTGCCAATCAATTGGACTGGTTTCAGGAGAACATAATTCAGCGTATGAACTTGGTTAATTTTATTGCAGATTATCTGCAAATGTTCTGGAGCAACTGATGCACATGCAACAACTATCCATCTGCTCAACTCACTATCAAACTACACTTGGGATGGGAAGGCAGCCTTGGTTCTGGCCGCCTTTGCTGTGATTTACGGGGAATTCTGGCTGATTTCGCAGCTTCACACGGTCAATCCCTTGGCCAAATCGATCGCACTCCTAAAACAGGTCCCTGACATTCTAGAACATGCTGATATGCTCAAACATAGATTTGATACTATTAACAACCTCATCACGGCAATGATGGATGTAACCAATTGCATCATCGAGTTTAAGGAGCTTCCTGGCGAGTACATTTCTCTGGATAGTCCTGACATGGCCATGGCTATGACACACATCCCTACTGCTGTCTATTGGATTATTAGGAGTGTCATAGCATGCTCGGCGCAGATTATTGCGCTCATTGGCTCGGGTCATGAGTAAGTTCTCCTGGCATTATGGTTTTTTTTTTTCCTAGTCCTTTATGAAAGTGCTTGCTAAGACTTGCTTCTTGATTTTAGGTACGTAAGTTTAACTAGTGAAGCATGGGAACTTTCAAGTTTGGCTCACAAGTTGAGCAACATACATGGGCACCTTTACAAGCAGCTGAGACACTGCCATGAACTCATAAGTAAGATTTCCGATTAAAAAAATTAATTTCTTTCTTTTTCCTTTTTAAGGAATGGGCACTGCCTCATAACCTCATGAAGACACAGCTAAATCAAGTGGAACTCACTCGTGGCTCGTGGCCATCCACACGCGTAGCATCCGTCACACCTAAGGGCATACGTGCGCATTACCACCAGCCGAAAAGCTGACTAGAAGTGTAAGGAGTCAAAACCAGGACAGGGAGGCTTTCTAAGGCCAACCCTACCATTGGTGGTGTGGGCTTTACTTGTCACATGTTTTAGTTTTTGCTATCCCACTTACAGAGCTCTGAACACGGTACTTTCAGGAGATACGATAAGCTTTCCTTTTTTTAGATTATCGTAGCAAAAATTCTCTCGTAATCGTTTATTTTTGTACTACCATCATCATAGATAGACTTACGGTGGCATCGACCCATGTTTCACCGAGTCACACGATTTCGGTCTACGCATATTCGAATGCACATGTTATCATTTATGAGGTATAGAGGGATAAGTCCATACATTCTTGCGCATGACACTTGCGGAATTTGAATATGTTATCTCTACTTCATGAGGTGGAAGTCCCACCATCTGCCTTAGGCGTCCCGGGCAGGATAAGCTTGTTAACATCTTAATTGATCTCTAATGCAGATGAAAGGAAGTACGTCGAAGCTTATCAGCAACTTGTGCATCTGTTCGAAACCGTCCATATCGACAACATGAAGATCCTCAAAGCATTGATTAGCACGAAAGAGGACCTGCCTCTCGTAGACGGTACCACCAAGAAAAGAGTCAGCGTCGACGTGCTACGAAGGAAGACCGTCCTGCTCTTCATCTCTGACCTCGACATCAGCCATGAGGAGCTCTTTATCCTTGTCCAGTTGTATAATGGCACACACCAGGGCAAGCTGGAGAGGCATTATGAGATAGTGTGGCTTCCGATTATTGACAGACATGTCCCGTGGACACCCAGTAACGAAGAGGTTTTCAACGTGCATGCATCGGCGATGCCGTGGTACTATTTGCACCATCCCTCCTTGGTTGATCCAGCAGTCATCAGATACACAAGGGAAGTATGGCGCTTCGAAAAAAGGCCATTGCTGGTAGTACTGGACCCTCAAGGAAAAGTTGTATGCCCGAATGCACTGCACATGATGTGGATATGGGGAAGCCTAGCATTGCCTTTCACCAGCGACAGGGAGGAAGCCCTTTGGAAGGATGCAATGTGGAGGATCGAGTTCGTGGTGGATGAAATTGATCCCAGAATACTTACATGGGTACTGGCTCAAATTTACTGCTTATCCTTTTTTTTAGAAGTAGACGTGATAAAACAGGGCGCGGATTCCCTGCTCCAAGCTCCTGCGCCCATCCCTGCATCCTTCCATCCTCGCCGTCCATCATAGATAACACCTATTTCGAGACACTATTTAAAATTTTCGTCGGCTTATTTGACCTATTTTTAAGCATTTTTACGAGAAATTTTAAACTACAAAGTTGTAGATTTTAATATAATCTATAACTTTATAGTTGAACAAATTTTGAAAAAATATCAATTATTATGTCAAAATAATAATTAAAACTTTGATTATTATTTTGACATAGTAATTGATATTTTTTCAAAAATTGTTCAACTACAAAGTTATAGAGAATATTAAAATTTACAACTTTGTAGTTTAAAATTTTTCATAAAAATGCTTAAAAATAGGTCAAATAAGTCGACGAAAATTTTAAATAGTGTCTCGAGATAAGTGTTATACGTGATGGATGGTTGAGATGGAAGGATGCAGGGATGGGCACAGGGAGCTTGGAGCAGGGAATCCGCGCCCTATAAAACATGTTGCAATAATAGTCGGGCGCGGCTCTCCTGTTCTACGTGGAACAGGAAGTAGGAAATTGTAGGGTCGAGATCCTCTGATCAAGCTTACCACGGATTATGAAATATTATATAAAACTTATATCGACTTATTTGACAAATTTTTAAGTATTTTTATGAAAAATTTTAAACTATAAAGTTGTAGATTTTAATATGATGTACAAGTTTGTAGTTGAAAATTTACGATAAAATACCAAACAATATGCCAAAAAGATGATCAAAATTTTGTTCATTATTTTGACATAGTGTTCGGTAATTTTTCGAAAAACTTTCAACTATAAACTTATATATAATATCAAAATCTACAACTTTATAGTTCAAACTTTTTCTTAAGAATAATTCAAAATAGGTCAAAAAAGTCGATAAAAATTTTATGTAACATCTCAAAAAATCGCACAATCCAGATCGAACGATCCGGACCGTGTGTTTCCTGCTTCCTGCTTTCGCGTGGAACGTGGAACAGGAGAGCCGCACCCTTAGTAGTCACATTAGCTTAGATGCACAAAGATCAACCATGCTAGCTTCTTTTAAGACATTTACAAAAAATCCTAACTAGCATTACTCAGTTGGTTAGCAAGGCTAAGTTAAGTGATTATGGGGCCTCTCTCCGGTCAGAGGTTCAAATCCGAGCAAACCTGCCTGTTGGTGGCGGAGGTACTATAATTGCTCTATTTTTCGAGCGATATTAGTCTCACCCCTGTGGGGGTGGGGATATTCGTTGGAAAACCCAAAAAGATCACACTGCAAACTATTAATTAACATAAAAATAATAAGAAATAAATAAAAATATAATTATCATAATATTCCTAATGTACTGTTTCTATATTGACTTTTAACAATTATCATTTAAAGTAGATGTTCAATGTCTAACCCTCTTGTTACAGGTGGAACAAAATCGATATATTTGCTTGTACGGCGGGGAAAACATAGACTGGATAAGGAGTTTCACCAAAACCATGAAGAGTGTGGCAGCAGAGGCAAGGATCCCATTAGAGATGGTGTATGTGGGAAAAAGCAACCCGAAAGAGCGAGTTAAGAAAGTGATCACAACAATTGCAGCAGAAAATTTGAGTGCATACTGGCATGACCAGGTGATTTCGTTCTTCTGGACGCGCCTAGAGAGCATGTGGCACTCAAAAATGCAGCGCGGGAAAAGAGTCGAGGATGACATGATCATGCAGGAGGTCATGACATTGCTGAGCTTCGACGGCAGTGATGAGGGCTGGACGATCATCACCAGGGGATCTGATGATATGGTGAAGGTGATGATAGAAATATTAAAATAAAGCAATTTTTGTAGTATTATATTATACTTGAATGTGCAAGAAATAATTACATAGATATGGTTTTTACAATGAGTTCTATAAATACATAATAGTAAGTATCTAGTACATACTTTCTAAATATTATAATATCTAAATAAGATATATCCATAATTATTTTAATATACTTAACAATTATATTGAACATATTCTAACAGACGAATGGTAAGAAGATTATGGAAGTCCTGACGCACTTCAACGACTGGAGAGGAAATGTGGAGACGGACGGATTTATACCCGCCCTTCAAAATGCTTTGCTTCCTCTCCACACACAAGAGCATTGCACCCGCCTCATCCTTCCCGGGGACACTAACATGATGAACGAGAGAGTAGTGTGCGCGGAGTGCAAACGCCCCATGGATAAGTTTATCCTGTACACATGCTGCAACAATTAAGGTTCGTTTGGGTAAGATTGAAGATTCCTATGAAAAGATTCACCTATAAGTTGTATGTTCTATTGGCTATTGCAAGTTAGTGTTTCTCGAATTAAGAAAGTGTGTTTTCATTTGCTAGATGCATGTTCTTGGTTGTCTGTTTTGGTCTTTGTTATTTCAAAATGTAATAATGTTATGAGCAGCTAGCTCATGTACTATAGTTCTCTGTAATGCTTTGTGAATGAATATTATCTGAAGAGCTTTACTTTGTTCGTGAATTTCAAAGTGTAACGCCTTCACGGAAGCATGTATTTCAAAATGTGAAACATTACAGCATCATGAGCAGGAGTCCATTAGAATTGTTAAGGCACAAGATCAATGTTAATGTATGTTCTCGTCAGTATTAGATGCTAGCAAGTTAGCACAAGTACCATTTGTAATTAACTTCGGAAATCTGTACTCTTCGGGTCTATGCGTATTTTCCGATACTCCATGTAGAGAAAGTTTTGAAATGTTATCTAGAAATTAGAAAATCATGAAGAACTGCCTGACATTACCTAGAAGTTTTGAAAGGCCTTTTTTCTTCGGCGTAACCATGTTAGAAGTGAGAATATATAAAATTGAAGGAAATTAACCAAGTGAGAATATATAAAATTAAAGACAATTTCCCTTTGGAAACGCAAAGCAACAATGCTGCATTTCATGTTCATTGATACATGACTTATGGAGTGCTGAACTTGTCTTACTGCTAGGCAATATCCCTCAAGAACATCACTACAGTACATATGCACGTATGTGTGCATGCCATGCACCACCACACAGAGAGAGAGAGAGAGAGAGAGAGAGAGAGAGAAGAGAGAGAGAGAGAGAGAGAGAGAGAGAGAAGTATGGGTCCATGCTATTCTCCTTCACAGGTAAAACCACCTAGTGCATTAGACTTTCCAAACTTCAGTGTGGATTGTGATATAGGGTGAATTCAGCAGTGTATTGATAGGGGTTCGCTACTTCCAGCACACTGACGCGGGTTCAAATTCTGACAAAGCCAGGTGGGAAACGTCCTTTGCGAATTAGCTGGTATGGACTCATACATGTAAGCCTCCAGAACTTGAGTTCGGGAACACTTCGCACATTGGGTTAAACTTTTAGTGTGGATTCTGATATCCCAAGCTCCTTAGAAAGGACCGATTCCATTCCAACCGTCAGCAAAGGGAGCTCTCTTAGGCTCACATAAGAGCCTTAAGTTATCGTTTAGCATTGATAAAAGGGCACGACAAAAACTTTCCATGATCGACGTATGATTCCCTAGTGAAGCGAGGGTCTTATGGTGGTCGCCAACTAAGTAGGACTAGCAACCATGGCATATGGCTACTTTTTATCATAGAGAGTGAGGGTAGTCCACTTCTATTTCCAAGTTCAAACTGCTATAGCATTGCCCGACCTAAAATGTTCCTTTACATGAATCTATAAAAACCCAGATGCATCTCTAAATTTCTCTTAGCTTGTGATTCTATATGCTAGACAAACTAAAGATCTATAAAGAAAAAGAAACAAAGGATGATAGACGACGCACTTCATCCGTTTAATAATTAGCAAACTCAAACAGGAGAAGTTGCGAATAACCTTGACATGTCATATTGTTTCAGCTAACGTAGGCAACTTAAACTAGTCTTATGCATAGTTTTATGTGCCGATCGGCATGGTCGTGCCTGGAGAGATGCCTTTGATGTTTTTGATAGCTGTATGTGATGCCTTGTACGCTTTTCTTTCTATGCATAATAATGCTACAGCAGCATAAGCATTATGATGGTCAGATTCTCTCTACACCCTTTGTTGCAGTGAAGTTCCATACATGGTGCACATGGATGGCTTGACCAGCGGGCGCGGCCGTGCGGGCCGTGGGCAGCTTGTACGCTCGCCTAAGCGGGGTGGGGCGAGCCGGCTTGAGAGCTGCCCGAGGCTCGCCCCACAATTTTTTTAATGTTAATTTTTATATAATAATAATAATAGCTGGCTCAGCTCAGCGACCCACTGGTGAGCCTCGGCTCATCTCGCCGACTAGGCCGTGCGAGCCGGCCTGTGGCTCGTTGCCGCGGGCAGGTCGCAGCCAACTGTGCTGGCAGAGCCGGCCCACACGTTTTTCATATCTAGTTCTTCCCTCCTCAGACGAGCTAATCTAAAAGTTTCTGGAAAATGGATGGCTTGTAGCATTACAATTCATTACTCGCTCAATTTCATTTTCGCTCAGATACTTTTTCCATCAATCTCTTGGCTCTTGATTTTATATCGAATGCTACATTAGCGGCTATAAAATACGGATACGTCAAAATTTTATCCCGTATAATATTCAATATGGATACATTACAAACACGGCCGAGCATATAAAGAAAAACATCCGAAAAATAAAATAAAAACGAAGTTCCGTACACGTGTCGAAGATGCCATATAAGAGTGTTCGACATATATATCAGTAGTTATATTATTTTTTTCAAAAAAAAAAGTTTAAGAGAAGTGCGATATTATACGACAGTAACATTAAGTAATATATTATAGTTATGTAACATAAATATTTTATTATTTTTTAAAAAATTTATTTGATGCAATTAGATATTTGATATTTAAATTTTTCAGAATGATATAAAATATTATATTATTCATAAAATTTATTATTAAATATCATTATATTCTATATATTTAAATGTTTAATATAAATTATTTTTTAAATGTTTAATTTTTTTATTATCGTGTTCGAACCGTAATTATGTTCTACTTTTTAAAAAATTATTGTATCTCTTATTTCATCTCGTGTTTTCATATACATATCCATATCCATAATTTCTAGGTTAGCATGTAGATGTCATTAACAGAAATTTTATATTGGTGAAGCCTATTTGTCGCTAATTTCCTTTCTCGTGAAAGTGTAAATTGTAAGGGATAAGTCTTTGAACGCCACACTGTGGACATATCCAATGCGTTTAAAGATGTACTAGCGGAAACATCACCAGCGATACGTGTAAAAAAAAAAAATTAATTTTTTTAAAATTTTAAAATATATTTAAAATATTTAATTATTTAAAAATAAAATATTTAAAAAAATTTAAAATATTATATATATATACATATATATATATATATATATATATATATATATATATATACAATTAATTATTATTAATTAAAATAATATATATTTTTAAATATATTATATATATTTAAAGTATATATTATTTTAATTATATATATATGGAGGCGTGCACTGTAGCAACTCCCCCTTCCCGCTTAAATATTATAGATGATATATATATATATATATATATACCTTCCTTTTGGGAGCCGAAACTACGGTCATATCCCTCACATGTGGGATGTTTTGATAGAAAAATAAAAACTATTCCCGTCACTTTGCCTCTAAAAATTAAAAATTAAGATAATAATGTAATCAGCTTAAAATTAAATTAAAAAAGTTTTTTATTTTTAATTTAAAATACTATTTTTCGTTTTTTAAATTATATACAAATGATCATTTTTAAAATATTAATAAAAATATAATTTATATGAATAATGTTAAATAAATCTTTGAATTTTTTGATATCGATCGGAACAATAACAATTCCGCTTGGTAAACTCTTCAAATGCACACGTATCACAGCCAGGTGTCCAGCAATATCTCTCGAATACGCATAAAAAAAGCCACCGAATCAAACAAATAATTATTAAAATAGAGATGCGCGCAACATCTCCAACTTCTATTCACTCTACAGCTGCAGCTGCAGCTGCCTTCGGTCACCGCAACCGCCGCTCTCCGCCGCCGATCGCCGTCGTCTACCTATCTCGCCACTTGTTCCCCGCCGCCGCCGCTGGAGTAGCAGCAACGCGCAATCGATCGCCCGTGCTCTACCCTTTCTCGAGAATGGAGGTACTGTGATATATGGATTAGACGCTTCAGCCATTTTTTGCATGTATTGATGATGTTCGTGTAACTTCTTATCGGTCCAAGTTAATTTAAAGGATCGTTCTGTGTTTAATTTCTTTCTGCAATCGTTAGATTACCGATATACTCGCCTGCATTTCTAATTGATCTTTAATTATTATTTACCTGCTTGGTGCTAGGAACAACAATTAAACCCGACGAATTGTATTTTGGAATTACGATGGCAAAATTGGAGATGCACTTTGAATTATTAATTACAATATATTAGCATTGATGCATTTGTATTTGAATACTTGAATAATTGATCCGTCATGTTGATTTGAATGAATATATAACAAGTTAGACCATCGGTGAATGATTTTAAATTATCTCATGGAATGCAATTGCTAAACAGACAATCATGTAATAAGCTCATCTTGGTAAGAAGCACTTGAATGCGAGTTACTCTGGTACCTTTTGAAATAAGTAGATCGTGTTGGCATGCAATTCCTACTTTTCTAGATGGAAATGAAATTGAGTTGTGTTACTTGTTGCTCTAACTTTGCTTGAAGTCTTCGAAGCTTAAATTACTTGTTGCTCTAACTTTGCTCGAAGTCTTCAAAGCTTTATCGGAATTTATTGTTAGTTGATATTTTGTATTGGACTGCATATGTGTAGCATGAATTACTGTGATATTCACTTATATAAACTTGCCAAGTGGAACTCCACCGAGAAAAAATAAGTCTGGCTAGCTATTAAAGCAAGTCCTATATGTCAAGATTAATAACTGTTAGATAGTGTGGTGTGACAGTTTTCGGTACTGCAATTAAACTGGAGGTTCTTAGGGTAATCTTAGGCAAGTGCTGTATTTGATCATTCAGCGAGGCTTATTTCAATGGTTCAATGCTTTAAAGTTTTACGATGTGTTCGAAATTTTATTTTTATTAAAATTTTATGATAGTTGCCAATCTTTGCGATTTACTTTTTGTATCAGGAATAATATTTTTAACAAATGAAAGTATATAAAAAATCATTTGAGAGGTCAAGAAGATCTTATAGGTTAACTTTTGGCTCGTCCAACATGGTGTTTGACCCAAAGATTGAATAATAAGTAATGGTATAAATTTGTTTACCATACTGTAGAAAATCGTAAAAGGAAAGCCGTGGCAACATGTTCACCAATGAGCCATGCTAGAACTCTTTCGTGATATCATTTCTCTTTGCTTTGCTAGAGAAAAAAATCCATATAGATCTACATGTCTTCTCACTCTAGAAATGCAGATTTATTAACAAATGGTCATTTGCGTTGCAGAATTTCTCTACCAATGGTTCGATAGAGAAAAATAAAGGAATGGTGGAACAACTAAAGTGCTATGGCATTATCAAGTCAAATAAAGTTACAGAAGTGATGGAAACGATTGATAGAGGATTATTTGTACCCGAGGGCACCCCAGCTTATGTTGATAACCCTATATCAATTGGATACAATGCTACCATATCTGCACCTCACATGCATGCAGCTTGTCTGGAACTTTTAGAGGATCGTCTGCAACCAGGAATGCACGCATTGGATATTGGGTCAGGTGCTCATCTTGTCTAATTTTGCTCCCTTGCTTTTTGTTATATTTTTTTATTTTGGTTTCTAGGTTAAACAACAAACTTCATTCTAGGTGTTCTTTCTGAGGTAATCCCATCAATTATGTTGACAAATTGCATTGTAAGTTATTAATTGTTCACAATATTTCAATTAAAACTTTTAAATATTTCGTAATTTGGATCATCATCTATAGCTAATTTTTCTGATGAGATGTTTTGTTCTTTTTGTAGTACATGGCCCAAACGTTTGTATCATATTGTTTCCTTTTTGTGCATCCTGGAGTTTTTTAACGTTTAATCTTTCACTGCTTTCGAGATGCTTTAGAATAAAAGTCAGCTGTGGTATGATTAATGAGTTAGCATATGACAATCTTTTCCTACTATGCCCTTTCTGGACTGGAGAACCAAAATCAAAGAAGATGCCACAAGCACGTTAACATGTTCCTACCAAAAGTCATATGATACCATATTAAAACATTAATTCTGTGTTGATCAATCTCCACATCAACAAGTTGTTGTCTTCTTCCCTCTTTCGTTGGCCCCTATCAACAGCAGCTCTTCTACGATTAACTCCTTCAATCCCACCTTGCTTTAGTAAATTCTATCCTACTCCAATGGCCCTCATCTCCTTTTCAACTTCACCATTTCCGTTTCTTCCATTGTTTTACGTGCTGGACGGCACCCCTGGTTCTGGCCAAGATCGGCAGAGAAACGGCCGAAACAACCATTTTCCGGCTGTGTTGATCGTTTGTTCTCTACCTCTTCTTCTCTGTTGCTCTCACTTTATTTTTTTTTTAATTGAAGATCATTTATCTTTCTTGCAAAGACGATGAACAGTGTCATACGGTAGGTGCGCGACGCGTGACCTTAGCGCTTGGTCTGTTTTCTGTTTTCTTAGTTTATTATATTTTCATTTTAAAAAAAAAATTATGTCTGATTTGATACAGATACTGGCGATCAGTGATATTACCCCTTTCTTGATACCTTTTCGATATTGTGAACGTTGAATGAGAGGCATCCGATCAGCCTCCTTGCCGTCGATACTGTCACCGCCTCGCTCTCTCATATTGCTAACATTTATGTCATGGATGTCGCAGCCGCATGATCTTTTCTTTTTTCTTTTTTAAAGTTTATTTTGTTTTTATTTTAAAATAAAATCTTAAAAAACTGATTTATCGGCACAGGTTAGGCACATCTCAATTTTGGGGTTTAACGAAACTCGGCACGGCAAGTAAAACCTTAGTTTCTTCCACCCATTATATATATATATATATATATATATATATATATATATATATATATATATATATATATATATATATATAATTTGACATGACAATTAATATTCTACATCCAGCAAATATGTCAGTTTTTGCTCAAGATTTCCTCAATAATCGTTTTTGAATAAATTACACTGTCCAACAAAATGAAGAAAGATGTACTTAATCTAGATAAATGAATATTTCTATGCGTATCAGGGAAAAGAATATCTAGTTGATAAGGCAAAGAAAAATCTTCTAGATAAGTTTGCTCCAAAATATTAAGCATGTTTGTAAGGAAATTGATCTAGAGAAATATTGCAAGAGTAGAAAGTGATAACTTACACAGACCAGACCCACTATTAACATTTTGCTTTTAAGAACTAACCTTCGGATATCCTATTGAAGCAATGAACTTGGGAACTGTTCATAAAACTGGCTTCAAGACATCTCCGACTGGCCAGAGCACACTTGATCTACCTTCATCATGTCCTTGTTCAACTCTGGCATCAGCATAATTCTACAATCTGCCTATTCAGATTTTAGACCTATTTGGCTTTGGAATTGATGCTTACTTTAAACCTATTTATGGTCATAGGAGGGAAATTTATTTGAATGTGCTGAATTTCGTAAAGGTACTGGGTACTTGACGGCATGCTTTGCTATGATGGTTGGACCTGAAGGTCGTGCAATTGGTGTGGAGCACATTCCGGAGCTTGTTGCATCATCTATTGAAAACATCAAGAGGAGTGCAGCTGCGCAATTGCTCGAAGATGGTTCCCTTTCTGTGCATGTTGGTGGTATGTTTTTATTGCCAACAAGATATTCAATTTAGAGTTAGATAACATGGTTTGCTTCAAGAATTTGAATTCATGTCTTCTCTGATGTCAAGATTCATGTTTTGTACTACAACATGGATGATTATGTATCTTTAGTTCGCGTCCGTCACACATTGGGGTGTATCTTTGTGTTGAGATTCTTATAGCAGTGGATTAGCCACAAAGGATACGGACGTGGAATGGTTCAATATATTGGAGATATGGGAGAGGGTAACAAATGATAGGAGTGGATAAACTAAGATTTTAATTCAAGTGTATTTATATTTTATACAAGCTGGTCAGTTTCCATTAAACTCTCAAGGACGATAAGATTTTAATACTTAAGTAAAAGCTAAATGATGGTAAAAAATCTACTTTGTCATCTTTTCTACGGGCTAGCCACTATATATCGTCTTCTATTGCTTTATATGATACATCAAAACGCTTCCCATCTGCACCCTTGCCATGTCATTTGTCTTGCTTTTGGTTGCTGATTTACTTGTGCTATCTATGATTGTCTGAGCTAGATGTCTAAATTTGGTATTTGCCCTCTTTTGATCAACTGCACGTTACAATGACAATGAAGGCTATAAATCTTATATTTTCCATTACAATTGGCTATAGATGGAAGGCTGGGTTGTCCAGAATCAGCACCTTATGATGCAATACATGTTGGAGCTGCAGCACCTGAGCTTCCACAGCCTCTGATTGATCAGCTGAAGCCTGGGGGCAGAATGGTAATTCCTGTGGGAAACATTTTCCAAGACCTCAAGGTGGTCGATAAGAAACCTGATGGTTCCATCACCATCCGGGACGAAACCTCTGTTCGTTATGTTCCATTGACAAGTCGAGCTGCCCAGCTGCAAGATCATTAAATTGAGAGGTGCTTTTTAACTCTACTTCTGTAACTTAAAAAAGGTTTTTAAACGTAACCTAAGTGGAGTTCAAACATGTGAGGATGATTGCAATTCCACATTAGAGTTTTCTTTAGATGCATATTTAGAAGTCACCTGTTTAGTCTGTTGATAAGTTGTTCTATGTGGTTCAAGTAGTTTATCCTGTTGCTTCATCTCTACCCTCGTCTTCTGCGGCCACCTGACAGGATGAACCTGGCCCATCTGGCCATCCCCACCATGAATGTGTGCATGGGCTACATAAGTTGTAGTGTTGCTTTGTAAAATTTGCATGTGCGTATACGTCTCCCGTTTATATATATGTTGCCTTCTTTTTTTTTGGTCCATTGAAATTCTTTTTTGGGGAGTGTTCAGCAACCAGCCTTGGAACCGCATGGGATATGTAAATTTTGCCTCTTTATATAGTTTTAGAGGTAGATATAGGAATCATGGAAGTTTTGGTAAATGCATTTGTTTGCTTGTAAATTGTTTTTGTCAAAGGCGTGCAAATTAGTATTGAGATCTCTAATTTTCTCAAAGAAAAAGCTTAATACATGAGCTTGAGATTTCCTTTTTCTCCTTTGTGGTGTAGTTTGTTTGTGTATATATATACACACACACACACACATGACAAGCTTTTTTGTTCTTTAATTTTGTACATAATATAAGGGTCCAATTCTATTTTTACGTAAATTAAGAAGCATAATTTGACGGAGAGTTGCAAGGTAGTTGAAGGTATCTAACTATACGTTCCATGCACGAAGTTGATTAGGAAGTCGGCACAAAGTTCATATACTTTTTCTTGAAAGATGGGCTAGTTTCTATCAGGTTATAAAAATATCATATTAAGCTAAGGGGCACATATGAATCGTTTGGGGGTTATAAAAACGTGCAAGTTCCCCAAAACATAAACTGAAATAGGTAGTTAAGATGAACGGGTTTTGCTCAAAGCTTCTGCTTTATAAAACTGATAAAAAGAAAATTTTCTATTTTCTGAACGATTTATAAAAGCACCCTAAGAAATATATGTATAACTATTTTTAAAACAGTTGTAAATTTAAAAAATAAATAAAATTGTGTGCTTTATAATTTTTATATATAATTTTTTTTTTTTTTAAATATATATTTTCCAAATATATTGTTTAGTGGGCTATATAATAGCTATTAATTATCCTTAACACATATAAAAAATGTCAACGTAAATTCAATGTAGAAATTTCGCATCATGTAGTATATCTGGAAAGCACCACTAAAGAGCCTCCACCTCCCTATTAGCGTCATATAGTTGCGTACGTTTACGGCGAGATGAGTGCAAACCCAAGATATTTAGATAGGCGTAAGCAAAGCATGGGGGATGGGACCGTGGCTGGGCGCTAAGTAAAAGAAAGTGGTAATATGTACAACCAGCCACCGTTTTAATTGTCTGCAACTTCATGTATATTTTTAAACAAGGTCGAATGGCAACCACTCACAGTCGCATCCATGTAAAGAATTACTAGAACAATCGGGTGCAGCTTGTAGTCGAAATATAAACTAACACTCGAAAAAGAAACCGGTGAACGCCTCATATAACCTAGCAGTCGAAATATAGTGTATTTCGCCCAATAGAAACACAGTCAGGTAGTAAAGTTTGCACAGACCCTCCTAGTGGCAAGATTGATCTCGCCTCCGGGTGGATTGTGACCTCGCACGAGCATGTCGGATGAGCAAGTCGAACACACAACCTAAGTACATTCGGTGCTCACCAACTTATACTTAAGGTTTAACAGACTGGTAAAGTCTCCAGTTGGTGAAGGTGATCAGTAGCCGAAACGAAGTATATAACACGTTACTGATCTGCTGGCCATATTGGTAAAGCTGAATGCTAAGTTGTCAAAGTTAAAAAACTAGCTTCTTAACTAAAAAGCGTTAGAGAGGGTTTGATCTTGCCAAAAGTGATTTTGTGGTTGTCCAAATATCAAATAGTTAATGCTTGAAGAATGCACTGAAATAGGGATGCAAACAAACCGAGCTGCTCACAAATAACTCATATTCAAACTCGTTTAAGCTCGAGTCGAACTCGATCGGATCTTACCAAGCTCGAGCTGAATTTAAGCACTGATTCGAACTCGAATAATTAGATGAACCGAACCTCAACGTCGTGTTACTCACGAGCCTAAACGAATTTTTTCATTCTATTTAAAAAACTTTACAACAAGATTACTTAAACGGTTCAAGCTCGATCTCAACTCATGCTCGGCCTAATTAGCAATCAATCCAAGTTTATGTCAATCTCAACTCAGTTATTACGATTGAGCAGAGATCGAGCTCACATTCTGAAGCACGTCGAGCTCGAGTTAAAATCAATCCAGCCGAACTTGAACTTAGTGGTGCTCTACTCAAACTTGGCTCTTTTTCACCCCTACACTGAAGGCTCCTATTTAAAAAAAAAAAAAGAAAAAAAATAGAAAAATAGAAAAGGGCAAAGCCTTTTCTCAAAACAGAAGTATATTGCAAGCAACAGAATAACGTACAAAGAATCTACAACCTCAAAAACCTTTTTCAAATGAGCACGGCTACTCATCAAAAATATCAAGAATCTTAATGCGATCCAAATCACATTTAAAAATCTCTATGCAAAGCATATGGTTCAGATTGTATCAGAGCTATCGGCATTTCACTTTTCTGTACGTCTAAAGACAACGTTTACAAATTTTAGTACATGCTGATATTTACTATATTAAAATTGATCATTTGACGGATTCATTTTCATATGTTGGCCGGAAATTTCTGTACGCAATAACTGCATAGAAGGGGTCAGAATTAGACTGACCTAGCAAACTAAGTAGCCAATCAATGGGAGTCCTGCTGTTGTTTCCAGGTAGCTTCTTTACTACTTCAGGCTGTGTGAATCCATCGACACATTGGAAATATTGTGTAACTAGTTGAATCCGGCTGTATGATGTCCCGTCTCTCCACGCACTTATTGCCTTCTCATAAAACATTCTGTTACTGAAGCTCACGATGAATATTCCGCCGGGTTTCAGGATTCTAAATATCTCCGCAAACACCTGCAAAATAAGAACGGTCGCAATTTTTTTTTTTGGAGAATTAATAGTCGATTATACACAGTGGTCTTGCAAGATACAATCATATAGAAAATACAATTCAGGTAACACGGTGTAGGCGTATGAAGTAAAGATTATTAAATTTGCATGTCAGTCACTCAATATTATCATAATGACATTCACTAATGGTCGTGCATACTCGAGATATAATAAGCCTCCTTTTGCAAGTGAAGATAGTTGCTTAATAAACGAGATAGACTTTATTGTGAATAACAAAATTGTGTTTTATTTACTGAAATTAAAAAAAAAAAACTAAAATTCTGTATCCACCTGTTCCATCTTCATGAATAACAAAAAGTCATTTACTCAATTGTGAGTGTGTAGCATGCTTTAAAATAGTTTTCTTTTATAGATGTTTGGTTGGATGCCCCTCCAAATATTGGCATTTGGCTGGAGAAATTTTAGAGCCATTCTCATTCCATCGGCAATTGGGTTTCTTTTTTCATTTCATTTGATTCCCGATTCTCCTGCCTGATTAGACTGGTATTCCATAGCATTTCCATTTCTTTATTGAACCGAACAGTATATAAGCGTAGCAACTGTTCTCATTTACGTCGTAATATTTCAATGTATCCCGACAGACCGAACCACATGTCAACTTAACAACAACTTACCTAATTACCTTCTGTCTGACAGAAATATTCGCATACAAGATCAAAAGAGGTCAATACATGTTTTAAAACCTGGGGCATATCACAGAACAGTTGACAACCCTCCATGCATATAACAACATACATAAACTTACCCTAAGAAATTGAATGATAAAAATGAATCTATGTGAAATGACATAATAGTTGTGAACCATATTATCCATAACATGAGTATATAAGGTAAGGCTACTTGATGACTCAATAATTGCAAAACCACGTGCCAGATATTTTTATTTTTGAGTTAACTAGTGAAGCCCATTAACCTAGAGTAGACACTCAAGGCATAACTAATACGCTACGGTTCCTGAGCCGAGTATCAGTCCCCCAACATGTAGAGCCATGTGTATTATATGATGGATAAATAATAGGTGTCATCGAGGCAGCAGCTCCTGACTCACTGTGTCAACGGACTTCCCATAAAGGGATAGAATCTCCCATGCTCTCACATGCTCGGTGAGAGAAAAAAATTCCCACAACGTACAGGCGACGAGGTTCGTTCCCTGGTCTCAGCTCTCATCTCAGCAAGAAGTGATACAATCAGACATTCTACCTATTTGGGGTTCACGAATAAGCAGCCCAATATATCAACCAATATGAGAAGTATTTAAAATTCAGCATCAAATAGTAGTTGATACTATTCTAATGTTTTGAATCCTTTCTTGCAAAGCATTTGCAGTTCAAGTAAAATTAATCACACAAATAAAGGATTGTACAAGAGGCTCAAAACTGAAATGAGTATTTAATCAGTAGCAGACAGTATTCGAAGTTCCTCGACGTCTGTATATGGAATTTTGTAGCTTCCTTTCTTACAGAGCACTATAATGTTAAAAAAAAAATCACTTAAAGAAAAGGGTTTTGAGAGCCTCAAACTGAAAATGGGAACTAAGCTAAAAACTTTTATAGGGAGAGAGGCAAGGTAAAATATATATCCTCTCCTATTAGCTTAAGCTTAGAAGAACTGTGACATCTAATATAAACAAGAAGACTGAAGCATAATTATAGAGACAAAGCAAAGCACATTAAAAACTAACAATAAAAACGAATTTTATAAAAGAATTATACCACAATTAGCTGTTACCTTCTCTGGCCATTGGAGATATTGGATGCTGACTGTACAAAGCACCGCATCAAAGCTGCAACTCTCAAATTCGAGCTTTTGATCTTCATTCAGATCCTTAACAATAAAGTATTCCAACCGAGGATTCCTTGCAAGCTCTAGTGCATTAAGACCATGACCAACAACTCTTTTGAACACCAGATCTTCAGGTAAATGGCTGACCCAGGAACTCATGAGATCCAAGACCTCCATTCCAGAGCTTAACCGCTCCCTGTAGAGATCCTTACTTTGACATCAGGAAAGAAATTTGATAAGCAATCTGTATGGCATATGCGGGACGAAAAAAAAAAATTTAATGGACGAGGAAGTAGTAAGCCCTCAAAGAAACTAGTTTATAGTTTCTTGGAGAAGGGCGGAATCATAAATTGATAAAAACCTTCCAAAGCCTCCTACAAACTATATATACAGGCTTCTTTATCTACATATCTCTAAATAAGTTTGATTGAAACCTGAAGAGCAGAATCATAAAAATGAACTCTGTTTCCTCTATACCAATTTCAGCTCAAAGTCGCAAATACTACAACAATTTCATAATTGAGAAACCATAGCAAGCCAAAAATGTCTCAAGGCTCTGAAGGCAATTTCCAATATCAATTAAGATGAATTTGTAACAGTCGTAGTACTAGCCCTCTAGAAATGCGTGATGCACAGACTATTTCCAATCTAAATATCTGAATATAGATAAATAATTCATAACTGTGAAAAAATCAAAGCACCAGTTGCTTGATGGAATGAGCAACTATATAACAAGATGCAATAAAACTCTACTACAACTTATCAGTATCACTATGCATTTTTTACAAAATAATTTACTACCACCACTTACCAAAAGGCTTAAGGAAAAAAAGAATGATCTGAACATCTGACAAGAGAAACATTGCTGTCAACCTATGCTCTCTTTCGCATGAATCAGATATTGTAAAACCTTCAAAAATCTACTAATTTCCTTACTAAATCAGTGATTCTATACATTACCATGAAAACATTAATACCTTAACAGTTTTTGAGCAATAGAAATTTGCCAAACCAGAATACTTAGTTCATGAAATGGTTGCAACAAGTCTGGGGAGTGTCATGAGTGAAAACAGGTCTTCTCCAGTCCATCACTCCAACATTGTGATGATATTTTACTGACTTATTTGAAATCCCGTCAGAAATCAATTGGCAAACCACTTCAACCATCCTTGGTGTCCTCTCCTAAGCATTAATAAGGGCAGTATCCTGACTAGAAGTGATTGATGTTTTTATTGACAAAGATGCATTTAAACAGGGAAACAATGCCAACGACTGAGTACTAAGACCCACAAACAATGCATAAGCTCTTATCTCGCACGCCATTATTATTATGAAGAAACCCATCGCATGGTATGAATTTGTCGACACGAGCATCTTTGATTTTTTTAACAATCAATCAGCAGTGTGATTCTTCGTTTCGTATGGAAACTTGGACCGATAATTTGGGAACATTAAATTGTGGAATGCTTTATGAACAAAGAAGCACCAAATTCAGCAGTGATTTAAGTCCTGAAAGTTCAACCTGAGCAGGCTCGAATTTAACATTCACTGCACAGAGTTAAACATGTCGAAGTCCGATCAAGGTAGCAAATATTGAACTCCAAAGTCCAAAAACGTTCATAAGTCTAGACATTCTTTTATACTTAAATTAACGGAAAATCCTGCCAATACGCTACCCACATCGGTGAGTCCTACAAGATAGATAAATCTGCATGTTACCAGACATTCATAAGAAAATTCATAATAATATCCAAAACAATATGCATTACTAATTTCGGAAGAGATAAATCAACAGATTTATAATAACCACAATGAAGTCGGTCGCTCCAATTTCTGCGCCGCAATCCTCCTCTTTCCGCTCTTGGGATAGGAGTGACCCTTGGATGGAGACATACCACCAAACAAGTGATAGGCTAATTGCAATTATACCTTAAGCGTGGAGATGAAGCTGTCGTCGACGTGGGTGACGAAGCGGGGGAAGGAGTAGAAGTCGCGGTCCGGGGAGGAGCTCAGCTTCGTGCGACCCTCCTGGGACAGAACCAAGCGTTTCATGCCCCCGGAGCCGGCGGAACTTGCAGAAACACGGCGCCGCCGTCTCCACCGCGGTGGCGTCGGTGCTGATGTCGGAGTTGTGGTAACGGCGAGCATGGAAGCTCGTGAGGACGAAAAATGTCGGACTGCTGTTTTCATATCAACAGAGGATAGCATTGCTCCACTAATGCGATCGAAGATATTAACCCTCTCGGGATGGTGTTAAAAGATGGAGCGTCGAGATTGACCCTCAAATAATCCAAATATAAATTTTTCAATTTGTGCATGAAGGATTAGAATCTTTTGTTCCCAAAATCTATTCTGTCTTATTTATTATATATATGTTCAGACGCTTTATTTTAATTCAAATCGTACATATTTAGAAGGGCCGTGCTTGACGTCCCACGGACGCCCTGCCGCCCGGGCAAGGGGGTGGGTCTCCGCACGTGCATAACGTCCTCCGGGATGAGCAACAATTTCCTTTTTAGAATATGACATAGCGATAGATACAGAAAATTTTGCACCCCGCCATATCTTCTCAAAAAAAAAAGTGAGCAAAAATTTGGGACAGAATAATTTGGATTCTGAAAATAGCACCAACGTGGGAATTGTATAAAATATTCATTTCGATATTTTATTATGAACTAATTTTTATAATTAATTAATAAAATTTAGTGAAAACCAACTGTTAATTTTTGTGCATTGCTTACTCAATAAAAATCATAGATATCTAATTGGTCTGTAATGAGGCGCTCGCTCTTTGTTCCGAAAATCTTCATCTTTACAATAAATAACCGAACATTTACAAGCCAAATAATTTTAGAAAAATTGGTTTACGTTATTCCAATATAATAAAAAAGTAGTGTGTAATCTCTGGTAATACTAGAGCCCTTAATAGGGCATGTCAATGTCCAATTACATAAATATTTCTAGAAGAAAAAGCCAAGTATATGTTATTGAAACATCTCATGCATTGATAACAAAATTACCTAAAGAAACAACAAAAAAATATACTAAAAATTCTCCTATTAAAAGAAATTAAACAAAATTATCGACTATTTTGTTCTAACGACGACTTTTATAGACGAGGCAGCAACACGATCTTCCTACTTCCACCGGCACACATATTGCGGCACTGCTACTATAACCTTTCGAGGCACACTTTGTACCGCATTCTGCTTTATTTTCGCAGGCTCCCTCATAGACGCATCCGTCGCGCTCATCTTGAATTACATGATCTACAAAGCCTGCATAGAAAAAAAAACTCAAAATTCGTGTATATATATGTGTATGTATATGAATATATATATGTAAAACTTAACAATACAGTGTTATACGGTACTTCATAGCTGCAAGGTTTAGAATCTAGTTATTTTGAATTAGCATAAATGCGTATATATATATATATATATATATATATATATTAGGAATAATAAAAAAACAAAAAATAGAGATGTTAAATAGAAAATTCGAGTAATTGTTGCATGTATATATGTTTAAAGCGGTACCAACAAATACAGAAAAGAAAGTGAATAGATTGAGGTATTGAAATATGGAGTCGAAATAGTTTTTATATATTTAAAAGTATAAATAAAAATATTGAGATTATATTAAAAGAGCCAGATCATGCTACAATATTAGTACAAACCTCTACCATTGGCCGAGACGATGAAAAGAATAAGAAAAAAGACGGCCAAAATTCTTGAAAATTTGATCGCCATTGATCTTCTCTCAGCTTCTATACTGCTCAAGATAAACTCACGTTCTACGTACTCATGAAGGCTTCCTCCGGGATATGTATATATAATGTGCGAGGTAATTTTATTACCCAGTTGGTAATTAAATATTACCGATTTCTTGGAAGGAATAGTTACCAAATTGTGGAGATTTTCCTGCCTGGTCGTTTAATCGACCAAATAAAATCTTATTTTTCGACTCTTAAGTATGGTATACTTTGAATAAAAAAATGTTTAATTTAAGGCGAAAATTGTTTTGATTCTTAAGTATGGTAATTTTAAAAATAATTGTTTAGATTTTTATGAAAATTCTCACGAATTATATGGTTGCAATCCATATGACATAATTCTTTTGAGATTATTAAAATAAAAAAAAAAATTCTAACCTTAGTAGCAGATGTTAGTGGGATTCCAATCCGGTAGCAGTTTTTTTTTTTTTTTAATTTAAAAAAAAAAAATTATTAAAATAAGCTGCATGAGATTCCAATCCGGGCTCCATCGACCAAAGGTCAGCATCGTGATCCACGTATAAAGGCAAATGCTGGCTACCAAGGACGCAAGTTACTGGGTGCTAAATGGCAACGATGGCTCTCTCATGAAATATAGGACGAAAATTTGAATCTAATAAGTGAGTTTGAAAGAAACTACGGTACTGCTATGTTCTCAATTAAAATATATGATAAAAATCGAACTTTATGATCACAAAAAATAAAAGTACAAAACATATATTTATATTTCTTTTTTAAAAAAATTTTTTTTTTAGTATTACTGTATAATCTATATTTTCGAAGTTTTTTTTGTTAAAATGATATAATTCCATAAATAAGAAAAAAAAAAGGACCTATTATTTGATGGAAAATGCTACTCATCGAGACTTTCAATTTCCAATGGAAATATGCCCCCATTGTAGTACTGTACATTCCGTACTCAATCATTATTCATTTGTTTAGATCAAATGGCCATGACGAATACCAGTACTCGATTAAAATGACCATACAAATAAGCATGACGTATTACATCATTCACAAGCAAAAGGAAAAATAGTAAAATTACAAACTAGTTCCGACTTTCTAGTGCTCTTTTGATGCATTTTGACGTTTGTTTCGAATTCAATCTTAGACTTGATATGCCACATATAAATTCTCACTGGTTTTTCAGTACCCTTTCAACATATGATACCTTGAGCAGTCTTAGGAAGATTGAATTTCTCATGGATCTCCATCATTTTCCTAATCTCGAGAGGATAAGCAAACCGACGACTGAGAGGCACAACATGGCCACTATGCCGACCGCAAGAGCGAAGGCGTAGATAAGACTGGGGAGATTGAAATTCTTCTGGATCTGTTTCAATCCTTTGTCAATTGCAGGAGCCAGAGCAGCTGCTCCAGCCACACGGAACGGTCGTGTGATGTTGTTTCCCGTCCACATCAGTACAACAATCTGTTTATCTCGTAAAAGAAAAGTAAGATAAGTATTCCATTCATGTTACATAATAAAAAGGTTTATTAATAGTAAATAAGAGTAATTTTCTTTAAATATTCTACTAAATGAGCACAGAAACAGGTTTAAAACATAAAATGATAAAACATGGCGAGCAGATACAACCACATGACTAAACAAAAAGAAAATCGTATAGATCTCACCTATATATTTCCAGTATTTTGCTAAAGTTTGATCATAATCACAAATACATATAACTAAACAAAAGTAAAGACATGTATTCCATTCATGTTGCCCGCCCCCTTTCCGGGCCTGCGCCTAAACGTGCAGGAGCCTTTATGGTACCAGATAGCCCTTCGTCTATCATGTTAAAATATGGTTGTTTGTTCTCATTATTTTTACTGATATGGTAATTGATGACACGTTACGTAAGCAAAAATATGGCCTCTCAGTAGAGTACATTAGGTAAGAAATTGCCCGACCCTTTTCCGGAGCCTGGACCTATACGCGCGGGAGCCCTTGTGGTACCAGATAGCCTTTCGTTTATCATATGCTAATTGTGATTGCTTGATGTCTTATTTTTACTGACATGGTAATTGATAACATGTTACGTAAGCAAAAATATGGCCTCTCAGTGGAGTACATTAGGTAAGAAATTGCCCGACCTTTTTCCGGAGCCTGGAAAAGGGTACCAGATAGCCCTTGTGGTACCAGATAGCCTTTCGTTTATTATATGCTAAATTTGGCTGTTTGATGTCTTATTTTTACTGGCATGGTAATTGATGACATCTTACGTAAGCAAAAATATGGCCCCTCAGCAGACAGATGTAAAAACTGATGTTTGTCAGTAAAGAAGTTTAGGGACATTGCAAGTATCTTGATAGTTGTTGAAGCTTATTTATAAAAAGTTTAGGGGCTAAGCATGTATATGCCAAATGATCAATGATGTAGAGAATAGCCTTGACTAAAATTTAAAATCATGCTTACCCCTACAAGGGCTTGGAGATTGGCGGCAGGGTTCTTCCCAGTGCTCTTTTCATACCCAAGAAATGCAAGAACGAAGAATGTGGTATATATCAAGCCGTCGAACAATCCATATGCAAGGACAGCCGCAAGACCCAACTTGGCCACTCTTGCTCGCATCGCCGCTGTGTCAGTCTGATTATAGGCATAGATGCTACTGTCAAAAACAATCATATATTGCTTCTAACAAAATGATGAACGATGTTAGATGCACTTGTTTGCGTGCGTCTAGCTCATGCACACTCTAAAGTCATATGATTCTGGGAAATCAGAAAATTATACACCTCTAAAATATATCTCTAAAATTATCCTTAGAGACATCTTTAGAGATCTGTTTAGATGTCTAATTGCTCGAGATTTCTTCAGTCGTAAAATTCACGGTTCTAAGTATACATCCATCTTATTATATAACAACTGCCAGAGCTCCAAAAATTTGTCCCGAAACTTCTCCTGCAATTCATATGCAGCTAAAAAGGGAACTACTTTATGTTCAAAGTGAACTTGATTAATATTTTGGGAGAAATTTTGGTAGCTCTAGCAATACGCTCCTAACATTCTCATATCACAAAGTGCACATATCTCGAGGTGAGATGGGCAAATTGCATATTAGCCCCCGGAAACGGGAAAAATGCCCGATGTGGCAGCGCGCTTGCATATCAGCCCCCGTTTCCAAAGTTTGTACAAATCAGCCCCCGGAAACGGGGGAAACGCCCGATGTGGCAGTGCGTGCTTGCACGTCGCGCGTTTTCCCGTTTCCCGGGGCTGATATGTATCGGCCCCTGGAAATAGAGGGCTGATATGCAATTTCCCTTAGTATTTTCCATGACAAAAAGCATTTACTATTTGAAATTATCTGAACTTAGAGTAACATTACCATCCACTTCGTCCACAAGTTCTTAACGCTTGAGTGATCCTAAATTCCAAATGAACACAGAAGAGAACAAATCAAAAAACAAAACACTCAAAATTTCATATCAAATAAAATTTACTAAATGATATACAGAATAATACCTGCTTATCGGATTCTTCTGGGCTGAAATGCTGCTGGTCTCCCGCAGCGCCGGCGGAGGAGCAACAAGCTGTGATTTGTCTATTATTTCTACTCATTAAAGTAACATAGTTGGGACAAATGGTGGGCAATTTTTTCTGTCGGATAATTGGTGGTGAACAATAACGGTAAGAAAGAACCATTTGATTGTTCTGAAACAAGCTCAAAGATTTTAGATTTATCACCATCATGCTAAGATTTCCTGGAAACAAGAGTCAGGAATCAAAATAATTTCTAAAAGAAATTTTTAAAAAATGGAACCGAAGGCCTATAAAATATGAAATTACAGAGAAAATCAAAAAAGAAAAAAGAAAAGAGATAGAAAATGCAAAGGATATGAACAAAATGAGATAAAGAGGCAGGAAAGATTATAGAACAAAAATGAAAGATAATGCTAAATTATTGAAGAAAATGCCGAAAAAGTGTAATAGAAAATGTAAAACTACTCCGCGAAAAAAAAGACAGAAAAAGATTAAAAAAAAAAAAAAAAAACCGAAAGAGTTTCCCAGGCTGGAGTGAACTCGCAATATCTGCACGGTACTTTATCACTATCTTTATCACCAAAAAAGAAATTGTTTACGGTCAAAGATGGATGGGTTATTACTTATATTTCAAGTCCATAAATTTTATGTTTTCGGCCCAAGTCGATTAATTTAATTCTATTCGGTCCGGTCCACTCCGGTCTATCACTTATTTGGTCCGGTCCAGTCTGGACCGGTTTGAAGTCGGTACGATATTCGGTCTATCTTTTTCCTCTTGTTCGAATTTTTGGCCCGGACCGAAAACCACCCCTATCTATGTGGGAAGATGCATGGAGCCGGACAAATCACATGTCTCACTAATCACCGTCGAAAATAATATTTTCTAATCACAATCCATCAACTCGTATAGAACTTGAACCGTGGTCAGAAAATAACACTCTCTCTATTTTACATCCCAGATAAGAGTGAAGTATCGGCATATTGTTCAATTACCACATTAGCAACTTCAGCTAAAATTCGCTGGAATTATCTATTTTTTATTTTAGGCCCAGGGCTCCATAGAATTCAAACTTAAGATGTATGCATTATGAGGCATATATTTTACTGCTAGACCTATGGATGGAGGACAAAAAAAAGTGCATTAATTCACAAAAAAGGGAAGTTAAAAAAAAAAAAAAGCTCTACCCTTTTCGACACAACAACAAAAAAAATTTCAATAATAAGTCTAGCCTATACGAGTTCGATGCTATTGTATCATTAACAAAATTCCTATAATATTATTGTATTATCATGATTGCATCAGAACAATCATGAATCTTCTAAAAAATAATATTTCTGACTAATTATTTGGGCCAGCTTTGGAATAGCAACAAAATTTAAAGAGCTATGTGGTTTATAATATTGCAGCATGCCAAGTAATTCGAATTAAATTCGAAGATATTATTTGAGATACCTGAGAACCCAAAGACCCCGATTCCATGCAAGTACATTATCTGCATTGGAGTGCAACTGTGCAAAACAACTCTTAACAATTTCTTTGTTTGTATTTTAATTATAATAAGCATGTAAAGTTTTAATCTCTTTGATATTCTTTTTTTTTTCACATGCACATGCTTTTTTTTCTTTTTCTTTTTTTTTGGATAATTACATATCAGCCCTATGGGTAAAGTTTTTGCTCTGATCAGTCCTCCATGGGTCGCTGTTATCATTTCAGCTCCAGCGTCCAAAATTTATTTTTTCGGACAAAAATATTCGTGTATCTGTTAACACTTCGGAGCCCTAAAATATCTATTTATAAGTTTTTTTTTTGAAATTTTTTTAACATTAAAGTTGTTGATTTTAATGAGATATATAATTTTTATATTGTATATTTTTCCAAAACATTTTCAAATGGATATTTTTACGGTTTATCTATTCCAGCAGGTTAGTGGGTCTATCCATCAACACTTCGAAGTTCTAAAATATATATATAGAACTATATTTTAAAAATTAAATATAAAAATTATAGATCACATCGATATCTAAAATTTTATTTTAAAAATATTTTCAAAAATATCTTTAAATATGTATTTCGAATCCTTCGAAACATCAAATGATAATTTATGAAGAAGAATATTTTCGTCCAAAAAAAATGAGCGAGAAGTGGGGACTGGGAAGGCACCATATAAAGAAAATTTTGGTTGGGGAGCGTGCTGTAACTCAAAAATTAAAAATGACTGGCATGTAATTCTCTTTTATTTTGTGGTTTCCAATCTTAGAAAAATTTTATAATAAATATTATATCGTCAGCATATATCTTTTTCATTTAAATAAAATAAACAAATTTATAATTATTTTTTAGAAAAAATTTCTAAATAAAATTTATAGATTTTTAAGAAATCTATAATTATATATTATTTTAAAAATTTATAAATAGATATTTGAAATTCTTTAGCTAGTTCAATAGATTTTAAAATAATTTTTAAACCCACTTTAATACATTAAATTTTTTAGCTCTAAAATAAATTTTAGAAAGATTTTTTGAAAAATATTAAAATTATAAAATTTGTTAAAATTATAATTTTAAGTTTTAAATTTTTTTAAAAGTATTTTTGTATTATCATTGCACGGAGTGACGTGACCGTAATATTCATGAATCTCTACCAATCCCGTGGCCTGCACAAAGATGCTTACATGTGGAACATGATCTGACCTGATCCGAGTTTAAAGATTGTGTCCGACTTTCGATGAATAGAAAACTTTGTTCGTTTCGCCTGCACTCTCTTCCTCATCTCTCCCTAAAAAGGTCGTTGCTTTCGAGTTTTTCAGATCGGATTCAGAGAGTTGGAGAGAGAAAGTAGAGAGAGAGAGAGAGAGAGAGAGAGAGAGAGAGAGAGAGAGAGAGAGAGATGGGTAGCGATAGCAAGGTGTTCAAATTAGAAGAGGTCGCCAAGCACAACAGTTCCGAGGACTGCTGGCTCATCATCGGGGGAAAGGTTCAGATTTTCATCTTTTTGAAATTATCTGTTTAGATCCCTGATAAAGTTGTGATGTTGATTGGCATCATGAAATATCTATGTTTCTTAACATGTTATTATTTTTTATTATATATTTTTTAAATAGTTAAGTGGTTAAGTAATAATCTTGCAAGTTAAAATGCTCCCTTCAACCCAATTTACTCATACAGGATCCGTTAGATCAGCGTGTCAGACACTATAAACTAGGCTGACAATTTTGAGGGAGTTATGAATTTGTAAAGATTAAGCCGTAAGGGAGTTTGCTGTAGTCTTTTTAGTCTAATCTTCTATAGAACTTATGATTTTGTTCACAAAATTCGAGCTTTTTTTTGGTGTTCTCTTGGATGTTAAATATCTTTAGACTACTTAATAGCTGATTTCAATCTGATCTTTTGGGATGAGTGAATTTCTTTTTGTTTGATCTTTTTGGTTGGCTTTCTTTCAAGCTTTATGAGATATTAATAGGACTGGAATCATAGGATCGATCCTTGGTCATTTAGTGTTTTTTTTTCTGGAAAAAGAAAATGTAGCTTGAAGTTATTGTTTTAATGTTGGCTTCTCAAGACACCAGTTTCCAACTTTTCATAATTTCTAGTGACCCTGGTATACCTGATTTCTTATATTTGAATGCGTATACGTAAGCTTTTTGATGTCATAGTTCTTTTAGATTTCGATATTCCAGAAGTATTATATCTCGATAAAGAAGTTATCTACGTGCCCAGTTTTAAACTCTAGCTTTAACTTTGTTGCCAGTGGATGTATCTATTTTAAGCTCTAGTTTCCTATCCCAGAAAGGTGGCAGCCTAACATTAGTTTAGCGAAGATGTTTTGGTCCTTTCTTAAAACTGCTTTTGGGTGTACTTTTAATAAAGGATTCCTCACTATGTTCGCTGCAATGCATCTTTAGCATGGTTTTTGGTGCCGATCGGCACTCTGTGCCGGATGGCATGTGCCTGTTCCGACAATTGTTGGCACGGCACGGCACGTGTCAAAAAAATCTTATATTTGAATTTTTAAATTAAATTTTTATTTTTAAAAAAATAATAAATAAATATATATTAGCACGGCACGGTCGGCACGTGCCGGGATATGAGTTTACCGAAACTCGGTTCTGCTCGGCACATAAAACCTTGATCTTTAGACACGTTTGTTTTACTTTTAATATCTATATACCTATACTAATTTGAAATGCTGTGACTGGCACTCTATATTAACATGACATGTTTTGGGTCTGCATTATGCATATTTACGATGCCTAATTTTCGTGAGATCTGTTTCAGTTCTCTTGTCAAAGCAAAATTTTGTCAGCTAGTTTTTACTTCATTTGATGCCCACTTGCATTATATATATATATATATATATATATATATATATATATATATATTCAGTTCATTTGATGTCCATTATCCTTGTGATAAACAAGTCGTAGTTAACCATATCAAATTGTCTCGCTACTTTAGTTTAATCTAAAATCTTGATTTTATTTTAATGCATGGTCAAATTAGTTTTATATATATCTATGCAACTGCGGAGTTGGTGAGTTGGTTATATTTTTCTTCTATTGACTTTCTTGTATAATGCCTAATTAAAAATTTAGGGGATCCTCTATATAACCCAATACTATTTTCGTATTGTCTATGCTTTCAAATTGTATAAAACTCTAATACCAACCACATAATAAAGAAAAGGTTTCACCAAGATCGGAAAAGAGTGGAACTCTCATAGATAAATAAAGAACTTGATTGGAGATGGAAAACAGGAGTCGAAAGAATGAATTCATGTGCATGCATTCTGCTGCATTTTATAACAGCTCTATTTTTACTGTCACAGACAGACCGGAAGTTTAGATTTTTACTTGGCACACACTTTCTGCTATCTTCTTATGACCTCACATTCTTATAATATCTCCTCTAAGTTTAATAATATGATTAGAGGAGAAGGATGGCGAAATTTTCTTGCTTAAATTTCTGGGAATTGGAATGCAGCCTTTAGAATCTTAGATTTTATATGTGTGTTAGGAAAATTAGGTAAGAGACTGGAAGCACCACTGAAGGTCTCATTTTGTGATAATTAGAGGTGGAGATAAAGATCCATGAGAATAGCTGCAAGTTTTAATTCAATATTTCATATGTCTTAAAATCAATGATATGGACATTAAAATGCTCAATCATTTAGGAAGTCGCTTGGTATTTTAAGGATTCAAAAGTTTGGCATGAAATTATAGAACGGTTCCTGAAATCCCAAAGTTCATATTATACCCTCTGGTGTCTTAAACATTGTTTTTATGCAAACTCAAATTTTAAGTTACTAATGGAGTCGTAATCTCTATTCTAAATGATAACAATTTCCTGAAACAAAGAAATAAAGATAACCGTATGATACCAAAATGATCTAGCTTCAGCTATGTTTTTTTTGTTTGACATCTTAATGGGTAATCCGAATCGTATTTGCTGACACGTGTTGGCTTCTGCTAATTGCGTGTACGCAGGTTTATGATGTAACCAAGTTCTTGGAAGATCACCCAGGCGGCGACGAAGTTCTGCTCTCAGCAACAGGTCATTTTAGCTAGCTTTTATCAGTTATCGTAACTGATGAGCTCATAATCAGAAGACCGATTTAGTCTACAAAAATGCTAGAGATACCTAACTATCCATATGTTTCTCTTTTTTTTTTTAAGAAAGGTTTTAAAGTGGGAAATATCTAGATATGTCAATTTGGCTTGCGGCCCAGCGGGCCTGCCCGCACGTGATGCAGTGCGGGTCAGCCCCGTTATCTTGGCCCGTGAAAGTAGCAGTACGGGCCGGCCCGGGCCCGCACGGCTGACATCTCTAGAAATATCCATCACAACGAGCTGGTAATTGAACCACCAAAGAGGCTCAGCGACCTGCCTATGGCTTGTCCCAAAATTCCACCCAAAACTCATATATGGATTGTACCCTGTGCTGCTTTAGAGGAAGTTCAGTTCGGGAGTCTTGAATCTATGATATTGGTAAAATACGTAACTTATCCTGCTTCTCTCAGGGAAGGATGCAACGGATGATTTTGAGGATGTTGGGCACAGCACGACCGCCAGGGCTATGATGGAAGAATACTACGTTGGTGAGATCGATGCAGCAACGATCCTGAAGAAGGTTAAGTATACTCCTCCGAAGCAGCCGCATTACAACCAGGACAAGACCACTGACTTCATTATCAGGGTGCTCCAGTTCCTCGTTCCCGTGATGATCTTGGGTATCGCGATTGCTGTGAGATTTTACACGCGGTCAGACACCAAAACTGAGTAAAAATTCGGCGAAGTAATATGTTGTAATCAATATTTACAATGATGGAACTGATTTGTTTTTTACTGTTTAATTCCTGGATGTCACCATGGACATTTTCATGTGGCTGGATTGTGATCATATCTGATTTCAATATGTAGTAGTAAAGTGGTGATCGCATTCCAAAATCATAAACTGCAAGCAAATCCCCTTCAATCAGGAAATACAGATGCTTAGCAATAGAATCTTGGAATAAATTACATATCAGCCCCTAATTTATACCAATCTTTTAAAATAAATTTTATTTTTCTGATAATTTCTGAATAATTTCAAAATATATACGTATGCATTTTTTAGAAAATTTTTAATATGGAAAAAAAGATTTTGTTGTGTTTTATAATTTTTTTATTCAAACTTTTTTTTAGAAAATAATTTGAAGTTGAAAAAGTCTTCACTTTTTTTTTTTTTTTTGGGAATTTGGATAATATTCACTATCAACTAGCAGTTATCCAAGCAAAGAGAAAAATGCTATGTTCTCTCCCAAAGAATAACTCAGAGCTCTCAAACGTCAACCCAAAAACTCTGCTAGTATGTAATTCATCATTTGACTTCTTTAATAGCTCTTTTCTAGTTTCACTAAAATTATAAATTTCATAGCTTGATAACTCCGGAAAAAAAGGGCTTACCACCAGGCTTCATGTGCGTGTAGGTGCATGCTTCGTGAAGGTTGGATAATTTCTTGCCTTATAATTATATACACCGTCATAAGAAGATTTTTATATCTCCAAGCACGACCTTTTAGTCGGTAGATAAACAGTGCAAAGTAAAACTGAAGAATTATTATTATTTTTCCACTTTTACTTACTTTCCAAGACTTCCAACAATCCACTTCTTTACCATTTTCATCCCACTTACGCCGAAGTAAACGGAGATGGCGGGATGACGGTTCTCAATCCAACGGATTCCCTCGTGGACCTGGGGGATTTGCCCGAATGGGATAATCGCTCAGGGACGGAGAAATATTCGTTCTTTTCATCTCTCAGTACGAGGGGAGTACGCAGAAGGCTTATAACAACACTTAATGCAGTGAAGATATGAGGGTTTTCCATATATATATATATATATATATATATATATATATATATATGTAGAATGACTTTTTTTTAAAAAACGTACTGTGGTAAATACTTAATTATTTTATTAGATAGTTATAATATTCAAACTATAATTAGGGAGTAAAATTTGAGATATGTATTGTCCACCGACACGCAGTTGAGTACTAATACTAACCTGTTACAAACTTTTGAATATTTCTATAAATATAAACTTTTATCCCCTATTGCGACAAAATATAGCATGTTATTGAGTTCAACAATAAAAAAAATAGGTCCACACTCGTCGGCAAAAGGCAACAGAAGAAAGAGATAATTGTGTGTTAATAAGTCAACTGTCATGTTACACTTCTTTTTCGTGACTCTTGATGGGCTTAAAAGTTTTCGGTTATTCAACTCTACGTGGACTTTCATCTTCGAATTATTTAAAAAGAGTGTAACACGAGAACTTTTGTGTGCTATTGTTTTAAGAATACGAAAGGGAGAAAGGGAAGGGAATAACACGAGGACTTCTCAAAAAGTTGTTCTCATTAACTCCGTCTCTTTGAGATTGTAATGGCATGGATATGTGTTTATAAGATATGGAGACTAGATAATTGCGAATAAATAGGTCAACCCAGTTGTTTTTATTTTGTTGATGATAGATTAATATCGCAAAATTTGGAATAATGTATCATAATATTAGACGAATAGCCCAAAACACACCCTAAGCCTTATTCCATATGATAAGATATTTTCTGAACGACTAGAGATCTTGTATGACCTTTTCTTCACGTAGAAGCAGATCTCGTCATTTTGGCCCTTGCGTTCTTGGCAATCTTTCAGCAACTTAGATGACTACCAGAGTCGGCCTCTATTTATTCTCCAAGTCTTTGGAATTATCATAAGTGGCTTACCTTTTGGTCATCCGTTGAGTATATATATATAATTTTTAGATGACGAAGGAAAATCCACCTCATGTATAACGACCACAAGAGCGCATGCGATTTTCTAATTAGGGCCATCAGTCCGTATTGGACATGACCTGGATCAGCTAGTAAAACTCCGGTATGGTGTACGTCCAAACCACACCACACATGGAGTACTGGTCCAGCCAACCACTGTATTAGCGAAATTCGTTGAAAACTTTCGAAAATCGCCTATTCTCCATTGCAGGACCCCACGAGGGCTAGACGCCACGGTGGCGTTATCGTCATTCTAAATAGCGATACCTGTGGCAGATGTCGCCTGGCGATATCCAATGTTGTTATTTGGCTGCTTGCTGGTTCTAGATAACAATTCAGCTCTATATATGAACCACAAGCACATGCCTCTAAATACATCATCAATCCCCAAAGTGAACCAAATCAACATCCAAAAGCTCAGTTTTACTAGAACAGGAGGAAAATATGGCTAAGGCAGCTGCTGTTGTTCTTCTCTTTGTTTGCTTTGTTGGCCAAGCCATGGCAGACGCCTACTTCTCTAAGATACCTCAAACACTTGCCGTCGATGCATCGCCGAAAACAGGACAAGGTTTGTCACGAGTTTTTGTATAGTGAGCCAAGATACATAAGTGGATACAGCCCTAACGCCTTCAGTCCGTTCATGAAAAAAAAAATAGTAATTTTTTTTGCTTATTTTGTTAGTCATTAAATTAATCAATGAAGTTGAAAAGTCTCTGAAAACTTGAAAGATCTCTCGGAAGTTAAAAGGTCTCTCAGAAGTCGTAATGTCTTCAGAAAGTTGAAAGGTCTCTCAGAAGTTGAAAGGTCTCCTGGAAGGTGAAAGGTCAGGAGCTTTTTGGCTATAAATAGACCTCTTACGATTTTCAAGGGAGCTCAGAGACGTAGATAGTGACGGCGATTAGACGGCTAGCGTTTTAGCCTATGGAAATCGTATAACGTTGGAGTGTGTCATGTGTCCTTGTACTTTTGAGAGATTGAGAATTATTGATCTGTCAATACGAGATTGAGATTGGGTGAGGTATATGAAATTGTAATCTCTTCTCTATTTAGTGATTTCTCTCGTGCTTTTCCAATATTTTTTTTGGATTTTGGAATTTTTCACGTATATCGGTGTTTTGCCTTTTCTTTGTTATTCATCTTTCTCTGCGCTTTTGTCTTGATTTCCTAACTAAAACAAATTATATGTTAATTTCTAGATGCTTAATCCTATATCTGGCATCTAATTTTGTTTGCCAAGAGTTTTGACTTCTTTTTGATGAATAGACAAGATGTTGACCTAACTTTTCAGCAAGTACTCCAAAATTTTTAAGAACAAAATATTGTTCTTTTTATTGTTCCTAAGTTTGTCTTTAGAGTTTCTGTAACTCTAATAATTTTTGTTCTACTTTCTAAAGGAAAAGAAAAAAGCAAAACTTACCTTTCAGAGCTAGTTACTTATATTGGGGGGTTTCTGATAATTAGAGATCATAAACAAAAATGAAAGATCTCCCAAATTATTTACCAAAACTTTTCTAAAATTTGTTGCATGAGTTGAACCATGTGCGGCTCAAAACTAATGTAGTCGATGTTTACGTTTGGGTCAAGATTTACTAATTTATTGGAAAAATCCCTGGACAAATTAGAGCTCTAGTAGCTACTCAGCCGTGTTATCCAAATCTATTTCGGTTCCGAATTCCCATGATCTCTGAATCACTGTATTATTCTTAATGAGCTGATAATAACACTACTTTTTTTTTATAAAAAAAAAAAAAAAATTCCTAATAGAAGAGATTTTGTTTAATACAGTGCTCAAAGCTGGAGAGGACCAGATCACAGTGACATGGAGTTTGAGCAAGAGCATAGCAGCTGGTGCTGATAGTGCCTACAAAATGTGAAGCTGAGGCTATGTTAGGGCGCACTCGCCTATTCCACGAAAGCAGAAGCAGGAAGCCTCGCCCGTCTCCGCCGTCCATCTCTATTTGCACGAATTTCGAAAATATATAAAATTTTCGTCTATCATATTTATATGTATTTTTCGAAAAATTTCATCTACAAAATTACAAAATTGTAAATTTTGATACAATCTACAAATTTGTTGTTAAATTTTACCAAAAATACAAAACGATGTGCCAAAAAACCGTGGGTGGCATAAATCTAACGACTACCTTAAGAAGGACAAGACTTGCCAGTTCGGAATCAGCGCAAAACCCTACTCCCGACAACGATACAGCGACATACACCGTTGGGACGTTCCTACGGCCACTTATTTCATCAGGGCCTATGCGGTTGATTCCAGTGGCACACAAAGTTGCCTATGGCCAAACTACCAATGCTCAAAAGACCACAAATCTCTTCAAAATTCAGGGGATTTTGCCGCGCCTCCTTAGACATTGCGGCTGCTTGCTTCTCGACGTTCTCGGTGTTGTCACTCGCTTTAACTTTGTTTTGGAGAAGCGAAAAGGCCAAAAAATAAGCTATACGATTGTTGTTTGTTTCTTCTTCTTTTTTTTTTTAGGTGGCAATATGGGAGATTTTTTGTTTTGGTTTTTTAGCATGTGTGCTTGCGCGCATCAGAAGAAGGGGAAGGTGGTGTCTTAGAAAAGGGGAAATTGATGTTATAAGAACAAATAACCTTAAACTTCTTATAATGTGACATACTTTAATGCTGCGAGAAATGCTACATAATTTAATTTGTGTCGCTAGATTTTATCTCTTAAAGTGGTTTGGACACAAGGCACGCCACATATTTGAAATCATTATAAGATGTATGAAATTTGTATCACTCTTGCAAATCTAGATATTTTTATATCTCATTGATTTTCTAAAATTACGAAACTAGCTTGTCAAATTAACTCCCCTCATTTTTTTTAAAATGATAAAGATATATTATAATCAATGGAATAAAAATATCATTTTAATTTAAATATGGAAGGTATAAAAATATCCCTTCTATTTTTCATTTTTAAGCACCGGACCTATTAGGGGAAAAAATACACAAGAAACAGCATATACACGAGTGACTTGCTAAATAAACAATATATCTTTAAATAAAATAACAGAACATTTTGGCAATAGGACGACATTTATATTTACCCATCCTAAGTGCTTACTTTTCCACCATTAGCGTATAGATCTGAAAATTGAAATTCGATTCACCAGTTTCTGGAAAGGCCAAGGTGCTTTTAGCACTGCACCATGGGAGAATAAATGAACAATCTTTCAAAGTCCAAGCGGATAAAATTAGTGCCTTTTTTTTCCCAAACAAATAGTCATTTCCACGCCCATCCAAAGGCAGAATATGCTTCGAGATTATACAACACAAAAAGTTGAGACAGGAGGGCAAGAGAAGAAGTTTGTCAATCTTGATACGCTACCGACTATAACAGCATCCCTGAAAACAAAGGTTGATGCTTGCCTTGACATGGGTAAAATTCAAATCATACACCTCATCAAGGTAGCAAAATAATTATGCGGTTAAACCGTCAAATTATCGGTATCCACGACTTGCAGAGACTATCGTGCGCAAAACAGCCAAAAACGAACTAGACATTTTCCTTTTGTGTCCTTGTTGTCAGAAAATTACGGCGAATCAGCTACTACCATCTCTCACCTGATCTGGACCTGCTAAAAAAAAAAAATTCCTTAAGCACCAACTTCAATCAACAATACAAGAATGTTAAATTAAACCGTCAGTAGATCGAAGCAGAAATTTCTAATAGACTAGACATGACAAACTCTGTTCATTATGTTAGTTTTAAAATCAAGATATCTTCCACAACCTTCTGGAATCTATGGAAATCTGCTTCTGTATATCCAGGGATAGATGTAACAAAATGTTTCTGATGGATGTATAAAATATATGTTGATAAGCAAATGCAACAGTTATAATGGTGTATTTAGATGGTAATAATTAATTCATGGAAGTCTTGAAATATGGTGGAAAAACACTGCAATTGTTCCTAAGAAGATCTTATTCATAGTTCAAATAACATCATAAATGGTAGAAACATAAGCCAAAAATATGGCTTAGTGCATACGAGTTTTTACGAAAGTAGAAATTTTATTATATAAGCCTACGGGACCCAACTTTCTAGTATTATGAACTTGGAAAACGAGAGAGAGAGAGAGAGAGAGAGAGAGAGAGAGAGAACTTTCTTAATTAATGCTGATATAAAGACTGCATTAACAATAGAAGCTTAACAACCATGTATTTTTTTTTTGTGAAAAAATAATATCTTGGCCCATGCAGGTCATTTTTTCTAAGAAAAAAAAATAGCATGTATCAGGAGGATGATTTCTTAAACAACCAAATTTAGAACTGCATCAACCGCTATCAGCCATAAGAATTCCAACACCTGCCACAATGCCCATAACTAAGATGCATTGACATAAGAAAGTTCCAAGCAGAGATGCATTCACAAGCTAAGATTAGAACATAAATGAAAGTTCTTCAAAGAAGGTTTCAAAAAGGACAACGAAATTATATCTCCATCAATTGCTCGGGATGATTAAGCTGCCTGGGTGCGCTCACACCATCCAAGTACTGCAAGTCCGTTATGTTAAGGTCGTTCACATTCTTGAAGATGCCTGGCCAATACTTTATTCTTAAAAGTACTTGTTTTTGTACGGCACACACACCAGCATGTATTACTTTATGCGGTAGGAACATGAATATATATTGGGATACCTTAGCTTGGCTAACCTTGGAGCCATCTGGGCCAATCCAAGTCCCCCAAACAGTCCATGCCACATGGGTACCCCGGATCGTCACCCATTGCAACCCCAATCTGAATCAGCCAATTCCAATACTAATCTGGCTGATTTTACATTTTATCGTAACCAAATTCATCAGCCAATCTTAAATAAAACGTTTTACGTGCTAAGCGACCTCACCCAGACGTCAATGCCAAGCCACTCTCAGTTTCTTTCTTAAAAAAGAAAGAACCAAGTTTTGGAAACAACCTTCACAACCACTACAAATGGCAATTACCTCAAAGTTTCATAATATCTGATTGAATACGTATGAATCATGATGGACAAACAAACTTCATTTTAATTCAGGAAATTTGCTTCAGATGATTCGTTTATATACCCAATGCAAATTATGTAACCAGAAAAGACACAGCATAGTACGCAGAAAAACTGAATATATGTTGTTGTGAACCGACTAGATCGGCTCCCATGGTGGCTCGGATGCAACGAGAGTAACACTAGCAACCCGGTGGCGGCACTACAAAATTACTCAACTCCAATGATAAGAACTAATTAATCAAATAATTCTATTCTTCTTCTACATTCCAAATAAACCAAGTACATCACACATTTATACTACCAAACCCTAGACTCTTCCCTAATACACTCTTGCCAAATAATAATTTTCAAATACAACTTATACTAAACAAGAAGTCTTTCCTAAATAGGATCCTGACTCGGCTACTACTCTTTCCTAACATGACTCTTGCCAAATTATAAATATTAACCACTATAACTCTTCTTAGTAAATAATAATTATTCTCTAATATTATTAGACCCCGACTAGACTAGGCAACTAACTTGGCAAAACTCTGGCTTGATCACGTCAAGTGCAATCAATAACATATTGATATTTTAAAGTACGCTCAACACAGCCTATGCACACATGCAGGTCCCAGTATATCATATGGTACCAATATTGAGATGTCATATAGGAACCTGAAGATTATTATATAAAACAATACATTGCATTAAATATGTACTTTAGTTCAACCACGACACTGATACTAAAGTTTCTCATCATAATATTTTGCCATAATATCTTTTCCTTATATTTCTCTACATTCTTATGCTTATACGGTAGTGGTCTCAACCTGGAAAAATTCCTATAAATAAAATTAAAAAAAAAAAAAATCAAGTTATCAGTATTTTCTTGATAACCAACATCACAATCAGGGAACAAAACTCACTGGTAATTATCGTGATAAGGAGACAAATGATAAAGTGGATGAAGCATACCTATCAGCGTTTCTGTCGTTAAAGAAACTCCTCTCACGCCCCCTCTGAAATCCCCGTCCTTCCATAGGCCTAGACCAGGACTCCCTCATTCCACCACGAGATCGAGGCCTCTCCATGAAATCCACAACTCTGGTTTCATCTGGTCTGCCAGACTGAGAAGGCGTTCTATCCATAGATATAGAAATTCTACCAGAACCAGAACCAGAACCAGGCCTGCCAGCTCCAGAACCAGGTCTGCCAGCTCCAGAACCAGGTCCAGTATCGCTGCTAATGTTCTGAGCAAAACGAACCTTGTCATCCAATTCACGAATTAGCATCTCCAAGTCCCTTTCCTTCCGAACTAAGTTATCGCGTACGGTTGCCAGCTCTTCTGTATTCAAACTGCCCTCAGGTTCCTTAGCCAGGGCATGTAATCGATCTATTTCTTCTTTAAGGAATTTTTCCTCAGCAGTCTCAGGTCTAAGATAAATCAACGCAAAGAAAAATAAGATCCATATGAGTCAGTCCATCTTATTCATGCAACAATACCATCATACAGTACCAAAAACAAATAAACAAAACTGCATGTCTAACAGTTGCAAATAGATACGCAGATTTTCTTACTATTAGAGAGTAAGGTAAAAACCTGAACTGATGCAAAGAGACTGCAACGCTGGATGTGCCTATTAACATATAAGATTGGTGAATTAGCTAGTTGAGAATTTGGTTGTAAAAATGCTAAACAAGGTTGTTAAATTGAACCAATAATGATAAAGTAGTTCATTACTGTTCATAAAAATCCAGATATAGTGAACCTTGTTAAGTAAGCATACTTGTTTCACTATTATACAGCCCTAACTCAAACTTTTGTTCTCTTGTAAGAAACTCCTCTAGCATTGCACAATCAGAACCTCATGGACTTATATATGACCTTTAAAGACGCAACACCAAGAGCATTTATTCGGTATTTATCTCTATGTATACCTGTTATCTAACTGTACCTATAAACGGCAGCCAGAGTAACCAAAATATCTGTTGTCTGTTTGCTTCATTTCTCTGCTTACTTGCATCAGAACCAAGTAGCTTAACATCCATAATTTCCATTCTATTAGTT
This sequence comes from Xerophyta viscosa, assembly GCA_002076135.1. Taxonomy (NCBI): domain Eukaryota; kingdom Viridiplantae; phylum Streptophyta; class Magnoliopsida; order Pandanales; family Velloziaceae; genus Xerophyta; species Xerophyta viscosa. The sequence continues at coordinate 575,676 of MJHO01000031.1, forward strand.
ATCATGTCATATTAGTTTGGATATTGCTCTATATGACAAGATTAGCCTTGATTAAAACACATTCACCGAACCCAATATATAGTGATATTGAAAAATAAAGACAGCATACTAACCAAATATTTGTCTTTGTTGAAATATAACACATAGAAGGATGTATAGGTCCATGAACTTACATTCTCATAACATAATAGGGCTGAATTTATGATCCAGATAGATATATAATCCTCAATATTACCTTATGTTCTTTATGGTTGAAAGGCATGCTATGCAACATGTTTGGAAGTTTCTATATGCCCTTTCGTGTGCTAGACAATGTTGTTAAACGCGCAAGGCGCACCAAGGCGCAAGGGTGGCCCCGGAGCCTAGGCGCAAAGCGCAAGGCGCGGCGTGCGCTTTGCGGGCCTTATTAACGCAAGGCACACTATTTCCTTAGATATAAATATCTCCATAAAAAATACAAATTTAAACCAAAATTGTCATAGAAAAGATCAGAACAAGTCTATTAACAAAGATCTTACACACATCAAAATACACAGATAAATTTCTTACATCATTCTTAAGACTCTTAGCTCTTAACATATGTATAACTTGCTAATTACCTATAAACTTTGCGGAAGTTAGTTTGTTGATGAATTCTGGACAAGCCATATTGGAAAAGCACATAGTCACATCACATGAACATGTTGACTCAAAGTCTCAAAGTGTGAAAAATAATGAATAGCTAGCTTGTTTGGAGATGTTCACATGATGAACATGTTCATTATGAAAAACTAGCTCGTCTCCAGCCTTCGCCGTCCTCTTCCAATCTAGCAGGCGTGTTGCTTGTGAAAAAAGTTACGGATTTTTTTCCTATTTAGCCCACTGTAGTGAGCAAGGAGCTCTCATATGGACTGAACAGTAAATTCTGATGGTTTAATTGGGCTCACATAGTTTATAAATGGGGCCTGTTCACTAGGCGCAACAAGGCGCGCCTAGGCGGCCTGTTCACTAGGCGCAACAAGGTGCGCCTAGGCGCAAGGCGCACCTACGCGCGCCTAGGCGCGATAAGGTTGCGCCTAGTGAACGGGGGCCTTGCCTTGTTCTTGGCGGGCGCAGATTCGTGTGGCGAGCCTAGGCGCACGGCAAGGCACGCCTTTAACAACACTGGTGCTAGACTCTTTCTGTGAACATCTCTATTGCGCAAATGTTGGATTGATGCATTAAAAGAGTTGTCCGAATTGACCATATATACTGCTACTCGAAAACTCTACTGTAAGCCTAACAGTGACTCCTCACCAGTGAATATCACAAGTAGAAACATACAAGTTTATGTTTTTAACCTTAAAGCAACTACATAATACAGGATACAAAGACCCGGAAATCTTATAAATTCAGCTTCTAATTTGTAAAAGACTCAAAAGATAAGTTCGCAAGTTCAGAGTAAGACATCAGAATTCATGTGCTGAATTGGTGGTTCAACAATATGGTTCAGATTGATACCGGATCAAAACATAGTTACAGCATTTTTAAAAATAACTAAAATTTTGAATACCTCCATATGTGCATAATAATTTTAAAATCATTCCGAACTATAATGACTCACTTTCAAAGATTATTATATAACAATTAGAAATGAGCAGATCATTTTGGCATGTTAAAGTTTCTCTCCGACTAAGCTTTTAAATAGTAAATTAAAAAACCCATGTCCTATAACTCATTCACCACACTCCCACTACCTATCACCTCCTTCGAAGATCACACTTCCTTCTTTGACTTCTCAGGCTGCAGCTTTGCTGCTGCTCCTAACTATTCTTCTCCTTTCCTCCTCGTCCTTGCTCTTTTCCTCCTTACTTTCGTGAGTTCTTCTCCTACTCATACTTCTTATCTTTCACCTACACCACCATCACCACTTCCTTCCAACCTTGGAAAAATGTAGCAAGTATAAAACCACTTGCTGATTCCAATAAAGCAATTGCAAGAGGCGAGCATTTAAAAATAAAGTGAAGCTTCAAACACAATATTTTCCAAATATCAAGGATAAAAATTTTCACTAGAAACATCAAAATGCTAGATATACCAATAACAAGACCAAAATTTATAAAGGCAGTAGATCATGAACCTGTCGATCCGACGATGCTCAAGCTCCAAGTCCATTTTCCTCCAATCTTTCCCTTTCTCCTTCAAAACGATCTCCCGTGGCTTCGCATCACCAAAAGGGTTCACTTTAGGCTTTGGCTTCATCGTGCCTTCAGCATCCGATCCTGGAGTTCCAGGGCGATTAGACTGCACGCTAGATGGCCTGGTTGACTGTGAACTTGTCGGCCTACTACTCTTTTTAGAATCAATCTCTGTATCAATCTTTCTCCAATCTAATCCCTTCTCCGCTAAAACCTCCTCCCTCGGTCTTGCTACGCCAAATGGGCTAGGTCTATTCTTTGCTATCTCAGATGCTGCCTCTGCATTAGTAATAATCTTCTTAGGTGGACCAAGAATAAGCCTTGGTCTATCTCGCGGCTCCCCATTGGAACCACCAAAACCTATCCCACGAACCCACCGGTCAGAATCAGAGGCAGCACTTGGCGTCTGAGAATCACGAAAACCCGAGCCAAAACTCCGCGCAGACAGTGGCTTTTTAGCTGCACCCCAGTTGTCCACCTCATTGGAACGGGATGAACCACCGCCAATGGAGCCATAACGGTCGCGATCCGGTGGGGGTAGCGGCTTTTTCGCTGCAGCCCAGTTATCGACCTGGTCAGCCCGAGAAGTCTGGTCAAATTCTGAGGGAGGAGCACGTCGCTCGGGCCCACCGCGACCACGTGGCTGCTCATCGAACCCGCCACGGGTAGGACCACCGGAGAGGCCGTAGGAGCGGAAGCCGCGGCCGTAGCCGCCAAGTTCTTCTTCAGAGCGTTCCCGGGGTCCGGTGGGGAGGCGGAGGATCTCGTCGTGCGTGAGACCACGTGACTCGATCAGATTGGTGGAGGACGAGCGGGCGGCGCCGCCGGGGCCAACGTAGATTCCGGTGGCGAATTGGGAGAGGGGAACGGCGGTGGGCTTCTTCTTCTTTGGTTTTCCAGCGGCGGCGGCTTCCTTGAGGCTGGGGAAGCTATCGGCGGGGCCGGCGGAGGGAGGAGGAGCGGCGGCGGCGGTAGCAGCGGCGGCTAGTTCTTCCGCCTCGGCGCGCTCGGCGTCGAGTGCCCAGGCGCCGACGGGGCCCCAGGCTTTAGACATTGGAAGAGATCTAGGGTTACCGTTTGGTGGGGGAAAGGAGATCGGAGAGCGGAGTTGGAGGAGAAAGAAACGAAGAAGAAGAAGAAGAAGAAATTTGAGAAAAATAAGGAGAAATGAGAGTGCGAGAGGTCGGAAAAGATTCTATTTTTTTATTTTTTTTTTATTATGGGATTCTAGTTTATTTTTAGGGATGGAGAAAAATGAAGAAGTGTGGAGTGAAACATGTTTTTTTTTTTAAATTATATTAATTAAACATTGTGGCAATTAATATACACTTCTTATTTTGAACTATAAAACCCAGTGTTCGGATACTGTACAACACGGACGCATCATTCATATACCGGATACACCAGATATTTCTTTTATATATAATTTTATTATTAAGTAGTAAATATTATATTGGAATATTTAAATATTTAATAAAAATTAGTTTTTAATTTTTTATATTTATTATTGTGTACTTATCTTATTCTTAACTCCAATTATATACTACTAGAAAACATTATTATATATCGTGTATCTTATTTTATTTTGTAAAAAATAAGATAAATTATTTTTTAAAAAAATTATTATATTTTTAATAAATATATAATAATACTTTTAAAACCCATACTGTAATTTTAAAGTTGTACATGTATCTTATTTATTAAAAAATTATTATAGTTTGTATCTATAGTATCGTGTCTCGTACTCGCATCCGTATCCGTATCCTTATCCGTATCCGTGGTAAGTAGATAAAACCCAATATTATCACATCGAATTATATAGGGACTTTTCGCGGACAGCCCCTAAAGGGGCAAAACCCTTCGCAATAGGCCCCTTAAGTTTCACCTCTTCTGTTTTGCCCCATCTTCGAAAAACGTGTCACTCCGTTTTGATCACTGTATTAATATTTTTTGGAGAAACTTTCAATATTAAAGTTGTAGATTTTGATGAGACTAGAACTTTCATGTTCAATATTTTTCAAAAAAATGTTTCTAAATAGATGTTTTGGGTTTTCGAAAATTCAGCGGATTAATGGGTCGGATCTAAAACCCGTTAACACTTCGGAGTACCAAAATATCTAATTAGAATTATTTTTTGAAAAAAATGTTAAACATGAAAGTTGTAGATCTCATCAAGATTTATAACTTTTATGTTGAAACTTTTTCTAAAAATATTGATATAATGGTTAAAATAAAATGACACGATTTTCGAGAGATGAGGCTAAATGGAATAGATGAAAGTGGAGGGGCTGAATGAGGAGAGCTTTGAAAACCAAGGGCTGTCCGCAGATTTTTCCAATTATATACTATTAAATTTAACATTCTGACTTTGACTTAAATATCAATGATATCTAATTGAACTTATAATATCTTCGGTAAAATTGCTTTTGCTCTTACCTCCAAACTCAATCGCAAGCTTATAAATTTAGGAAAAAGCCATTCATCAAGGGTCCCTGACGGCCCTGATGCAATCAGGGCCGTCCGAAGTCCCTCGAAATGTGTGTATAATTCATCAGGGGCCCCTGACAGCCCTGATGCAATCGGGACAGTCCGAGGTCCCTCGGGATATATATACACACATCCTGAGGGGGCCACGGACGGTCCCGATTGCATCAGAGCCGTCATGGACCTCTGATGAACAGCATATCTCTAAATTTAAAGGAGAATTGCATATTCGCCCTTGTCTTTTTTTCACTATTTACAAATCAATCCTCCTAAAACACATTTCTGTGCTGAAATGGCGGCATGCGTGGGGGCGCATTTTCGCATTTTGGGAGACTAATTCGCAAGCCGCTAATTTAGGAATGACTGATATGTAATTTCTATAAATTTTATTGACAAATATCAATAACTTTAATCATAGTAACAATAATTTACATGATACTCCGAGATATGGCTACCGGATAAAGTAGAAAGTCGGATCCAACCGTTGAATGTCAAAATCATGACAGCGGTTACAACAAAACCGTAGGATTACATTGCAGCATCGTAAAAATTGACATATATGGAAGATGAAGTTATATATATATATATATATATATATAAAACTATATCAAGGTTTTAAATACCGTTTCGTACCGAATTTCGATAAATTTTAAATTCGAGACGTGCTGATCGTGCCGTGCTGACCGTACCGATGATAAAATATTATTATTTTATTTTATTATATATTTTTATATTTTATTACAAAAATAAAAAAAATTATGAATAATAAAATAAAAAATAAAAATAATTGCTTAATCTTTTTCTCCTTTCCCTCTTTCTCTTCCTCTTCTTCTATTTTTTTTTTTTTTGTTTAAAAACAAAAAACAATTTCCGGGCGGCACGGCACGAAATGGAGCCGTGCCGCCCGAAATAGAGCTCCGTGTCGCCCGAAACGGTCGAAAAATGGCCGTGCCGGTGTCGGATTCTCTCGGATTCGTCACGTTCCGGCGGCACGCTGCGTGCCGTCCGAAATTTAAAATCTTGATATATATATATATATATATGGACAGAAACCAGAAAAAAAAAAAAAGCAAAAAATAAACCGCACCGGATCACTCAACACTCGTAAGAAAAATTGTAGAAAAATAGAAAATTATTTTAAATTTTATGATAAAAAATACTTATCTTGTAGGTACAGTACTAATTAGTTTTATTATTAATATTGGATAAATCTCGAAAAATAAACCTATCCGCTTTATCCTGATCAATAAAGATTGTTGTTAGAAGATAAAGTGGAGATTATGAATGGAAAAAGAGTTAAAAGTGGAGGGAAGAAAGGAGCAACGGTAAGTTAGACACTGGAAACTCCACCACTTTTCATCGTTTTTTTCCTTTTTTTTTTTAAATTTATAATGAAAAATTATATCCATAATAAATCTATTTACAAAACTCCATCACTTTTTTACTTTGCTAGGAGTGGACACTACAATTCTCCGTTTTGAAAACTCGTTTTATTTTGCAAAAAACTCGCTTCCGATAAAGTAAATATATATTAGAATTTTCAATAAAATTTTACTTTCTTTTTTTTTTTAAAGTAAGAAAAAAAAAATCTATTCTCACTAGAGTGGATCTCATTGTTATATATAAGAATGGTGGAAGAGCCTATTCTAGCATTTTATATATTCATTATTATGCAAAAGAATTTAGTAGTACTTTATACTTTAATATAATTATTTAAATCTAAAATAAATTTAAATTATATATAATAGTTATTATAAATATTATCTGGCATATATTCTATTTAAGTAATAAAATCATTTTTTTCCTGCTAAATATCATCCATATAATTTTATAATTATATTTATTTTTTATTTATGGATTTATTATTTATATTTCTAAATTTCTTTACCATCTATTTTTTATTATCTTTAGAAAAAATATATAATATTTAATAGATCGATAATAATTGAGATAGTTGAAAATATACTTTATAATTATAAACTAAAGAAATTCTAAATTTTACTATTATAATTTTAAAAAAAAATTAATTATTTTTTACACATATATTACGGATGTGTTGTCCTCTAGTACTTATTATGTGACATAGGACCAACAAATTGTACCCATCCTTATCGTACACGGACGATAGGGCGTTAATAAGTGATTCTTTACTCTTTTTTCAGGAAAATTATATCTTGTGATGATCCTCGACATGGCATGCTATATGTCAATATAATATCAGTTAAAATTTAAAATATAGTATTTAATAAATACACTAATTTTTTAAAATAAAAATTATTCAAAAGTTTTGAATTAAAATAAAAAATGGACAAATACTTATATTAAGTTCAGGGGCGAAACCATGCATAGACAGGGACCTACTATGACCCCCTCCCGACCGCGCGGACTGGCTCCGTGGCCGCCGTGGCCGGCTGCCTGCGACAGCCCTCCGCCGGCTGCCACGAGCAGCTCCGCCCCTCCAGCCAGAAAATCTGGCTCCGCACTGATTAAGTTGAAATTGCATACCTTATAGCAATAATTTGCCGTCAAGTAAGCAGTCAAAATTTTGAAATAAAATACCAAAACTTTTATCATAGTGCGAAAACTATAAAAAGATGCAAAAATTTTTATTGGGTCCAACTTATATCAAAATCAATAATTGGAGCCCCACTCTATTTTTTTCTTAATCTTTTATACTTTTGAAATAATTAAATCTGTCGTCCTTCTAAATAAACTCCAACTATTTTCTAATAATTACTATATTAGTAGAAATTTCACGGATATAAGTATTTTTTTAAAAAAAAATTAATATACAAAAAATTAAATTTTGTATGCTATATAATTAGTATATTCAACTTCTTAAAAGAGCAGTACTAAATAGATGTTATGAGACTTTGAAATTTTTACTTACTGAAAAAGTTAGAGCATAAAAATATTTGTCAAGCATGTCAAAACTTTTTTCTCATATTCAATATCTTTTTTTAGAATTACTTATGCTGTTATGCATATGTAATTTGGGCTGATGTTATTAATTTTTGTTAAATTAAAACTTATTGAAAAAATTTGCAAAACAATAATTTTGATGGTTGTACGTATTGTTTGATTAGTTTTAATAAATATTAAAATGTATTATTTGATTACTTCATGAGACTGTGATATGACTATGAAAAATATATTAAAAGTTTGAATTTTCATAGATGTGAGTAGGAAGAAACTATTATAATATTCTATTTTTTTTTATTTAAACATAGAATAAAAATCAAACTCAGTGATCGCGGAGATGGGCTAGGGGTGAAAGCGAGCCAAATTCGAGTCGAATGCCACTAAACTTAAATTTGGCTCGATTGGTTTTGCTCGAACTTGAGCTTGAACTCAACTTGACAGAAAAATCTCAAGCTTTAATCGACTCGAGCTCAGCTTGATTGTATCAACTTACCCGAATTTGTGCTGAATTGAGCTGAGCTCGACTCGAGTACGGCTTAATTGCATAAATTAGATCATTCTCAAGTCGAGCTCGAACTCTTTTAAGTAATTTCGTTATAAAAAATATTTAAATAAAATTTAAAAGGTCGTTTAACCTCTGCGAGCTAACTAGCCGAGTAATAAGATACTCAGGTTCGGCTCGTTTAATTATTTAAGCTTAAATCCGTATTCGAATTTGACTCGAGCTCGACAATATTCGTGCTTGAGCTGAATTTAAATGAGTTCGAGTCGAATTTTTCGTGAGCAATTGCTCGTCTTCACTTTTTGACCGACCAACAAAAAAATAAGAAAAATTTAATTTATGGGTAAAATTTTGGGGCTTTTGTGTATCAACCTTTCGTTTCTATTTTTTGTACGAATTAGTTTCTGAAAACGTATTTGCAGGGCCTGATTTATTTTTTTTTTTACAAATTAGTGTCCCAAAATATATTTTTAGGAGATTATTTACGAATCCGAAAAATAGGAGGACTGATACGTAATTTTTTATAAAATTTTTCACCATTCAGCATTAATGATGAACCAAATCTAATCCGTATGTCGTCCCCACTAGCCTGAATCTCTTCTGTGACTCTATCTGCCTAAACAAAGCCCACGTGATCCTGACGCGCGCGCGCCCACAGCGTACCGCAACTTTCGGTGTCTGCAACTCATCAATCATCATCTCCATTTGGCATTTGCTAACTCAAAAAAGCTTACTGATTCCATCCATGGCAGCTTCTTCTTCATCCTCTTATCACCATTATAGTAACCTCTCCAATTTGGTTCTAGCAATAAGCTTCAGTTTCATAGTGCAGGTGTCTTCTCTGCCGCCACCGTGCGACTTCCCGGCGATCTTCAACTTCGGCGACTCCAACTCCGACACCGGCGGACTCTCGGCGGCTTTCGGCCCTGCGCCGCCGCCTAACGGTGAGTCCTTCTTCGGGACCCCCGCCGGGCGGTACTGTGACGGCCGCCTCATCGTCGATTTCATTGGTGAGTTGGTTTTATATATCCAGGAATTCATATTTTGAAGTGATTTGAAGCATACCGGACTAAAAAATTAGAGTAATATCTGCAAAACGTTCCAAATGTAAAATCATATTACTTGGATTATGAAAATAATATTCTAAGTATAATATTATTATATTGATAAGAAGTGAACCTATATAAGATTAAAAATAATGTAAAAAATACAGGATTTCCAGAGAAAATTTCCAGCTATTTTTTGAATATTGATAAATTTTCATTGTAATATTCCGTGAGTACTAGAAAAAGTACACTTTGGTAGTAAAAGTTTGGAATTTTTGCGTTTCAAGCTTTCAATTTTCTAAATTCATGCATTTCAGTCTCTGGGCTGATTTTTTTTTTTTGCAAATTAGCCACCTTAAAATATTTTTTTAGGAGACGATTTGTGAAACTCTAAAAATAGAAGGACTAATACGTAATTTTCCGTAAAAGTTTTGCATGTGACAAGACAAATTAATACTTAGAAAAGTCCTTTATCATCCTTAAAAGTACAACATTTTTTGAACAAAAAAAAATACGACATTTTTTTCTCTTAAAATATTGCACATCTCGAGGTCCTAAATTACAATTATTCCAACATATGTACCGTGTGGTGTGGAGGAAGCTAATATGCGATAAATATGGTACTCTATAACATTTTTATTTTTTTTTTAATTTTTTATGAAGATTGATGTTTTATTGGAAGTTCATGGAGGTTCACAACTTCAATAGTTTATAGGGTTAAAAGAGGGATGAATGAAGATTTAAAAACATTGCGGAAGAGTAGCAAAATATATATATATATATATATATGTTAATCTCCACTTGACAGGAGTACGGTTCGTTTCTGTCGACTCCGCAGCCGTCGGATCGCGCCGATCCGACGGCTGAGATAACGCGCGTGTTTTGGAATAGCTCGGGTCGATTTTAGCCGTCGGATCGCTTCGTGATCCAACGGCTGACATCACGCGCGTATTTTTGAAGAGCTCGGGTCGAATTTTAGCCGTCGGATCGCCGCGATCCAATGGCTACGGAGTCGACAGGAGCGGGCCGAGCACCTGTCGAGTGGAGATTAGTTTATATATATATATATATATATATATAATATATATATATATATATATATATATATATATATATATATATATATATATATAAGTTTACCATGCCGTGCCGTTTCGAGTTTCGGTAAACTCCAAACTCGAGACGTGCCGACCATGCCGATCGTGTCGTTTCGACTGTGCCGATAATAAAATTTTATTTGTTTTATATTTTATTATTTTTATATTTTTAAAGAATTTTCAATTTCGAAAATTAAAAAACTAAATATAAAATTTAAGAGCGTGTGACTTTTAAGTCGTGCCCACCGGCACAATACGAGAAAAAGCATCAATGCGGCACAAAATACCAATCGCGCTGCGTGGACGCAAAAAAAAAAGAGCACTGTTATCTTTTTCATTCGAGAAAGATGAACAATTCGTCCTTAATAAAAAAAAAAATTCGGTCGTGCAGGCTGTGTCGTGCCGACATCTGTCGGCACATAAACGTTTCGGTCGACATAAGGCGTGCCGACCGAAACGTCAAACTATGATATATATATTAAAAAGGAAATTATCGATTAGCCCTTGAATTTATAAAAAATAATTCTTTAACCTCTCTAGATTTGGATCTTAATAATTAGCCCCTAGTTTAAAATTCTTTATTTTTTAATCCTAATAACTAACTTAAGGTATTTTTTTTTTTGGATGAAAATACCCTTTGTGATATTATTCTTTTAATTTTTTATTCTACGTCTTCAACGACAACAACGACGCTATTCACTTTTTCAAGAAGTTTAGTACTCTGAATTGCATTGTTTCAAGATCTGAAGAAATTTAGGACATTAATATACTTACATAGCAATTCGATGGGCCTCCACGATCTCCGCTATTGCTCCGAGCGCTCGAAATCTCTAGTGAGATGTCAAAGTTTTTAAAAGACTATAATTAGAAGGGATAATAGTGTAAACTTAATAAGTAAAATGGCTAAAAAATCAGTACTAATAAAATTAGGGGGGTATCATTGAATTTAAAAATTAGAAGGACTAAAAAATCACTTTTCACAAAAATAGGGAGTTATCCGTAGTTTTCTAAGAAATAAAGAAAAAAAAACCCTAAAAAGTGACATTCCAATTTAGCCAGTCACAAGTAGACACCAAAATGGAGTTTTATCAAAAAAACTAATGCTTTGCAAAATTATCAATCCCTAAAATAAAAATACTAAGTTAATTTCTCAGAACATTTTTTGGTTTGTACGTTACCTTTAGCTCGCATGAACATTAAGAAAGATCATCCGAAATACTTTACTCCGAACACAACGATACAAATGCCAACAATATTACACTATATGTGTGGAAAAGTTTCCGATCATCAGTTTTTTTTTTGAACAAATTAAAGATAAGGGGCTGATTTATATGAATTTTTAAAATTATTCCCACCAAAATTCTTTTATTTTTATTTTTATTTTTTTACTTTTCTACTTGGACAAAAACTGGCAAACAACCGTAAAAGTCCTACAACTAATTGTGATATTGGCCAGAACTAAGGCTAGTTGGGAGGCTTTAACCATTCTTCATTTTCATTAAACCTAAACTACTGGTGTTCAACTTATATTCAACATTTTGATTATATTTAATCATTAAACCTATTTAAATAGAAAATTACTGGAAATCAACTCACCAGTTGTATGGTATATAAAAAAGCATATTTTCTGCAGAAATATGCATTATATGCACTGGATTTTTTTTTTTTTTTTTTTTTCACAGCACAGAAGCTTGGACTGCCATATCTAAATGCATATCTTGATTCTATCGGGACAAATTTCGCGCACGGAGCAAATTTTGCGACCGCAGGATCGACTATCCGGCGACAAAATACAACTTTGTTTCAGAGTGGTTATAGCCCTTTCTCCTTAGATGTGCAATCCTGGCAGTTATCACAGTTCAAATTTAGAAGCCAGGCAGCTCTAAATAAAGGTATGTAATATGTAATATAACTGAACTTGAAGCTTGTTCTTTTGATATTTAACATGAAAAAAACTACTCACCCCCAACAAACTACCCAACAAACCACACATAACCAATCTCCACCACAAATACGTCTCATGATCCGCACAATTTTCTGGTGATCTGCAAACAATATCAAAATTACATACAATACCCATTGTGAAGTGTGATCTTGATTGTGCCACATCAGCAGGTGTGGTTTTTGGGGGTGCATAGCAAAGCCCATTTAACATAGGTTTTTCAGGGGAAATTATTCTAAGTACAGATGATAGCAAAATTTCAGTCATGATGTTCAACTTTTTATTTGTTGAGAAATGAAATGGGGGTGTTGTCCGGCCGCTTTGTCTTCATAGTCGGTTTTTTAACCGCTTGCCTGATGATTTTGCCATGTATTTACATGGCATGAACTTGGACTTACCGCCGTTTCTGGACTGCGAATGGACCAAGTTCGTGAACTTACAGATAGAGCTACTGATATCACTTGACAGTTAAAGCCCTAGATGACCCTGACTCCAGCTCTACCGAGGAGGTAGCTCCTATCCTATAATATACGTAGCAGCTTACCACCTTCGAAATCAGGAGGCTAAAGTGCCCGCGCTTCTGTCCGCTCGAAGAAAAATTCTCTCCCCAATCAGATAGGGCGCCACCGCGCAGGCGCACCACTCGCGCTAGCCGCGCGGGCTGCTTATCTTTCAAATTCATCAGTTTTCATGTAAAAAGTGGAACCTATGCAACAAAGTTGCTTTTCTTATCAACTATAGTGTGATGCATTCAACTTTGGTCTGTGCTTGCATCACTTGAGAGTTATAACAGTTTTTCGGGTACGCTTCTGCAGGCGGAGTATACAAAGATCTGCTTCCCGGGGAGGAAGTCTTTTCTCAGGCCTTATACACCTTCGACATCGGCCAAAATGACCTTACAGCTGCTTACTTTCTCGGCATGACGACTGAAGAAGTTAAGGCCTCCATTCCAGATGTTCTCAACAAATTTGCAATTGTGATTAAGGTACATTTCCTGTTATAAATCATCTAAATTCTCAGTGCACTCAATAGATATATCAGAATCGACGTTTCGGGCGGCACGCTCCATGCCGCCCGAAACATGCCGGAGCCATCGCGCGGACCTAGTTTAATCAGGTCCGCGCACGCGAGTGGACCATTTGCTTTTTAAATTTTTTTTTTATAATTTATAAAATATGTTTTAAAAATATATTATAATTACATTTTATTTTTTAGAATATTTTTTTATTATTTTTTATTTATTGGTTTTTTTTTATATTTTAATTTAATATAAAATATAAAAATAATATTTTATTATCGGTACGTCTCGAGATCCGAATTTACCGAAACTCGAAATGGCACGGCATAGTAGACTTTGTATCAGATGATATATGTCTAAGATCGTACGCATTGGTCATTCTCACACACCAACCTCGATATCTCTCGAATGCGTTAAAAATGGATGTGTATCAATTCCTATGACCTTGCAAATGATTCAGCCGATTGTAGCAGAAGTTCTGATGTCTGACATGGTTGATTTTCGCAGAGTGTCTATGGTGAGGGTGCGAGGTACTTCTGGATCCACAACACGGGTCCTTTCGGATGCCTCGCGTATGTAATAGAACGTCTTCCGGCTATCGCTTCACAAAAAATAGACGGGGCTGGATGCGGGGTTATTTTTAATGATGTGGCAGAGTTGTTCAATATGAAACTCAAGGACACTGTGGCTCAGCTAAGGAAGGAACTACCCCTTGCTGCATTCACTTATGTTGATGTCTATTATGTCAAGTATAAGCTCATTTCCCAAGCTAGTAATTTTGGTAAGTTACTTAACTGCTTTTTTTTTTCTTTTTTGGTTGAATAAAGTGCAATGTTAGAGCTCCCAAATTTTACCCAAAAATCAATCAAATTTGTTTTGATTAATGTTTTGGGACAAGTTTTCAGAAGCTTTAACTTTTTTGTTGGATATATGGATAAATATGGAATAATGTCAAAAAAAATTCATACTTTTCAAAACTCGAACAAATCATTCCGCCGTTGTAACTTTTTCAAAAAATTTCTGGTCGGAAACTCAAAAGTATTACAATGGCTAGTTTAGTATTGTAATATTATATCATAATGTTCGAATTGAAGTGTTTCGTATGAGCTATGTTAGTGTCATTCTGAGCTAAAAACATGTTCTGAAAAAATAATTTAGTTTAATTTTGAGGAGTTGATTTATTCAAATTTTATAAAGCATGATTTTTTTTGACAAAATCCCTAAATCTTTCTACTGTTTCAAGAGTCAAGACCAACTTACTTTCTTGATGATTTTCATAGGAAAAAAAACACTTACTTTCTTCATATTTTAAGGGCTACAATTTTGCGTCGCAATGCTAGTTTATCTAAATTTTTACATATTTTACTTTTGAGCGGCACATTTTAAGCGAAAATTGCGAAAAAGTTAGAAAATCAAGCATTTTGCAATCTATATATATATAAATCATAATATGATTTTATTTGCATTACATGCTTGTAGGATTTGAGCAGCCTCTCAAGGCCTGCTGTGGACATGGTGGAACATACAACTACAACCAAAAGATCGGTTGTGGCGCGAAGATCACTAGGAACGGCACTGAGATTTTGCTCGGAAAATCTTGCATAGAACCGTCGAAGCAAGTCAATTGGGACGGAGTACACTACACTGAGGCCGCGAATAAATGGGTGTTTGATCAAATATCGGAGGGTGCGTTCTCCGATCCGCCTATACCTGTAAAAATGGCTTGCCATCAGCACTTGTGATGAACAAACGATGCACCATGTTCTCCTTGCCTTTGTGTACCTTCATTAGCTCATGAAGACAGGGAAAAATGTGACATTTTGTACTAGTACGATATATGGTAATAAGTCATAGATATAAATAATATGTTAAAAATTTTAATTATCTATTTATTTTATATTTTTAATTTTATACAAATTTTATTTTATTTAAATATTATATTTTATTCGTAATATGTTTAGAGTAAGAAAAAATGTCAAATATTATACACAAAATTATTCAAGGATTAATGTCATATATATATATGAGTAAATGAGTTTTATTTTAAAAAAATAATATTATAAAATATATGATATAATTATTTTTATACTAATTTATGTTGTATTTAGATCATTTTATAAAGTATTTATTTGTAATATTAAACCTTTTATATTCTTCAAATAAATTATATGACTTTATAAATTTCTATCAATTAATACAAATACCACATATCTTATTTTGAATAAGAGTAAATGACACATAGTACACCAAAAATTATTTAAAATGTCACGTGACATAATGACTTTTATCACCTAATTTTATATATATGTATATAGATTTGACAAAGAGTTTGAGAGGATGCTAGATTTCTGAATTAATGAAAGGTCAATGTGTTAGGAGCCGCCAAAATGCGGCGATCGTGAATGAGAAATATGATACCCAGCTAAGAGACCATGGTTTTAAGCGTAAGACGGGTGCCTACTCCGATAGTTGTCGAAATGATATGAAACGCCACGACTCGTGTGTTCTATCTATAGTTGAGAAGACGATGCTAAAATGACCTTTTGCCCCTCAACGTGCGTGCTTGTGCCAAGCACACACGACTTAATCGACACCAAGATCCGCTAGATGGAACAGCTGATGTTTAAACGGCCGTTGCAAATAACGGCTTTTCAACCCTCCAAAAGTTGGAGTTCAAGAAAACATTCTCTCCGTTCTTCTCCGGCGAGGTCATCCATCTCCGTCGAAGTTTCATCATGTCAGAATCCTAATACAATACTACCTTTCCCATGTGGTACCGGTAATAAAGCCCTAATTCCATCCTGAGGCCCATCGAAATCATATTACTATTATGAGGGTGCTGGATAGATATTCCTAACACTACTTTTGTTAATAAAAAAGATGGACAAAGAGATGAAATTTGTGCATATTCTCATAGATAATATGCAAAATAGTACGGATGTGCAAAAATGTTTGGCTGTTCTATTACATATAGGGCAATGGACACTTAAATTTACATCAAACAAGATTTCGCTGCTGGGAATTACAAGGAAGATCTAAACAACATAAAATAAGCTCTCTCCCTAGCAAAAAAAAAAAAAAAAAAAAAAAAGAAAAATATTTGACATTTGATAATTGCTTTCTCAGCTCGGATAAGGCATGCTCTGAAATGTATCGCTTATTCGCTCCAAGTATCTTTTTAAACTTTAATAAGAAAACCGACTAACAAAGCCAACCTAGTCCAAGATACTGGTCCAGCATAAGAGGCGCTATGATAGTCAAAGATGATTTAAATTACCCGTGCTTTTGATCACTGAATAATGGACTGGATGACACCAGCTCCGACTGTCTTGCCTCCCTCTCTGATAGCAAATCGCATACCCTGCTCACATGCGACAGGCATAATGAGTTCGACCTCCATCTTAACACGATCACCAGGCATGACCATCTTAGACTCCTCATCCTTATCATTCATGATCTTAGTGACCTTGCCTGTGACGTCAGTAGTCCTCATGTAAAATTGGGGGCGGTAACCCGGGAAAAAGGGCGAATGGCGACCACCTTCCTCTTTTTTGAGGACATAAACAATGGCCGTGAATTTGGTGTGGGGTGTGATGGTCCCGGGTTTAGAGAGCACCATGCCGCGTTGGATATCAGCCTTTTGTATACCACGCAGGAGGAGGCCAACATTGTCCCCGGCAAGAGCCTCATCTAGAATCTTTTGGAACATCTCGACACCGGTTACAGTGGTGCTGCGGGTCTCCCTAAGGCCGACAATGTCGACAGTCTCGCCAACCTTGATGGTTCCACGCTCAACACGTCCGGTGGCGACAGTACCACGACCGGTGATGGAAAAGACATCCTCGATGGCCAAAAGGAACGGGAGTTCGGTCTGGCGTTGGGGAATCGGGATGTAGGAGTCGACTGAATCCATCAGTTCGTAAATTTTGTCAACCCAGGGGTTATCACCACGTTTGATGCTAGGATTAGCCATGAGAGCCTCGAGGGCAAGAAGAGCAGAGCCCGAGATAATGGGGACATCGTCACCGGGAAATTCGTAGGAGGAGAGGAGTTCACGAACCTCGAGCTCAACGAGCTGGAGGAGCTCCTCATCGTCAACTTGGTCCTGCTTATTGAGGAAGACAACCATGTTGGGGACACCGACCTGTGAATTTTTCATAAACAACTTCAGTAACAGTAAAAACGAAAGGATAAGTAAATCACAGCAAACAGACCTTCAAAATCATGATTCATCTTATTCAGTAGAGAAATATGGAAAGGTAATAATTGGTTAATCTGTATTTATTTTTATTTTTTTTTGTAAGGTTAGAAGTTATTACCAACTTTCACTAAAATTTTAATTACATTATAACTCCACTGCAATTTTACCAACTTCTCACGGTAATTCTCTTTACAAACTCCACTGTGGGCGACCACTAGATGGAGGAGATGAGAGGAAAAAGAAAAAGACAATTTTCAGTAAATTAAGCAAAAAACGAATAGTCATAGAGCAAATAAAGCACTCAACAGACGAGGTAAAAAAAAGGATAAATATAATACTTAGGAAAGCGAATAGGCATCGTCATTGCAGAAAAAGTATAGGTTCTTACTTCTAACATATCATCTAAATGATAAGTGTCCGGTATCGTGGTCCAGTTAGTAACTTTCTTGCATTAGCGAACCAATAAACAAAATAAAAAAGAACGGAAAACAGAAAAGCACAAAAAAGCAACTTTCTTGGAAAATCTTCAGTTTCTTGTTAATATCGAGATAACTTCTAAAGTCGCCCACAATAGATCAAAAGGAACAAATTAAGGAAAAGAGTAGTGCTTTGACAAATTTCTAACTAGCAACTCTTTATTTACTCTACTAAATTCTCAGCAAATGTCCATCTCAAAACAGACTTGAACAAATAATGCTAGAACTCTCAAAGTTCATCCAAAAATCAATCAAATTGATTGCTGAGAGTTCAACCTAGAACAAAACATGGTTTCAAAATATTATGCACTAAATACGGGAGTTCTAACATTCTCAAAAGCAATTTTCCAAAAAGAAAACAAAGAATTTTCTACAGGAAATATTGTGTTAGCCCCTTTACAAATATTTTCTAAGACCACTATGATTTAATATGCAGAGTCCTATAATGAATATACGTGATTTATTATTTAGAATACTGTTATTTAACTGTACAGAACTATGGTGTATCTACTTTCCTACTGACATTATATTAGTATATTACTATATCACTGTTCTTTGTAGATGCTAAAGTAATATTTGAAACTTAAGAGGTGTTGAAATGATATTAAAAAACATCGAGAGGAACAAACTGATATTGTCCCTATTTTATACCTGCTTAGCAAGAAGGATGTGCTCCTTAGTCTGCGGCATAGGCCCGTCAGCGCCGGAAACGACTAGGATAGCGCCGTCCATCTGCGCAGCGCCGGTAATCATATTCTTCACGTAATCCGCGTGCCCAGGGCAATCGACGTGTGCGTAATGCCTGTTCTCCGTCTCATACTCTACCGTGGCCGTGTTGATCGTGATCCCGCGGGCGCGCTCCTCCGGCGCCGCATCAATCTCGTCGTACTTCTTGGGCGCGCTGTTACCCAGCGCCGCAAGCGCCATCGTCAGCGCCGCCGTCAGCGTTGTCTTCCCGTGGTCCACGTGTCCTATCGTCCCGATGTTCACGTGCGGCTTTTTCCGCTCAAATTTCCCACGTGCCGCGCGGACCACGATGAGCCCCCCTCGCCGACTCCCGCACGGTGCGGCCGCGTGCTGGCGTGGCGAGCAGGTTAGAATCGACGATGTAGAGATCGAGAAAGTGGAAGAAAAGGTGGACGGCGGACCAACGGAAGGTTGACGGCGGGGCTTCGACGACGTCGCGGAGGAGAGGGTGGCAGCCGCGATGGTTAGAGAAGCCATGGCAGAGGAGAGTTGACAGGAAATGGGGAAGGGGAGAAGAGAGGTTCTGAGAGGATAGAGAAGATGATCGGGGCCGCAAGTTATGACAAGAGCCTAGAGAATGGGAGTGAGGCATTGACGGATTTACCCCGGTTTGTCTACACTCGGAGGTAGGGATGAAAATGAGTAGCTCGAACTTAAACTTGAACTCGTTTAAGTTCGACTTGAATTTGATTATTATCGAGCTCAAGTCGAGTTCGACTACGAATTTAAGCTTGAGTAATTAAACGAGTCGAGCTTGAGTATTGTGTTACTCGGCTCGTTAGGCTCACGAGCCTAAATGAGATTTTCTATTTTATTCAAATATTTTTAATAACAAGTTCACTTAAGCGAGTTCGAACTCGACCCCAGCTTGGTCTAATTCATGCAATCAAGCCATGCTCGAGTCGAATTTGGCTCGAATCGACTCAAATTTGCCTCAGTTGATACAATCGAGCCGGACTTAGGTCGAATTCAAGCTTTAGATTTATCGAGTCGAGTCGAGTTCGAGCTCGAGCTAATCCAATCGAGCCGAACTTAAATTTAGTGGTACTCGACTTAAGCTCGGCTTATTTTCACCCCTACTCGGTGGTTTTACACTCGGAGGAGTTACGAATCAGCCGTCGACCGTTTAAATTTTACAAATTTATATTTTATTTTATTCGTTATTTTTAATATTTAAAAATTTTAAAAAAAAATTTTAATATAAAAATTATAAATTTTAATAAGATTTATGTTATATTATTTTAAAAAAAAAAAATTAAATAGATATTTCGAGATTCCAAAATCTAATAAATTAATAAATTTAATTTTAAAACCGATTAAGAATGTGAAGTCTCAAAATATCTATTTGAAAGAATTTATTTTTTAAAAAAAAAAATTGAACAAAAAAATTATAAGTCTCATCAAAATATATACTTTTATATTAAATTTTTTTTTAAAAAAAATACTTATATTAAAATAGTTCCTGCATGAATATCGAAACAAAAATCTTTTTATAAGTTTAAATAATAACTAGAAAATATAACCGTTAATCTATAAATAAAAAAAATTTAGAAATTTATTTATAACTTTTTACACTTTATACGTAATAACTTTTTCGTTAGTTTATCAAAGTTTTATGGGGCACTTGAGGATCATCTGCTGGCTAGCTAGTAAGGACACGGCATGAAAACATCACACGTGAAATCGAAATACGATTTAACAAATATAGCATGAATATAAATTAAATATAATTACAAAAATATAAATTATAAAAATATAAATTAAAATATAATTATATTTAATATTAAAATTTATTTATATTAAAAAATATAGTACTAAAATTTATTTTTTATATATATATATATATATATATATAAGTCCTGCCAAACAGAACAGTTGGAAGATTTTGATACATACAAATTAATCCGTGAAAAAATTATGTTGTTTGGACAACTCCAACAGGATTAGCATCGCTATCAGCTCCTTTGTTATCTTCACCCTTCCTCTTCGATTTATCTTGCTGTTGATTGTTCACCATTACAGGTTGGAACTGCATCCACAGAGAAGAGATCATGCACATTTTCTTCCTTTGTATAACAAAATGTTCCCACAACTCCTCAACAGACTTGCAAAAATTCTATTTTGCGCTGCTATTAAGTGAGCTATGTAATTATTCGAGCTGAGAATAGCCTATATATATATTAGCTTATTAAGATATTCTTAGCTCGACCTAAGAATAGCCTATATATATAACTAAAATTTAATTTTATATTTAATGGAATTACGATTTACGTCGTTAAGTGTTAAAATTAAATTTCAGCCGTTAAATCAAGTAGATCAACGACTGAGATGTTAGCTTATTAAGGCTATTCTCAGCTCGAGCTGAGAATAGCCTCTCTCTCTCTCTCTCTCTCTCTCTCTCTCTATATCTCTATATATATATATATATATATATATATATATATAGCTCTTGCCAACATAACCTTAGCTTGTAATTGTATGCTATTTTATGTAGCTTGTAAATACTTACTGATTATGAGCCACTTGTCTGGATGTCTAGTTGCAGTTTTTTGGATAATAATTTGTAGATAATAAACTATAAATAACTATTAGGTTAAACTTATATTGTAATAAATCATTTTACTTAGCTTATTGTTGTAAGTTATACCGTCTTTCTTCCTTATGCTATGTAGCATGGACACTCCAACAATGTCGACGTATCCGTGTCCGTACACGTGTCAGACACGACACTCCTCGGACACGCCACGTGGCGTGTCCGGAAAAAAATTAAAAAAGAAAAGTCGGACACGCGTGTCAGACACTTCTTTCAGCGTGTCCGACACGCATGTCAGTATTTATATCATTTTTCTTGAAGAATTATTTTTTTATTTATTTTTTTTATAGAAGAGTTAAATATTATTTGTAATAGTGGTAAATAATATAATATAGTTATGCATTTAGATATTATATTTTGTTTTAGTTGATATAATTAGACTCTTAGTGTTTAAATTTATTTCAAAAATGCGAAGTTATATTATTTATAGAGTTATTATCAAATATCATTATATTTACTAATATTTAAATATTTCGTATAAATTATATTTTAATTATTTGAATTTTTTATTGTCGTGTCCAAACCGTACCGTGTCCTTTTTTTTTAAAATTATCGTGTCGCCGTGTCGTGTCCCCGTGTCCGTGCTACCTAGTCCTTATGTTATTTGACAAGATGCTGTCAAACACACTGCGGCAGAAAATATGTCCTACCATTGGTGCGGGGTAGATTGGTAATTACAATTTTATAACGATGTGGGTGTTTATATACCGATAGTTATTGAAAAGGAGCTTTTTATATATTAGTTCCTTCTATTTTTGGATTCGCGCAAATTAATTCGTAAAAACGTATTTTCAGAAAATAATTTAAGTAAAAATCAATATCTAAAAATATATTTTTTAGGAACTAATTTGAGTAAAAATTAATCCCTGAAAATATATTTTCGGCTGATTTGTTCGACCCCAAAATAAAAAGAGCTGATATTAAATTATCCTTTGAAAAATTAGGTTGGTCCAGATCTTAAGACCAAACTGATCTTCGTTCTGATCCAGTCAGGTCCGGAGACAGGACAGAAGACCGATTTTTGGTTTTTTTTTTGAAATTTAATATTGCATTTTCTTTAAAAAGAGTAGCGAATTCATCAGCCTGCTGAGCTCTCTATCTGTTCCTGTCCATGGCAGGTATTATTATAAATTCACAGTCTACAGCAACTTCAACTACCTCGGAGCTCTATATGATATCATCGTGCGCTTCAGTTCACGCCACGCAGTTTATCCCAAGACATCCTGTCCACAATCCCCTCTGCAAACAAGCAAACCAACATATCAAGTACAACATTTCGTTTGCTACAGACCTCTAACTGGTTCTCTAAAAATATCTCTAAAATATATGCTGTTTTTAATATTATATATATTATATTTAAGAGGCAGTGTTAAGGTAAACAATGTTAGTCTATAAACTCTAGCGAAGCTAATTTATTGGGATAATTTCATATAAGCCCTTTTTTTAAAAAAGGCCGGATCAGCCTCTGAAAACGCGTTTTCAGGGACCGATCCGGTAAACCTTTAAAAAGAGGGCTGATATGGTATTATCCATAATTTATTTGGCAGATAGTTCAATTTTCCATTTTGTTTTTGGTTTTAGGGGAAGTCCTATTATTTCAAGGGTTTTGTCAAAAAAAAAAAAAATCTACTTTATAAAATTCTATCAAATATGTCCCTGATATTTAAAAAAAAAAATTATAAAATCACTTCAAATCATATGTTTAGGATTTTTTATTAAAACAAGAACATAAATATAAAAGATTAGCTATATAACTTTTATAATTAATTTTTTTTTAAAATAACATTTTTTATAAGTATTTCTTAAAAAATGAACCTTAAATCACTTATTAAGAGACGCTTTTTAAAAAAGTTAATAAAAAATTATGTGATATTTTAAATTTTATTTTATTTTTTCAAACATACACACACACACACACACACACACACACACATATATATATATTATTAATTTAGTAATTACAAAAGAAGACATTTATTTTAAAAAGACTGTATAAAAACAGGGCTGACTTTGGCATTATTCCTTACTTCAGATCAAGACCAACTTATGGACAAACTTCTGGTTGTTAATAAGGAGGCCGCTGTTATAAAGCATCTTATATAGTTTCACCCTCATCTGTTGCTCATAAGAACGAGTACATAAGGGTGCGACGTTGGGGTGACCGGATGGGACGCGGCTCAAGAACCGTATCCACCCAGGTTCGAGCCCCGGCGTTGGCCGCCGCTGTCCCTCTTCAGCACAGCGGAACGGATACGCACGTGTGCGCCCTCCACATGTAACGGGTACGCTGCGCGCAAAAGATCTGGAGCTCCAAAGGGATTGGATGAGTGCGCACCGGTCCTCCTGGGCTGAGCCAGGTGTTCCAATATATGTGCGCTGGGGCGAAAAGAGATGATCCTAAATAGATTTTGCTAAAAAAAAAAAACAGAAAAAAAGAACGAGTACATCGTTGGTGGGCTTGAGTGAAATTCAATGCTCTTGGGATGGGTGTAAGTAAAGAAATCGTGAGTCCGGGGGGAATGATTTATCTTTAGAGATTTCCTTTAGAGTTGTAATTAGAGATATTAGTTTGCCTCCCTCCTCACATCCCTCCATTCTTCGCTCCTCTTTCATCTCCACCCTTCATCTCCTAATGCACATTCCCATCCATATGACACCGAATCTCCACCTTACATTTTTGAGTGGAGGGGATATTAGGAGGGAAGAATGGAGATGATACGTACATAGAAGTGCTGTTCATTTGCTGACCTTCTTGGGCTTCTGGTAGAGGAGCTCAGCAGGAATCTTGTACAAATCCTCGTCCACTGCCTTGGCCGCTCTGCAGGCCCTCCTTTGCACCTCCTTCCCTTGTTCCTTCACCTGTATTCCTCTATTCTTCACCTGCTGTATAATTCATCTCATTAAAAAAAAAAAAAAAAAAAAAAAAACTGAAAATCAAGCTAATGATCTAACCTTCCGGTGATGACGGTGACGAACGTAACTTAAGCTGGTTACATTGTCGCCGTCGAGGCTGCCGGCACAGTACATGTCGGCGTCGTGCATGCGACGGCGAATGAGTCCGGCCTGCCTCGCCGACTCAAAGGTTTTGAAGTAGGCCGTGATAGGGAGCCCCTGGCAAGACTCCCAGTTCCCAAACGCCGGCAGTTGGTACCTCATCTTCAAACAAAACAAAGAAAAAACTTAAATAATCATCATATTCTTTGCAAACTGCACCAAAATTCTGCAAATAAAGAGAATATATATATGTTCATCACTTACCTCCATATATATTTTGCCGCACAGGTGGAGCAGAGAAGAATGTAGTGAAGAAGAAGAGAATGAAGGGTGAATAAGGTCGTTGTCAACATGGGATTCTTTAATACGAGGGATGGGAGCGGTTTGACGCCATTAATGAAGTTCCTGCTTACTGTAGTAACTGTTATTTAATGAAGTAGTGAAGAAGGGATGGAGGGAGCCTACAAGAGAGGTCTCGGAGGGGGTGCTGTGTTGACGTTTTGGGCGGCCATGCATCGATAGAGGGGATGTGTGTGAGAGAGAGAGAGAGAGAGAGAGAGGGGGCTTTTATTTTGACATCCAAACTCCAACTAACTACATCGTTTTTCAGTTTGACTTTTGAAAATATTATATTGTGTAAACATAAATCAGCCCATTTTCAAAACTCCTCTAAATTAGCTCTTATATTATAATTATATATATATATATATCTATATATATATAAAAGTAAGCCTATACAACAATATTGTATGGCACATCAGTAAAAATATATGCTAATTTCAAATATATAAGTAGAAGAATTTTAAAAAAAAGTTTAAAAAATAGAGCCCACAATAAATATTAATTATTAAAAAATTATTTAAATAATTTTATGTCCGAAATTAATTTCATTGTATGTAGATGAGAATACTCAAAGAAAAACTAAAAGGATTTGACCAAAAAAGAAAGAAAAACTAAAAGGAAGAGCATGATTTCTCAAAAGTCCTTATAACTTTTATAAAAAAAAAAAGACAAAATATCTTTTTTAGTCCCTACACTTTACAAAAATGTGTCTCTATTTTAAACTGTACTCGCGATAACTCTGAACTACGAAAAACGCCAACGATAACCTCACCGTTAGTTTTTCCGTCCGTCACCGTCAATTCGCTGACGTGGCAATTTTTAAGTTATTTTTTAATCAATTTTTAATTTTTTTAACTTTGTGGAGGGACAAATATGTCTTTATATATATATTAAAATTAATAAAAATAATAATTTAAAAACTGTCACGTCAGCAAATTAACGGCAACGGACGGAAAAACTAACGGCAAGATTATCATGAGTGTTTTTTCGTATTTAAGGGTTATCGCCAGTACAGTTTAAAGTTCAGGATTATAGAGGTACATTTTTATAAAATTCAGAGGCTGAAAAAGATATTTTGCCAAAAAAAAAACTACTCACCCCCGGTAAACTACCCAACAACTCTCACACAACCAATCTCCACCATATACGTGCCTTGTGATCCGCACAAATTTCTCATGATCCGCAAAAGATATCTAAATTGCATATATACTAATCGTGATGTGTGGTCTTGATTGCGCCACGTCAGCATGAGTGGTTTCTTGTGTAGTTTTTTGAGGGTGCATAACAATTGTATGTCGGCCTCTTTTGTTATCAATCTTTCAAATCAATATTCAATTCTTTCTAATAGTTATTATATTAGTACAAAATATATATTCGAAAATTTATTTTTTCAAATTCAAAAACTTTGAAGCTTCTGTTAGCTGTGATATAATTCAAACAAAATATCATGCTAGAATAATATGATACAAACACTGCCAGCACTATTAATAACAATATTTTTATAAATGATGTTTTTCCAATCAAATATTAATAAATGCGGTTATATAACCACAAGAAGTTGCTGCTTTTTATTTTTTTTAAATAATTTTATTAAATTAAAATTTTAAAGTTATTTAATTTTTTAAAAATAAAACACTATTGCAAATTTAACTGGAGACTGCGTGCCAGCTCAGCACGACGTGGCTATGCTGACAACCCAGCACGATGTGGCTCACGCTGATAGCCCAACACAACAATACTCGCGCTGGCTCGCGCTAACTAGTTGCCACACAGTCAGTGCAAGCTACGTTCATACAGAGTTGGCACGTGGTTTTCAGTTAAACTGATGACTGTATTTTATTTTTATAAAATTATTAAAAAAAATTGAAAGATAATTTGTATTAAAATTAATTTTTTTAAAAAAAATTACAAGATAATTTTTATTGCTCTTGTAGTCATGAATCTGTAGTACTGTGGCCATGTGGGGGTAATTGGGAACTGGGAAATGTGGACTTTGGACGGCTTGAAAAACTGTGTGCATGTGGACATGGGTTGGAAGAAGCGGAACTCAGTAAGTGTAGGAAAATGTGTCTGGTTCTACTAAAAATAAGTAAGTTTAGATTTGGAGTTTTCTCAAAAAATCTAATTACTGTCCTAATCTAATACCAATTGATAAATCATAATTAAATAACTATATTTTTAATAATATTAAAAATTAGTGTACCGGAAATATCGTTTGTTATCTCAAACAAAACTTTTTAATATTTTTTTTTGGCCAGAGTAAATCTTTTTTCTTAACTAAATGTAGAATATCAGTCTAAATACATATTTTCAAAATATCCTTCTACATAATTATTTTGTTGCTCCTTGTTTTTTTGCTACTAATATTTTTGATAGGAATATCAAAATAGACAAATTTTTTTTTAATTACAACAATATAAATAAACCAATATATATTATTTTCTATATTCAATATTTTTCTAAAAAACTATACATATATAATGCATTCCGCGGTCTATGACAATTGGCAAGCTCGAGATCAGAAGACTTCGGAGGAAGCCAACCTAACAGGACCAGCCGACAGCTTAATAATCTAGCCAAGGCCAGCAAGAACCGAGCCGAGCCGAGCCGCCATGAATGAAAGCTGCACAAGAGCGATTTTTCCTCAAGAGAGGAGGGATCGATGACCGAGCCTGACCGAGCTGAAGCTGTTCTAAATAAGCTAAGAAATACTCAGGCCACAATCCCATAAATAACATAAAAAAAAAAAATCTTATTATGCGACTACAATTAGTAATAGTAGCCTTGTAAGCCTTCTTCATAAATTCCCAATTTGATATAGTACGGATTCAGACTGCCACGTGTTAGCCGAAAAAAAGAGCTCGAGTGCCCCATATGATTAACCCGACACACCCGCCTCGGAATTGCTAGCTGAGGCATACCTCAGCACAAATATTTAAGACATTTCGGATCGACCAAATGTCCAGATAGAACATTCAAAGCTTATCTTACATCGACTAGCAGTGATCGAAGTCATATCGAAGTTCGACTGAAGCCTCTGCAATACTACAAACCCGTATGACCGATACTAAGACCTGACGTTGTTCCAGACGCAACCAAAGCTTCGACATAGCGCACGAGTCCTAAATAAACAGAAGACCAAGTCAGCCGCCAACCACCGCAAGCAGTCAGTTACAACTTCATCCACCAACTAACGTGGGAGCTTATGGCGCAATGATGACCAGTCAACCTGCGATCCTCGCATATGTACCATTTGCGCAACCGTCAAAACCCAAGCGTCTCCAGCAACGCATATTAAAAGGCCATCCAGGACGTTGTCTCTGGGGATCACTAACACCGCACGCTCAAGAGTATCAGAAAGGACTAAGGCTTCCAGCATTGTGCTAAAGCTTTAATCGTGCGCTAGTATATTATTTAACCCGAGGTGTCTAAGACCTCTGTAAGAAGAGAAAATTGAGAGATCTTGTAATCCTTTGATCTTGGTGACATTTCCGTATTGACTTATGTGATCGTTGTTGTTTTTTCATGTATTTTTCAAGAATTTTCACGTAAAAATTCTTGTATTGTCTTCTTTGCTTTCGAACATCTTATCGATTGACCGAGGTCAACTCGATCACGACTCCTTTCAAGAGGAGGAACCTTTTTGCACTCTCCTCCTAAAGCAGTGCCTCTTGAAGCAAGAGTTAGAGAATACTTGTGAAGGAGAGCTATAATCCTACGCTTTCCTGTTAGTGATTTCACGACATTGTCCTGATTTTTTTTTTCCTCGACGTCGACGATGGTTTTCCACGTAAAAAAGAATCATGTGTTCGACAACACAGCTCTTACAAGCCTCATGCCTTAACACATCACCTGGGCCAGTTTCGCTCAATCAATGTATATTTTGGGCTAAATTATAGTCAGAAAAGCGTGAATTTATTTTGAAGTCCGGTGTAAAGGTAAAAACATATTATATGTATTAAGCCATTAATTTTAGCCTCTTAGGCTTGTCGATTGAGACTGCCACGTCCGACCCAATATTTTATTTTTTTTCACCTACAAATTGAATTATTATTTAAAAAAATATTATTGTGATGAGCTTTGTCCGTTATTAGCCTATTTTATACGACTGTTATAACATATAAACTCATAAGTGACACCAATTGAAGAATTACGGATTGACCCTTTTTTTAAAAAGTTAGTTGTTAACCCCTTTTAATTTTGAAGTTATTGATAACTTCTTAATTTCAATAATACTAATTTTTAACCTTTTTATTTTCTAAATACACCAAAATATTCTTATTGTGTTAATTACTTCTTTCACCCATCCCCTCTTCCTTATTTCTTCCTCTTTACCTCCCAATCAATTCATTGGAAATTACACATCAAAATATGGTTGGAGAGACTGAAGTTGCCGCATTAAAAGATTGCAATCAGTCTAAATAGATTGAAAATTGCTCGGTGTCCTACTGATTTCGAATTACACAATCCCCAAACCCTCCGACAATCACCACGGCCACCTCGGTGTTTCCTTCATATTTTCCTCCCTACCACCTCTTTCAGAGATTACACTGCAAACTGCGATCGGAAAGACGAAGCTTAGCGCTGCACTTAATCATTGCAATCAATTAGAGATGCTAAAAAAACTCGCGATCCGCATTGCAGCCCGGCGAGCCAGCCCGCCTTGCCGGCCGTACGACCTGTGCTGGGGAAACTAGTCCGCACCAGCAGGACGGGGCGGGCCGGCCCGCGGACAATAATATATAATTTTTTTTTTTTAAATTTTAGTCCGCTCGGCGGGCTGCTAGCAGAGCCGGGGCGGCGTAGCTAGGGAGGCCCGCCTTAGACACCGTGATCGTGCGGGCCGGCCCGCATCAAACCGTACATGCCGGTACGCAGCTCGCATCAAATCGTGTGGATCTGTCTCGGGTCTGTACGGTTTGTAACACTACAATCAATCTAAATTGATTATAAATTGCTTGGTCATATGTTGATTATCAATCTTCGTCCGCGAACCCTCATGAAGCATGTGCCAATCACCGCAGCCACCTCGCCATTGCTGCACGTGGTCCGGCGCTTCCAGATTAGTTCTCTCCCTTCTCCATTCTCTCATCAATCATTGCTACCACCTCTATTTAATTCCTTTTCTTGCTTTATTTCTCCCAATGTAAATAAGTTAATTTGAAAGAAAAATTCTCTTACACTAAGAATAATCATCTTTCGGGAAAAATTTGAAGAACTGTAGATGTTACTGTACCAATATCCCTCAATCACCGCAAGTATATTTTTGTATTTGAATTTGTGACGTCATGGTTTGTAAAATATTAAGTTAGTGTGAGGGAAAAGAAATTGTTGATATTCTTTTATAAGAGACGTCATGGTTTGAACAATCTCACGAAATTGTTCTGGAAAGCTTGTTGCTATATAATCTGGTTTGGGAGACAAAATTTACAATGCATTTCTAGTAACTATGTTGTAACTATTCACAGTAATTAGTTGTTTTTGGTTATTAACACGCATACTTTTGGTGTTAGAATTTGTGATGTATTATTCTGGTTTAGGAGAGAAATTTAGTGAGTATGGTTGCTAAGGAAATAAATTATGTAGAACATTGCCGCTTTATGCAGTAAAAATAGTAGAGCTGTTAAAAATCTTGTAAGGTGGGATATCAATGAGATGAGGATTTTTATGAATAAATATATTTTCGTTTAATTACTATATTCCCTCTCATATAAAAAAATTAATTTCTTTTTTTTTTTTTTTTTTTTTTTTTTACAGCTCTATCGCTCTCCAAAAAAATACCATGAAAACTAATATACGTGGTCGATTTGATATCTCAGACAGCACTATAAATGTTGATAGAATCAAAAAGTAGGATTTTATTGAAATTAGTAGTACGTGTAAAAGTCTTGGAAGTTAAGTTACTAACTCTCCTAAATGAGAAATGCGACCTGCGTAAAAAGTACAACAGATTGAAAAAGAAGTATGATAAGTTGAGGGATGATTATAAGTTATTAGGGAGATATATTAGACTGAAACACAAGTATATAAAACTGAAAGCTTTAATTGATAAATCAAGCTCCACTGAAGATGATGATCGATGTCAATGTATATTTTTATAATGAAATATTATATAAATTGCAAAATTAGGCAATTCAATTATAATAATTAAAGTAACTTAAAATTCAAAAAAAAAAAAAGAATTAAAATAAAAGGTCACGCTAAGCTAGACTTATCACGAGGAGGGAGATAACATTACAAAGTTTTATTTATTTATTTTTAAAATATGACCAAACCGGGAGAAGCATACCCTATCAACGCATAGTGGGCGGCTCGGACAAGAGGTGTTCACGCTCTCGACGGCAGATGCCGGAGTTGTTGATGGTGCAGACAAAGAAGGTGCGGGGCGCATGTTGCCTTTTTTTTTTGGCGCCGGGTTTTCCATTCACTTCACGGATGGTACAACGATGAGGTGGCACGAGACGGAGTGCATGCCGGCGATAAGGATATACGACTGAAAACAGGAATCTAGGCTGCCAAGTGCTTGTCGAGGTGACAAAGATATCCAAAAAAACAAATGAGGTGGTAGAAGCAGAGCGGTTGTCGTGGTGGTAGGAGGTGGAGAACGTCGGCAACAGCGATAATACGCTGTAGGATTTAAAAAAAAAAAATGTTGCGCTGCCCGACCCCCTAGCCGAAATCGCGCCCGAATGTGTTTCGGTGCGCCTCGAGATCGGTAAATACCGATCCCAAGGTGCACGTGAAACGTGTTCGGACACGATTTCGGATTTAGTGATCGGGCAGCGTAGCATCGCCCTTTTAAAAAAATCCATGGCAATGTGCAATATCAATTGTTAATTGGGCCATACCAGGCTTCTTCTTAGTAACCTAAAAAGGCCTAATTATTTTCTAGCAACTGACTTATCTCATCTTTGTATTTAGCCCTCTGGATTCACAAATATTCAAATTATGTTTGCAGTCCACTTGACATGCCTATTGACATCAAACATTTTTTTTTAATTTTTTTTTTACTTGTTCACTCTTTTATTTTTCTACTAGAATACTATTTTTTATCAATTGTGATCTTGTACCTATCTCAGAAAAGTATTGGTAATTCTCTCTGTCTAGTGGTGGAGGACCGGCTCAAATTTTGGGTGCGCACCAGTCAGAAATTATTATTTCCTTTTTAATCAAGAATGTTGTCATGGAAATATCATCGTGGGTAATCAATCATCACAGATAAAATATTATTTTGCTTCATTTCTGCCGTTGCGATCGGTGCTAATTTTATAGGGCAATGCTACGCTGTCCGACCACTTAACCCGAAATCGCACCCGAACGCATTTCGGCGCGCAGGCGTGCCGAAACGTGTTCGGGCATAATTTTGGGCAAGGGGGTCGGACAGCGTAGCATTTTCCAATTTTATATGATCTCCGTCAATCTGTCATGACTTGGCTGTTAGCAAGTTGCGCTCGCTAAGAGGAGGTGTCACAACTAAACTTAAAAGGGATTATGATATTACAACACATTATTGATGATTGATACTGCAAATTGCTCCTTCGTAATTTGCCAGATACACCGGCACCATATACAGATATTATATATAAATATTAAAATTATATATTTTTAATTTTCTATAAAAATGTTATTATTATTTTATTATATATTATTAAAATAATAAAATTATATAATATACATAAAAATTTATTTTAATAAAAAATAATTATATTAAAATCTAAAATACTACTAAATTGTTTCTTATACTTTATTATTATATATATATATATAGTATCCACTATATGTTATTAATGTTTTTAAATTAAGACCTGTATAATATGTATGCCTATTAGGTCCCTCAACTCTTCTAGTTTTATCAATCGCAAGGTAATTTATGTCGTGCATCTTTTGCAACTAATGAGTTTAAACTTGCAATGGGCATGGCTCGCATGTTAGATCTAAAGTAGAAATTTTTTCTATTTTGGATCATGGCGAAGTCGTTGCATCATGTTACAATAGTATTACTATTATCATAAAATTATTTGGCCATATCATTCATTTAAATAATTATTTAATAATTATAAATATATATTAATAATTATAATTATTTTATAAGTTATATTTTAAAAAATTATAAATTTTTTTTTTTCTATTCTATAATTCTTAGTTATATTTCTTTTCTTTGTAGATTTGTATTTTAAATTTTTTTTAGATCTATTATTTATGTTTTTAAAAATAGTAAATTCAAAAATAATTTTGAATACTTTTTGAACACGCATATGATAACGCATTGTAGCCGCGTCGTGTTAATTATATTAATTGCTAATTAAGTTTTCACCTTCATGCGCTTTATAAACTCATTCATCCTACTTCTCCACGGCGGTCATTTTAGTAGACCCAAGACGAGGCGAAACATATCTGTGGCGGCCGCAAAATTGCATTCGAATCGGTCAATCCAACCATTTATTTACTGAATCAGAACTAATTTGTACAAATTTTTTCTGATTTCTGATTTGATTTCTGCCTTTGGCGAAATCTGTGTTTGTTTGCTAGTTGAAGGAGAGGTCGATCTTGGTGCTGCACTTTCAGGTAAGATTCAGAAGCCTTGAAGAATTTTTACTTGTTTATCAAGACAATTTAACATTTTCATTTAATTTTCAGCTGTAGTTCCTTAAGGAGTAGTAGAATTTCCCAAATTTAGGTTAATTTCTGCCTGCAAAGTTTTGAGCTTTGCTTACAAATTGAAGGAGAGCTCGATCTCGTTTGCTGAAGATACTGTTAAAAATTCTGAAATCTATGAAGAATTTTACTTACTTCTCCAAGAACAAGTTGAATTTTTACTTCCATTTTGAATTGTATATCGCTTTCACGTTGATATGACCTAATTCGACTATGTTATAGTGGAAACAAACAGTTTCTTACTTAAATCTCAAGAAAAAAAAAATTGAAAATTTAAATGGTTGTGCAATTTCCTAACTGTTGGTGCAATTTTTGCCTTGATGTCGTTATAAGAATCAGAACTTTAAGAAGTATTTTACTTATTTCTCCAAAAGTTGAATTGTTTGTTTCCCTTATGAACTATAGATGTCTTAAGGAGGAGTTCTAGGTTTTCCCAATTAAGGTGTACTTCCTGGATGTGACTCAATCCAACTACACCCATTTACCATTAAGGCAGCAACTCGATCAAAGAAGAATCTGCAATGAGGTGATAAGACAGAAAATTGATGTGGTTGTTATTCAAGACAAGATGAGGAAAATTCAGCTATAGTGGTTTGGTCATATGAAATATTGCAACCATTAAAAGATGTTAATGGTTAACTAACGAGTAGAAAATAAGACGAGACAAGTAAAAAAAGAGTGGGTGAGAAACCATCGGATGGAACCTCACCTATTTAGAACTTGGTAAAGACTTGGCTATCAATCGAGCTGAGTGGCGACATATGATCATATAGTGATGCCACTGTTTATATGAACTAGGTTTTGTGTTCTGTCTTTTTCTCCTTGTGGTAACCCCCTTTCCGTTTTTTGGTTTTTGTCCTCTTTTAATGCTTATTTGTTGTGTGCATTTTCTCTTTACTTGTCTTGGGCGTGTTGGAATCTGAATTCTTGCTCCGCAACCTTATGTGTTTGGGTGATTGAGTGTTAGATTTTCAGGTCGAGAGTTCTATTGAAACGACATCCTCCAAGACATGGTTGCATACTTCCTACTATCCCCTCATTCATGCAGGAATTATCACTAGGTTGTTATTTTGTTGTTGTTGATGATGACTTAATCCGACTACAATTGTAGTAAAAGTGTCCGATGCGTGATTTGGGTTTTGTTTTGGATTTTGTCTCACCATTTTTTTTTTTAACGAAATTTTAGTTTCGTATACTTGATTTTGATTAGCATATGCTGCTCCATCCAAACAACTTTGCACCATCAGTTACCTTGTGTCATGTTAGGTATCAAAATGTGTAAATTAGCGTGTCGGACTTGTAAATTAGGGTATTAGTATCTATGAATTAGAGTATTGATGGAGGTTTTTTGTGAGGAGTGAGCTGTAACGGGGAGTAAATAGTGATTTGTCCTATTTGATTTATGCATCTCATATTGTGGAAATTTCATGATTAGATGCGTTTTATGTATCGCGTTGTTTGATATTATTAACAATAATAGACATTTTTAGCCAATTTATGGCAGTCATGTTAATTTGTTCATTTCCGAAAGCAATTGAGGTAAAATTATAGGAAAAAGAAAATTTGATGCAATTCTCGAAGATGGTTGTCTGCCATTGGGCAACCTAAGATGTTTAACTAGTATCGGTTAGCCTACAATCTGGCTCTTTCTGAGATTAAAACTACGTATTTAACCCAGAGAGAGATGAGGGCTTAGGGATGGACAAATCATGTCTTTTGGTAGTGCTACATGATTATAGTTTTTATAGTACAAGTATTGAAGATTAGCTTTGTCCCTTTTTTCTCTCTTTAGTTGGTTGAGGTTGCATATTCTTAAAATTGTTGACCACAATTCTTATCACTTTTTGCACAATCTGAACACATGCAGCCTTCTATGGTAAATCTGTGAGGAAAACACAATACAAGGGATTTGATGGCAGTATAAGCGTATGTAAGAGTGAATATGTTTTATGTGGACCTAGATTGTATTTTGAGCCTTTTGTTGGTAGGAGATGGTAAGCTGTTTTTCTGAATTATTGATAAGTAGATCCAATCTAATTCTGTAGTCAGATTGTTGTTGAAGACTTAGGAAAGAGTGCTTTATGCATTTAAATTTCGTATGAGCTGTTAAAATTTAACTCCAAGGTGAAGTAAATGGATGGCTTTCTGATTCTGAGTAGTATAAATATTCCTTCATGTTAATCCAGCTACTCTTCCTGTTTATGTTTTTGGCTGATGAGACTGTTATTTCTGTGCAACCCATGTTCCACAGCATAGAGTCGGTTCAATTTCTATGTAATTTTTGAAGCTCTCATCTATTTAGCTTCCACTTTAATTGCTTAATAAAGTACATTTCAAAATTCATAACCTTTCCCAATTAATGCCGTAATCTCTTGCATGTTGTTCCTACCCACGGGTTACCTTTTCTAATATTTAGCTTGGCCTTAAACCAAATTGTTTTCCGGTCCTTCTTAGTGGAATAATCTATAAAGCATAAATTATATTTTTGACCTTTACTTTTTGGTGTCAAAAGTAAAAGCCAAGACTCGTTTTATTATTTTATTTTATTTTTCCTTTCAAGATTTATAGTAAATGTTGTTGCCATTCACTTGTCGTTTACAAGCACAAGTTTCTATTTGGTTGGACTTTCTTTTTTATCTAGTCACATGTAGGTCTGGTCTGTTGACAAAAATCCCACATTAGAGTTTTAGGTAATTTAGTCGAGAAAGAAAAATTATCTATTAAACAGCTTATTCGTATATACTGCTCTTGTATATTTGCATATATTTCGGCTTTATGTTCTTTTTTCAGGATCAGTTGTGTGCTCTGTGGAGCTTTTAGGCCTTTAAAATCTATCTGGACTCATAAATGAAGACTAGTATTTTGTTTTGTATTGAAATTACATCTAGCGTATTATTGTCCTACACATATTTTAGTCATTGTTTTGTTTATCTTTTGGTAGAGAAGCATGTTGTAGTAGTTCCTCACCATTAAGCAATGTAATTACACTAAGAATTCTATTGCTTTATCTGTGAACAGTTCAGTTGGTCTTCAGAATTATTCCAGTTTTTGTCCTTCAAGAAGGCTGTCGTAATGAATAGGTCAGTAGAATCTTCGGAGCAATGCAGGAGAGCTTCCACCAACTAGGCTGTTGTGTTTGGTTTTTTATAGTTGAGCACTCATGGCAAAGCTTGGAACTTTCGGCCGGAGGTAGGCTTCAATTGACCCCTTTAAGCATGAGAGAAAGCTCTGATTTCTGTCCCTATTTTTGAAGATGCATAGATTGATTATTATTATGTACTTCTTTATTGGTTTTGTATATTATATACTTCTGATTTCGTATATACTTTTGATTATGTTATTATTATGCACTTCTGATTTCTGCCGTAAAAGAAAGTTCTGATTTCTTTTCGTATATTATTCTGATTGAGAGAAAGTTCTGATTTCTGTCGCTATTATTCTGTCCCACGGATGGGCAGTAATGACATTATATTTGTATACTTTGGAGTACTTTACAGTCCAGTGACAACATTTTACTTGCAGTGGAATCTTCCGAAAGCCGAATGAGAGTTTGAGGCTTATAATACAACAATTGTTGGTGTAGTTTTTGGATTCTTCATTGGTACTTCATTTCCTACTGTGAACATAACAAAGGTGCAGTTCCTGCCCTTTCTTGTAGCATCATGCGGGATATATGTACTTATTTATTCGGTTCGTAAGTGATTTAATATGGTAATGAAAATTTTGCAGCTTCACTTAACCTTCTGGCATCATTTCATACGTTGAGAGATAAGAATACAGGAGTTGCAGAACAAGCACTCTTGAACCAGCTTTGACTTCAGCAAATAGGAACATATAAAAGAGAATGGAACTTTTAAGGTATTTAATCTGCAAGTACCTCAAGATATTCTAAATAAAGATTTAGTTAATGTACTTTTATATATTGCCCTAACTTTGATTCATCTATTCATATCAAAATTTTAACTTTAATGAAAATACTAGTTATTTTAGTACATCTAGAACTTGCACAGCAAAGTTACAATGTAATACTATTCCCTATTAATGCTGTGCTAGACATCAACAATGAGATGTACTACCTTGAATAAATATCCTGTTTTATAAGGTTTTAAATTCGTGCCGTGCCGAGTTTCGATAAATTCCGAATTCGAGATGTGCCGACCGTGCCGTTTCGACTGTGCCGATAATAAAATATTTGATTATATATATATATATATATATATATATATATATATATATATATATATATAATATATATATATTGTTATATTTTATTAATATTTGATTATATCTTAAAAGTTATTTTTAAGAATTTTAATTTAAAAAATAAAAAGAAG
Source organism: Xerophyta viscosa (assembly GCA_002076135.1). Classification (NCBI taxonomy): domain Eukaryota; kingdom Viridiplantae; phylum Streptophyta; class Magnoliopsida; order Pandanales; family Velloziaceae; genus Xerophyta; species Xerophyta viscosa. The sequence continues at coordinate 613,185 of MJHO01000031.1, forward strand.
TGTCACGCCACTGGAACGACCGGCTGGTGCCGGTGGCACGACACGAAAAAAAAAGTCGCGTCCACCGTCGCAATGCAAAAAAAAAAAAAAAATAGAACGTCGCGCCCACCGGCGTGGCAGGTGGCGCGACTGTCATCTTCCTCGCTCGCGAGGAAGATGAATGAAAAAAAAAAATAAACGAAAGAAAAACTGTGCCGGCCGGCCCGGCACCGAGACGTTCTGGGCGGCACGCTGCGTGCCGCCCGGAACTTAAAACTCTGTGTGCCATCCGGAATTTAAAACCCTGGTTTATATACAATGGTTGCGTCATAATGTTGCTTCCGTACTATGTAAATCACATAATTTGCTTATGAGACTAAATCCATTTGTCTGTTTACAGCATAGTATGCCACGAGGTATCAGTAAATTAATTCTTCTCAAAAGTTATCACATTAGATTAGGACGTAATTAAGAACGCTGGTTGCCTACAGAAAGATCATCCTTCTTAATATGTTTGCCTAAATCCTTTATTGTAAATGCTGAATCTTACTGTGAATAGGATGTAGGAGCTAATTATTGAAAGAATTAGAAATAAGGTCTTCTTGATTTTTGGTTTTGAGGCCATAACTTGATACCATGTTATTGTTTCTATAATTTAGAAAAGCAGTAATACAGAGAGGTTGATATATGTGGGTCTGATGAAAAGTGACATTGGATAAAGATAACATTACAATGTTAATAGGGCAGCCATAATGATTGCAAGATCATTTAAGATGTATAAAATGTGCTAAAGCATGATCCTCAGGTACTCAAATCAACTAACAACCCATTCAATGGTTATCATGAGCTTATGATCTTATCAACGAGTTATTTTGATGAATGAAAGTGCCTTTTTTACCCGAAAAGAGTCACAGACATGCAGAGCCTCGTTTACAGAAGCTAGTAAGTCTACCTGGGTAGTAAATTAGTTGGTAGCCATTCCAGGTCTACACTAGTACAGGAAAATGCTAAATTGTGTTAATTTATCTAATAGAGTTACGGAAATATTTGACTTGTAGTTTATACCCAGCCCTGTCTACATTAGAACTAAACATGTGAAATTGAGTAGAATAGAGTAATACACATCCATCATCAGCCAAATTTGGAAGCAGTGGTAGTCCCCTATTACATTCGTGAAATCAAATCTCATGACCAAGGACGACAAAGTATAAACGGAATGGATCCTTAATGCTGACTACTTAAAGGGATGCTACTCTTGTGTACGGCTCTCCCAACTATCTGATATTACTCCAATGGTAGATGACTGATGGAAATATTCATTAAAAAAAATTCAAATGGTTAAGGTTGTACCAAGCCCAAATGAGCAAAACTTTAGAGCCGCAACTGCAGAAATGTATCTATGGACAACATACAATTTTTGCATAGGCGGGTATAGAGATATTAGGGGACATTATATGTACTGTTGCAATCGTCAATATCAATTTAAAGTTTTAAACACAACCTTAGTACAATAAACTTCATTAAAAAATGTGCATGGAGTTTCACATTAATGCCAAAGTGAAGTGACTGAGTGCAACTCCTTGTTCACTTGTGCATGTAATCTTTCTGGTATACACTATTCATTGCGTTTGTGTTTTCATGAAGCTGTTAGTTCTTATCAAAACTAAACAAAGGTAAGGCTTAAAGGGAAGTAATTGAAAGTTTATTTGGTATATATATATAAAATTTTGGTGGGTGACCTACAGTTATTACGATACTAAGCAAGATACCTTTAAAATTTTCTAACCAAAGGGAAAAAGATAGCTGGAATGTCCTGGTCCTTTGATGGTTAGTATTTATCTTATGGCGTCCACACCCATAACTTACGGGTGCTTTTTGGACGATCGACACTAGTACCTCTATATTAATATCTAAGGAGGCTTGTACTCTCATTCATGCACAAGTTTAAGTGTATCATGCTATCTATCTTTTCAAACATAGTGCAGGTGAGTTCCAATTCACCTTAGAGGGATTTGCTTTTTAGATATTGATAATGTCTAGAATTTTGTTTTTGAATGGTTATTCTCTTTACCTTCTGTCATCCACAATAGGTTCTTCAATTTTAGTAAGATAATATCAGGTTTGCACTTTCTCTAGACTTAACTTGTCTTTCTTTTTCTGTGTAGATTTATGTTCCTACTAACCCTAGGGGGCTGAAAGACTGCCTCCTGGTATTGTGGTATCTCAGTCAGATTTATACCACCGCAGATTATGGGGTAATCCAAGTGAGGTATTATCTATAGCTAGCTTGCTGTATTAGAGCTGTATTTTCATTGCACATGGGTCAATTCTTGCCCTTTCTCATTTTCTCCTTTTTGCTTTATTGCATATAAAATGCCAATATATCATTTCTTTAGAATAGCTATACCTGATTTGCCTATCACTTTTGTATATTTTGTTTATCAGTTTAGGGCTGTCATCAAATATGCAGGTATTGTGGTCTGCTGTGTGCTTTTACTTTTCTAGCAAACTTATCTGTTGTTTATATTCTCCAAAGAATCCAGTAACACCAGCATAATAAACAAATTGCGTTGTAGTATATTCTTGGTTTGAAATTCAGGATAGTACCTGACATATGGTGACCTTAGTTTTACTTACAGTAAGCGGCCAAAAAAAAAAGGAAGAAAGTCAAAAAATGTTTAGCCACATGAGAGGGGTATCTGAAAGGATTATCAAACTTGCAAGAGGAAAAAAAATAAAAATAAAAAAGCTGAAAAAGGAATTCGATTGCACCTTATTTTGTATGCTTGGCATTCGCGTTGGCAAGGACTTAATCTTGACAAAATTCGCAGTAGAAGGTGAAAAAATATTGGAAAGCGGCTTTCATGTATTTTATAACTTGCCACCACATTTAGTTTTATTAGCATTCGTTGGGAGTAACCCCTTGAACATACTAACAGTAGGATGCTATTTTATCAGCTCGTTTAAGCTATCAGTTTTAAGATATATTCAGTAATAATTTCAAATTCTTCTAATGCAAATGTGTTTAATTTGGCGAAATTTGCAGGATCTATCTAGGCAGCCAAAGTACCTCGTCAGTTTTACGGTAGGATATGGACAGAAAAACAATATCGCTAAAGCAGTTAAGAAGGTATGAAATATGACTATTTTCCTCTGAAAACTTGTTTAGTGCTCTTTCCTGCCTGTGGAAGCAGGGTTTTTTTGTAACTTTATCTTTGGATGTTTTTTGCTATTTTATGTGCTGTATACAGTTGAATATTGCATTTATAGAAAATGCCGTTTGAGCTTTGAGATAGTCATATGCAGTTGATAAGGAATTCCTGTACTTTTCCATCCATTGTCTTAAATTTATTACTTGTTTATGCGTTATCGCAATGCAGTTTTCTGATAACTTCACAATCCTATTATTTCACTATGATGGCCGGACCAGTGAATGGGATGAGTTTGAGTGGTCCAAGCGTGCTATTCATGTTAGTGTCAGGAAACAGACCAAGTGGTAAGATAATTACTCTCTGTAACCATTTTGCTTCAAAGGTTTTTTTTTTTATTGGCATGGATGCGCACATATCACTCAGGTGATGCAGATTTTTTAAAAAGGTTATCTCTATGCTGCTTAATGTTTCTTATCCTGTTTCAAGGTGGTATGCAAAACGGTTTTTGCATCCAGACATTGTGGCTGCATATGAGTACATTTTTATCTGGGATGAAGACTTAGATGTTGAACATTTTAATGCAGAAGAGTAAGGACTGATCCTTTGAACAAACTCATGTTCTCACACAGATCTAGCAAGTCTTAATTGAATATTTAATTTTTTCAGGTACATTAGACTTGTGAAGAAACATGGTTTAGAAATTTCCCAGCCTGGTTTGGAGCCAGATAAGGGTTTAACATGGCAAATGACCAAAAGGAGAGGTGATCGTGAAGTTCACAAGTACGTGCTTTACATGTCTTGTTTATTTTTTTAAAAAAAAGAATATTCTCTTGTTAACACCCAAAGATATTCATTAATATTCACTTTTTAACGATCAAGATATCTGATGGGCTTATTCTGCTTGGCAGAGAAACAGAAGAGAGACCAGGCTGGTGCTCTGATCCTCATCTACCACCCTGTGCTGCGTAAGGATCTTCAGTATTTTTTGGTTTTGCTGTTTCGCGTTCTTGCCAGACCCATTTTTAAATACTGTTAATATGTCCACAGGTTTGTTGAAATAATGGCTCCTGTATTCTCTCGTGATGCTTGGCGTTGCGTGTGGCATATGATTCAGGTAACAGTTAACGCAGTTATTTTTGCTGCTGCTGCTGTTGATTGTTTAAAAATTACAAGTCCTTTGCGTCTTAAATACAGAATGACTTGGTTCATGGATGGGGTCTTGATTTCGCATTAAGAAGATGCGTAGAGGTATTTTTACCATCTTTTCTTCAAAAAATTGATTATAAAGGCTAACGAATCCTATGTAAATTTTAGAGAAATGCTATCCTTCAAGTTTCTTTGACCCTGAAGAATTCAGTATCGCCACATCAGAAAGGGTTTTTTTTCCATTTTCCAATGCTTTGTAAAGGACCATTTCTAATTTTTCAAAATTATTACGTAGAAATTGGTCATTTTCATTGATAATTAAATAAGAAAATGTGGGTTGATGTGGCATGATGTGGACAGTGCCAATCAGCTCTGAATTTTTCAGGGTTAAAATGATCCTAAAGAATAGTTTCTCAAATTATTCACATCCGTCTTAATTTTTCAGGGTTAAAATGATCCTGAAGACTCATATTTTTCCAAATTTTATTGTTATGGTTGTATGTTCTAATGTCTAATCGAAAGAAAACCATTTTGTTATTTGCTCGTTTCAATAGTTCAGCTTTAGCATTTATATTGTTCACTTAATCGTTCTATCCTCCAAGATAACCGTTCTACTTCCCTTTTATTCTCCAATAGCCGGCTCATGAGAAGATAGGAGTTGTGGATTCTCAATGGATTGTTCATCAGGTTGTTCCTTCACTCGGGGACCAGGTATAGAGCACATCTTTGTAGTTTTTACTCAAAATTGCTTTGCAAATTATTATATTGGTGTAATTATGCTTATTTTCCATCATCTATATGTTACAGGGAAAGCTGAAAATGGAAAGACACCGGGGCAAGGGGTACATTCTCTATATTTCTTAGTATCCAATTTCGTGTTTATGGTCTCACTTCTGAAATTTGCTTATAAATTTATTATACAAAATAAAATATTTATTATTATACGATTCGCTTATAAATTTGTTCGTTATTACTTGTCACATTCTTCTGCTACTTGTGTTCCACTTCCACCAGGTTCGAGAACGATGCCGGAGAGAGTGGGGTATCTTCCGGGCTCGTTTGGAAGATGCAGATAAAGCATACTACAAGCAGATGGGAATCACTCCAAATTCAACAGTTCACAGATGAATACAGATCATGGGTTGCTGATTTTGCTGTCATAGCATTGTAGAAACGATAGTTCTGATTGTGCAGCATGTCAGATCATATTTCCTTACTTGATGATATTAATGGATTTTTTTTTTTATTTTTTTATGTTTTTTGTTCTTTTTTTTTTTTAAATATGTATTCATCCCTCAACCCCCTTACCCCTTACTTTTACTGTCTAGCATAAGTTTTGTATAGAAGTTGTAATCTATGTTTATGTATAGACAGGTTCTATCAAAACATGCGGATGGAGTAAACTTTGATCATCTTTTTCGTACGTCGTTTTGTATTTTTAATTTTTTTTAATACTAAGTTGTAAAATGCATCAAATTACAACTTTGTAGTTTGAAGGTTTTTCTTAAAATGCTTAGAAATAGGTCAAATAAGCGGACGTAAATTTTATACGATCTTTTGAGATCCGTACAAATAAAAATGGACGACGGAGATAGGTGCGGCTTCATGCTTACTGCTTTCATGTGGAACAGGCGAGTCGCGCCCCTATAGAGCAGCTCATCCATCACCCTATTTGTCGCGCTAGCGAGGATGTACGGTGGGAATGGTGAAACCCTTCCCTCTTGGGATGGATGCAAAGAGATGAACATATTGGACGAAAATGGACTAACTCTAATTTAGGAAGTAGAAGTAGTAATATTATGTAATTGAGGGAGATCCCATTCTTAATCACCTGGGAGCAGCGCACTCGAATAAGACGATATGATACACCTCTGGCGGCGGCGGAAGACTTATCGACTTGTGGCGGTGGAGACGGCAACTTGTGGTGTGGAGACGGCAGAGCGGTAGAAGATGAGAGGCGCTCCTAGAGATCAAGCTTGGTCTGACAGCGATCAAGAAGAGTGAGGAGTGATTTCTTTCGGCAAGTCTTGCGCCACTGCTGGTTTTCTGTGTCGGAGTCATTGTCGATAAATGCCGTCAAATATATGACACATGGCAAATTTAATTTTTGCACCACCTTCATATGCATGACATCTGGCTATATAAGGAAACAAACTCTAGAATTGAACTGATTGAAATTAAATATGATTTTACCACATGTCATGTATCTGACGACGGTGTACTAATCGGTGATTGAAAGAATTATAAATAATGTTATTATATCCGAGTATTTAATTTAAAAAAAGTCCAATTTGTTTGTCCGCACCTCGGATGCGATTTACCAATTTCAAGATACAAAAACAAAAGAATTATTTGGACTATTTTATCGAACTATTATCGTTTATGTAGAGTTATACCCTTTAAGAACCAACAAGTTTTGGTGATACAGAACTTGCTTTTTCCCAGGCCTAAAACTCTTCCAGTGCAGGTCCTAAACCCTCGCCATAATGCTCTCCACCGCCGCCGGTGGCCTCCGCCGCCATTTTCGTTTATTCTCTTCCTCTCTCCTCTCCCATCCTCTCACCGCCACCGCTGCCTCGGATTCTCCTTCATCTCAGCTGAAGCAGAATCTCAGTCAGTCCTCCTTATCTACGCCCTCAAGAAGCTTGACAAAAATCCCGAGCAAGCTCTAACCCTTTTTCGACGCCACTCCGCCGCCGCCTCCTCCGCTGCCCACAACCTCATGCTCCGCATCCTTGCTGCACGCCCGGCCGGCGATCATCTGCGAGATTTCTGGGCTTTCCTTAAATCCATGAGCGACGACGGCCACCTCATCGACGAGAACACCTACCGCACTGTCGTCTCCCATTTCAAAAACAATAAGCTCTCGGCTGAAACTACCGCGCTTGCGAAGTTCTACCAAAATTCCATTCAAAATGCTTCAAAAACTGGTGATATCAAAGCTGCTGCCGAGATTGTGAAGAACGCGACGGAGTGGAATCCTGAAGTGGAAGAAAAGTTGGATAATTTAACTAAGCTGAAATTAACAGAGGATATAACTGTGAGAGTTATGTATGAATTACGCGAATTTCCAGTTAAAGCACTGAACTTTTTCCGGTGGACACAGCGAAGGTATGAAAATTGGCCTGTGGCTTACAATGCAGCTGTGCTTGTGCTCGCGAGGGAGGATTCAATCAATGAGTTTTGGAGTATGGTAAATGAAATGAAAAACAAAGATTTTGATATGGATATTGATACATATATCAAGGCTTCAAGAAGTTTCCAGAAGAGGAAGTTGATGAAGGAGGCTGTAGAATTGTACGAATACATGATGGACGGCCCGTATAAGCCCGCGATTCAAGATTGCGGTTTACTACTTAGACAAATTTCCTTAGCTCCTGTACCTGATCTAAATTTGGTCGATAGAGTTGTTCGGAAATATGAGGCTGCCGGGTATTCGCTTTCTAAAGTTATTTATGACGGAATTCACCGGGCTCTTACCAGTAATGCAAAATTCGGCGAAGCAGATGAGATATTGAAGAAGATGAGAAAATCTGGCTACGTACCGGATAACATCACTTACAGCCAGTTAGTATATGGTCTTTGCAAGGCCAAGAAATTCGATGAAGCTTGCAATGTTTTGGATGAGATGGAGGAGTCCGGTTGTAGCCCTGACCTCAAGACATGGACTATTTTAATCCAAGGGCTCTGTTCTGGTGGTGCCATCAATAAGGCTCTTGAATGTTTGGCAAAAATGTTGGAAAAAGGTTGTGATGCGGATGCCGATCTTTTAGATGTTTTGGTAAAGGGCTTCTGCGGAGTTAATCGTATAGACGGCGCCTATACTTTGGTTAGTGAAATGGTGGAGAAGATTAGGTTGAGGCCTTGGCAAGCTACGTATAAATATTTGATTAATGAATTGCTGAAACAAAAAAAGCTCGAGCAGGCGCTAAAACTTCTCCAGATGATGAAGAAGCATAATTATCCACCTTTTGCAGAACCATTTCCTCCGTTCATATCCAAGTTCGGGACGACAGAAGATGCGCGGGAATTTTTTAGATACTTACGGTCAACCAGTATCCGTCGGTTGCTGCTTATTTGCATGTGTTTAAGTCCTTCTTCAAGGAAGGTAGGTACTCCGAGGCTCAAGATATACTTTTTAAGTGTCCTCATCATATTCGCAAGCATAATGACATAACAAAGCTTTTCGGTTCTATCAAAATCGAAAAAGCAATCTCAAATTAGATAAGATAGATTTGTATTATGTCATTTGTGTTGGTATGAAGTTCAAAGTTCAGATTTTTCTGGCAATCCATGAAAATAGAGAGGCATCTTACATTCTACTGTTTTTGAGCTTCATTTGAAGTCTAGTAAAGCATCTCTTTTTCTCATGTGTGTTTTAGACTTGACCTTGCTGGCAGATCTGATGAGGAAAAAAAAATTGGTTATATAGAATTTTGTTATATTGTATGGCCAAAATTATTCTAGAAAAATTTACTATATATTGCAACATCAAATGTACATGTCATTTCCTATAGGGCAGGAACTTATTGTAGCTAGGCCGGTTGGCACGGCCGGACTTGAAGACCTCGTCCTCATTGATCTTGGTCCTGTTCAAGATTTCCATGCTGTGCCCAGCCGTATTAAATTTTAAATTTGAGAGGTGCCGTTTATAATCTTATTAAAATTATAAAATAATTATAGGCTGTGTGTTACGTGTGTTACGTGCGCGTCACACGGACGCTGCATGTTACGGAGATGAACAATGGGCTATTTAAAACAATTAGAACTAAGAGAAAGAGAGGGAGAAGAGGAGAGTGATAACCATGGAAGAGAAACGAGAGAAAGAGAGATATAAAGAGAGACGGATGGTTAGGAAAGAGAAAGACAGAATGTTCCTTATCATTATGTAATGTATCTGAACGAATTACTAGTTTCAGAAAGTGCAATGCTATGCTGCCGACCAGTTAACCCAAAATACCGATCTCGAGGCGCGCCGAAACGTATTCGGCGCGATTTCAGGTGAGGAGAACGACGCGATTTTGGACGAGGGGGTCGGGCAGCACAGCATTTTCCTTTGAGAAAACAATATGTTGCTTAGAAAATAAATAAAATGCCTGAGACGGATTACTAATTCGAGAAAACAATATGTTGCTTAGAAAATAAACAAAAGAAATAGTTCATATGACTTTAATTTTTCCCTATTCTTCTTCAAAGCTTTACTTGCGACTCCTTTTCTTATCATCCAGAACTCGATCATGGGAGTTCAAGATACGATGAGGTGGTCATCCGATAAAAGATTTCATACTCGGAGATTAGATTCTCATTAATATTCTACCTCGCATGCCATGCAGATGATCAATCTCTGGTATCTTTTCCGCTAGTATAACTTTATTTCTCATTGACGCAGTGGGTAGTCAAATCCGAAATTAAAAAGCTTCAAAAAGTCCATCCTATCACCATAACAGTCCCCATTTTTCAATCCTCTCGTATCTTAGCTACACGTAACCAAGGAAGTAAGACAGATTCAATGCTAGATGTCACCAAATTCCTCTCAAAATTCAATTAGGCTTTGTTTTCGACACCATGTAGTTCGCTTGGGAGCATAACATATAGTTCACTTTGTGAATAATTTTGGGAAAGTTTTCTATATGTCTATGCTTGAAAACTTATTAGTTAGACACTTTGTAGTCCTGCAATAAATTGTTTTATACCCTATAGCTTTTTAGAACCTAAGTTGAAACGGCTGACATATTCATATTCTCGAGATGGGTGTTGAGGTAGATGGATGAAATCATAGCACGAAAACGCGTTTCTTGCTCGCGCGCCGCCATGTCAGCGCGAAAACGCGTTTCCGGAGGCTGAAATATAATAGTAAAATTTTGGGAGGCTGATATGTAATTATCCTTTCTTCTTTCCATTATCGTCATCATCATCATAGATTAACGAGCAGAGTGTTTCTCATGCATGTATCCTACTAAAAATATAAGAAAGATTGTAGAACAAGTGTTCTAATTGAGGTAGTGAGAAGAGCGAGCGATGATCGCTGAAGCTTCGCCGGAGAACGTGAACGGAAGTGAGACGAGCGATGATCCAACTTCCGCTATGCTTCGATTTGAGGTAATTCGAAATTCTACTCTTGGTAGATTAGATTACCGGATGATATATGGTTATCCATCATGGATATTCTATTGCTCATTCAGTCGAAGCCAGTCAATTTATTATAGGGTTTTTGCGTTTCAGCTCCTCGTTTTCTAAATTCGTGCATTTCAGCCCCCTGAAAACGCGTTTTCAGGAACTAATTTCTTTTTTCTTTTTCCAAATTAGCCTCCTGAAAACGTATTTTCAGGGGGCGATTTGCGAACCTCCAAAAATAGGAGGGCTGATACGTAATTTTCCGATTTATTTTTGCAAACTTTTGAATGATTTAAGTGGTCAGTGACAGGAATGGAAGTGATAAGAGTTAGTCTCTTCTTCTTCGTCCACTAGGTTATTTATGCACTTTACAGGTACACCTCCATGCACATTTTGGGCCGTTGGCCGTGGGTGCAATTGATTTGGGCTAAATAGGGATGGCAAGTGAACTCGAACCCGAGGTGATCCGATCTTACCCAAGGTAAAATAACTGAATTAGACCCGTGAAAAAACAACCCAAATCCAAATCCGAATTTTAAAACTTGAAACCAAGTCGGATTTGGATTGGCCTGAAAAAAAAAAAGTTAAAAAGAGTTATAAACGCGGTACAACATCTATCGCAGAGGGAGGATCACATGCTCCGTGTATTACAAAAGTTCATCTCAAATGACAAAATAATGTTAATTAGATAGCAAAAATATTACAAGTTGTACCACATTCCAACGTGATAGATGACAAGCACGGATTCGGGCCATCACGTTGCAACCAAACATGGCACAAATCGGATGGACGGTCTCTCAAAGATGGACCGAGGTCTCATCTGGGTCCTTACTAAGCAATCGAGGAACCTATGTCGATGTCATTCGTAAAGAAGTTTGCTCGATCAATGGAACCCGCTGGGAATTAGTCAGCAGCGTAACCACCGCAAGATCGTGGAGTAACACGCATTATAAAGCTAAAAATTCGAGAATATGGAATGTTCATAGGCACAATAATATGGGATTGATAGCTTCACACATGATCTTCACCAGATTCACGTTTTTCGCCATAACCGCGACACCGATGGACTCAAATCAATATCTATAAGTAACTATCTAGGACACTGGCGTACAAGTTTCCCAACATTCATCCAGGAGCAACTTGAAAAAACCGATAGAGAACTCTTAAAATATTTTTTGTAATTCAAGCGTAGGCCTCCATAGATCACGTTTCACTAAGAGAATGAGAAAGAGTTGTACTTTTTTTTTCATTTTAGTAAATTTTCTAAGGTTATCTACGTGGTCGCCCGTAGCTTTATTTCGGTTTAGACGAAAGTTTTCGCGTAAAAGCCTTGTATTTTGTGTGATGATTTGAGATACATTTTGAACCACCCTCTGTTTTTGGACACTTACTGATAGACCGAAGTATGACTAGATCAATAGATTTTAAAAGATACAATTATTAATGGCACAGAATAAAAAATACAAGAGTAACCCGGTAATCCTAGCCATTAACAATGTTTTGGTTTATTTCATCACTATGACATATTATTATTATTATTATTATTTTTACTACTACTGCTGCTAGCATTATTAATATTTTTGCCTTAACATGCTTTTGATAAATAAATTTCTTTGAAGTTTTGAAGAACATAAAAATATGACTAGGACAGTATTAATATGTTCCATATAATACTGGGCTTTGTTGTGGATGAAGCAAAGATCTTCTTCACTTCCACCTAAAAAATGTGTGATATTGACCCCACTTTCATTTCATAGATCAAAAAAAAAATTAATTTTTTTTTTAAAAAAAAAAACAAAAAAAAAACGAAAAATAGAAAAAAAGAAAATGAACTTTATTGGATATGTTTTTGTTTGTAGTAAGATTCATTGGATGTCAAAAAAGTACCTTTTTTTTCTCAAGTAAATGGACTCTCAAATCTCAATGGACTAGGAGAAAGTGGAAGTCACTTTCTCATAAACCAACAAAGACATGTTGCTTTTTCTCCACAAATTTAAAGTGGGGGTCTTGATTTATGATGATTATGATCTATCTTTTGATTTTTACTTATTGATTAGTTATTTTCTAGCTCCACCTTGTATGTTCCTTTCAAAAATCTAATAATCAAGATTTAAATTTGGAAATAGCAAGATATTAAAGTTGAAAATTACCCAAAAAATATATAAATTCAAATAAAGGAATATGAGCGTAGACGAAGACTTCGAGATGTAAGATAGAATTGATGCGATTCTTGTATTTTAAGATGGAAGGAGGTGAATAAATAGCACAAAATGATAAGTTTTGATGTTATATCATTATATCCATTACTTTGTTAAACTAAAGTTAGCATGAAATGACCAAAATAACCTCTCACATGTTAATTTCAAGTTACAATGACATGATCAAAAGGACCTCCAACAATTAATCTCAAGCTACTATGAAATAACCAAAATGACCTCCAACATGTTAATATCAAGTTAATATAAAATGACCAAAACAACCTTAAAATTACTACGAAATGACCAAAACGACCTCAATGATCTTGTTAGTTAGTCCCTCCCTTGGAAACTAACAAGACTAAATGAGTTTGTCTAACAAATTTTTATATACTTTTGTTTCATCTAAGTCATTGATGAGCACCATCATTATATGTAAATTATACAATTAATTATTTGCAAGTGTCCATATAATCTACTTGATTGAATTTGGCAACTCAAATACATTTATATATCTGCTTTAATATTTAATCTACGCCGCAAAATTACACACTTTTTTTTTAGCAATAATCTCCTTTTTTATAGGATATTAACAAGAGCACCAGTATCGGTAGTGGGCTCCTGCATGGTCTATTATTCGAGTTAACTCTTGACACATGCCAAAAATCACTTGTATCAATAGAAGATATTTGGAATTTCATATTTTTTCGTGAGGCGAACAAGGTTGCGGATCATCTCGCCATTCAAGTCAAGCTTCATCAGCAAAATTTTATAGTTTCTATTATTTTTTATTTAGATAATCTTTGTAAGGGTCTCTTATTTTTAGATAAACAAGGGGTCCCCTCTCTCAAGATAAAGGTCTAATAAGTTCTATTTGTATTCTTCTCTAAATATTAAAAAAATCTAGAAAATTTGTCTTTATCTTCGAGAGTTTCGGTTCCTTTAAATGCCAAAAAAAGTGGAAAAATAAAGACTCCAGAGCTGCCTTGCAGTTTTCATCTCCAAGATGCAAGAAATGTTTTCCATACTTTTTTCTTTTTAATTTTACTAATTAATAATCATTTCTACCCACTAACATGTTTTAAAATCAATCAATTTTTCTTTTCTTGAAAAAAATAATCTTATATTCTATTTATCAATCATCCATTATTCTCCCAAAACCACGCAATGCTTATAGGATCATGTATTACTGGCTTGTTGGCAGCTTCACTATTATATATTTTACGTGAAGTAAAATATATAATAGATATTTGCATCCAAAAATTGATCTTATTAAAGTTAAAAAAAAAAAAAAACACTAAACATTGAATTGCCCAAAAAAAAAAGAAAATAACTTGCAATATATGGTTTAGACTAACTTGTTCAAAAACAGCAGTATTTTTTGATAAATACTATTAAGGGATCTAAGGAAACGAACAAGAAAAGCAAAAAGATAACCTCGTCATACCTGATTATTCATATTATTTTTAAAAGTTAAAATTTGACTTTGGTTCCTGTTTGAGGTATTTTAACTGTAAAAGTCTGAAAAAAATATTTTTATTACTTCATAATGGCATTTATAATATTATTAGATGGTCGAAGGATAGAGGAAAAAAAAAAAGAGTTAACCTACGTAGTCATAACTGATTGTGACAAACAGTTTAGAGTCTTAAAAATTTAATAATAAATTGACTTTGTGCTGGTTTCCAGTTTCTTTTAGGTTTAATAAATTTTAAAAAATTTGTTCTGTTCTCCATAATGATAATTTAAATTATGCAGGGATTGTTCCGTACATGTTACCACCTCACCACATAAAGATAGTTAATATGATTCTGAAAAAGATTAAAAAAATTCAACACCAGTAAATAATAATTATTTAAAAACAATATTAAATTATTCTATCCGAACGAGAGTAGTCTTATTTTTATGAAAGTAAGGATACATACCATAAAACAAAATAAGGATAAGTTTACGGGCATTTAAAAAATGCAACTTAAGATCTTTATATATTCTTGTCGATGATTATAATATTTATTTAGATTCACATGTTTTGGGGTACTAAAACTCGATCTATAGAATATTTTAGAAGGATATTTTCATCCTAAAAATATCTCATTACATGTAAGCGGACGCATGTGCACGTAACTGCACTATAATTTCCATATTTTATATATGAGAGCAATTTCCTTCTGTATTCATCAGAATCTAAAAACAGATACGGAAGAAATGAGTGCTTAAATTCAACCTGCACCTGGTTCTTTCTAACACGTTCATGACTTTGCCACACCTAACAATAGGGTCTCCTTTTAGAATCATAGAATAGCCTTTATATCTCAGTATTATCCCAATTAGTTAAAAATAAATGAGTGATGAAAAAAGATTACGATATATTCTTCGTGAATGATAGATCGAACTCCAACAAATATGAATAGGGAAAGAGTTATTATTTTGCTCTGTTTTCGTTTCCAGTCAGATATATGATAGAATAGAACTCGAGGGTCACATATTGAAAAATAAAATTAAAAATAGCCTTTGTTATTATTGTATTATATAGCGGAGACTTGTGAAACATGACAACAATATAGACAGAGATAGCATACTACAAGTAGATGCAAAATGACTATGATTGATATCAATTTTTTTTTAGAAAAAAAAAAAAAACACTTGAAAGGTATATATGAAATTATCCAATTTGAAGCATTATATCGGGAAAAGAAGTTTGTTAGTTTACTAATTAACTTGAAAGAAGATTACGATATATTAAATGATTTTTAAACTTTTTGCAAGTTAGTCCCATAATTTACATATCAGCCTCTCTCTCAAAGTTTATATTAGAGTATACAAATATTTTTGGAGGAGTTTTGAATATGAAAAAAATATTTGATGTGATGTGCAATTTTTATATGCAATTTGTTTTTCTAAAAATATTTCTAAATAAGTTTTTGACGTCCAAATTTAAGCGATTTAAAAATTTTTTTGCTAACCCACTATAATTTTGGAGCATTAGAATATCTTCTTAGGAATATTTTTGAAAAAACTTTAGTACAAAAAAATTTTTGATACAATGTACAATTTTCTTATTCAAATATGTATTTTTTAAAATATTTCTAAATAATTATTTTCGAACATAGAAAATAACTAGTTTAAAATGAATAATTTATTTGTAAACTTGAAAATAGTGCAGAGAGTGATATGCGACTATGCACATTATCATTTTTCATTAACCAGTACTATTTCAAAAAAAAGGAAAAAAGGCACAGCCAAATATGCTGAAAGTATGATAAGCAAAAACTATGATATCAAATCAGAATAATTGTAATCTAATGAAGTTTACACAAGTCTTGATGTTATAATCAAACAGTTGTGTATATTTTCCTTCACTGTAACAGGTGCAATTAAGATGACATACCAAAATGGAAACTGAGACCTTCCATGGCAGCAATACTCCCCTCAACGAGCTCTATCCGCGACCGATGTGTCCGAATCCGAATAATTATCGTGAACCCTCGGCGATAATCGTGAGTTAACCGAACTAAGCAGTTGCTCATTTCTGGTGCAGTGGTATGGAATCAAATGTTCTACACCAAAACAAGAGACCTATCCAATTTCCCTATTGCAATTCCCAGGCAGCAAATACTTGAATTTGTTCACATTCTGAAGTAAATAGCCGGGTAAAGAAACCGCGGAATAAGACGGAGGGATCGGTCCAACTTCCCGATGATCTCCTTGAAAGTATACTCCTCAGGAAGCATATCGAACAAGTCGGCACCTTTGCAAATCACTTCTTGAATTCTGGATGGTTTTAAATAGTACTGGAATCACCCTATCAACGTGACTATAAGCTTTCATCTTGAATATGAATTCGCTTATGTAGCGGAAACAGAAGCTGCAATGGAACCCGGAATCTGCTAGCAGCTCATCGCTCTGCCTGAAATGAGCGTAGCGGGTCTTACCGGATCGGTACCGATGAACCGAAGCCCTCCAGCTCTTGTCATCTAAATAGAACTCGAAAGAGTACAAGTAATTCCTCAGCTGCAAATGAAGCTTTTCGGGGATATCATCACACCATCTAAGAAGATTGATCGTGTGCCCACTCGGGATCTCATCGGTATCCGACATAATCAAAAGATCGTCTTCCTTTATGCCTGCTATACGTATTAGTTGGTCTAGGGCGACCCTCTGGTAAGATTCTTCAACGAAGGGGTTTTCCCCTTGACGAATCTCCCTCCGACGGTACCGTAAGTCAACTGGGACTCAGCGAAATTAAATCTTTCGCGGTTCTTCGCAAAAAACAACGGTTTGATGATCCCAGTAAAGGTCGAATTAGATTCCAGCAGCACGAATTCGGACACATACGGATGGAGCTCCTGCCACCGGATTTCCAGAATATCCAACTCGTTATTGAACAAAACCGCATCGAAAACACGACGAGGGGTCTCACGGACACGCCAGCCGTGGAGGCGGCAGAGATTGTCCATGGAGACATTTTGATGATAGTAATGGGGGATGAAATTGAAGGGCTTCGGCGGAGATTCCCAAATCGGTCTCAGAAAGTAAGTGATCTTCTGGCCGTGCACATACATCGCCAGAATGAATATCGGCAATCCGACAAACAAAATCAACAGGGCTTTGAAATCAAATCCGCGCAACATGCAGCGCAAGCGATTACTCAGCGCCACTGCTCGATATGTCTGCTGCAAAATTAACAGATCGAATCAGATAAGCAATAACAAACCATAAACTGAGACTAGTAGATCTGTGGATGAGATTTTGTTTCGATTCATTGACGGATTACCTGGCCGCAGACATCTTCACAGACATCATCAGATTTCTTATAGCCGCTCTCGTGCATCGTTGTCGCGGCGGCCGAAGATATCAGGCGACAGCAGTGAAGATGATTTTTGTAACTCTAGCAGAAAAACAGACAGACGGGAGAGCAGAATTATAGCCGTTTGGAGTCGGACTGTTTTAGTCGGCCTGTCGAGACATAGAAGGGAAGAAGATTTTGGTTTTGCTAATTTGGAATACCTTTTCGTTCTTATGTAGGCGCATTAGAGATACTATTTTGGGTACCGAAACTACCCTCCTAAAATCACAAGGACGACTTTTCCTTAAATTACTTGAATACCCACGGCATCGGCATGTGCCACGGGGTAAAGGTGTCATTGCCGCTCAATAACTTAACGGGATATAACGAATATACCCGCTGACAAAGCCCATTCCAAAATAACAGTGCTGTCCCGTAGTGGGTCGAAAACTACGGACAATTACAGATTCAGATTTTATAATCTACAAATATATATAAATATATGGATAAATAATTGAATTATTAAAATGGTTATGACATATATTAACCTCTATCATTTTTATACATGTAATATATCATATTGTTTTACTCTTACCATGCCATGTATCGTTTTTTTTTTTTTTTTGGTAAGTAAGTGCTTTGTATTGAACATACTAACTATTACAAAAGAGTTTGAAATAAGTAAAAAGCTACAGTATAAAAGATATAGAAAAATCCAAATTTTCTATGCTTCATGTGTTATGACGTGGCTCCTTCTCTAATCAAGGCATCCATCTATTGCTTCGTGCGAGTAATCATTTCAACAGTCTCAGCGCATGAAAATTAATAGAGCGAAAAAAATATTCCAAGCCTTTAGCAAGCAACCCCAAAACTTCACCTAACCTGCACAATTCGAAAAACCTAGCAGTATCCATGTGCTTTATTTGGAAAAATCCTATATCAATAGATGTAGACATAGTTTTAGTGGATCAGAATATCTCTAACAGAGGTATCCAGCAAATATATAATAATATCATGTTTCAAAACCAGTACTGTAATAGAAAAACCCAATGTCCAGCATATTTTTGCAAAAAACATACTATCAACAGAGAAGAAACCTTGTTCAGAGGCAAAAAGAGACTTAATTTTGATAACTTGAATTGTGAGGAAACCAAGCCCAGAGAATACTAAAGATCAAAGTAATCAAGTATCAATGATAATTTTAAAAGCAAGACAGCAAATACTATAACCTTCCAAGGGCCCACATAGATTCCAAAACCCTTTTTGGGAAAACACTATCAGATTTTATGGGCTTCCAATACTCGGATTTTGTTTTTCTATTTTTTCTTTTACTTTCCTTTTCTTTTTCAGAGCAACCAATAGCATACTGGATTCAAAATGAAAACAGCCCCATACACATATCTATGACCCACATGGACGCCAAAATCCTTTTTGATAGTGTCCACCGAGTTTTATAGGAAACTAATACTCGGGTCTTTATTTTTATTATTTTTTCCAACCTTGATCAGGTAATTGACAGTCAAAACTTCTAAAATAAAATGAAACTTGAAAAACATTGAAAATTAGTAGACTCATAGGGCTTATCGACCTTTACAAAACAAGCACCAGAATTCAGCTCATATTGCCATTCTAAACAAGATGATTCCATACAGTAGTTTAGCACAAAATTAGAGGACAATAGTCATAACTTTTGTTTCATCATTTCCACTACCAGTAAGAAGTACGGGTAAAGAGTAGGGAAAGTAAAAGTAGCCCTTACCCTTCACCAGCATTGCTTCTTCAACAGCATAAAACACTTTAGAATTTCTTTCTAGTTTTGCAAACCAATATTTCTGCACAAAATCAGTAAATTTCATAAGTCTTAGTAAGACTTCAGATTTAATTTGCAGAATAACATTCTCAACAGAGACATCTTTATTTTGAAAAGTCTTCTCATTCTAGCTATACTTGTAGATCCTTTTAGCTTCTTAATAATCCATAAGGAAAGAAATTTCCAGTTTTGATAAGGAGAAAACCAATCCAGCTGCTAATTTCCTTCCAGATTTTAGAAAAATAACTGCACATAAAAAAAAGATGATCAGTATTTTTCAGGTTATGGCAGAAACTACATTCCAGAGGTACATGTATCGTTTTATTCTATAACTTAATTTAACAATTCAAAGAATTATAGAATATTTAATTATATAAATTTTTAACTTCTTATTATTGTTTAATAATAATTATATATCTAACTATGCTTAGTGTATATATGTATATATTACATATCTAATTTTTAAAATTGTTTTTGTTATGTCTAAATAACCTAACGTGCAAAAGTAGTAACAACTAGTTTTACATCCTTATATCGGGAAATTATGGATAAGCCCCTATTTTTGTAAAAGGTTATGGTTTAACCCTCCTATCTTTTAAACACAATAATAACCCCTCTATTTAAAAATAACTAATTTTTTAACCCTTCTGTGTATTATTATGACATTAATGCCCTTATAGTTATTTTTAAATCTAATTTACTATTTGAATAGGTCTAGTACGAGTTGTATATATTTTCAAATTCTCACCTACTTTTTCGCTATCCTCCACACCCGCTCCGGCTCTTCTCCTCCCTGTTCGCTTGCACTACCAAACTGCATCCAGGCACTTGATTCTTTTCTCTCTCATTTCATTCCTAATCCTCATGGCATCCTCTTTTCTACCAACTAATGCATATAGATGGGATAGAAGGATGTAGTCACCACTGTGTTTCAATTCCATCTTAACAAGTTGCTTCAGTGATTCTTCAGCGATTTCAACATTCCTATGAATTTTACATGAGGCAAGCAATGTTCTCCATATTATAGCATTTGGTTGGATATGCATTTCCTCAATAAACTGAAATGCTTCATTGACAAGTCCGGCCTAGAATATCAACCATACAACCATAGTGTTCAATCTTTGGTGTTATATCATAGTAATGGTTTATCCTGTTGAAATAATTTTGACCTTCAACAACTAAACACTTTGTTTCGATAGTTGGAGAAACAAATTTACTGATTGTTCGGTAGTTAGATTAATTAACCTTCATGCAAGCATGTTGATATTTTCCTTGACAAATTGTGGTTCTGCAGATGAGGTGTTTGAATATATGTCCTATAGACAAAATTTTTAGTTGATTCTCATTTCTGAGGCATTTAAAGAGAAATCATCTCAAATAATATTGTCGTAAGTAGTACCGCTTGATGTATTTTTCACCTTAAAGTGTTTAGTTTAATTTATTTTTAATAAGTTTTCATCTTAATGTGATTAGTTTTTAAATTTTGTGTTTTTTGGAGGTAAGTTATAATTGGCTTTCAAACACTTAGAAAAATACATAGAGATGGGTTTGATCATGGTCGTATCAGCAACGTAGGTTCCAAATTTCATAAGAAATTGAAGTGTTTAATTTCTAATGTTTAATGCTCCAGCTACATTGTTGTCCGAAATTGTACAACCACTTTCATATTTTACTTATTCTTTAATATATATATGTTGTTTTTGTTAGGTGATGGAGGTTGAAGCACAATTCTTGGCTATAGTGAAGGTTGGAAATGACAATCTTATGTTCTCAATAGATGACCGTAGCACATTACATGACCTTTTTAATCGTATTTCCCAAAGTTGGCCCTTTGTTACTGAATCGTCCCATATATTGAAGCACAAAATGCCTGGTCAAGGTGATATATTAAACAGAGTAATAGATGATGCGGCAATCAAGGACGTTATTAAATTGCATAGTATAATTAAGTCTTTTTTGATTGAGCTAATCGTCGAAGACATTGATGACAACTTTGCCACCTCCATCAACAAATGTTCAATTAGAGCAATGTAATTATAAACATGCATATATTTATGATTGCATAATTGAAATGTTTGTTTTTTTTCCCTTTTTCTCTTGCCATATAATTAATTAATTGACCAACTTTATATTGTTTCTAATGTAGCTCCAGCTTCAAGTTGCAAAATGGAAACTTGGACACATTCTCGGTAATTGAGGCGCAACATA
This sequence comes from Xerophyta viscosa, assembly GCA_002076135.1. Taxonomy (NCBI): domain Eukaryota; kingdom Viridiplantae; phylum Streptophyta; class Magnoliopsida; order Pandanales; family Velloziaceae; genus Xerophyta; species Xerophyta viscosa. Next base: position 634,575 of record MJHO01000031.1, read on the forward strand.
CTAATACAAGTACAGCCAACTTTTTAGATTTGTCGGCAAATAACTTATTGGGCGTGGGACAAGTATTTAGAGATGCATCTGCATTGCGTAAAGTGATCCGTAGTTGTTTCATAGCCAGCGGTCACGACTTCCAATTTAAAAAGAATGAACCTAGGCGTGTGACAGCCATTTGTGCTAGTGACAACTGTCCTTGGCGGATACATGCATCAAGATCAACAAAAGATGGTGAATTTGCTATTCGTAAATGCAATTTAAGTCATAACTGTGGAGTTGGTACAATGACCAGAAATCTTCCAAAAGCTTCTAGAAATTGAATTTCGGATATCGTGAAGGAAAAAATCCGCGATACACCTGCATACAAACCTACAGATATTCAAAAAGATATACTCCGTGAATTCAAGGTTGAGATTCCCTACCATCAAGCTTGGTCTGGGAAAGAAAAAGCACGAGAAGAAATGTATGGCATGGACGATTCATCATATGATCAACTAAGTTGGTACTGTAAAGCAGTGAATCATACAAATCCCGGCAGTGTGGTTGAATTAAAGATAGAGCATGAGAGTAAGCGTTTCATTAGAGTTTTTATTAGCTTCCGGGCATGCTTTGAAGGGTTTCTCAGTGGGTGCAGGCCAATTATTTTTCTTGATGGTACCCACATCAAGCATAAATTCAAAGGTACATTAATGAGAACGATGATAATTGGCATTGGTTTATGGAGTGGTTGCACAAATGTTTAAGTTCTTTTGATGGGTCGCTAGATCGTGTGTACCTATTTCTGATCGTCAAGTAGGAATTCTAAAGGCAGTGCCTATTCATTTTCCTGGATGCTACCATTCATTTTGTCTTCGACATCTTGAAGATAACTTTCGGAATACAGTGAGTTATTACAAGATTTAAAATAGACCATTTTTTATGTGTAAGTGCTTATCGTTTATTTATATAACTAATTAGTTTCTTTGTGTTCTTTGGAGGTTTTATCACATCATGCAATGTACGATAAGAAGAAGTGGTACAATATATTCAAAGCTGCCGCATATGCAACCACGGAACCTGTTTTCAAAGATAATATCGAAAAATTTTAGATGCATTTAAGGAAGATGCTAGAAAGTTCATTACTGAAAAGGATCCGGTACACTGGGCAAATGCTTGTTTCGTTGGACCACGTTGGGGATAATGAATAATAATATTGCGGAGTCATTTAATAATTGGGTACTCGAAGCACGTCATTTACCTTGCACCAAGATGATTGAGTTGATTCGCACAAAATTAATGCAGATGCTTTATGATCGTGAACGTGGCTAAAGTTAGAGACTATTTTGACTACTAAGTATGAAAAGAAGCTATCAAAGAATCGTGATGCTGGACGTAATATCTTAATACGAAGGTCATCCCAATCGATTTTTGAAGCTATTGGTGATGATGGAAGATGTACCGTGGATTTAACAGAAAAGACATGCACATGTGGTATTTGGCAAGTGTATCGTTTCCCTTGCAAGCATGCATGCGCATGTATTGAGCATGCTCATTTCTCACTTTATGATTTTTGTGAGAGTCATTTCAAGCATCATATTACAGACTGTCATATAGCGGCAATATATTTCCCATTCCGATTTTGATCGAGTTACAGAAATTGACGATGCAATTAGACCTCCTAGAACGAAGATCCATCCTGGTCGTCCAAAGAAGAAAAGGATTAAATCTCAAGTTGATGTACGCCCATAAAATGTAGTAGATGTGGAGAGAAGACGGGCCACAATCGTCGCACATGCAAGCGTCCAATCAGCTTAAAAGATTAGCTATAACATTTTTTTACTAGAGTACATGTTAGGATATAAGTGTTATTGATTTGTTCTGATTTATTCTTCCGTATTGTAGAAAATAAAAATGCACACGTTTCTGTACTAGTTTCTCTGGATGAACTGCTACATGAAGTTGATGCACTTTATAGTTTTACATAATTGGTTGGTGCTTGTAGGAAATGCCTTAATTATGTAACGTTTCAATAGTTTCTGGGCTTTAGCGCATCTCACGATTTATTCTTTTGAGTATCTCTCTCCATGAGGTGACCATCAGACTATCCCTTACTGCTTGGGTATTTTTATTTTTGCCTGCACAAATGCTTCACAACAATGACTCATTTGCAAGCATCCAGATAATGGTGTGACTTCAGTACATAATAATTCAATGTGCGCAACCAATGATCAAATGTTGTACCCTCATACTAAAAAAAAATATATGCCGCAACTTGTCTAAGTGTAAGACATAAAAACAAAGAAAATTTTATCAAATATGTCCTGTCAGCAAGATAGATGCCAGAACTTATGAACTTCTACCTTTTACCGCATTAAATAAATTCTAGACTCGTAAATGAAAATACCATACAATGAATATCCACTATTGAATCTATGGATTTATTACACTTTAAATAAAAAGAAATTGGTATGCAAAAATCAAACACCAACCTAACAAATTTAATCAAAGCTATTCCTAAAAATAAAAGTAATCAAAGTATTGCACGATGTTCTTGATAATATGATTCCATTCTATCACGTAATGGACAGTGGTGAGACGCAAGTAACTGAGCAGCAGAGTGTCCCCTAAACCACGCCTCAGAACCACCTTGCATAAAATTTCGAAATCCTGCGAGGTCTTCAGCATAGTATAGAACCATTGGACCACATCCCAACCCAGATTCTTGCTGCCGACATCTATGGACATGAATGACGGCTGTTGGCATGGCCGAATTGCACTCCATATTAAAAAAGCGGCAAAAAAATATTGCCTGCGGACAATTAATCATCCGTCTTATGTTACTCATACATTAATCTAATAGAAATGAAAAAATATATGTACCGCATATTCAGCATGCATCTAATGTGTCACGATTATATTCCCAGAGTGAGTTGAAGTGGCGGATTTCCTTCATCTTAAAGTCAAATACCAGCAAGTGCCAATGGCTCAGAGAATTTAGTGGAACACATATGTAGCGACAACGAGCACGAGTAATCATTTCGGCAAAGGTTCTTAGGAAATGACGAAGTGATCCACCAAAACAATCCTTTAGCTTATATAGTTCTTTTCCATATGGAATTGATTGGCCATCTGAATGCATTTTCAAAATATACACCTAGCAAAGCATCACCAATGAAATTCCAAAATTAAAAAAACAAAGAAATCAAGATGAAAGAATATTCTGTTGACGATAAAACAATAAAAATGAAATAACATCATTTTTGTTACCTGTACTTCGCAACGAACATAGCCAATCTTTTGACGATACATGTTTGGACATCCAAAAGTAGACTCGTAATTCAACATTGCCAAATACGAATTGAGTAGCTTTAACAGAAAAAATCAAATTTCAGTTTATCAATTAATTCATTGGAAATCAACAGACATATAAGTGTAGATGATTTTCAATCGTACCACACTATTAATTTCGTCATCCTTAATAATTGGTAGCAAATTATCTCGAAATACCGGTGTTGATGATTCATCATCAACATTATCAATTATATGTATCCTATTTGCATAATTAGAAAAAATAAATAATTAAATTATATCATACAAATATAACACAAGGCTAACAATGTCAAGGAATTTATTTTTACTTACTGAGGATGAATTTCTTGCAAAAAATACTCTATATATAGACGTTCCTTATCTGTCAATAATCTTCTACTTGAAAAGTCAACTAAAATCCCCTCTATTTGCTTTTTATTATGTTGCCTCATATTGTTCCGTACCATATTGGCATCTTGATTTTGCTCAGAAGCGAAGTTTATGTCTATCACTTTATTATTTTGGCGCCGCCTTACTAAGTCTGCCATACTTGCGTAGTCCTTCTTCGGCTTCTCAAAATTTTTTTTCTTAACTTCTTTTATTAAGGAAGATTTTATACCTTCAAACAACGCTCTAGCTTCATCGTCTCGCTCTTCAAGCTCGCTTGATGACTCGCCGATGTCAATAATGATAGGATTGTTTCTTGCCACTTGTCTTAAAGGATTATTGGCCCCATATACTAAAGGATCGCCATTTTGGGGTGATTTGTCATGCGGCGCATATGTACAAGGTGATAATTGCTCGTTGCCCTTCACATCATGGGTGACTTGTACAACATTTTCTTCCCCCCTTTGGAATTATCAGCATCACATTGTTCATATATATCATCTTTATCATCTTCTTCAGCGGTGCTTGATTCATCAATTGAAGCTTTCAGTTTTATATACTTATGCTTCAGTCTATTATATCTCCTTAATAAACTATAGTCATTCCTCAACTTATGATACTTCTTCTTCAATCTGCTGTACTTCTTGCACATGTCGCTTTTCTCATTTATGAAAACTTGTAATTTAACTTCCAATAATTCTACACGAAATGAAATATTCGTCAATATTTCACCAAAATTTTGATTTTCAATCATATCATTACGCATATTACTGGCTAAAGTATCAAATCAACCACGGCAATGGATTGGCGCCGGAAGATATGGAGATGACTCTGATTCGAGATCGGGGATTGGCGCCGCTGCTGGAGGGTATGGAGATGAAGTCTGGGTCGTATTCGGGGAAGATGATTTGAACCTGGAAGACGAATTGAGCCGGCGATGGATTCTTACCAATGATAGGCACCGCCACCAGAAGATTTGGGGATGACTTGGGATTCGAAATAGAGAGAGGATCACCATCTGAGAAAAATTTCCAGAAAACGATCTCATTTTTTCGAAATTTTGGGAGAGAGAGGATTGTAGATCTAGATTTTAGGGATTAGTTGAATCTGACTGAGTTGATTCAAAACTTATGAAAGACAACTCAGTTATTATTGTTGAAAATTAATACGAGAGGTTATTATTGTCTTTTTTAGAGACAAATGGGTTAAAAAATAATACTTTTCAAATTAGGGAGTTATTTGTTTTTAAAAGATAGAGGGATTAAAAAATTAGCTTTTATTAAAATAGGGGCTTATCCATAATTTTCCCTTTATAAGATAATTTACAAAAATGGTACTTTCATTTTATATGATTATGTAAGTTCTAGGCGCTTTAGTTGAAGTATTTTTTAGTAATCATATTTATCGTATCACGTTTTTTTGTTAGAAAATGTTATATCTTTTAATAGTAGTTTTCGATCTACTTGTTTTTTTAATAATTTTAGTTAAAATAGTTATAGCTTTTAACAAATATAAAGTATTTATAAAATCTTCAACAAGTTGAAATAATAATTGCATTCTAAAAATCAATTTATATAATAACATTTCTTGTCAATTATTTTTTTCTCTAATATTTGTCTATATAATAATGTATATTTATTATAAAATATATAATAAAGATTGATAAAGTATATAATCTTGTCATAATTTCTAAGCTATACTTATATCAGTTGTATTATTAGGATGGTGAAATTATTTTTAAGGGGTGAGTTGCGCGAATTTTTTATTACTAGGAGGGCTTACAGTAATTGGTGGGGTTTATAATGTGGAAAAATTATTTTTCGGAGACCCCTAACGGTCTGATATATCAGAGCCAATATATGTTATATGAGGTAAAATTATCATTTAAGACAAGTCATATTGACCCTTTTATTTACCAAAATATGCTTCCACATTCTACCATTCAAAATATAGCAAATTCTAGACAACTAAAAAAGTGATAAAAAATAATAAATAATGCCTGAAACAGACCAGCTATTAAAAGAGAAAAAAAAAGGAAAAATAGCATTTAAGCATATAACAAAAGGGAAATTCGTAATCAATCCTTTGTTTTTCTATTTTAAGGTGCCGATTTAAATCGTCTCAAAAAATAGTGGGTGGAAATGGAATTTTTCAAATAATAAAATGCAATGATTGAGGTTAAATACTTTTCAGAAATTAGATATTTTATTATTATTTAATATTACATCTTGATATTTTCACAGAACAAATACAGAAAACGCCAGAATTTTAAAATACCTGGAAATGACCGCCAAACAATTTGAACCGGCTTGATGCAAGGAATTGAAGAGCATCTACTTATATGCGGACAAAAAAGGATATTTATTTTTTTTATATCTCTCATAATTTTATTTTTTATCAAAATATATTTTCAAGTCAAAATGATACTTTTTATACTCTTGATTCTTTAAAATGTGAAGTTGTTCTCGTCAAATTAATTATATTTATTTCTTAAAAAAAATAGGATTAATTTTATCATTTCATGGAATCAAAAAGTATGAAATATTATTTTATAATTGATAATTTTAAAGAAATATATTTTGATAATTTTAATTATGAGAAGATATAAAAAAGATAATATATCGAATTATTTGATGCCAAATATATAAATATACCGACTCGAAATGTCAAGTATATATCGATTTTTTTTTTTTTTTTGAAGATAACGAGGAAATCTTTAAAATATACCAATCTCTAATATTACGGGAGACACCGTTATCTAACCACAATCTATCGGTTCGTATTGCACTGAAACTGCGATCATGAAATAAATTTTCGGCATGGTGTGCATTCCGAGCGAGACGTGGAGTACTGCGTCCTGCCCAGTCGTCATATTAGTAATTACAGTTAAAAATTTGCTGAAATTGTTTATTTTTCATTTTAGATCCTCCTGTTGGATTTGAGCCTGCGACGTGTGCTTCATGAGGCACACGCCGTACCACTAGAGTTAAAGGAGGGGGACTTTTTTTTAAAAAGAAATTCATAAGTATAATTGGTTAAAAATATAGATGCCGGTACATTTGGTCAGACTCGAGCATAGTGCTCTTGGTCCACTGAAAATAAAAACGGATAATTGCTCTGCAGTTTCTCCATATTGTTTCAACATCACTTAAATCCTCACCAAAAAATTGTTTGCACTTTAGTCATTTTGACACCTTCCGATGAGTTTTTAATACATTCCGAAAATTTTTTTACACCTCCGACATGCATCCAACACCTTATATTTTGACACATTTCAGTAAGCTTTTGACACCCTCTTGTTCATTTTTAACACCATCCTGATAAAAAAATAACAAATTGACACATTTCTGATAACTTTTAACACCTTCTTGATAATTTTTGACACCCTCCGCGGAAGGACTTAACTGCAACTAAAACTTAGCCCAGGATCCAAGTACAATGAAATTTATAATTTTACACCCAAACGCAACTCTCCCAAATAAAAAAAAAAAGAGTATATCCGTTACATTATTTATGCTTAACTGTTTTTTTTTTTATTTAAGTCCACTTGCCATCTGTCCAAATGTGTCCATAGCCTTGAGGCCCTATCAATGTCACAAATTTTGAGGCTATATTTTGAATATATATACAGCCATTACACATACATGATAAGATTTGAGCACTCATGCGGATTCAGAAATTTTTCAACAGGTTAGTCAAACTATATATATATTTGTCATATAAAATTATTTTATAACCGTAAATCTACTGTTCTAGATAAAAATTTAAGCAAATCAAGCACTGTATGAGCCAAAAACAACCGTATTGAATGAGCTAAAAATTCAAATACTAACATCAAAAAAAATTATAAAATATAAATAAAAATTAATTTTTTGATTGAACCATCATCAAAATATACATAAACTCAGACAGATGTGCGAAGGCATAATTGGGACAAAAGAAGGATAAGACAATGCTTAATTTTTAAGAAAACACAAAAAAAGGATCGAAAGCTCACAACTTGCGACACGTCTAAAATGCCACTGCGACAAGCTTGTAAAACATCAATTTGTGACGCAATATAATTATATACTAATTCATTATATATATATATATATATATATATATATATATATATATATATTAATTCTTCCAAAATACAAGATAGTCAATTGACTATCCTGCTATAGCAGTGGCTCCGCCATTATCATGAGGTGTTTGTTTGACATATGATAGAGCTTTAGAATAATTAAAGCTAGTAAAAGACTCAGATATAAATCGAAAGATCTAAATATTATCATAAGAAAGATTTCAAACCATTCGATCTAGATAGATCCGTATTTTATATTATTTTTTACAGAATATTAAAAAATAAGTTTCTCAGATTCTACATGTAATTTGCAGGAATCAAATCAGATATATGATATATCTATTTTTACAAGTCGTAGGGGAGAAAACAATTTCATTTAAAGAGTAGTTTAAAGTAGGATTTTTGGGCGGTACCTCTTAAAAAGTCTACCACGTGTTTACCTTTTCTTTGTCTTTTTGTCATCCCTGTGTTCCCCTTCTTCTTTCTTCTTTTTTTTTTTTTTTTTTTTTTTTTTTTTTGCAGAATATGCATCATAATTTTACTTTAGCAAAATCACACCTCTCACTAGAATGCATCATCATTCTCACGACTCAACTCTCCTTACATACATATATAAAAGTAAAAACCATATGTAAATTGCTCAACTTCAGATATATTTAAAATTGAATATTCGCAGTATCAACTTACGATGATATTTAACGAATAATCAGTATTGGACGAAAAAAAAAAGAGGTCGACTTAGTTAAACAGAGAATGTGCAAGACTAGTGCTGCCCCCTTGCGTTAGTATTGGTGTTTCTATATTTCTTGACTAATAGGGGTTTGAATGTGGGAAGGTATATTCTGCTGTTTTATCATGCAAAAAAAAGTAATATCTGTTTAATTTATTATTTTGATGTCTCCATCTCACGTTGGAAAGTATTAAGTATGGGATTATACCATATTAGCCCCCCAAGATTTCAAAAATACCATATCAGCCTCCAATTTTAAAAACCTACCAAATCAGTCCTTCAAACACTGTTTAATTTTTTTTCGGACAAAAATATCTCTATACTTGTTAACAATTCGGATACCAAAAATATCTATCTAGAAGTATTTTTTGAAAAAAGTTTGAACATGAAAGTTGTAGAGCTCGTCGAGATTTACAACTTTCATGTTGAATATTTTTTCAAAAAATGCTTTAAAATAGATATTTTTGAGGTCCGAAGTGTAACCAGTTCGACCCGAAATCGCTGAAACAGTTTGGACGCCGAAAACACCTATCTAGAAGTATTTTTTGGAAAAATTTTGAATATGAAAGTTGTAAATCTCGTCGCCTATCTAGAAATATTTTTTAAAAAAATTTTGAACATCAAAGTTGTAGATCTCGACGAGATCTACAACTTTTATGTTCAAAATATTTTCAAACAATGTTTCTAAATAGGTGGTCTCGGCCTTGGCGAAATGAAGGCATTTTTGTCCGAAAAAAATTCGAAACAGTAGCGGAGAGGCTGATCTGTCCATTTTTTAAATAGAGGAGCTGATCTGTCCAAAGAATTCAAAATGAGAGGCTGATAGGTCATTATCCCAAGTATTAAAACGACCAGACAAGTAATGCAAGTAAATCCACACTATGCTTTTTTTTTTTTTTTAAAGAAAAAAAAAATCAAAAAAATCAAAAGGTAACAGCATAAGTGGTTAAAATAGTGGACGTGTGTTTTTCATCGAAGTTACAAAGTGTGTTTTTCAAATAGTCATTGTATATAATGGTATAATAAGATCAAGAAAAAGTTAGGTATCAATCATCTATATTTTAAAATATATAAATCAACTTCTGAAAGTATAAAAATACGTTGACGTGGTGACTCGTACATATCATCACATCAGTCATTTTTTATTTTTAGAAACTAATTTGTATAGTCTCAAAAAATAAAAATGACCGATATGTAATTAAACCTAGGACCAATCAACATTATAGAACTAAGTTTTATCCTTTGGAGGAGACTTAAATAGATAAAACTTGTAGAAAACTCAAAACGGATAAGAAATAGAGAGCGATTTCATCTAAAATTTCATTGTATCTTTGTTTAGGAGCAGATCCATCGTAACAACAGGATTAGATATATCGAACGGTTCATTTAGGGGCACGTATATATTGAAACGAGTTCATTTAGGGCCACGTAAATGAGCATGGTCCACCATTTCATTTTCACCCCGTCTCACTGAGGAAATCAGTATTTATTATAGCAATCTTCTAAGTTTCCTCATTTATCTCATTGTTGTGTAATGAAAAGATACACGCGTAGGATGTGTGGCAGGAGACTAAGTCGTTGGATGTATTTGGTAGCAGCTGATAGCTTTTACCATAATCTAGTGTATACAGCTGCCAGCGGTTGATAGCTGATTCGTCTAACTGATTGTGTAATTTAGCTGATAGTTCTAAAAATGTTTGGCAAATAATTTTTTTTTTTTAATTAGCTAATAGATATAAAATGACAAAAAAAGACAAACAATAATGGTGGCGGGAGCGGAAGCAAAGAGGGAAGAAGGAAAACCGCTTTCTACAGAAGAAGAAGAGCAACGAGCGAAAGCTGGAGACGGAGCAACATTGGAAGGAGAAAATCCACTGTCCCCGGAAGAAAAAGAACAATCAGCGGAATAAGAAGAAAAACAATAAAGGGAAAGAAAGTTATACTTTACCAAATATAGATTATCACTTAAAATTAGATTATGCTATAATTCATAATCTAAAAGCTATCCGAAAATCTTGATCCAAACACACCCTAAGTCTCATGGATGTAAAATTTGTATTACCTATCATGGAGGCATGGCATAGGTACCCCATAACCTATATTAAGATTTTCAGCTCCAAATATAACCGAGTTTTGGTAAAAATTGATTCCGGCACTTCCGACTGCGCCGACTATACTGTAACGACCGAGCTGATACAAATTTTATTACTATTTTAAAAGTAAAAATAAAAATAAAAAAGTTATCTAAAATTTTTAATATTAAAATTTTGGCTTATAACTAACTTTAGTTCCATATTTGTAACTTATGACCTCAAGGAAAACTTGTTGTAGTCCGATTAGAATATTCGCATATATCATGTTCGTCGCTGATGACATGCACGCTCCTTCAAGGTACTTCATTATCCATTAATTATAAGGGACTTGACGACGCAAAAAAATAAAATAAAATAGATGTCCTTATGTGCAAAACTAATTCGAGCATATGCATGGGCACATGGTCCTGAGAAGCCGGACTAGCCTTGGTCCACTTTGAGTCCACATTTTGTTGGATAAAGATGGCCATTACCAACTGTTTCAAACAATGATTGATCCTGCAATTATTATTGTGGTTGCCACGTGTACTATTCTAACTGATTCATAACTGTGCAACTATCCATCGGATATACTAGGATAATGCCGGCTTAAATTCCACTAAAAAATCTCAATCATTCGGTCTAAGCAGATCCGAATATTCATATCACTTTTAATAAAATGAGGGGGATATATTTTCTATATCTTTATAGTGACCACTTTATAAGATTGAAGTCTTATAATCTATGGACCAATATGGATACAATTATCATTCTGCATCTTATTCCCAACTATATAACTTTCTCATTTTTGTTAGCTAGCAGAAGTAATTATTTATATCTCCATCTCCACGCCCAACTTGGGATAGTATTAAATAAAGTTGAGTACAACTTTAGCATGTCTTCTATGTGTGCTTGTAGCTTTAAGACGCACCTATGGAAATGTGATCGCTTCAACTTAGTATTATAAGAAGGAAAAAGCCATTCATCAGGGGCCCTGACGGCCCTGATGCAATCTGAGTCGTCTGAAATCCCTCGGGATGTGTATATACACATCAGGGCTGTCAGGGGCCACTGATGAACAGCATATCTCTTATGAAAAAATATCAAGCACATGCAAGTAAGCAATATTTATACAACTATTCCTAGTACTAGATGATGGTTAAGCAAGTTGGGCCGAAATATGATCTTGTTTGGGCCTACTAAATGCGAACTTGGGTAGAACATGTTTTTGTATTTGAAATAGTCATGGAGAACCTATCCTTAATAGGCTCACTTATTAGCGCTATAGATGAATTTATAAGTGGTATTATTTTTTTAAACACTTTCTGTCAGAGATTCCTCGTTGGGGTCGGACATGGGGATTAAAAAAATTCAGTTGGAGTCAAGGACGGAGATTGTAGCCCTATCTCTCGTCAACATCTCACACCGACCCCCGATTATATAATGTGGTTTATATTTATATTTAATATTATATTAAATATGTTTTTTTAATTTTTACGGGTAATGGATTTTCCGTTCTTGCTGGATTCCCACGGGAGCAGGAATGGAGAAGGAATTTTCCTCCCCGTCAAGAAGGGGATGGGGACAAAAATAAGAACTAAGTTTCAGGTCAGGAATGGAAAATATTATTCGGTCCATTTCCCGCCCTATCGACATCCATATTTGTATTTCTCCATATATATCAGATAAGAAAATGGGTAGGGCCATAAAGGAAAAATTATGGCTGTGGAAATTGGTCTAGAGCCTTCCTTGTTTGGGTTGTATTGCATTGTCACTTTCTTCTTCTATATCTTGGCTGGATTGGCCCGTTGGAAGGACTGAACATAAAAAAACAATAGATCATTTTACTATACTTACTATTTTTCCAAACACCGGTTATAATTAAATTTAGACTGTTCTGTAGTTTACTATTTATACGCTATTTGATAAACTGTAACCAAATACATTAGAATAAATAGCCCGTCACAAATTACATGAAGTAGCGTGTCAGCGCAAGCTACAAAATTTGTATTAGCTACAATCAAAGGCACCTTCAGCTCGCAATGGAAGTCATGCTCGGACTTGATAGGGATCCACCGGTCTTTGATAGGCCAAGTGAGTCATCACCTGGTCCACATTGGTAATTTAGGCAACATAAACTAAACTCATATAATGGTCGTAACGGATTAATAAGGAGGTGAAACCATATCTATGTCGCAGTAATGTGAATGTACTTGCACTTGTTTACTCTCCATTCCAGTAGTAGGACCCTACAATCAACACTTGTTGTCACGTACAATATGGTGCCGACAATGAGATACACGCCATCTCTGGATTTATCTATTACGATGATCGTCGATTACGAACAGAGTTTTCTCACGATAATCTCAAAAATAAAAAAAAATGAACATAAAAATTTTACATCTTACCAAAATTTAAAAATTTCATATTTTTTTTTTTAAAAACTGACTCATATATGTTTCCAAAAAATGATACTATGGTCATTTGCAACTATATTAGGTTAAATTGGGCTAACCAGACATAATTAGGATTTCTTGTGCCAAGTTGCAGCTTTATTTAGTTAGTATGCATTCAAATAATATTATTGGGCTTTGAACTTAGTTAATCGAGTAAACATTAGCTTCTTCGATCGAGTTTAACTTGTGGTTACGTTCGATGATCTTGTAGTTATAGACTCTATTAAATGCAATTTTGACTCAATTGGAGATGTTTTGGGTTAGTTAATTCTAGAAAAAAAATAGTAATGCACTAAGCAAGAGGAATTGGAAATTTCAAGATTTAAAATCAATTTAAAATTGGAAATCGGGAGAGTTTTGGGAAGATATTTGGATAGAATGGTGAGGGCTGATCTAGAGTTTTAAAAGCAAGGAGAATGAGGACTCTTGATCTAGACACGTAAATGATTTGGGATCTTGGTGCTTCAAGATAACAATTGGCGGAGGCCAAATCCTGATGGCAAGATGATGAAAAAATAAAATTGTCTATTTAAAGGATAGAATAGTTAAAAGCTCAGTAATTTTAAAATTAGAAATTATTATCAATTTAATAAAAATATTTTATAAAAAAGGGGCGGTTATCTATAATTTTCCGAATCTTGTAAAGCATATAGAATCACATAAAGCAAGTATACACAAGGCTGAAATGCCATCTTTTTCTATATTACGTAATATTCCAATACTTCATGAACAAGAATCTAATTCTAGAAAATAGCTGAAGGATGATCGATAAGGAAATCGAGCCATGTATACCAGGATTACACGCAAGAACCAGATTCTTTTTCTTGGATTTTATTTAATACAGATTCATAAAAACAAGCTATAAATAGGGGCAGGAGTTGTATCACAACCTCAACATAAGTAATCTATCAGTGCTCTGATCAAAAGCTATACGTCAACAATCTCCACACAGTCGCCGGAGAAGAAGCTTGCCTGAAAAGATGTCGTTCCACCACCACGACGACTACGGCAGCCACCACCACCACCACCACGAAGACTATGACCGCCACCATGAACCTCACGAGGAGTTCATCGTCTATGATAACTACATGCATGGCGAACGCCGTCGGCACGGAACACTTACAGAAACGTTAGGCGGTGTTCTTGAAAATGTCGGTGAGAAGCTCCAACATTCCGGCCATGGAGGGCGGTACGAGGAACCATATTATGAAGAGCATGGCCACAATCTGGGCCATGGTCATCATGGATACCATGGATATTGATATGTGAAGAAGTTTAAATACGGAGTCATATATAGATAATATACTAGGCTACTGCTGTATTGCTTTATAGGTGTAGTCTGCAGGTATATATGTGCATGGTGTACGTTTCTCTTTCCTTGGAGGAGACAGACCTTGGGTACGAATAAAGAGCCTGACTATATAATGAGAAATTATTGTACGTATTACGTTTATCATGTCATTTCGCATACCGTATATTTTTATAATTTTTTTAAATAAAATTATAAATTTTAATTAGATATATAATTTTTATATAGATAATTTTTTTAAAAAAAATACTTCTAAATAAATATTTTGAGACTTCAAAATCTTCATAAATTTAAAATTATTTTTTTGACGTTAAATTATTTAGTCTAAAATCTATTTAGAAATATTTTTAAAAAAATTTAAAAAAAAATTATAATTTTTATAAAAATCTACAATTTTAATAGTAATTATTTTTTAAAAAAAATTTGTAGGTATATCCGATGCACGGATGACGTGGTGCACCAGATGCACCAAATAATTTCTGAAGACTAAGTGACCCTTATGATCACTCAACACCCCACCAATACCAGATAAGCCATGCAAACAAACAGAATCGACGTTCAACTTCAGCTTACCCCATGCAGGAACCCGCCATCTAACCAACCGAGGAACGCAACTTACCTCGGAGATCATTATGATCATCCTTGAGGCGGCCACATCCTCTCCACCTTCGATGAGAGACGATATGGATGGGCGACTGCAAGATATGTCCCTACCAAATATCAGCAGTCCGGCTCGTGTGATAAGTCTATCTTTTTCAGGGCGCCATAAACCGAAACAAAGCATCATTGCGCTCGAGCCATAAAAACAAAAAAAAGTTACATAAAACAACCAAGAATTCAACTGAGTTTAACCCCCGTGCAGTAGGACCTTTTGCAGTAGCCCTTCGACGGAAACGACGGCTGTAATTAAGTGCAAACCAAAGCAGGCAGCAAAAGGAGTCCGGATATGATTTTGCAAACTCACAACTGAGAAATATATGCAATATGGGTTCTTTCTTTAATCCACAGAACACATATTTTGATGGGAGACAAGTACCTCTAGACTTCAAATTATTTTGGGGAATTGCTTATCTGTCCCCACTAAAAAAGAAATACTGATCAGCCCCCTACTCAAGATTCCTTACTGATCAGCTCCCCTTGTCCAAAATTCATTTTTCGGGATAAAAATATCCTTATACCCATTAATAATACGGAGCCCTAAAATATTTATTTAGAAATATTTTTCAGAAACACTTTTAATATAAACATTGTAAATTTTATCAAGATCTATATTTTTATATTGAGAAGATTTCTAAAAGATACTTTTAAATAGATATTTTTGAAGTTTTTATATTTCAGCAGGTTACCTGGTCGACCCGTTAACAGTTCGGACCTCCAAAATATTTATTTAGAAGTATCTTTTTAAAAAAAATATATAAAAAATTATACATCCATCAAGTTCTAAAAGTTTTCAAAAAATGCCACTAAATAGGTATTCGAAGTGTTAAAGTGATGAAATATACGTAGAGATATTTTCGTCCGTAAAGAAAAGTGAGAGGGACGCTATGTAAAGAGAAAATTGGAGAGGGATTGATGAGTAAGATTGAAAAAAAAAGTAGGGGCTGATAAGTAATTTTCTAAATTATTATTAGTCTCCAGAGCGTTGCCTAATACATGCCAAATGAAAAATGACACTTTGATGGGGAATGTTCTGCTGCCATATATATAGCTGCATTTACCGAGGAAGCACGGACACATGTATACGGATTTGGGGACACGCTATGGTACAAATACAAAATATGATAATTTCTAAAAAAAAAATAGGATACGGGCACGGTTCGGACACGGCAATAAAAAATATAAATAATTAAAAGAAAACTGACTTAAGTGTTTGAATATATCAAAATATAATAACATTAATAATAAAATTCAAATATAATATGATATTTACACTTTAGTAAAAAAAGTCTAACTACATTAATAAAAATAAAAAATACAATATTTGAATATATAACTGTATTATATTACTTACTACTATTTACTGTTAGTACTGTATGTTACTTCTTTAACAATAAAAATAAAATAAAATAAAGTTTTCTTTAGAAAAAACACCAGCACAAATTCAGACACGTGTGTCGAACACTTATGTCTGGCGTGTCTGACACGCGTGTCCGATTTTTTTTTTTCGGACACTTCTCCGGCGTGTCCGACACGTGTCCAGCCGTATTCGCGGCGTGTCAGTGTCGGACACTGCACGGACACTCACCGGATGAAATTTTGGAATATCCTTCCTTCCTAGGCATTTATTGAAAGGAAACCCTCTGCTGCATGCCTTACTACATTCCAGGTCGATTTAAGGGGGAAACATCAGAGGGATCAAAACAACCTCTGTCCGCCCTGCCGAGCAGGCCGTACCAAACAGATATCATCACGGAACCGACCGAGCTAAGCCCTGCATGCACCACCCAGCATCAGAGAGAATGTGGTTCAGTAATATACCATAGGTCGCGACCGCCTGTACACCACACCTAAAATCTCGGAGGTTCATTACCGATCCAAACATCGTGCCAAAAATCAGTATCTCCCATACCTAATATCGTGTCATTTTTATCTCTGTTTTTTTAGTCTACGAAGTAACAAGCACCAGACAAATAATTTCTTTCTTTTTTTTTTAAGTCTACGAAGTAACAAGCACCAGACAAATAATTTCTATCTCCAGTTTGAAGTTCTAAACCGCTTTCTTATCGGTCCTTGAGTTCGTCACTCTTCCATTTCTATGAATCCAACTATCTGCAAAAAATAGAAAGCAGGAGATAGACAAATAGTAGAAAATCCAATAAGGTCTATAATTCAAATACATGGCGTATTTTTATATGGATCAGGTATATAATTTATGGGTAATCAGTAGATCCTGTCATTTTTATCATTCTTAGTGATCATATATACTTTATTTTCCTCTTATCATCATGCCGCATAGATATCATATTTACTGCCTAGCGTATAAAAGATCATGCAATTAATAGTTAATTAAAAAGTCATATGAAAATATACTGTAAAACAAACACAACAATTTTTCTAATTTTTTTTATTTGACAATTTTTTTTTGGTTCGAAACATTATTTGATAATAGTTAAATATTATTATTAAGACACACATATGATAATAACAAAAAATATATATAATATATGGTTATGAATTTATTTTAGCTAATACACATGCGACTAATAGTTGGACCATATAACATAAATATAATTAAAATTTTAACTGCTATTTATCATTATATTTTAAAATATTAACATTAAATAGTTATACCGACACACATATTACGAGAAACAATTACTGTAAGTATTATAAAGTTTATTTTTTAAGTTAATTTTTTAAACAACATAGGAGCAACGTACATGACCATATAAATAAATATGATCAGCCTTATAAGAAAATATCCGTGCAATATAAGGACATATTATTTAATAGAAAAATACATATATGTCGTCAAAATATACCAAGAACTAATTTACAAAAAGCGTACAGTTGATAACTATTAATATAGAATTTTAAAATAGAAAAATAATAGGCTAGACATGAATGACAAAAAACCTGGAATCTCGAACTGATCTGAATCAGAATGGGGTGAAAACAGATTGGACTAGATCATAATAGGCTGGAATAGTTGATTCACATATCAGTGCGGGATGGGGCTGCTATGGGGAGAAACGGTGATGGATCAAACAGATCTAATCGAATCCGACGTGACGGATAGACGGGTGGTGCACTACGGCAACGTAACTGTGAGAAGAGATGGCGAAGGGGACGATCGGCTGCGGTACGATTGAATGGTGAGGTGGCTTCAGAATGATTTGACGGTGGACTAGTACAGTTCCTGCGATGTTGGGTCCGAGATCGGAGACGATGGGTCCGAGATCGGAGACGACACGGATGGCAATACGAGAAAATGAAGATAACGGTGACGCCTGGATGGGAAGATCTATGGAACAGCGGGACAAGGGCTTCGAGGGCACTGAGGACAACGTCGGAGATGATCAGCAGAAGACCAATGATGAAGATGGGACTGTTCCGGCGGTCTACGGGCTATTCCGACGCCGTCATCAAATATGGTTAGAACGCGGCTATGGTTTTCAAACCGGTACTAATACCATATACGATATATTGAAGAAAAATATACTCTTGATATATTCCATACGTCTAAATGTTATTACGATGGCACTTATATACACATAAATACTTGATAAAGTATGAAACCACTAACTAGAAATCCTCTAATAGAAATCTACTAAACATAAATCTAGTAGTTCATACCTCATAACAAAAATGTCCAAAATAAAAATTATAGATTTTGAGAATATCTACAATTTGTATGTTCAAATTTTTTTTCATAAAATAACTTCTAAATAAATATTTTGGGATTTCAAAATTTAATGAATTTTGAGCGAGTTTAAAAATAATTTTAGAACCCTTTAAATTTCGGAGTCACAAAATAGTTATATAAGTGTATTACTTGGAAGCCGAGCGCGGCTAGCTCAACTGGATGGGAGGCGCCTCAGTAAGCGTCATCACCCAAGTTCGAACCTGCGTGGGGTGAAATTATTCACAGGATTTTCTAAAAAAATTCTATATACCACGTGGGAGGAGCCCCTGTTCTTGGAAGGCATGTACTCGGATCCCAGAGCGTCAGTCGGGCCAGGACGTGGGGTCTCTACGGGGGCGTGCACTTGTATTACTGGTTACACCACGATTACCTAAAAAAAAAAGTATTATTTGGAAAAATTTTAAGAGTTGATACAGATATAACCCAAATTTATAATTTTATATTGTAATTTTTTAAAAAAAAAAATATTTTGAAATTTTTTTTTTTTTAATTATATGGTGAATTGTTTAACAAATTTGTAGAGGAAATAGCATCACTCTTTAAAATAATAGTTGCAAGTAGCTGGTGATTCGATCGTGATTTTAAGTTTTCAACCGTATTTTCATTAAAAAGAAGACAAAAAATAAGAATCAAATGAAAGGAACCGGCTGCACCAAATTCCAAAGTTTTATTCGATGGCCGCAAAGATGAGGAGGTGCTCTAATTTTTAATTACACAATTAAAAATTAGAATCTAATTCTTTTCTCATCTTTTTGGAATAATTTGTATATATGTTGAAGAAAATCTATAAATAGGCAATTACAATTCACTACAAAACTCAAGCTACCTCCCGTTATTTCCCATATCCCCGAAGTTTAGTCGAGCAAGTACTTCGAAAACCATGTCTTTCCTCCGCCCAAACCACAGCCACCATCGCCATGCTAGCTACCCGAAAGTTGAAGAATTCCGAGCAGTTGAGGAGGAAACCGTCTATGTTGGCGATAACAGGCTCCATGGCTACGGCTATCCCCATGAGAACCGACACGAGACTGTTGTCGAACGCATAGAGACTGTTGTTGAAGACGAGAGGGTCCGCCACCCGGTTAAGCGCTATGGCGAACGCTACGAGGACACTGCCTATGTCTATGAAGACCGCTGCAACTCCCGTGTCGGTTACTAATTAGCACAATTTACTAGTTAGCACGATGTAAGACATGGGCGTGTATCGCTATATACGGAAATAATCCCTTGTTCTTGCGTGCTACCATTATAATCACTATTTCTAATAAATTGGCTATTCGCATATGCTTTATAACTTGCTATCTTTAATCACTATTGCCATTTCATAATGGAATAATATCATACAGACCCTCTTTTTGTGCTGTTCTTCTAAATAAATTATTATTTTTCAAAAATTATTAAATCAAGTCAAAACACACAAATATCTATCAATAATTTTGAATTTTTGTAGTAATTTTGAATTTCGTTTATGTGATATATAATTTTTGTATTAATTTTTTTTTTAAAATATTTGTAAATAAGTATTTTAAGATTCCAATGTCTTTAGTGGTATAAAAATTTTGTAGTATCAAATATCTATTTAGATTTTTTAAAAAAATAATTTAATATAATAGTTGTAGAGTATATTAAAAATTATTTTTGCAGCACTCAAAAGTTTTCTATTAATGTGGTTAGCGAACAATTTTTCAAAGCTTCCCAATAAAACACATTTCATAACACCACAAAGATAGGTTTGTATTGTGAGACTCGTATTTCTTAAATTTGACACTCCTTGGTATATTAAAGATGGAGAGTGATGCGATTCGTGAAATGAGAATGGGTGTAAGGAGATGAAGGGCGGGATGAGAGAAAGCATAGAATAACTAGTTTTGCACCCGTGAAATGCACGGATATTAGTAAAAATATAAAAATAATAATATTTTTTATATTTTATATCTTATTATTAAATTTAATAATTAATTTTATTAAATTTTATATTTTATTTGTCACATATTATTAGAGCAAGATAAAATTATTTGTTATATATAAAATAATAAAATTATTTGAGAATGACGTGAAATGATTATGATATCCAGTTATATATATAATTTGTTTTACAATATAAATAATTTTATTAAGATGAATCTTATTATAAAATTTGTATTATTATCAATTTTATATTAATAGTTACGTATGTGCGTAGATCATTTTTTATAAGCTAATGTTATATAATAAAATTTTATTTAGCCTTTCTATATTTTTCAAATGAATTACGTGATTTTTAAACTCTTAACAGATAATAAAGATACCATATACTTTTTTTAAAAAAAGAAATTCTACATGACCCACCGAAAATTATTAAGATGCCACATCGTGCAACTATTTAACCACCTAATTTATATTTATATATTTCAATATAAATTTTTATTTTTATAATATTTTTTGTAATATTTTTTTATATATATATATATATATATATATATATATATATATATATATATATATATATATATATATATATATATATATATGAAAGATTATAATTCTTTAAATATATTAATTTTATATAAATTAATATTTATTTTATTAAATAAATACCAAATGAAATTCTGAAAGTTACGACTTTGATCACCCATTTATTATATTGTATATAACTATATATAGATCATTGAAAAATTGATAATGACCTTTAAATTTTTTTAAAATTATTATAATTTATCTTTATTATATGTAAAAATAAATTATTGTAAATTATACTTATTTTTTATATTTAATTAATTATTAATGATATATTAAATATACATTGAATCAAAACTCTTATTAATAATGTGAGATAATAGATATGCCATGTGGCATATTGTGAGTTATAAGAGGTGCCACATGGCATTCAACCATTTTGATAACGAATTTTTTTATATATGTATATAGATTTAGGGCTGAGCATTTGGGTCAACCCGACCTGAACCGATCCGAACCGAAATTTTAAGGCCAACTCGAACCGAATATCTTCAGACCCGAACCGACCCAAATTTTATTTCAACCCGAACCGACTAAAATTCGGGTCAGTTCGGGTTGACTCGAATAACATCACAAATCACTTTTATTTAATACCAATTCGAATTCGGGTAGGTTCGGGTCGGTTCGGATCGACCCGAATAGTTGTAACATGAATATTTTGTTTAAATAGAACGAATTAGCACATAAAAACTAACAAAAAAACTAATTAATTCATAACTCGTAAGGATAATTCGGGTCCAACCCAAACCCACCCGAAATTTAAACACCGAACCCGAACCGAATTATATAGACCCGAACAATTAAAATGTCAACCCGAGCCGAACCCGACCCGAACTGAATCCAAAATTTTGACTTTATTCGGGTCGGTTCGGTTCGATTTTTCGGATAGGTTCGGATAATGCTCAGCCCTGTATAGATTATCGAATCTCAAAATAATATTGCCTCTATATTTGTTTATATGTAAACAAGATAAAAAGAACTACAACAGCAATGACTATACATCTTAGGAATGTATTATTCTTGAGGCCTCGTTTGGTTCGCGGGTAATAGGGTGGTAACTGTTACCTGGATAAATCGGTACCCACCTATTTGTGGGTACCGATTTACCCATGTAACGCTTAGGTATCCTGTCCACCCACGCAAGAGTTTCCAAGAAGAAGTGTGGCCGCCGACTCCTTCTCCTCGCTGGATCTCCGCCTCTCGCCGCTGCTTTCGCCGTCTGAACCCCTCGCCTGCGGCCACTGCCTCCGGCCACTGCTTCTCTGCCTCCGAACCCCTGACCTCCCTGATCTGACCTCCTTTTCTGCGTCCGAACCCCTCAGCCCCAGCCACTGCTTCGCCCATAGATCCCGCCGCCGAGCAAGGTATTCACCGCCGATCCGCTCCCAGACATTGCTTCGCCGCCCCCCAGCCACTGCTTCGCCGCGTAACAGCCTCCGGGATCTAATCTCACCGCCGAGCAAGGTACCGCCGATCTGCTCCCAGTCGTTGCTTCGCCACCCACAGCCACTGCTTCGCCCTTGAACTGCCTCCTGGATCTGATCCCGCCGCCGAGCAAGGTGTTCGCCGCCGATCTGCTCCCAGCCATCTTCTCCGCCCCCTGCCACTGCTTCGCCGCCTTCTCAGCCTCCGGGATCTGATCCAGCCACTGTTTCACCGCCTTCTCAGCCTCCGGGATCTGATCCGGCCACTGCTTCGTCGCTTTTTCCCTCAAATCTCTGCCTTCGGCTACTAATCCCGCCAGCGATCCCCCTCCGGGTACTGATCTTACCGTCGAGCAAGGTATTCAACGCCTTCTCCCTCGATTCTTAGCTACTATAAATAGTTATGTAATATGTTCATGTATATAGAGGTGGCAAAATTACACCCAGTACCCGCGGGTCTGCGGGTACCCGTCCAAACGGGCGGGTACGGATAAAATTTTTAGTTAAAAATATTGAATGCGGGTATCACCCGCCCGTACCCGCAACTTGCGGGTCAAAGGGGTGGGTGCCCGCGGGTCCGTGGGCACCCGCATTAACTATATATATTTTTTTTTAATTTCACGTTTTATCCCAAAAATGTATAATTAGAAGCATGTTTTCGAAAAATTTTCAACATTAAAATTATAGATATCATTTGGATCTATAACTTTTATGTTAAATTTTTTCAAAAAATATTTTTAATTAGGTGTTTTTATGGGTGAAACATAAAACGCGTACAATTTAAACTCGAATTTTCATATTTAATTTTTAGAATCTAAAAACATTTAGTTAGAAATAATTTTTGAAAAAACTTTCAACATAAAATTTGTAGATCTTGATGATATCTATAAGTTATATGTTGAAATTTTTTCCAAAAAGTATATATAATAGGTATTTTTATGGTGAAACATGAAATACATACATTTCAAATTCGAAATTTCATATTTAACATTTGGAACTAAAAATACTTAGAAATTTTTTTTGAAAAAACTTTAAATATAAAAGTTATAGATTTTAATGAGATCTATAACTTTCATGTTGTAAGTTTTTTTAAAAATATTTATAAATATTTTTTTCTAAAAATTACTATTTTTAAATATTAAAATATTTTAATCCGGGTACACGCGGACCCGCCCGCAAACCCGCGGGCGGGTACGAGTACCAAAATTAGAACCCGGCAAACATAATATACCCGCCGACCCGCACCCGTATGACCCATTACCCGTTGACCTGCGGGCGGGTCGGGTCGACCCGAACCGTTTGCCACCTCTACATGTATATGTGGAACATAATTAATATAGTTGAAAACAACTTGTGTTAGTTTTTGGCATTAATGTGTTGTGGTGGCGCAAATAAGCAAGCGAATTCATACCAACATGATAGTATAGTATTATTGTCGCTTATAGATGTGTTAACTTTAGATAGTGTTGTATAACATTGCGTATGTTGTATACAAACACACTTGGTCGGTTATAGTGTTGTATATTGTGGTTGCTTTTTTATTCATTTGATTAGTGTTGTTGCTTATACATGCGAGAATGTTTCTTGATCTTGGTTGCAATGTTTCTTGATCTTGATCTGTTATATTCCATGGGTATTTCATACCCTCGTTTGTTTTACGGGTAACTATTACCCCTGTAACAGTTACATGGATAACATTTACCTGCAAAACAAACGAGGGTATTAGTTACACATGTAACTGTTACTCGTCTACCAAACGTGGGGTAGACGTTACCGCCTTATTACCCAGGTAAAGTGGTTATCCATGTAATTGCTACCCTTACCTGCGAACCAAACGAGGTCTGAGAGTGAATTATTTACCCCCCTAGGTAGCACGAATAAGGACAAGGACACGGAGACACGACACGGAAAACGGCAATTTATTTTAAAAAAAGGACATGGGTACGATTTGAACACTCAATAAAAATTTTAAATAATTAAAAAAATAATTTATACGAAATATTTAAATATTAGAAAATATAATAACATTCGATAAGTCTATCTATAATATAATATTTCGCGTCTTTAAAATAAATCTAAACACTAAGAGTTTAATTATATCAACTAAAACTAAAAACAAAATATATATCTGAGTGCAAAACTATATTATATTATTTATTATTATTATAAATAATATTTAACTGTTCTAAAAAATGAACAAAAAATAGTTTTTACAAAAAAAATAATATAAATACTAATATTCGTGTCGGACACGCCGAACAGAAATATCCGATCTCCTATTTTTCTTTTTCAATTTTTATTCCGGACACGTCATGTGGCATGTCCAATACGCATCGTGTCTAATACGAATACGTCAATATTTTGGAGTGTCCGTACTACGTAGCATCTTATGAATGTATTCTTGTGAGTGTATCGCCCCCATTTGGGAGCGGCAGTGGGAAGAATTTTTTTCATTCAATAAAGAATGGGCTTTGGGGCTTAAAAAACAAAGTTCTTGATATAGAATGGGCTTCACGGCGCAAAATAGAGCCTGTCAAGGATCAAGTAATGAAAGACCTCGCCGACCCTTGTTCGACGGACTGACCCATGCCATACAAGTAGTCCTATTCGTTGGCTGGTGTTAGGGCTGAGCATTCGGGTCAACCCGACCCGAACCGAATATCTTCAGATCCGAACCGATCCGAATTTTATTTCAACCCGAACCGATCCGAACCGACTAAAATTCGGGTCAGTTCGGGTTGATTCGGGTTGACCCGAATAACATCACAAATCACTTTTATTTAACACCAATTCGAATTCGGGTAGGTTCGGATCGGTTCGGATCGATCCGAATAGTTGTAAAATGAATATTTTGTTTAAATAGAAAAAATTAGTACATAAAAATCAACAAAAACTAATTAATACATAACTCGTGAGGATAATTCGGGTCCAATCCAAACCGACCCGAAATTTGACCACCGAACCCGAACCGAATTATATAGACCCGAACTATTAAAATGTCAACCCGAACCGAACCCGACCCGAACTGAACCCGAAATTTTGACTTTGTTCGGGATCGGTTCGGTTCGGTTCGGTTTTTCGGGTAGGTTCGCTCAGCCCTAGCTGGTGTCGTGACTACATCTTATAGTAGTGTCATATGCGCGGGCACATTTAAGAAATCGTGCTGCTGTTAGAATGTCAAACAGCCACACCCCGATCAACCAGCATGCGATCAACCGTGGAGGAAGAATCCTGGTGAATTAGAGAAGTCGAACGAGCAATCCTGACCCTCCATATTCTTTCATATTATCAGTCCTATTTAATGCATAATTAATACATGAACGGCCGCAAGAAGCTATATAAATACCATTAGAACGATATAGAAGTGGATCGAACTAACAAGATACGAGGTCTTAATATGACAGTTTCAAAGCCAAAATGAGTTACAATATTCCATTTGTAGTAATTTTCAAACTCCTTATATATCTCACCAAATATATCTCAATTTATTTACTTAGAAATATTATTTGAATTTTTTTTAAATCTAAAAGTTATAAATATTATCAAAATATATAACTTTAAATTTTTTTAAAAATTATAAAAAAAAATTAATTTTTTTTTTATTATATAGATCGGTGAATTTATGGAGAATATAGCTTCACTCTTTTTTTTTTTTTTTTTGAGAGAAATATAGCTTCACTCTTGAAAATAACAGTTGAAGCGGAAGGTGATTCGATTGTGATTTTAATTGTTTTATTTGTAATTTCACGAAAGAAGACGAAAAATAAGAATCAAATGAACGGAACCGGTTGCACCAAAGTCCAAAGTTTTATTCGACCGGCCGCAAAGATGAGGAGGTGCTCTAATTCTTTATTACACAATTAAAAATTAGAATCTAATTCTTTTCTCATCTTTTTGGAATAATTTGTATATATGTTCAAGAAAATCTATAAATAGGCAATCACAATTCACTACAAAACTCAAGCTACCTCCCGTTATTTCCCACATCCCCGAAGTTTAGTCAAGCAAGTACTTCGAAAACCATGTCTTTCCTCCGCCCAAACCACAGCCACCATCGCCATGCTAGCTACCCGAAAGTTGAAGAATTCCGAGCAGTTGAGGAGGAAACCGTCTATGTTGGCGATAACAGGCTCCATGGCTACGGCTATCCCCATGAGAACCGACACGAGACTGTCGTCGAACGCATAGAGACTGTTGTTGAAGACGAGAGGCTCCGCCGCCCGGCTAAGCACTACGGCGAACGCTATGAGGACACTGTCTATGTCTATGAAGACCGCTGCAACTCCCGTGTCGGATACTAATTAGCACGATTTAATAGTTAGCACGATGTAAGACATGGGCGTGTATCGCTATATACGGAAATAATCCCTTGTTCTTGCGTGCTTTATAATCACTATTTCTAATAAATTGGCTATTCGCATATGCTTTATTACTTGCTATCTTTAATCACTATTGCCATTTCATAATGGAATAATATCATATCAGATACTCCTATTGTGCTGTCTTTCTAAATAAATTCTTATTTTTTAAAAATTATTAAATCATGTCAAACAATACAAATATCTATAAATAATTTTTATTTTTTTTAATGTGACTTATAATTTTTTGTATTAAAATTTTTTTAAAAATATTTTTATATAAATGTTTTAAGACTCCAATGTCCATACTAGTTATAAAAATTTTAGAGTGTTAAATATCTATTTAGAATTTTTTTTAAAAAATCTTTTAATATATAGTTGTAGAGTATAATAAAAATTATTTTTGCCGTACTCAAAAGTAGTTTTCTAAAATCTTTTTTAGCAAACAATTTTGCGAAGCCAGAAATCTTTTTTTTTTTTCCCAATAAAACACCTTTCATAACACCACAAAGATAGCTTTGTATTGTGAGACTCGTATTTCTTAAATTTTACACTCCTTGCCGTGGCCCGGCCTAGATTTGCGGACTGCAGCTCGGCCCGTGCTAGTAGCTTACGTGCGGGCCGCCGGATGCAGCACGGGCCAATCATAAGAATCCGGTCGGCGCGGCCGTTGCTTTTTTTTTTTTTTAAATTTTAAAAATATTAAATTCTAAACTAAACATATATAAATACCTCTCCATATCTTCTAATTCTCACACACTTTTTAATTTTCAACTCTTATTCTAATTTTTCAATTCAGTATTTCAAAATATTTAATTCAGTATTTTTAATTTTCAATTCAATATTTTCAAAATATATACTATAGTTATCTACTCTCTAATAATTTATTTTTCAGTATGCTAGTTATTTTTATCAAAGTAAAATATTAATTTTATATTTTTCTTATAATCAATATAAAGCCATAAAATCAATATAATTATAAAACATACGGTACTAATTTTATGTGTTCTTTTTTTTTTTTTTTTTTTTTAGAGGCAAGCCGCCGTCCCGCTACTTGCGGGGCGGGCCGACCCACATTAGATATCTAGATATCGAATCGCAAAAAAAATATTGTCTCTGTATTTGTTTATATGTAAACAAGATAAAAAGAACTACAACAGCAATGACTATACATCTTAGGAATGTACTCTTGAGAGTAAATTATCACCCCCATTTGGGAAAGGCAGTGGGAAGAATTTTTTTTCATTCAACAAAGGATGGGCTTTGGGGCTCAAAAAACAAAGTTCTTAACATAGAATGGGCTTCATGGCGCAAAATAGAGC
This sequence comes from Xerophyta viscosa, assembly GCA_002076135.1. Classification (NCBI taxonomy): domain Eukaryota; kingdom Viridiplantae; phylum Streptophyta; class Magnoliopsida; order Pandanales; family Velloziaceae; genus Xerophyta; species Xerophyta viscosa. Next base: position 662,846 of record MJHO01000031.1, read on the forward strand.
ATGTCGAGGATCAAGTAATGGAAGACCTCGCCCACCCCGGTTCGACCGACTGATTCGTCAAAATTCAGCTAATAATAGCAGATCTAGGGGTGAAAACGAGCCGAACTACTCACGAGTAGCTCGGGTCCAAATTCGTTTAAGCTCAAGTCGAGTTCGAGCATAGATTCAAGCTCGAGTAGTTACACGAGCCGAGTCTGAGTATCGTGTTACTCGAGTAGTTAAGCTCGCGAGTCTAAACGAAATTTTCTATTTTATTCAAATATTTTTAAAATAAAAGTACTTAAACGAGTTTGAATTCGAACTCGACTCGAGTTTGATCTAATTCATACATCGAGCCGAGCTCGAGTCGAGTTCAGCTCGATTCGACTCAAGCTCGACTTATTTGATACAATCGAGTCGAGCTCGAGTCAAATTCGAACTTAAAATTTTTCGAATCGGGTCGAATTCGAGCTCAGCCTTTGAAACTCGTCGAGCTCGAACTCGAGCTAAATCAATCGAGCCGATCTTGAACTTAGTGGTACTCGACGGAAACTTGGCTCGTTTTCAACCCTAAGCAGATCCCATAAGGAGGCGAAATCTCTTCCGGATCTCGCTAACTCGCGGTCCACGATTTTCTACGCGCACCCCAAGCTCCCATTGGATCTAGTTGTGCGTATAGAGTAAATTCTGGCCGGACGTCTAATTCCGAACCAGATATGAAGTACTGCAATACGCAGCCACCAGCTTCTGAAAACATACAGTGCGGGCACATTTTTATTTCAGAACATTCCTGAGCTCGAATCCGAAACGCACGGCTCACGAATCATATGTCTGCCGATCGATCCAAGAGCGGGTGGCAAAAAGAAAATAAATGATAATAAGTTATCATTATCAGTCCAATAATAATGTTTTATTTTTAACAAAAAAAGAAAGAATATTAATAATAGAACAGTGTAGCTTGGGAGACAAGACATTAACAGCCTCCATTGACAAGACACAACTGTGGGAGAAAAGCTCTTGCCCTGTCCCCCGCCTGCGTGGGCCTTATCTGTATTCGATGCTCTCGTACGCTCACACGCTTAGCGACATAACCAAATGCGGTTCATTAAATGGGCCAAAAACAAGAGAATTTAAGGCCCACCAGCAAATCAGTGAGCGACAACGGAGCCCTCTTCTGGATTTCACGTGCCTTGTACGCATACATCTAATACATGGACAGAGTACCATTACTTTCTCTCTCTCTCTCTCTCTCTCTCTCTCTCTATCTCTATCTCTCTCTTTCTCTATCCCTATCTTCTCCGGGCTCATAATTCTTTGGAAAAGATCCGAAATCATGAAAAGAAATCTCATTCAGCCAACTGCTGATAATTTCGATATTTTTAAAAAGAAATTTTAAATACAAAAAATTACATCAAAATTTATTTTGTTATATTTTAAATTTTTCAAAAATATATTTATGAAATATTTTAAAATTTCTAAATTTTTAATGGATTTGCATATTAATTAAACTCACTAAAATTTTAAATACTTATTTGAATTTTTTTTATTTAGTGTAAAAATTATAACTCAGATCAAAAACTATTTTGCTCAAATATAAGATTTTTTTAAAAAATATTTATATATATATATATATATATATATATATATATATATATATATATATATATATATATATTATACTTTATGCACAATATCTAATTCACATCGTTTAGTGCCGAGATAGAATTTGCTGAAAGGATAAATTATTTTGTAGCCTGGCGGCTCTCGACTCCATAGTGTTGGTAATTTATACGTGCTAACTTGTCAGTGTCATATGATGCAATTAAAAATAATTTATCACACATAAATAGAGAAATATGATTGTAGAACACAATAAAAAAAAAATTTCAAGAAGAAGAGATTTTTTTTATAATATTTTTACAAAGCAGAGAGTTTTTCGACAAACCTCTACAAACAAATAATATAAAAAATCTAACCAACCAGAGCTGCTCAATTGGTCGGCGATAATTAATACAATAGATGACTGCAGTTTGTCCCTCGTGAAGGAGGTTGATCGAATTTCATTAAGTGCTACATTATAAGAACTATCGTTTCGCTCAGTTTCGATCAAAATGTAGAATAGAAGCTCATTTATGAGATCACATATTCCGAAAAAAAAATGAAGCAAAAAAGCTTACGGAATAGATTGCATCCCATCGCTCGAGTTGTCTGATAAGAGTGATTCGGGGTAAATTTGGGGTCCTTCTTGGGGCTGTATCTTGATCAAAAACACCGACAAGGGGAAGGGAAAAAGCTGTAGAGGAATAGAAACCCTAATTTATACAAGATAATGAGAGCTATGGAATGAGTTGTCACATTCTCTTCATCTGCTTCAGATCGATGACGAAGATTTAAAAAAAAAAAAAAAATCAATAAAAAGTTTTGACAAAAATTAGTTGGCAAGCCAGGTTGGTGCAAACTGGATCCAAGGTGGGATGAACTGATTGCAAGGGCTCCACCCTGAACCAAATAGACAGCACCAGTAAATTTTCAAGGTGTGTGTGTGTGTGTCTGTGTATCTCTCCCTCTCCCTCTCTCTCTCTCTCTCTATATATATATATATATATATATATATATATATATATGATATTTTTAGCCGTTGATTTTTTTGATCTAACAGCTGATATTTAATTTAATACTTAACGGAATAAATATTTAACGACGCCGTTAAATATTAAATATTAGCTTAGCATGTCTATTCTCAAATTAAATTAAGAATAGTCTCATATGTATATATATATATATATATATATATATATATATATATATATATATATATATATATATATATGATTTGGTAAGAATGAAATAATTGCAACACTTTTCAGTGTATGGTTTTTTAATCAGAAGGGAGATAGTGAAAGTAGTCCTCCCATGCTACTAACTTATAATATGTACTCAACACTAAATCAACTAGCTTTCAATCGATCCACCTCTCTTCTAGATACCTTCTATAAGGGTTCTTAATTTTAAAATTTTAGTTTTTTTTTTTTTAATTTTTAGTTTTTTTTATAAGGTTGAAGTAGTTCATAAGCAATGCTAGAAAGGGATGAAGCAAAGAGCCATATGTGAATATTCCCCTTATATTATAAATTGTTAAAGTGTGAATAAATCGCTCGGCTATAAGGCCAAAGAATAATAGTTTGCACCCTCGATATTCTCCTTCATCTCCTAATATCCATCCTCATCTCGTATTTCTTCGTACCTCACATTCGTATACCATCTGTGAAGAAAAGAGAGGCCGAAATTTAATTAGAAGCGAAGTATATTAACGCCGAAGAAAAAAATGGTAAAAACAATTTAACTATGGCTGTTGGAGTTGATAGGTTGTATGCCAAATTCAAAATATAATGCTCTTAATATAATAATAAGGTCGATAATTTTTTTTTTTCCTCTTCTTTTTTGAGAAAAAATTATCAATAAAAAAATATAATTAAGTCAGATAAAATAGTCCGAAAACAATTCAACTGCGCTTTTTTATGGCTCATGAGAAAATACAAATCAGATTATTTTTTAGATCAAATATTTAGGCCCAATAAATTAATTTTATTAATAACTCGAGATTAAAATGGCTCATTCATGTAACTATCACTCCTATTTTTGCTTAAAATCGTTCCAGTTTGACTTAAATAATATTTAATTCAAATAAAATAACGGCAATCAAACTGTAGCCGCATAAAAGTTCAATCAAAATAAAGCTCAACTCAAACAGCATAAAGTTTAAATTAAACAATATCAAATTCAACTAAAACAGCACAATGATTGATAGTTGAATTGATCGGTAATAGAACTATAACATAATAGCAATAAAGTCGACTATGCCGAAGCTCTACCGAAAGTTATTTTTGAAAAAAAAAAAAAAATTTAATGTTAAGATCGTATATTTTGATAAGAGTTATAATTTTTTGTATTCAATTTTTAAGAAAAAACATTTTTAAAAATTTGTTGGAATTCTACATTTTAGTTGGTTAAAAAATAAATTTTAAATACGATATAATTTTAAAGCTCAAAAATATCAAAATTCACGATTTTTATATTTAATATTAAACGGTATCTTCCATTAGCTACTAAAATTATAGGTTACACCAGCCCTAAAAGGTTAGTTGCGAAAAAATGGATGTTTAATGGGGTTTAGAATATGATTTATTTTTTTTCAAAAAGTTAATGAAAATGTTATTTTTTTAATTTGTAAAGTATAGTTTCTCCACTATGTATATAATTGATATAATTATTCTTTATTAAATAGAAGAAAATAGATCCAAATCCAATGAAGTGATGTCATATTTAGGAGTCCACTTAGTAGGTTTTTGTCGTGTGACTTTAGAGGGTGGGTCTGGGCCCTGTGGGGGATGCATTGCCGGGTGGCCGCAGCAATGGGGAGCAGAGAAAGCTACACCACATATATTGTCAATTCATTTGTGGACCCTTTTCTTTTTCATTATTTATTTATTATGTTATTATAATGGATTATGATACCGCCTGGATTTTAACAACGACCCTGGAGGCTCAGCCGACCTTCGCTCCCACTGGATGTGCGCAAGACATGACAAAATGGGGAGGTGACTTCTGTACCCGGAGGTCGGCGTCGGCAAACCGAGCCCGAGCTCGGATTGGAGCCGAGGTCGACCTTGGCACTGACCGAGGTAACCTAGCTCGGCCGACCCCGGTTATCCAGGTTCCACACGAAGATGGAGAGAAGCCCTTTACCACCCAAGACTCGACCTCGGCCGACCGAGACCGAGGTCGCCAACGGACCGAGATCAACCCCGACAACACCTACCGCATTAAAGACCACTTAATGCTTGCATTAAGTGTGCGTGTCAGAGACGCCTACTCCGCCCGGCGCCATCAAGTGCTACTAGCAGCGGACGTGACAGCCGCAGAGCTACGACCTACGAACTGTAGCCGACAAGTCGCATTTATGACGGGCAGGGAGCATGACGGCGAGAAGTGACGGGGGCTGGTGTAGACGTGGATCAATCCGAGCCGCTGAAGCCACTTCATCCGGACCGTCCGAGCTCGGCGATCGCGTCTATAAATAGAGGAGGAGCTCATACATGAGAGGGGTTAGACTTCCCCACTTTGATTCACTTATAACAAGAGAGAGAGAGGGAGAGAGAGAGCGTGTAAACATTTGAACTCTACGTAATATTAAGCTCAAACGCCGGTGATCCTTAGTCACTGGCACGTGGTTTTTCATCCCGGAGAACACCCCGGGGTTTTCCACGCTAAGATTCATCTTGTCCCTGCTCTCCCGACCTCTTCACTCGCACGTTGACATGTCCACATCGTCGTTGAACGCGTTGTAACTCATCTCGGTCGCGACACCGCGCGATCAGATTATATTTGCATATGAATATGATTTGATCAAACTTATATGGAAAAATTTATATATCAGCCTCTTATTTTAAAATTTTTAATAAATCATACCCTAATTTTAAATTTATTGTAAATCAGTTATTATCTCATATTTCATACATAAGCACTTCGACTATTAAATAAATATTTTCCGTATGAATTTTGAATATTAAATAAATAGATTTTGTTGTATTCTATAATTTTTATATTGAAAGAATTTTTAAAATATTTTTTAATAGATATTTTGATATTTTGAAATTTAGTGGTCTTAAAATTATACCGCTATTTCGCTACAGATTTAGAGTTTCAAAATATATATTTAGAAGTATTTTATACAAAAATGTTGAATAAAAAAAATAGATTCGAATGTGATTCATAATTTTTGCATTTAATTTTATTTTTAAGAAAAATATTTTAAATAATTAATTTGTGGTGTCTAAGTAACGGATTATAAATTAAAGGTTTATTATAAACGAAGTTTATGATTAAGGGGCTGATATGCAAATCTCCCAACTTTATATAGATCTAGGGGTGGTTGTCAGCATATATATAATGTGACACAACGAGGAAACAAGAGGCAACAACTAATCAGATTGACAAGCTGGAGATTTGGTAAGTGCAGTGTCCACATCTCCACAATCCAATACACTTACGACTGTTTTATTTTATATATATTTATCTATGCCTTTTTTTTTTAAATAATGTCAAAAAATTCATACTTTTCATTTTTTTTTTTTTGAGATAACGAGGCGAAACCTATCTGATCCCAATCAGCATCATTTTCTAACCAATAGGCATCAAAACACTTTGGGCTCGGCCTGCGGTCAGATAGTAAAATCTCGGTGTGGCGTCCGCCCCAGACCATACATTGGAGTAGCCCTTCAGGCCCACCACCTTTGCACAACCGCCTGAAAACTCAGCGGTCGCACTTATCCCACAGCCATCCAAAAATCGGACGAATGCGCTCCCGCCGGGGTTCGAACCCGGGCGCTCGCTTCCTGAGGCGGGCGCCCAGGCCGCCCCAACTGAGGGCTGGGGGCAAAAATTCATACTTTTCATATTTGTACAAATCAACCCCTTTCTTCTTAGCTTTTTGAAAACACTCATTGTTCTAAATGGCTGATTTGGTGTTGCAAAGGTTAGTGTATTTCTTTCAGCATTTATCTTGTAGCGTTTGGCTGAAGTTCTAGAAACCTAATTTGGAATTTTTATTCGAATGGTTGATTTGTTTAAATTTTACAAAGCAGTACTTTTTCACGAAACTCATATATATATATATATATATATATATATATCTTTATGCCAAATTGCATATGTATGTATATGATGATCTGGGTTTTGTTAGATTTATCATTTAGGAATAAGATTATAATGGCAATTATAAAATACATAGAATTTACGTGACTCGGCTAAGATGCCTACGTCCACGGGGAGGGAGAATACTCTTTGTTATTGTACCAAAGACGAGATAGCCGAGTACAAGATCTAATTTTCTAGGGCTAGATTCTAAATATATATACATGCGTGAATCAGCCGTCCTAAATCCTAAATTCTTTGCCTATAATTAGATAACTGCATCATCCAAATACGGAATATTGAGTCACCGTATTAAGTCGCCACTAACGATCTGATAATACTTCGCCCTTGATTAAATTGCGACTCCATCAGTATATATATTTTATATATTATATATTATTTATATATTTGACTATAAGTTTTTTATTTCTTCATGCAAAATCACATTTGGAATAGTGAGGAACAGTTTCAATCTTCACTTTTGCTGTTGTAGCATGTTTTTTTGCTCTCATATGTTATATAATGTGTATTTTTAATCTTACAACAAACAGTAAAAATATATTATAAAATTTAGTAATTAGTTTATAGTATGAACTTTTATACCCTAGATCTGTTTCAAAGTTATAAATATTCTGTTAAATCTCGTATATATTTACTTTTTGATAAACCAAACAATTTCATGCATGCATTTTCTATTTTCAAAACGAAGTAACTTAAAATTTAAATAGTAAATGTAAAATATAAATCCCAGTATTTTTTTTTTTTTTTTGAAATTATCGTGGTGCAACCCGTAATACGAGTGCACGTTCCGTAGAGACCTCAACCTCGCGGAAAATTTCAGTATACTTCACTTTCTTACATTCACTCTTTCCTCTCCTATGATTTCTCTACTTGCTGACAGCAGCACAATGAATCCGAGAAATAAAACTTAGAACCCAAAATCTATTTCACAGTATCGGTCGACCCCAACTTTTCAAATCGATCTATCCATATCTTCGATGTTTAGGCAAATTTGGAGCTTTATAAATGAGATTGAGATTGATTTTAACTCGGAATCATTTTAACCATTGAACTTATCATCAAAGCATAATTTCTAAAACTAGAGAAATTACAAATACTCACACAAATATAAAAAAAAATGTTATTGAACTTTATGGCAAACCTTATCTTCAATTGTAACTCCAACTATGACAGTGTGTCAATTGATTCACTATTATTTGCACTTCAGTCCCATTATAAAGATTTTATATTATAAATCAGTAATTTTAACAGTTCCAAACTCAAAATATATATTGAGTTTGAGGAGATTATAAATCATATTAGGATATTATAAATAGTATTATTGTTAAAATAATATTATTATTTTATACGATTAGTAATTTTCTAAATAAAAAAAACTCTTTATAGAAAGTTATGAGGGAAATAATAAAGTGTTGTCAATAAATTTTCAGATGACAATGTTTTCATTTTCACCTAAAAATAGCTCATGACCCATATATTATACTATATTATATATATATGATGACTTATCACCTTTACACATGAAATGAAAACCCCTCCCACTTCCAGGATATCACATGAATTGACATATAGACAGTAGAAATGATAAGAAAACTACAAGACAGCCCCTCAAGTTTCTATCATTACTGATCAGCCCCTCTATGTTTCTAACTATCATATCAACATTCTATAAAAAGTTGTCCCACAAAAAAAAAAAAATCCTTCATCTCATGTGTTTTGATATTTTAACTATATTTTAAGTGCTATTTTAACACCCCAAAATAAATATTTAGAAGTATTTTTTGAAAAAAAAATTTAACACAAAAATTGTAGATCTTCATAAGATGTACAACTTTTGTGTTGAAATTTTTTTTCTAAAATATACTTTTAAATATTTATTTTTGGGTGTTGAAAATAGCCTTAAAAATTATTTTTAACCATTTTTTTCAACACTTTAAAAAAAATATTTAGAAAATATTTTTTGGAAAAACTTTCAACCCAAAAATTGTAGATCTTCATAAGATCTATAACTTTCGTGTTGAAAGTTTTTCCAAGTAATGTTTCTAAATATTTATTTTGGGGTGTTAAAATTATCACCTAAAAATGATGTTTAAATATTGGAGTGGGACAATCTGGGGACATTTTCGTCCGTGGAAAACATGAAACAGTAAAATAGGAGCTGTTTGGTAAGAATCTAAAATGGGAGGCTGATTAGTAAGCAATATTTATATATGGGGCTGATACGTAATTCTCCCTAGAATGATTGAATCCCAATGAAAATAAATAAATTAAAATAGAGGAAGAGAAGATATATTTTCTTTTAGTAATATAATACCCTTATTGGAAAATAAAGAAGCACTTCTAATTGAAGATGAAGGAAAGTTTATTTTTGAAATTCTCCATATATTTACAAAATTAAATAAATAAAATAAAAGAAATAAGTGCATGGTATTGACATGCCTTATAGGATGCCACAAGGATTTACATAAAATAGAGCGCAAGGGCTTTCTCTCTTCACTTTGATCTGTATTTTCTTATTTTTCATCCATTGGAGGCTATTAATATCTCACATGATAATGTACGGAGCTTTGGCTTTATTAGGTTAATAAATAGTTAATAAATAGTTAATAAATAGTCCCTCCTTTTTCGACCAATAAAAAATATTACTTTCTAAAATTTGGATTGATGATATCCAAAAATCTATCATATAAGCTCACAAAGTTGGGTGAGTATAAATTGGTTTCCTTTTATTAATCTCAAATTTTATATAAGTATTAATTATGGGAATCTCAAAACGTTTTGGTGCATTCTTCAGCCAATATTTCCGTCGTTTCTTTAAGTTTTTATAAGTTCAAAAATTATGATAATACACAAACAAAACTCGTGGTATAAATTTCAGAGTGCAAAATTTGTTTTTGACCTAACAAATTGCCATTTCTTTTAATGAAACTTTTTTCATTGTTGTAATTCTTCATTTTCATTAAGTTAATTAACCCATACCACAAAATATTATTAAACTAAATTTGTACCAATATGATGCACGGATATTAATCACAATATATATATATATATTCATTTTTCATTTAAGTTAATTAACCCACACCACAAAATGTTAATTAACCCATTTTTCTTATATTTTTTATATTATAATTTTATATAAATTAATAGTTTTTTTATTAAAATACTAATACTTTATTCGGCACATATTATTAGAATAAGAAAAAATAACATGAAACATAAAAATTATTTAAAATGTGGCATCTAATGATGGTTATATATATATATATATATATATATATATATATATATATATATATAATTTTGGGAGAATTACGGATCAGTCCTCCTGCAAAATATTGTTGTTGGGAACGTTACTAGAGCAAACATGGGAGGAGGCGTGTGGTAAGAAATGAAGTTTGTGAGGGGCCCCTTGTAATTTTCTTTAAAATTTTTTATATAAAGATAAATTTTTTTTATGAAAATAAATATTATATAATATATATAATTACTTTCATATTAGTATTTATATAATAATTATTTTATTAAATAATTAATTTTATATTAGATTTTTTATATTTTTTAAATAAGTTGTATTTATAAATTCATATCAATTAATGTAAATATATATAACTCGTTAAGAATAAGAACAAATATCACATGACATATCAAAACTTTTTAAAAATGACATGACACAATGATTTTTGAACACCAAAAATTTTATTATATATATATATATAAATTTTGCTTTATGAAGACATGTCGAGATTAAGTCGAACATTTTACAACGTCAAAATCCAATCAGCGACGCCAATATTTGCGAAAATTGGTTTGGTGATCCTTTGGGAAATTAAAGAGAAAACAGAGCATAATTCAATAAATATTTCTGTTTTAACAAGCAGATCTCATGATTTATTTTCATTTATTTATATTTATTTCCGGTAATAAAATAGATCTCATGGTGATTTCAATGATGCGATGTGGGGTTCTAAATGGCCCTTCACACCATGCGTGTGGGTTTTAAAACATCATACAATTAATAAATTTTACATGAATAAAAAGAAAACGTAATTAAATGAGTGGCCCCATCTATTAATCAAATTTGCTTTTATCAGAATTAAACTAACTAATCTCCACCCTCCCATAATGAAGTTTCGGTGAAGAGGGAGACAATGAGTTTAGGGGGGAAAAAAGATAGGAGAATTGCATATCAGCCTTTCATAATAAACAGTTTCTAAATTATTCTCCGAAACGGATTTTTGCTTGACGTGGTGGCGCAAGAATTGCAAATCAGCCGCTTATAATAAATAGTTTACACCTTGGAATGCATTTTTGCACCGCCACATGGTATATTTTTGCGTTTTAAGGGGTTAATTTGCTCGACTGTCGAAATTGGAAGGCTGATCTGCAACTTCTCTAAAAAAGAATGATAGAATTACTATAATTGAAGCAAAGCTAAGAATGTTAGACATCTAAAAAAACAAAACAAAACAAAACAACCGTAGATCTAGTGAATTAGGATTGAGTTCTTCAATCCAACCTAACCTAATAACGATTTGGACTGAAATCTAACCGACCCAAATTTGGATACAATTCGAACTAAACTAAGCTATTTAACTCCTCGTGTAATCTGAATGGATCCGAAATTTGAGTGTCTAATCTAAGATATAAAATTGTTGGATATAACATAGCTATTTAATAATTAAATTTAGGTCCACCTAACTCGACCCAAAATTTGAGCTTAACTGAAATTTTTCTATCATAATAGTCAAAATTTCAATCCAAACAGAATCTGAACTTCTGGCTTTATTTAGGCTGGTTTGGGCTTCGTATAATGTTCGGTCCTATGGTAAATATTGCCAATTAGATTTACCGAGTGAAAGATTCGTATTCCGTGCCATACTATTAGGGAATCTAGATTATATTTTTATAAAAAGACATAAAAATTTCAAAAAAAAAAAAGAAAACAATGATCAAATTACTAATATTCCAAGAAAAAATAAAAGTTTAGGGACAATTTTGACAAGGGAACATGTATTAATTGGCCAGCTTCAAAGTCCAAGGGAATTATAATAGTGGGACCAAGAGCCAGCCACCCTCATTGTCTCTCACCAACATGAACAAGATGGGAGTTGTGCAATCTAAACTTGTAAAAACATTTTATTTGTTATACCAAAAATAAATGTGTTGACATTTAAGGAGAGAGAGAGAGAGAGAGAGAGAGAGAGAGAGAGAGAGAGAGTTCAAATCTACTTAACCTAATCCCCAATTATGTAGTATTGTTTGTCATAATTTATAATCATAAAAAAACAGGCGCAGTATATAAAGATAGTTTAAAATCGTGAAAAATTGGCTCTGATTATAACTCTTGAGTAGCACCAATCCATATTTCAGTAGTAGAATAGTCACTGCCGTTCGGTTTGGACGCATCTGAAAATCGTGTCACCTTCTACAAGATACAACGAAAATAAAATTTTCGTATCTTTACGTACTACGTTTGCAAGATCATATTTTTCCACTTGTTTTTTTAGTAAAAAATGAGGGAGGTTAAATATAAAAATATATCCCTAACGGTTTTTTTTTAAAAAATAGAATATCTACAGAGCGGTTAGCTTCTCAGAAAAAATGTATTGTACGTGTACTTTCTAAGCTCCTTGAATCAAATACTTGCACAGTGTCACCAAATTTCGAAAATAACTTACATCTACGTAACTACGTTGTCATCCTCCAAACATCGTATCAGTAGTTGAAACTCTATTTTTGCACCGTCGAATCTGAAATCTCCAGTTTATAAGATAGAAGTCTTAACATCCATCCGATACATCCCGGACGAGCCCTCTGATGTGTTCTCTTAACTGAATGAGTGTGATATAAACAGAGGTACCCTACGAAATCAAACACACTTTTGAATCCGACCGTTTATAAGATGGTGGTGGTTCAGTCTCGAGATAAGGTGTAAAATGATAGAAATGAAATGGGAATGATGAGTGGAGTTATTCAAGAAGATAAATGGGTGCAGGTGACAGGCGAATTGGATGTTGGGGATTTCATTGTGCCTACAATAAAGTTTATAGTAATTATAAATATATGATTATTATATTATGTAAATTACCAGAATTTTATCGTTCATTTAAGGAGAAATTGCATATCAGCTTCTGTTTTTAAAGTTTATACATATCAGCCCATGAAAATGCAAAAAAAATCCGATGTGGCAGCCCATGCGTGCTGCCACGTCGCACGTTTTTCCGTTTTTATAGGCCGATATATATCGGCCCCTAAAAATAAGAGGCTGATATGCAATTTCCCTTTCATTATATATATATATATATTCTTGTTAATAAATTTAACTATTACATTTTCCATAAATAAATATTCTTTTCAAGCAAATCTACGTTTATTAAAATAGTATAGTAACTTAAAGACACGACTAAACACATGTCATTTCTATCTACTTACACTATACTAAAAAAATTATTTTTTCTCTGGGAAGAAATTAGTAGTAAATATTCGATTGTAGAGTTATACTTTAATATACCCACTCATTCCACGAGTGTAGATTTGTCAAAAGCTTCTTTAATTTTGGTCGTGGCCATTCTTTTTGGAGCCAGAATGGCTCATACTCAGTATGTTTTGCTCTGATATCATGTTAATAACCTACTCTCATAAAACTATAGCTAACAATACATAAACAACTTATGAAATGGATATAATATGTTCGAATTTTGCAAGCGTCATACATACGGATATGAAAATTTATTCTTTCTGTATTTCGTGAAGGATAATACGTACCTTCGGGTCTACTCAAACCGAAAAATTAAAATTTATCAATTGATAAAATATTGAACGGTGCCATTTATAAATCTATCTATTACGATCGTGTAAAAATAAGCCGATTACTAATAAAAATTTTGAACGATAATTTTTTTTTTTAAAAAAAGCAACTAATAGAATTCAATATTTTAGGATTTAAGAATCAGAAATTGGGATGTAAAATTTGTTGGGGAAGAAGAACATGCATTTGTTATTTGCTTTATTAGTTCAAGTGTCTAATCAGAAATCCCTGTGTGCCTACATCTGATTAAGATAGTCCCACTTTCCATTAACTTATTAGCTCCTACTATAAACCCTACATCATGACATTCATTCCCCTCTAAGCCTTGCCTTCTGTTCCTTTTATTCTCTCCCACTGTGATCCCCAAGCAAGGTCTCTGCCTGACCTTTTTTTTTTAATTTATAAAAAAAAGAGCTGCAAAAGCAAGGAAAAATGAAGTTCATGAAGCTCGGAACGAGGCCTGATACTTTCTTCACCATAGAAGCTGTCAGGTCTGCTGTGGAATGAAGAATTCTGCCTTTTTTTTAAAAGTAAATTATTGATTTTGATGTTTTTCTTCCCTTTTTTTTATTTTCTTTTTTGTTTTGCCAGAACAATATCATCAGAAGTCTCAACGGACATAAAAATCCAGGTCGAGAACTGCTTATTTGTTCTACACAAGGTGAGAAATTATTTTCAAATTATTTTCTATTTTTTTTAATAATTTAATTGATGAGAAAATCATGTCTTCTTTGGTGAATCGAAATCTTTTCACAGTTTCCACTACTTTCGAAATGCTCCAGACTGCAAAAGCTTTGCTCTGGATCCAAAAACTCCTCTGATGAGACCATTTTTCGCCTCCCGCACTTCCCTGGCGGCTCAGATTCCTTCGAGATCTGTGCAAAGTTCTGCTATGGAATCACCATCACTCTCAGTGCCCTCAACATCGTACCAGTCCGCTGTGCAGCTGAATATCTTGGTATGACGGATGAAATCGACAGAGGCAATTTAATCGGCAAATTAGAGGCTTTTTTCAAATCTATCATTCTTCGCCGCTGGAAAGATACTCTAATTACACTCAATGCCACTAGAGATCACTCCGAAAACGCCGAAAGGTTGCAGATTACTAGCCGGTGTATCGACGCGATCGGTGCCATCGTCGCCGCGAATCCTTCTAAGCTTAGTTGGCCTAAAAGCTGGTGGGCTAAGGATATTTCTGAGTTGGAGACAGATATATACTGGAGAATCATGCTAGCAATTAAATCCTCGGACAAGTTCCAGATAAGATTATCGGCGAGGCGCTGAAGATTTACGCATGCAAATGGCTTACCGACATCGCCGGAGATCATCCGCAAGATATCTCACCGAAAAATAAATCGATCCTCGAGAGAATTGTGTTTTTGCTTCCGATGGAAAAAGGATCTCTAAATTGTGGTTTTTTACTTTGGCTTCTGAAGGCAGCCAATATCTATTCCGCTTCGAAATCGTGTAAGATCGAATTGGCTCGAAGAATCGGGATTCAATTGGACGAAGCGACCGTCCAAGATCTATTGATTACGAGTACGCGCGACGAAGACGAGACTCTATATGATGTTGATATTGTGATGAGTATACTTGATGAGTTCATGCTTCAGGGCCAGAGTCCAGAGACGAGTCCCCAAAGAGATAAGCTCAAGCGCGAAAGGAGACGGTCTCGATCGGCGGAGAATGTTGATCTCGAGGCGATGGAGAACAGAAGGAGATCTTCGTCAGCATCGCATAGCGCAAAGCTAAGAGTGGCCAAGCTCATTGATGGTTATCTCCTGGAAGTGGCAAGAGATCCCAACGTTCCATTAGACAAGCTCATCGCGATCGCCGAAGCAGTGCCGGAATTTGCAAGGCCTGATCATGATGATCTATATCGAGTCATCGACACTTATCTCAAGGTAACATAATTTACTAGTTCTGAATTATCTTGTTAGAGTAGAGCAAGAGCTCCCAAAACTTGCCCAAAGTTTTTCTGAAAGACAATAAATGCACTTGAAAAATGTGGTTTTTGTGTGATTATTGTGAGAATTCTTTGTTTTGTTATACAAGATAGACTAGAAATCTATGATTGATCGTATTACAGATCTGATTAAAGAATTTTTTTTTCATTTTCAGTTTATTTTATAAATAATATGAGAATTAATTTAAATTTTGGAAAATATCCTCTTTCTGAAAAGCTATGTAAAGGATTAGAGCAAGTTGCTTACTTTGTAGTAGTTTAGAATCAAAAGTTTCTGATTTTATTGGACATTTATACCACTTAAAAAAAAAAATTCATATACAAGTTATCCAAAAAAGCATTTCAACGACCGATCAAACCGCCAATTCTGACTAATCCGCCCCACTTTATATCTTTTTTTTTCTTTTTTGAAAAAGAACTTGCTTTCATTAAATTTCTTTTCATTATTTCCAAATGTCAGTAGATTTCGCTCTCCTAAATTCATAAAATGGTACTTTGATCACCATATAGTTTGGGATAATTGCATATCAATACTTGATTTTTAAACATCTTGTAAATCAGTTCCTTATTAAAAAATACTTTATACATCAGCAAATCTCTCAGAATTTGTTTTAGAAATATTTTGACTACTATATAAAGTATATTTTTGAAGAATTTTTTAATATAAAAAAATATATATTTTTGATGTGATCTACAATTTTTATATTTAAAGAATTTTCAAAACATGATTTTAGATATATATATTTTAAGACTCCAAAATTTTAATAGGTTTAAAACTAATCCGCTGACCCGTTATGATTTTAGAACTTAATCATATTTATGTAGAAGTATTTTTTTTTAAAAAAAGAAACTTTGAATATAGTAAAAAATATTTTTATATAATCTATAACTGTTATATTAAATTTTTTTAAAAAATATTTCTAAATAAATATTTTGGGCTAGAGAATAATGAGTGGTTTACTCTTGAGCGGTTAAAATCTTGCAGCACTTTTTAGATCTAATTTATGTAGCATTTTTGAACTGCGAATCTACCGATTTTCTAATGTATGTTTCCTTGCAACAGGCTCATCCAAATCTCGACAAGTCTGCAAGGAAACAGCTATGCCGAATATTAGACTGCAGGAAACTCTCAATAGATGCATGTGTTCATGCCGCACAAAACGAGCTACTTCCCTTGCGGGTCGTACTACAAGTCTTATTCTTCGAACAAGCCCGGGCGGCGCAATCTGGTTCACTGGTCGCGGAACTTCCTAGTAATCTCAAGGCATTACTAGCCAAAACAGCGGCAAGACAAGGCCGGGAAACACCGAAATTCAAAGACATAACCGGTAAACCACAAATCGACGATGATTGGAGCGTTTCAGGTGTAAATGTGAATTCACCCAAGTTGCAAACTCTTAAGATGAGGCTTGCAGAGGCCGATAATGATCCTGACGAGGATGTGATTATTCACCATGGAGGACTAGGGAGGAGCGGTTCATCCAGGTTCAGGTCTTTGTGCTCTATATCAAATACCCCAAAGAGAATAATAAGCAAACTCTGGATGATGAATAGGAGTGTTAGTGAAAGGCAATAAAGAAAAATCACAGCTCAATTCTTAGCTTTAAACTTTGGGTAGCTGTACTTTACTCTGTTTCTCTAATGTATTCAAATGTTAATACTATTTGAAAATTAATGTGATTGAATGAATAACTTTAGATCTCTCGAAATTTGTCACAAAATTTCACCAGTCACTATGAAGAGAACATGTCATCCGTCACCGTCGATCCGGCAAAGTATATAAAGTAGATTTATCGGTTGGCTGATCTCATCTATTAGTCAACTGATTATTAAGATTCAAACATTAAAGATTATAATTAATAAAATCTATTTACTAGTTCTCAATAATATATTATTTAAAGGCCAAACCTAGTAAACCATATTTTTAAAAAAATAATTTGACATAATCATTTTTATGTATGTAAATAAATACATCTGATACTACAATTCTAAAAATTTGCAGAAAAAAAATTAGGCCCCATCACTCTATAACTAAACCGGATGTGCCAGAGTTCTGCGCCAACCTGAGTAAGGTGGATTGGACTTATCCTGACCTCCGATGATGAGACATAAGCATCACCTTCGGTTTTACTCACCTGGAGTTTGAAAGTATAACTATGCATTGACATATAAAGCTCAGGTTGACCTTGATGATAGGGTACTAAAAGTTAGGTGGGATGTTTCATGGTTATCCCAAATCATTGAGGACACTATATGACTTAATCCGACAGAAAATTCAATTCACCCTCTCAAAAAAATTAGGTTAGGAGTCTGAAAATCTCTGTCCAAATTAGGGATAGAAATTAAAAAAAAAAAGAAAAAATTTCTGTGGGGTCGGAAATGGGGATGGGGTCCTACCTCTCCAAACCCCCTCCCCCCCGGCTCACGTTCCGTCTTTAGATTATATAATATACAAAATAAAAAATATATATTATATATTATATGATTTGCATTTACATTAATATTATTATATATCTATATAGTTTATTTTTAAAAAAATTATGGGGATTGAGGATTTTTCGTCCTTGTTGGATCCCTACGGGGACGGAGATGGAGGACGGAACTTAAGTGCTAGGTTGGAATTGGAGACGCCGTCCATTCTCCGTCCGGTTGACATCCTACTTTTGATAAACTTTTATAACCGACTCCAAGAGAGCCCAATTACATGGATGACTGATGGCTTAGAAGCCTGGCTTATAGAACTGAGCTGGAACACATGAAGCCCGTTTAGTGGTGTTGGCAGGGTCTAAGTTTGACGAATAATATGACTCATTTGAATGTTGGCATTCTGATTAGGGGCCTTCAAATATTAACGTTCTCACTAGAATTACCCAAATACTGATTGGACCAAAACCGGACTAGTTTGTATCGGATTTGGTTTGATTATTTCCATTTAGTCCCCATTCTAAACTGCCAATGGAGCAACAAAAATACTGAAGATTTATTCCTTTTTACTATTAGTACTAAATATTTTAATAAAACAATTATCATATAATTATTGATATGTATTAAGTAGAATTTTAACATTAAACAACTATATATTCAATTTAAATATAATTAAAATAATGGTTATATATTTTTAGTCTATCTTGTCTAATCCAGTTCAGTCAAATTTTTAACTAGTTCGATCCTAACTGAACTTGTTTGTTTCAGTTCAATCTGCAGTCTGAGTATTGGGCACGCATTGGTTTTTGGTCCGGTATGGTCTAGGTCAGTTAAATCTGGTTCGATCAAGTCTAGACCGACTAAACAGTTATTGTTTCCAACCTACCGACTCTATGTCTCGGTCAATTTCTAAATGGCCAAATCTCTTTCTACTTTCCTAAACTTTACTAAAATGTATTTTTATAACTCTGAACTTTATTTCATATCTATAATAATCATATATTTTAAAAAAAAAATTGTGATAATCTTACCATCAACTTTTCTTGTATGCACCGTTAATATGCTGGCGTAACAATTTTTAACTTACTTTTAGCTTTTTGTTTATCTTTAGGGACAAAAATATCTTTTAACCTTACATGAATTTTTTTTTTTTTTTGAAAAATTTTCAAAATAAAAGTTATAGTTTTCGATGAGATCTACCACTTTAATAAACTTTTTCAAAAAATATTTTTAAATAGTTATTTTGGGACTCTAAATTTTTAACAGTTTTATCTACTATTTTTAAACAAGTTTTAAGAAGTATTTTTTGGAAAAATGCTGAATATGAAAGTTATAAATCTCATCGAAATCTACGACTTTTATATTGAAAGTTTTTCGAAAAAAAAAACACTTAAATAAGATTAAAAGATATATTTGCCCCTAAATATAAAATAATTTAAAAATTATCATATCAGCAAATTGATAGCCGTGAACGAAAAAACTGACGGCAAGATTATTAGGAACGTCTTTTTAAAATACAAGATTATCGTAAATACGAATAAAGTTCAGAATTATAGAGACACATTTTGCTAAAGTTAATGAACTAAAAAAGAATTAGCTTTTTTAAACTGATAAAATTCTTTTTAGAGAATACTGAGAAACTTGATCAGGTGGAGTCGATTGCACCATATTAGTCGACTACACCAAAATCATATATGAAAAATTATTTTAATAAAAGTTATAGATGTTGATAGTCAAAATTATTTTTAAAAAAAATTTATTTAAATCGGTATTTTATGAGTCTAAAATTTTAATGGTTTAATAATTATATTCAAATCCGTTAAGAATTTATAATCCCAAAATATCTATTTTAAAATTCAAGAAAAAAAATTCAAAACATTTTCCGGTATAATTATATCAAAATTAATCATTTTTTATTAAAACAATTTTCAAAAATATTTTTATATACATCTTTGGTACATTCTGACTGCACCTATCACGAACTCCATCAAAAAATATTTTTATCCCAAAATACCTATCACCCGATCACGAACTCCCATCCTGATTCTTAAGAATCTTAACTAATCATAATTCCGTTGATAAATAATTAACAAATACCACCCCAAAGTCAACAGACTCACAAATAACCCCGCTAAGCTACAAGCTTTTTGGCCTAAGCTTGGCAGGGAAGCTATGTTCCGCGTATCCTCTCAGAGAAGCTTGCCAAAGAAGCAAAGTCTGTTTATTTAGAGATAAAAGTGAAAAATAGAAAAATAAGAAAGTTTAAAAGTCAATTTTTTTTAAATTTACTTTTAAAAAAAATAAAAAATAAAAATCTTCAAAGTTAGTTTTTTTTTGTTTACTTTAAATAGAATAGTGGAAAAGTAAAAAACTGACTTTTTTTTCACTTTCTGTCTTTATGTTTTTTTTTTCTTAAACTTACTCATCCTAAGCTAAAAAGTGAAAGTAAAGTGAGAGTCATTAATATTTAGTGATAATTATTAATAATTATTATATTTAAAATAATTAAATATTAACATATTATTATAAATAAATTAATATATTTATAACTAGCAAGTATTATAACTTTATCTTCTAGAAAATAAAATATTAAAATTTTTATTTTTTATAAATAATAAATATATTATTTTATTATACAATAATTTATTGATTTATTTCTTAAAATATAAAAAAATAAAATTACTAAAAATATTAGCTAAATAAACTAAATAATAAAAATTTTAATTATTAATAATAAATTTATAAATAAAATAGTAATTATTAATTATTATTAAGTTATTTTTTAATATTTCAAAGTTATTTTAATTATTATATAAGTTATTTTTAAATATTATTAAAGAATATTTTTTAGATTATAATTAAAGAATATTTTTTAAATTATTATTAAAAAATATTTTTTAAATTATTATTAAGAAATTATTTTTAAATTATTATTAATAGAATATTATTAAAATTTATTTTTTTAAGTAAAAAAAAAATATTTTCTTCCCGCTATACAATACAAAGTAAAAAAAAACTCAAATATATTTTATTACCATTTTTTATCACTTTTCACTTTACTATTTTTTTTTTATTTTTTACCTTACCACTTTCTTATCACTTTTCTTTCACTTTCTACGCTACTTTTTTTTTCACTTTTTTTTTCACTTTATTACTTTCCGGTCAAAGTAAACGTCCCCTAAAAAGAAAATCACAGCTCAACTTTTAGTTTTAAACTTTAGGTAGCGTTAATTTACTATGTTTCTCCAATGTATTCAACTGTTAATACTATTTGAAATTTAATATGATCGAATGAGTAAGTTTAGATCTCCCAAACTCTGTCACAAAATTTCACCAGTCACTGTGAAAAGAACATGTCGTCCCTCATCCTCGATCTGTCAAAGTATACAAAATATATTTATCGTTTGACTGATCTCTCTATCAGTCAACCGATTACTAAGGTTCAAACCTTAAATATTATAATTAAATAATATCTATTTACTAGATTCTTTAAAAAAAAATTCCGTTTAATTGATTAAAGTTTATCAATTTTTTATTAAAAAATAGTTTTATATATTTTGACTGATAGAGTGATAGGTGCATTCTGACATCACAACTCCCATCATTATTTCCTAACTGATCAAGATTCCGTTGATAAATAATTAACAAATACCACCCCCAAAATCAATAGACTCACAACTAACCCCGCTAAGCTACTAGCTTTTTGGAGTAAGCTTGGGAGGGAAGCTAAGTTCCACATTAGGAATGGCAACGGGTCGGGTCGGGTCGGGTTTCAGCCAACCCGAACCCGACCCGAACGGATTCGGATTCGGGTTTTAAAATTCGGGTTCGGGTTCGGGTTATTTTTTCTCGGGTCGGATTCGGATTTGTTTAACTCGGGTCGGATTCGGATTCGGATTCGGGTTTAGATATTTATATATATGTATATTTATTTATACAAAATAGAAAATATTTTTTTATAATCAAAATTATAACATAAAAGATTCTTATATAGACTAAACAACTAACACTATTTAACCCATATATGATATGGGACAATTATCTAATTCTCAACTCTTAGTGGGCTTAGCCCACTAAGAGTTGAGTTAAGAAACTATCCCATATCATCTATATGTAGATATTGTAGGGATCTTTAGTCTATTTAAGAGTACTTCATGTTATAATTTCAATTATTAAAAAATATATTTCTTATTTATATAAAATAAGAAAATATTTTAAATAAAAGGAAAACAAAATATTCATATAAATGTATATTTTTTAAATAAATTGTATTTATATATTATATGTAAATAAATAAATAAATATATAAATATATATATATACTCGGTCGGGTCGGGTCGGGTCGGATTCGGGTCGGGTTTCAGCCCAACCCGAATCCGACCCGAACCCGACTCGGGTTCGGGTTTTAGAATTCGGGTTCGGATTCGGGTAATTTTTTTTCGGGTCGGATTCGGATTTTTTTACCTCGGGTCGGATCGGATCGCCTCGGATTCGGGTTCAATTGCCATCCCTATTCCACATTCCTATAAAAAAGCAACATTGCGTTCGCCTTCACCTCTGCAAACGATCGACTTCGTCTCTCCTGGCTTTGATAGAGCGAAATAGTGTTCTAGGATTGAAGAATCATGGTTCGCAAGTCGTCTGCGAGGTCCAATTTGGTCATCAAGGTATATATTCCTCTCTTTTCTTCAATTCCTCTTAAATTCTTAATTCAGCTTGTTTTTCTGGAGTATGAGAGATTGATTTTTATAATTGAAACAATCGTCCTGAGAATGAGGATCAATTCGCTTGAATTATTCTTCTTACGTTATTTTCATGTTTGATTAATAAATTTGCTTGCAAATCTACTATTTTATTTAACTACATACTGAATTTTGGTTGAACATATGTTGTGGCAATATTAAATTAATTATCGGATAATTCTTTTTAACTTTAGGAATTTGCTAAACATTTTCTCTGAGCCTGATGAGCTCCATTTTAAGATGTCTGAAAGATAGAAGCTACGAGAAGCGTGCTATGAACATTTTAGATTTTATGTATTAAACAATTATCTTATTGCAAAATGCAAATATAACTTAGTATGATTTTGTGATACAGGTGAAGTTGTGTATCTGAACCTTTCTAGTCTGACTATAATTTCATGTGCGTTTTATGCCTCAAGCAAAGTTAGCTGCATGATAATTTTTGTGATGCCATACAAATAGTGGTGTAAACTAGTTGAATTCAGTCTAAACGAGCAGAGTGGTACTCGCGCTCGAATCGATAACCTCATTAGCTCGACAAAATATGCCCAAAAAGATCATCGTTGTAGATTGAGAGAATATTTTGATCCTTTTTATATAAATTTCTAACATCCAAATAGATTGTTAAAGAATATATAATAATATAAATTGTGAGAAATGAATATAATTTAAATATTTGAACGTACAAGCGCAATAAAACTTATGTAATAGCAAAAAAGAATAGCAATATACATTTATAACTTATATATTGTGAAGCTCGATTAAGCTTGAGGTCGGGCACGAGCCAAACTCAACTTGAATTCAAACTCGAATAATTTTCAAACAAGCTGAGCTAAACAAAGCACTACTAGATTCGACTCTTATGGACAAAAGCTGCTGATCTAGGACTCTTACGGCTTTCTTATGGTTCTTTTAGTCTCACAATAATCATTCTCATAGTAGAAGATGATGGATTTTCGATCTGATTGTTTCAGTGTCGGTTATATTTTAAAATACCTAATTTGATGGAAAGTAATTTATATTTATATTGAAGCAAGCAAGTAATTTCTATCGTCATTTTCAAAACGTATGATTTCTTTTTTTTTTTTTTTTAAATAGCGGGATTATCTGATATAATCCAAATTTTAAGAAAAGTTAGACTGGATGCCAGTCATCTGATCTGTGATCTGATGATCTGGAATCCCATTGAGCAAGATATGAAACTTGTAAATTTCCTTGTGGATTTTAATCATATCGTATGAATTTTTTTAGGTAAAATTGCAATGCTAAAAAGATTGAATTTTGACAAATAAAGAAACATGAATTTGTCACTTAAAGAGTTGATTTTTATTTATTATTCAAAGACTAATTTTGGTAAGTGTATAATGAGTTGAGCCAAAGTCTAACAGGATATGCTTGAGATAAGTTCTACAAATAATTGGGCTCAAGTCATGCTTAAACTTATAGGTCTATTTATAAATTAGCGTTCAATTTCAGATTTAGTTAAGCTTGATTTCAAGCTCAAAATTCAAGTTAATTTGCTTATTATGTGGAACTTATCAATGATTGCGTTTCTTACATAACATGCATTACATGATCTTATTTCACGACCACCTTCTTTATGTCTTATGCACATTATTCTCTGCTATATATTGTTTGGATTATTGAGTCTAAATAGTAGAAAATATACACATATTAATTTCTGAAATAATATACAAATACAGAAAAATAAAATTCTGTAAAAATAAAAATAAAACTAGTTATACTTACAAGTATTATTACATTCCAAATAACCTATAAAATTACAACACAAAAATATAAAACGAAATGTTAGAAATTTCACCGGTCCAAGCGTGCCAAGCACTTGTCCCAATCGAATATTTACCACCCTCGTGCAAGGGCCCTCTAGCAAGTTTGACGGTGACACAACGACCTTCAGTTTTCGATTACACGTACATAACTGAGTGATACACCACCGAATATTTTGGCTTTGAAAATGAGCTTGAATAACAGGTTAACACTAGAGCTTAGAAATGATCAAATGAAATTTTGGAAGATTACGAAAGTGCGTCCAGAGAGGAGATGGAGAATAGGAGTAGGACTGAGCATTACCCAAACTTATCCGAAAATTCGACCCAAACCAACCCGAAAAAATAAACAATTTCAGGTTCGGGTCGGGTTCGGATCGGGTCGGGTTCACATTTTAAAGGATTCGGGTTATATATTTCGGTTCGGGTTGAAGCGTGCCAATTCGGTTCAGGTCGGATTATACCCTAAAGTTTAATATTTTATAATAATATATATTGACGTGTTTGTTAGAATACATGCTATCTCTAGGGGACTAGTTCCATAGAGTCCCTTTTCCCTCTCCTTGCTTCCTGTGCTGAGTCCAAACCCTAAATCAAATATCTTCTCCCCGTCCCCCAATTTATCCCCGTCCGACCGCTCCGGCACTCGGTCCTCACTGTTCTCATCACCGGGCAGCGTCCATGCTACGCCACTCCCTGCAAGCCGCGACGTCGAGCCCGATCTCTAGTTCTCTGGGTTCTCCATTGCTCGTCTTTCCTGCAAACCCACTCGGGGTCCCCGTCACTGCGAGTCTGCGACTCCCGGCTTTGCCGTGAGTCGTCGATTTGCTCACCGTCACCGTGAGTCCCACCACTGGAGTCTCGTCTCTGTCACCGCGATGGTTTTTGTTATTTTTTGTTGATGTTAATTTGACTATAATTTTGATTGCTGTTAATTGCTGTAATAATTCTAGACTGTAATTTTGATTGCTATAGTTGCTAAAGTTGCTATAGTTACTCTAAATTTTGAATGTAATTTTGATTGTTGATGCTGGATTCTAAAATTTTTTCAACTTGTTTTTAATTAGTAGTTGTATTTGATGAATGGATAGTTTTTAGCGACTGAGGTTAACTTACTAGTTTTCTATCAATATATTTGACTCCTTTTAATCCTACAAAAAAACAAAAAAAAAAGCTTGGGCAAATAATTCGGGTCAACCCGAACAGACCCGAATTTTTTTTGGTTCGGGTCGGTTCGGGTTGGATATAAATTCGGGTCGTATTGGGTCACACGGTATTCGGTTCGGGTCAGCTTCTTTAATTTCGGGTCAGTACGGTTCGGGTTGACCCGAATGCTCAGCCCTAAATAGGAGCTCAGTTGGAAAGGAATTCAAAATGACACACAACATACAACATCCCCCACTTTTCTATATCTCCCTCTCATTTTTATTGTTTAAGGTGTGATGAAAATCACACCTTAAACTCTTATGAGAGGACATTTGTTTGCTCTATAAGTCAATATAATAAAATTTTATTGGAAGATGAAGAGATCCTACCAACAATTTTTGCTGGGATATTTTACTTGGATAAATTATCCGTAATGCCCTTCTCGGCAATTAAAAGAAAATATGGAATAAAATAAACATTAAATTTAATTTACAGTCAACATATATCAATATACTTGTTGTCTAAATACTTTAGTGAGTGTTTGAGGGTGCCTTTCCCAAATTCAAATGTTTCTATATTTCCAGGTGCAACATGGTGATACTCTTAGGCGGTTTGGTGCATGTGTTCATGGACAATCCATGGATATTGACATGGCAAAACTGAAGGCGAAGATTATTACCCTCTTTAAGTTCAAACCTGATGCCCAAATGCTCCTTACGTACGACGACGAAGATGGCGATATAATTACACTTGATAGTGATAATGAATTATATGATGCTGCCATCATGCAGCGCTTGAATCCGTTAAGAATAAATGTTCAGTTGATATCAGAGCCACTTCTTGGAGCAGTTGCTAGGATTTTCGATCAGCTCTCCAAAGTTGCTCCTGAGGTTACTTCTGAATCTGCTGCTCTCAAAGATCTCAGCACTAATGAGAAACCAGAACATGCGAATCAGCCCATTCTAAATGATCAAGTTAAAGAAATGGGTAACAAACAATCCGAGGATGTGGATAATGTTTATGCCACGCAAAATGAGGATTTTAATGAGGATCATGAAAGGGGTCTTGGAGGTCAGTGTGAAGAAAAAGGAAAATCTGTGATAGATGATGATGATGTCCCAGTACCACCACCACTTGCCGATCCTTCGGCGGATAAACAATCGCAGAATTCTGGGAGTGCACCGGTCGAGAATGAGTTGCGTAACAATGGAAACAAAATCCATAGTTGTGACAATTGTGGAACGCATCCAATCAGGGGCCCACGTTTCGAGTCCAATTTGTAAGCACGTTTTGCTGGTGACATTTTCGACTGATTGCCGCCAATTGAGTACTCGTCCTCTTGCAGGAAGGAAGATCAGGTGTTATGTGGCAGTTGTTTCGCTGAAATCGATAACAAAACCGACTATACGAGGATAAACAGAGCAAAATCCCATTCTCCTAGACAATCCAAAGAATCATTCAGCCATGTGTGTTCGATCTCGACGCCTTTAGAATAATCATTATGATTATGAGATTTAATTTAACTGCATTTTCTTTTACTTCCAGCTTCCTTGCCATAGGCGGGCCGTTTGTGGTGTAACACCATTCAAGATGAAACTATCGAGCAGTTTTATTCAGGATGTCACTATCCATGATGGAACTATAATGCCGCCAAACAGTCCGTTCACTAAAATATGGCGTATGAGGAATAACGGTACCATTGCATGGCCTTACGGTACTCGTCTTGTTTGGATAGGCGGTGATAAACTTGAGACCCAAGATTCTATCAACTTGGAGGTAAGCAACTAGCAAATTGGTTTCTTGTCCTTATCTTTTTTTCTTCTTTTTTTTTTTTAAATTTGGTTTCACGAGTATCCCCACCCCCAGATAAAATAAGACTAATCTAGTTCGAGGAACGGAGCAATATCGGTGATTAATTTTATTAGTTTATGATTTGAATAACCTTTTCATTTGTCATGTTTATTTTTATTTTGTTGCAGATCCCAGCTACTGGGTATCCGGTAAATGAGGAGCTTGACATTGCAGTTGATTTCTTATCTCCTTCAAGACCCGATCTTTACGTCTCATACTGGAGAATGGCATCACCTTCTGGAGAGATATTTGGAGATCATGTTTGGATTATGATCAAGGTTTTAGACCTAGAGCTTTGCATTATTTTAGCTACCTTCACTATGCTCTTGCTTCCCATTAAAGCATGTTACTTTTACATGAACAGGTTGATGATTCAGAACCAAGTTCAGGTGGTCCAAGTCAATCTCATACTAACCTGAACGTTCCTCCCGAAAAAAGCGGCGATAACGGGGTTGGGATCGTAGATGTGAATTGTGAACCCAAAAAAGAAGCTGCTTCGGTAAAAGGACTCGGAAATGATGATGTTCCCATGCAGAAGTCTGAGCCTGATTCAGGCGTTGATAACAGGGACGATCTTATTACACAACCTGTCGCTGATCTCACGGCATCTTCTTGTGGTGAATCTGCCGCTGTACCTGTGGGCTCTACTTTGGAGGGCAATTGTTTGGAGCAGACCTTGCTCGAGGGGCTGGAAAAAAAAAGCTCGAAGAGCAGGAAATGGTAATATCTGTACCAAAATACTAATCATTTATTTCTAGCTTTGATTTGCACTCCCAATAAATCACACAATAAACCACACATGCTGACGTAGCACAATTAAGACCACACATCACGATAGATATATCTGTGTGTGATTTGTTGGGGGTGAGTAGTTTTTTTTCTTTCTGTTTTGGTCTCGTTTCGATTAGAGCTAACATGGCACCCGACCGTTGGTGGTGTTGGGTGGCCCCCACCTATCATCTTAGACTGGCGCGGTTATTATGATTCTACGAAATCAGGTGTAGAAAAATGGATGCATGGATTCAATCCATCACGCACGCACGAATCATAAAATTTTATAAATTTTTTATTTACTAATTATTTGATCTATTTTTAAATATTTAAAAAAACGTTGAAATGCAAAATTATAGATTTGAGGTAATCTACGATGTTGTTGTTAAAATATTTTTGACATATACTTGAGCATTTTTTAAAAAATCTTTAAATAATAACGTTATAGATCACATCAGAATTTACAAATTTATAGTTCAATATTTTTTCTAAAAATATTTAAAAATAGATTAATAAGTGAACTAAAATTTTTATAAAATCTCGTAATTCGTACGTACGTGATAGATTGAATCAACGCCGTCTACTTTTGTGATTCCTAATTTTGTTGAATCAGGCTATCCGTGCTCATCTTCAGCTGTTCGCCGCCCCGCCCCTCTTACGGAGGCAAATAGCTCCGTGCTAAAATAGCCATGATAAATAGCATTACTTATATTCAAGCTATGTGCTTTTTAGAATGGTAACTAATCTTTTGTGTGGCTTAACGGTTTCAGCGGCAAGCAAAAGGACAAGAAGCTTCGGATGGATAAGGAGAAGCCCCAGTAACACTTTTTCGGCATATATATATATATATATATATATATATATAGAGAGAGAGAGAGAGAGAGAGAGAGAGAGAGAGAGAGAGAGCTTCCTTATTTTACCAGGATATTATAGGAATTGGTATAGTTCTGTGCTGCTATCTTGTATATATCATCTACCTATCGACAAGTGTATAATCTGGTAGGGTGTAAACCCTGCTCGATGAAAACTCGATGAAATTCTACTGGTTTGATTAAATAAGTTTATTTTATATTTTAAACTGCCTATACTTTGTCATAATTCAACGTTTATTCTCTTTGTGAACGATTAGGAGTTAGCCCTCTAAAAATAACTTTGATTGTGTATTTCTTTAAGTGTTTGGATAGAAATTTCAAGCTTCCAAGCAGGTATTGCTTCTGTATTGTTTGAGCGAAAATCATAGTGTTGCTAGATTGAGGTGAAATTGCAAAAACGAGCACCGAGCAGCATTTAGCTGGAGCTCGAATTCGAACTCGACAACCTTCAATGGTTGAGCTCGAATTCGGTTCGATTCAAAAAATATATGCTGAAGCTCACTCTAGATGGACTCAATTATATTTGTTAGGTCGAGTTTGAATTTGATGAAGACATCTTGCGATAAAAAATACTTAAATAAATTAGAAAGTTCGTTTAGACTCAATAAGTGTAAAAATCTGAATAATATGATATTTAGATTTGGCTTGGTTAAGTACTCGAGCTCGAAAATTGGTTCAAGTTTAGTTCGAACTCGAGCCGAATTTAAACGAGTATGTTGAAGATTATGTCTAAATTTATTGCCATAAAATTAGAAAGATTAGGTCTAGATTTATTGCCATAAAATTAGAAGTTTGTTAGGGTTAGTATACTATAAATAAGAGGCACTGCCTCCGTTGTAAGTTGCAGTTTACTATTCAATTAAATTATTATTTACTGTCATATATTTCTATATGGTATCAGAGCGAATCTGAGCCGTTCAAATCTTTAAGTGATTAGATCTGAGCCTCTCAATTTTTTAAACCCTAAGATCCAGTCCAGCAAGTAGGACCCGCGCCGCTCAGTCCCAGATCCACTCGCCGTCGCTCCTGCGATCCCTGCCGCTCGCCTCCACTGCGCCGGATCTGTTGCTCACCCCTGCCGACGAAGTTTGTTGCTGCCGCTGTCGAGCCATTGTTCTCTGATTCATTGAATCATTAATTTTGTGTGTCGGTGCTGCT
Organism: Xerophyta viscosa; assembly: GCA_002076135.1. NCBI lineage: Eukaryota > Viridiplantae > Streptophyta > Magnoliopsida > Pandanales > Velloziaceae > Xerophyta > Xerophyta viscosa. The sequence continues at coordinate 693,064 of MJHO01000031.1, forward strand.
GATCACCTCGCCATCACATCACTTCTACTGCTCATTGTGACATCATCAAATTAGTATTATGGCATCCAGTGATCCGCTACGACTTATAATTGATGTTAAACTTGAACGTAAAGCGAAACAGTCGAATTCATCTTCTACTTCAGTTACGCCACAAATTGCCGCAGCTGCCATCACTAGACCCTTAACTGCACCAAAACCTTCCATTGAGGAAGATATTGCGCAGCTCCGTTTAAATCAACAACAACTTCATGCATCTATTCAAGCAATTGCAAGCCTACAATCTGCTTCCGGCTCTGTCAACCTTACAACTGCTTCCGTTCCTACTGATTCAACCTTGTTGTCAGCAGATTGGTGAACATGATTTGAGATATTTCTTTAATTTGTTCTTCGCTACTTTACCATTTTGTATTGATCGAGTGCTCGTTTCTTGACCTATAGCTCCCTGGCTGTTAGCTCCTTGGTCGACTTTGTTTCGACTGTTAGCTCATTGGCCTATAGCTCCCTGGTTATTTTTTGGCATTTACCCTTGCCCATTTCTGGCCTATAGTTCCCTAGTTTTTACCTATAGTTCCTTGGCCTAAACCCCTTGGCAAGCTTTCGCCGTTTGTTGACACTCGTTCATTTTTTGGAATTATCTTATTTTATCTTATATTTTGTTTTTTATTTTAGTCAAGCTTGAGATTTGCACCACAAGCTTGAGGGGGAGTGTTGAATATTATGTTTAAATTTATTGCCATAAAATTAGATAAATTAGATCTATATTTATTGCCATAAAATTAGGAGTTTGTTAGGGTTAGTATTCTATAAATAAGAGGCACTCCTCCGTTGTAAGTTGCAGTTTACTATTCAATTAAATTATTATTTACTGCCATATATTTCTACAGAGTCCAAATACGAGGCGCATTTTAATCTCCGTGTTGCCTAGCATTGCTTTATCGAAAGAGCATCTGGGAAAGTTCCGTACTTTATTTAGTTCCACAATTTTTTGTTTGGAAAAATCTACTCGCCCCAATAGACTACACATTAAATCACACACAACTAATCTCCACCACAAATTCGTCTCGTGATCTGCACATTTATCTCTTGATCCGTACAAATTATTAAAATTATAACTATACCCATTATGATATGTGATCCTAATAATGCCACGTATGTTATGTGGTTTATTTTCGTTACCTTTTGTTTTTTTAACAATTTCGACCGAAAGTTCATACAATTGCTGGAGATGATGAAGTTTACCTGGTGTCTATCAATTAAGTATTACCTATATCGAGATTTTTTACGGCCATCTTCAATCGACGGATTTTTTTTTACAAAATCATTCTAATCACCTATAATTATAATTGCCAATGAAGTCATTTTCAGTCTATTCAACTAGAATTAGATCCTCTTACCATACGTAAATCTATTTGCTCATACCTCTCCAATGTGATCGAGATATTTCATAACCCTTTTTTAGTGATCAAGATTCTGAGATTCTTCAGAAATTAAAAAGGTCAATTTATTCCAGAGGTTTATTTTACATCTATTATTTCAAACTCACATCTTTAAGTTTGAAAAAAAATAATTTTATTAGTATATACACCTTGAGTTCCAAATTACCAAAAATAGAACTAATAAATTATCGTAAATTTTATATAATGTCTCGCAATGCGGTACGACCGTAAATTTTATATGATATCTCGTCATGCGGTATGACGATCGTCACTGAAGTCTCCTTTAGATCATGATTAGTGAGTAAGACCTCATTTGCGGTCCACCTCATGAATTTGACACGGAGTATGTAAGGATAATTGCATATCAGCCACCTAAAGTATCACTCTTATATTTTAATTTTCGGAAACGAATTTTTTCATTAACGTGGCGCACTCAATTTCTTAGACGAAAGGCTGGCTATCAGCTGAACTAGCCTGCGAGTGGCCAACCACATATTTTAACAAGAACGCTTTTATATATATATAATCTGGTAATATTTTTTATATTAAATAGATTTCTTTAAACATATACTATTATAAAAATAAATTATATATTATAATAAAATATTATGTGACTTGCTTCCGTAGAAAGTTATAAACGGTTAATTTTTTTTGCCCTTTATATTTTCTATACATTTTTCAAATTAAATTTTCTTTTTATTTGTAGATAAGAATCTTTGTAAAATCTATTTATTTATTCTCTTCAAAGGAGCTATGATATATATTCAACATGGGATAGCGACCGTGAAAAACAGTGCATAACAATAAAAATATTTTTCGGTTGGTAGAATATGCATCGATATTTCACGTAAATTTATCTGTTACGATAGTCGTATAAAAATAGATCGATCACAGTCATAATTTTTCTACAATAATTTTAAAATAATAATAATAATAATAAAGATATATCCTCCCTTTCAATAAGATTCCTGATAGTTAACACATCAGAATAGACAGAAAGCGATTTATTATCGCTAGTATATTCCATTACTTATCTAGCCTGGCCAATGATAATTAATAACTAATGAACGTGTGTATAAAAATTAATTAATTTTTTTCAAATTTATAATTAGAAAATATAGAATTTTTTAAATTTACAATTATAAAGTATTTTTAAATTATATTAATTTATTGTATATCATATTTTTCTGAAGACAATATAAATTCCAAAAAATATATAAAAATACAAATTCACAAATAAAATGATTAATTTACAAATCATATATAAAGCATATAGGAGATCCACAAATAAAAAAGAATCTAACTTAAAAAGTATAAACTAAATAATATTTATTATAACTAATTTATATAGTTTAAACTAAATCTGATTTAAATAATTATATTAAAATATAAAATACTATTAAATATCTCTGTTGTGCTTTAAATAATTAATTTTTGTCCCTTTATATATATATATATATATATATATATATATATATATATATATATATATATATATATATATATATATATAAAACAAATATAGAAGTTCTTATATATATATATAACAAATATATATAACAAATATAGAAGTTCCGGATATTCATCATGTTATTGATTTCTTTTTAGACCGATTATTCCAATATTACATTTTTCCAGGACATTTTGCACAATCTGCCTCTACTAATCTTTTTGGCAGTATCAAATTATCTTATTTAAGATACTTGTAGAACACCTATCAACCTCTGTAGTTGGTTAACGTTATTAATTTTTAGAGAGTAATCTATCTCTCATAAAAGATAAGTCGTAGATTTGAATTTTAACAAGTATTTACTGCGAGGGACTACTGTTCTACGTAGTTTCTAATTGAAATAGAGAAAAAAAAAAAATCAAACTCGACAGTCAAATAGCCTAAAAAGGAAAAAAAAAAATACTCGTAGAACTTCAACTGCCCGGCCAATTTCTAAGTATCTCACCATTCCCCAAGAGCCTATCGCTTTTTATTTAAACATTAAACTTGATATGGATATCCAAGAGCCTATCAATTTTATTTAAACATCATTTTATTGCGGACTTAATAGTCAAAATATCAATTTGTAATACCTCACTTTTAAACATTATACTAACTAGCGTTTGTCTAATCAGTTAGCAGAACTGAATACTAAAAAGAGATTATAGACTACATCTTATGACGGATAGATCGAAATTTAAATTTTCGGTCGAAATTTAGAATAAAAGTTAAATTTGAAAGTCACGGACTAAAAAAGTTGCAATATTTTTCGAAATCATTTGATTTCCAGGGTGCCTAGATAAGGTAGTGCGACGTAGAGCAAAATGTGGTGTTTGATATGCAATTTCAGTCGTTTAAAGTTTGATATGCAAATTCTGGGGTGCTGAAATGTAATTATCCTTTTATTTATTGTTAGTGTTTTAGTGTTTGAAAAAACGCAAATTATGAAATTGTTTGCATTTTACCGCAGATACTTGTGGTAGTAATCGATTTTTTTAACGGATAATTCCATATCAGCCTCCTATTTTGAAATCGATTTCGGATCAGCCCCTGGAGCTGATTTTGAAAAAAAATCAGTCGTTTCAAAATCAGCCCCTGAAAACGTATTTTTAGGAACTGATCCGATAATTTTAAAGAAATAGGAACTGATATGGAATTATCCCTTTTTTTAATAAACTGCTATGCGAAAGGACATCAATTCAATTCTTATTTATTAATTAACATGAAAAATAAAGAACATTTTTAATTCGGTGCATTTTTTTTAAGAGAACAAAAAATTTATATTTTTACTTCCGTGCATTTTTTTTTATCTTAACCGTCGAGTTCGATTTCCATCATACATCTCGACCGAATACGAAACAATAAAAAATAGACACTCTTAATCAGATATTATTGTATTCGAAACCCCAACCTATCTTTCATAAGTAATAGTTTGTTATCTTCTGTCAATATTCAGCTTCACTAACTAACTGGACCAACGCTGATTTGTTTCGTACATTTTGATTCTAATACGAATTTATATTTCAATTTACCAATAAAATATCATACAAATATTTAAATTATCTTTTTCTCTGTTCTTGGATATCACTTAAAAAACACAATTTAGAGAGCGACAGCATAAGTATTTAAATTTATATGCCACTTTTTATATATCATCAATAAGCCATAATAGAAGATATTTGCATACAATTATCTTAAAGTGTAAGTAAGTTTGTTCCAAATCCATAAAATATAAATATATAAGTCAACAAACTTTATTTAATTTATAAATTAAAATATAGTATATTATCTTATATCTGATTTTAACTAGGGATACTTCCTTTTTAGCTCCTGCAGGGGCAAACTTACTCATTATCAGTCCCTGCACTTTCACGTATGTATTTTTAACCCATTTTTAATTTGCGTGCATTATGATTTTGACCATTATATTAATATTTTTTCGAGAAATTTTTAACATGAAAGTTATAGATCTTGATGAGATTTACAATTTTTATATTCAATACTTTTTCAAAAAATATTTTTAAATAGATATTTTGATACTTCAAAATTTTAGCGGATTAACGGGTCTGATTTAAAATCCGTTGATATGTCGAAGTACCAAAATATCTATTTAGAAATATTTTTAAAAAAATGTTGAATATAAAAATTATAGGTCTCATCAAATCTACAATTTTTATATTAAAATTTTTTCAAAAAAATACTAATACGGTGGTCGAAACGAAAGAGTACAAAAATCGAGAGAGAGACTAAAAAGTAAAAGATGAAACTAGAGGGACTAAAACGGTAGAAGTTATAAAAGCAGGGCCGAATGTACATTATCCCTTTTAACTACATAGTTATCCAAAAATATCGTTAGAAGATGATATTAAGATGATATGCAATTATCCTTTAAGATGAACTTAGATTTGGCAGGAGTACTTTGCGCAATTGGCCTTGAATGATAAGTTTTAGCGCTCAAATGGGATTCGATTGAGCAAAATGACAAACTTTAGTTGTCAATCATCTTCGTCTCCGTTCCAGCTGAGCCGACATCACAGTAGACTTGTTTTAACCATCACCCGAACTTCTCCCAAATCCAAATTCCCAAAAAAAAAAAAAAATGCCGGGCAAATCCTTCAAATCTCCATCATTAATTCACCTGTTCTACCATTAAAGATCTTCAAGCGATTCGTATCCATGGCGTCATCAGGTCCATCCGGCGGCTGCTTCTTTGCAATATGCTCACTACAATCTCTTGTGGCAGTATCCTGCGGAGCTTTGATGATGTTCTACGATGACAAATTCTGCTTGCTCGGTCACGGCCGCGAGACGGCGGCGCGGCTGCAGGGCTCTACGCCGCACGATCAGCTACTGCTCCAGACCTCCGACGCCTTCGCCGGGCTTCTGCTCGTATCCATCGGAATCTTGCTGTTCATGGTCGGATTCGTTAGGGACAGAGATTTCCAGGCGTTCTTCGCCAAGGGTTGCGTCTTGATTCACTCGGCTACGGCGCTATGGAGAATCTACTTCGAGCGGAGGCTCGAGGATCTAGCGGAAGATTGGCCGCGCCAGCTCGTCGGCGATCTTGTGCTTGCGCTTTCTTGGGTTCTGTTTCTAGTAAACTCTTGGAGGGAGAAGTATGACTGATCAGAACCAAATCTCTTCGTTTTTTTATGGTACGCTTCATTATTTCTCTTTGTTATCCGAATGATATGATTCAGAGTAATCATAACAACGTGTATGTGTGTGTATGGCAATTGTGTATCAATTAGTATGTATATATGGTCAATTTGTAAATATAGTTCTTATATGTATATATTTGTACTATATAATTGTATTTTGATTTGGGGAGAGATAGCATGTGAGCTATTATTTGAAATGCTACTGCATTTATGTGATGTTCAAAATCTTTTGATGGTGAATTTATGGACAGCTGCTACAGTACTCCAAGTTAGATGTTTAGTTCATGACCATCTTCATTGCCGAAAATATTTCTGAAATTTATTTTCTGAATATGAATTTCTGGTTAATATTACTTTACTGGATATATTTGTTGTTCACATACTCTCTGTTGAATGCTCTTCTTTTTCCCAAATAATTTAGTGATCAAAGTAGTAAATTAATTTAGTGCCCAAAATATTTACACAGACGATAGGGACGCGGCTTTACATATCTAACACTGAGGTGTATGGAATAACATCCCTTCATGTAGAAAAACTCTTGTTCTTCTTTGTTTTGTTTTATTTTTCTTTATTTTGTTTATATTATGTCTATGTTGCATGGACACGCAAATTTGTTATTCTTCTACGCAGTTAGAACTTTCTCTATTTTTCTCTTGAACTTTTGGCTCCGATACATTGTAGAAATAACCGTCTTAAAAGCTTATAAGCTGATAATATTGTAAAGGCACTAGTCTATTTTCGTACCATTATTTGTTTTCCTGATACCTCTTGTTTTTCAGTTCAGATTAGATTATAACAAATAATGATGTCTACTTACCTGATGCATTCAAGGAAAACCATCCCTTTGTTTTTATAAAAAAATTCCTTTGCTTTTGGGTTTTCTGTTCCATAGATTATGAGGGAGCAAAGAGTGTATCTTGTAGTTAATAGATGTTAAAATCTCATTGTTTTTATTCTATAGACACTAGCGGACGTTGCACCTACGATACGTGTGCCAAATATATACTACAGTAGATAAATTGCCAAGCGTGTTCACGAACTCACTTTTGCCAAACTCGATCATATCCTCATCGCCAGCTGTCTCCTTGAAGTTCAGCCCAGCCATTTCGTAGCGAGAATGTTGGCACCGTGGTTTCCTCCGATGCGCGCTCCTTAGCCCACTCAATTACTTTTGTAGAAGAATTTGAAATCATAAATGGAGATGAACATGATGGAGAGAGAGAGAGAGAGAAGGGGGAGTGGCGATACATGTGAACATGAGACAATGCGATTAATTGATAGAGAGAGAGAGAGAGAGGGGGGGACGGTTACATTAACCACTTCCGTAACATTACGCTACTTAAAATTACTTTAATTATTGTTAGATAAGGAAATTGGCTGAAATTATGAAATTGAATAATTTCTATTTTATCAGCCTTTGTCATTCTCTGTACATAATCAAGTTTGCAAGGATCAGATCTAAAGATTGAATCTGTACAACTTTTTTAAGTTGCATTCTGATATGCTGTAACTTGATTTCCTCTGTGATTTTATGGTTTTATCTGCCTTTTCCTACAAAGGAGCTGAAGCAATGTTGATAGGTTTTTTGGTGGACTGATCTATTGACCAGTTGGTTTGGTTGTTACATTTCTCTTGTTTTTATATCATGGTTTGCATTAGTCATAAGAACAACTGGCAGGTAGCATTTATTGATGCCTTTGTTTTTTTATGCAATTTTGTATAGGTTATTTTGTTGAGGTAGATGACCAGTAGTTTGGAGCTCACTTGACTAATCTTATCATTCAATTCTGAGTTCTTTTTTTTCTTTTTTTTTTTTAACTTAACTCTTGCATCAAATTCCAATGACAAGTAATTGTGGAGTGTTCCACGAAATAACATTTGGCGGATAATCTATCTATACAGAAATGCTATTGGCCGATAAAATAGTCTGAATGGCGTTTCTCAGTGCCTAGGGATCGGTAAATCTAAGGGAAACGCAAATCGAATTGTTTTTCGTGTTAAGTATTCGGGTATAATAGTATTACTCTAATCCATATCCATATCCATATCCATCGTGTGTGCATCTTATAATTTTTTATTTTTGCATTTCTGATCTCTCTATTCTGTATTCTGTTGCATCTCCATATTATAAATTGTTATATGATAGTTCTTGTTAGTCTTCAAAAGTACCGAGCAGCAATGTTTCACACACCGTTTTCGGTGTCGGTCGGCACAGCCCGTGCCGGACGGCACGTACCTATACATGCAGTTGTCTGCACGGCACGTATTAAAAAAATTTAAATTTGAATGTTTAAATCGATTTTTGTTTTTATTTTTATTTTTATTTTTTAAAAAATAATAAATAAATATATATCGACACCATCGGCACGACACCATCGGCACAGTCGGCACGTAAATATATATATATGAGTTTACCGAAACTCGGCTCGGCACAGAAAACCTTGGTTTCACGCATAGAGCTTTCTACTTTGGAATAGGTAGTGATGGTTTGGAGCAATATATTTGACTTAGATCCTCATTTTTTTCTTTTTTGATGCAATTATGTTAGACCGCTCAGCTTCCTATCAAGCACTAAGCTAGCATTCTAACCAAGGTTTAAGGTGCCGTGCCGCCTAGCACATGTCCGATCTGTGGAGATTCGGCATAGAGACGGCTGCATGGATGCACAGTGTCAACTCGGCTATCCAGCACCTACGGCATAGTCGGCAATGCTTTTTAACTTTCTGAATGAAATGTTCAACTAACCTTGGCCGAGCTTGAACTCTATAGGCTTCGATGTAGGCCTCGATAGGTCTTAGAAATATCAGTCACGTCTTGGCTCAGATCAGTCGCACCTCAGTTTGAATATAGATGATCTCTGTATCTGTAGATGATAGTATTGACGGATGATATCATTATCAGCACACACCAGTATCGGCGGTACTTCAATATCGACTGCATATCTCAGTATCAACAAATTATAGCACACATCAGTCAAGACGACCTCAGTCTTAGTGAAGACGATTGCAACAAAACGCTCGCAGATTTGGTGGTCATTATAAGCTATTTAATGACTGCTTTAGAAGAAAATTAAGCATGATCAGATAAAAAATTCCAGTAGATATAATAAATCTCCCAAATAGAAATATGTAGGTTATATTTGGCGTCTTCAACTACCTTTGTAAATATTTTCCAAAAAGAACTTCGTAACTCCATTCATCTTATTGAATATTTTGAGCCAATGATGACAAGAAAGCTCGTCTTTTTACCTCATTCCTTGAAGATTTTTACGTAAAAATTATGTGTCTTGCATGCTGCTTAATTCTTATCTTCTAACTTTGCCTTTGAACACTTTATTGACAAACCGATATCTGACTCGATCAAGGTCTAGTAATAGTTTTACGTGCCGAGCCGTCCAGCACAATCAGTTCTGGCTGTTATTGATGGACAAGAACCACCACAACCTGCTGAAAAATATTTTATATTAATTATAACATTTATTTCTTTTTTATGTTTAAAAAAATATTATATAAATAGATATCTGCATGATCTGAGGGTCAATATTGTTTGTCGGCATATGTTGGAATTGAATTTATCGAAATTCAGCTCGATACCATAAGCATTGGTCCTTGCTATATTATGGACTTCCGTTGCTACAGTATTGAACATGGATTGCAACTGATTGGTACCAGGCTTATAAAATGTCATCTAAAATTTGAATGATCTTTTTATATGGGATTTGGCCTCTCTTCGTCTCCACCTACTACTGCATGCATATATATATATATATATATATTATATATATATATATATATATATAATATATATATATATATATATAGTGTAGATTGTGACCTTTTAATTATAATATGAAATGTTTAAAAGTTTTTTAATCCGATTTGAATCATGTACCTAAGGGTCTGTTTGCTTAGCTGAGAAATGAGGAAAGTGAGGCAAGTGGGAAACTCACTTGTCTCACTTTCTCTGTTTACTTGAAAAAGAAAGTGGAAAAAGTGACTTTCTTCACTTTCCAATTACTATTAATTTTAATGTATTTTTTACTTTCTCCACTTCTCTTCAAATTGAAGAGAAGTGGGGGAAGTCATTATTGCATACAATTGTATATAATAATAATGATAATAATACTATATTAATTTATTATTTAAAATAAATTATTTATAACAACATAAATTAGTATATTATTAAAATAATAATATAGTAATATATTATTAAATAATAATTATTATTATTATTATATCATTAAAATAATTTTATTAATAATCAAGTATACTAATATAATAATAAAAATTAAAAAACAATATATGATATAGTAAAATAACATTAATAATAATAAGATATATATTATTATATTTATAAAATAGATAATAATAATAAGAAGAAAATATATTGTTAATCATATATTATTATTATTATTATTATTATTATTATTATTATTAATTTATAATAATACAAATATACTATTAATAAATTATTTATTTTTATTATTATTATATTATTAATTTATAATAATACAAATATACTATTAATAAATTATTTATTTTTAATGTTATATTAATATTTTAATTAATATATATTAATAATATTAATATATAATATATACTATTAATATATTTAAGTATTAATAATATATAATTATTATTTATATTATATTTTAAATTTATTTCATCACAGTTTCTTCCCACTTTTTAATTACAAGTAAACAAATAAACTCAAACCTACTTTTACACCATTTTTCACTCTCCCACTTCTCTCTCACTTTTCTGTTATCCACTTGTCTCACTTGTCCCAGCGAAACTGTGTTCTGAGTTCCGAGTTCCACGAGATCCATCAGTTTCGCGCGAAGTAAACAGCCCCTAAAGTAAACGGCACCTAACTTATTATTGCGGAACTCTTTGCTTTTTCTACTGTACGACGATCTGATATTATTAGGCTAAATTTTTTTTATTTAATATTTTGAGATGTATAAAAGTTTATTTTTCGTATCCCATCTTATATACACTTCTTGGTGCATACCCCAAACTGATAGCGTTTTCTTCCATTAAAATTAGGACTAACATGACAAAACATATTTTTATCCGATAGCATTGACACCCCAAAAAATCTACTTAAAAATATTTTTTGAAAAAATTTTGAATGTCAAAATTATAAATTTTGATGAGATTTACATTTTTTATGTTAAATTTATTTCAAAAAAATATTTCTAATGAGATATTATGAGGCTCCAAATTTTAATATATTAAATTTTTACACGTTAACATCAGCATCCCAAACACAAATTAAAAAAAATATTTAGAAAAAAAGACATTCAACATAAAATTTGCATATTTTGATGTGATCTATAAGAAAATGGTGAAAAAGTATATTTGAATTTTATTGTTTATTTGAAATAAAAAAGTGATAAAAACATCTTTTGAAAAAAAAAAACAAAATATCCTTCCTTCTATACTGATTACGAAGTACGTTTTTTAGAAAAACGTTGTTGTTATGTGGCATCTACGTGACATCGCGTATCTTAGTTTGCAAATAATTTTTTATAATATTATTTGAATTAATTTTTATTAAATATAATACTTAAAAAAATTCGATTTATCATTTTCCAAGGTATTAAACACAACGAAAAAAGAAAAAGAAAAAAGAAGAAGTGATGGTGATATTGTAACTATCAACGACGCATCTCCGCCTCGGCTCCCCCACTGAACCGTACTTTTGTCCACAGGAATCACATTATTGGAAAGATGGAGACGCCAACCAAAAACACCACCAGATCTGATATCATCTACAAACCAAATCCTGAGAGCTCTCTGAACTTTCCCTCTTCTTCTATCCAGAATTAGCCAAATAAATGGGGAAGATTTGCTGCCACGGTGTGGACGATGACCGCGGCGGCGACGGCGGGTTCAGCATGTTAGGGTTTCTCCTCGCCTTGATCATCGCACTGCTGCTGATGATGCTCTGTTACCAACCAAAACAACGACGACGAGGGATGGTGATGATCCACCATCACTGATCGCATTCTCAACAGCTAAGCATAATAAGACCAGTTTTTTTTTTTTTTTTTTTTTAATCGTTTTTTAGTTTATCTAGATTCTGGTTCTCAATGTTATATGATCTGTGTTGTAAGTGGAGGTATTAATTGTGGAAGGTCAATTCACGCGTAATTGTATCAGTGTCCACACTGGTCCTATTGTTATCATATATTTCATAACCAGTTAAATTTTTATAATAATTTTAATTAGACAGATTATTAATATTAATATAACTTTATTTGCTTATTTACTTTAATTAACAATTTCGATTGATTTCTAAATTTTAAAAAAGTTAATATGCCTAATAAGTACTATATGTTAAAATTTAATTGGTGCTGTAATGATATATAAAAATAATATCATATTAAGAGTGGGGAGTAGATATAATTTTTCAATTTAATTGTCAAAATGGTGCTTTTTAAATTTTTTTAAAAAAAAAAAAGCTTCTAGATTGGATAATCTCGCTAATATCAATTGCATCTATATATCCCTCTATTGTCTTTTTATTTCACTCTCGCTTTATTTTTGCGCCCAAAAGCTCATAAGAATTCTTGAAAGTTGGAGGAGGAAATAGACGGAGAAGAAAACGATAGTCGATAGTTATGGACCAAGCAAGCAAAGCCATCCAATTCAACTTCTAATTGTGAAATATTTGGGATATGAGAGAGGATAAGATTCATATGGACCACATCATCACTTCGATATACAACCCTTGCTACTTGAAATAGAATCCAAGTTTAGCTTCAATGTCCTCCCAAAATAGATCATCGTCTTCTTAGATTTCTCCAATACTCTATATTGAGTAATCAGTATTAATTGAATTAAATTTGATCGTTCATATTAGAATAAATTTATAAAAATAAGTTAATATATAAAAAAAGGTGTAGAGACAATCAACATAATAGCTACTGAAAAAATAAAATTAATTTATTTTATGGGTATTTTTTAATATGAATATGGAATATAAGTGAATAAAATTTGACCATTCAATAAATAATATTGGATGAATTTGCAATGAAGATAAATCATGGCTCTCAACTGTCAATTACCAGATCCAACTACAACACCAATAAAGTCCTTTATCCGGTGGTCTTACTAAATTGATACATGTATGCAGCATTGCAGCTACGCTCGATTGAAAACTAGACCATTCTTTATTATAATTGATATCCCTTTGTTTTGGTCCTTCCTCCATATTTTTTTTATAAAAGTTAGACTTAAGGTTTTATGTGCCCGAGCCGAGCTGAATTTCGGTAAACTCAGATCCCGACACGTGCCGACCTTGCCGATGTCGTGTTGATATATATATATATATATATATTTATATATTTATTATTTATTTATTTATTTATTTATTTATTTTTATTTATTTATTTATTTATTATTTTTTTAAAAATAAAAAATTAATTTAAAACTTTAAATATAAGATTTTTTAACACGTGCTGTGCTGATTCATACCGTACCGCAACTGTCAAAACAGGCACATGCCGTCCGATACGAACTGTACCGATCGGCACCGAAAACCATAGTTAAACGTCGATATCTCTTCGTTTACTTATACAAACAATCACACGATTTTCTATAATTGTGCATTTTGTGTTACAATAATTTTTCTCGATAAATAGAGCGCCTGTTTTATAAAATTTTCATTAGATTTTAGCAGTTATATCTTGTGACGTATAGAACTTCAGATACATTTTTCTAATTTCTAGAACATTTATATCTTGAACATTGTATATTAAGTTTTTATCGCTCTGTATAAATGATTCAAAATACTCGATATCTAAACATTTTAGACATATTTAAGATTTCCGAACGGAGTTATCTTTAAGGTTTATCACCGCATTGATACGTAAACATTTTGATTTCAGCAAAAATAACGTTCAAAATAATATTACTCTAAATATGTTTTGCAAGTTAATCCATATTAGTCCATAAAAACAAAAAAAAAAAAAAAACGAAAAAAAGAAGTTATCGATGTTTGAAAAATATTGCAGCGTCCGACTATCACTATCCAAAAGTTACGATTTATCAAGGGGCAGAGCTACATGGAGGTTCCCAGCCTAATATCCCCCCCTCCCCCAAAACTTTTCGGCCCATAGCTTTTATTATATATATTTTTTTAAAAAAAAAATTATTTTAATCTGAAAGTTAAAGATTTTGATAAGTTCTATAACTTTCATATTCAAATTTTTTTTCAAAATGTACTTCTAGATAAATTTTCTTGGACTTTAAAATTTTAAGGAATTTAAAAATTAATTTTAAAATTCATTAAAATAGTAAGATTTTGGAGCCCCTTAACATAACACTTTTGTAGAATCATTTGGAAAATTTTGCTCTATACTTTCCTTTATAATTGCCGGTTTTTTTTTTTTTTTTTATCTGCTCAAATATTATGGAAATAATCCTAATATTTCCTGGAACATGCTGGCCATGTGAGCGTTCTTATTTTGGTCCAAGAATGTTGAATGGAAATTGTTGAGCTATTAAAAAGGTTACATAGTACAGATTTTGAGAAGATTCTTTCTTATTAGGTGTCAGTCGAGTTGTTTTACGTATCAGCTTCATTTCTAAAAATTTTACAAATTAGTTTTCGAAGAAATGTCTGACGTAGTAGCGCACGCGTGCTGCCACATCACGCATTTTTCGTTTCTATGAGCTGATATGTATCAGTCTCTGAAAATAAGGAGTTGATATATAATTTTTCTTAAATTTTTTATAGTTTGTCAACTTGTTTTTATATATATTTTTTTTCTCTTTTATTTGACGTGTGTGTACTATAATTTTGATTAAATCTGATACTTAAAAAAAAAAAAATTATCCTATAAGAAAATTCCAAAAAAAAAAAGAAAAAGAAAACAACAATAACAATAAAAATTTTGATTTAGAACAATAAAAACTGATACTTAACATTAAAATTGTAAATCTCATAAAAATTTATAACTTTTACACTGAAAGTTCATCAAAAAATATTTTCAAAATATTTTTTTATTAAAATGGATTATTGAATTTCGATGGATTTGTGGTGGTGCGTTTGGATAATAGCATTTTTCTATCTTCATGAATGTGCAAAAAGGAACATGTGGTCTCTTTTAGTATAGAAATAATTATACTCATTTTTGTACTAATTTCACATTTCGCTGATTTTAAAAGAAATACTAAACATGTCCTAAATTAATGCTTTTTTGGAATTTTATATCCTTTAAAATTTTATTTTGGAATAGCTCTGAATTTTTCCTTTTTAACTACGCACGAGTGAATCAGAATGCTATAACTATATAGGATAACTGCATATCAGCCCTCCTAAAATCAACAGTCGTATATTTTAGCTTTCAAAAATATAAAAATGCACAACTTGGTGGCACGCGTGCGCACCAAATCAGCGCAGAAATGTATTTTTAGGGGGCTGAAATGTAAAAGTTAAATTTTGGAAGGCTGATATGCAATTATCCCAAACTATGTAGTATGAAGGTATTGAGAATTTGAAAGTGTTATGTTAGGTTATTTTGGTTATATGGCATGCTGATATTGAATATATAATATGCAATACAAGTATAATATTATCATGGCTAAAATTTAGTTTTTGTTCCTCTACTTTATAATTTTTTTTTTACTTAGTGTAGCACTTAAACTAATTTTTTTTTTAAAAAATTGTAGTTCAATTTCCAAAAAAGACAAAATATAAACTTGAATATGTACAAGTACCATATTGGGTTTATGAATACCTATTTGATAAAGTTCGAAGATATAAATAGGTTTTTAGTTTGAAATTATCGTGGGATCCATAAATTATGTATATTTAACAAAAATGCTAAAGCTTATCAATTATTGTCCTAGTGTCAAGGACAATTTTACGCCTCTTGTAATTCAATATTATATTATTAAGATTTATCTTTCTAATTTAAAATGATCTTTTTGTATCCTTTGATTTTATAAAATAACATAATTATCCATTTATTATTTTATTTTTTGTAAACAAAATAATTTCTTCGTTTTATATTAATAGGATATAAAAAATTATTTTGAATTAAGAAGATACATTTGATAATTTTGAATTATGGAGTGGTATATTTTGACAAATACCCTATATAGGATACCTGAAACTCATCATACTATCAAAATATTGGAGAATATATGCATCTAAATCAACAAATGTCTCCCATATAGCTAGGAGAATCTATATATTTATTTCAAACAAAACATGACTAAAACACATCTCTTTTCTCTTTATTCTGTACTCTCTCTCTCTCTCTCTCTCTCTCTCTCTCTCTCTCTATATATATATATATATATATATATATATATATATATATATATATATATAAAAGGATATTCTCAGGTCGAGCTGAGAATAGTTTTGGTAAGCTAACATCTCAGCCGTTGATTTTTTTGATCTAACGGCTGGTAATTAATTTTACACTTAACGGAATAACGATTCACGCTGTTAAGTATTTAATGGCGCCGTTAAGTGTTAAGATTAAATTTCAGCCGTTAGATCAAACAATTCAACAGCTGAGATGTTAGCTTACCAAAGACTATTCTCAGTTCGACCCAAAAATAGTCTTTATATATATATATATAACCACTCTATTTCTGGCCTTACCCCTTGTATCCATATTTTTTGCGCACTACGGACTTCAAAGTTAGAATGAAAATGTAGTTTAGATATGTCTTAAGACGACAAGCTTTATCTGATTACTTTGCGCATGTTTTTTTTTTTTCAGATTGGCTGCCGAATTCAACTTCTATTCTATATTTCGACCATAAATAATACGTATTAAGATAAAATACTTTCCAACCATATAGGAGAATAATGAGGGCAACCAAAAAAATATTGTCTAACAATCCTTTCTTTTTTTTTCAATTGTTATAGTAAAATAAGAGATTTTGACAGACCATCCTCAATTTTAAAGCAAAAGCAATATAAGTTGACCAATAGCAAACACACACCACAACTTTCTCCTCTTTTAATCAATGTTTTCAGAACCGGACCGGAGGTCGACCCGGATAGGTCACTGGGTTTGGTTCAACCGGTTGGACCGGTTGAATCGGATGGTTGAACCGGTTGCAAATAAGATGTTTACAAATTTATATAACTACATATTCTTCTACTCGAAATCTCTAAGCTGATCTGAATGTTGTAATCATTAAACAACAAGGCTAAAATAGCATCTAATAAAAGTTCAATAATAATGGATCACATGTTCTACCTGTTGAATTTGCCTCTATATAGTAATTATTCTCGTATTTTTATTATGTCTTCCATACTACTTTAAAAAAAAATAGCAAAAGAAAAAAAAGCCAAGAATTCTTGCTATTGCTTTTTCAAAAGTGATCGCATCACACAAAAGAGTTGAAAAGTTTTACAATTAACTTTTACTAACTTTAATCAAATAAAGTACGAGAAGACGACGGCGACGGGGCCACGAGGAGACGACGGCGACTCGGCCACGAGGAGACGACGGGGGACGGCGAGGTGAGATTGAGAGACGACGGCGATGGAGCGATGGGGAGACGACGGGCGAGCTCGGAAGACTGCTCACGACGGCCGAGATCGGGAGGGGGTTGTTGCAACTTGCAAGGAGTGGACTGTGGAGAGAGGATACTAGGGTTTCCTTAGTAAATATAAATGAATTTTAAGTTTTTAATGGGCCTACTTCATTGCCTAGCCCATTTACCGGTTGGACCGAATTTTGACCGGGTCTGTTAGGTTGGCGGGTTGGCCGGGTCACCCGGTCCAAACCGTTTTTAATGAATTTGGGCCAACATATCTAACCGGACCGGACTAGGGCCTGGGTCGCGGTCGGACCGGTCGGACCGGCCGGTCCGGTCCGGTTTTGATAACATTGCTTTTAATACGATGAGAGAATCTTTCGAACGATATATAACAGAATATTTTACGGAAAATAGTTTGTAACTACAACAAGTTGGATCGTAATTAACATGTAAATTTCAGACTACATTGCTCTCTAATACGTCATTAAACAAGACTCATAAATGAACAATCTTTAAAAATTTACTTAAAAACTTTCAAAAACAAATCACAAATGGGTGAGATGTGTTGACCTAAATTGTGCCGGTCCGCTTGACCTAAATCGTGCGGCACATTTCTATTTAGCAGTTATCGATGTAACACAAACAGATATGGTATATGTTGAAAAGTTTATATACAAATTGTTAAGTTAATTATATTTTTTAACAGTTATTGGTGTAAAATTATAGTTGTAAGTGCCGGTCCGCTTGACCTAAATCGTACGGCACATTTCTATTTAGCAGTTATCGGTGTAACACAAACAAATATGGTATATGTTGAAAAGTTTATATATAAATTGTTAAGTTAATTATATTTTTTAACTCTTGAGAATAACAAAAATGTATATCGACATAGCAAGTATAGTCTAGATGTGTTAGAATCTGAATTTATCGAAATTCGGTTTGACACGTATTGAAAACACAAAAGATAAAGGAACATAAGAATTATCAATTAGCTGCTCAATGGCAGGGTAGACGCCTGTGGGGATCCGATTGCAGCGAAACTCGGTTCGCCTCGTTACTTAAAAAACCACAGTGAATACTAGAGCACTATTGGCTTTTTCTTTAGAAAATAAAAGCTTATAAATTGATTGCTAATTCTTATGTTACTTTTTTTTTTATTAAGTTTGAATACCGCTATTCATCATTTACTAAAAATATTAAATACGACAATTTTTTTGGTAGTACATTATGTTTAAATGCTCAAAGAACAACTACATAGATATGGTTCCTATCTAAAATATTTGTTCTAATATATGCATTTTATTATCACATCTCTAAATAGAAAATGTCTATAATTATTCCAATATCTTGAATAAAAAATACCTTAATATATTTTAATAATTATCAAGGCTCATAATGTAATCAGAATCATACAAAATATATATAACAATATCTGTGCTATATATATGATATAAATTTCGCTAGTTGTGATTGTATCAGACCAATAGGTCGCCTGAAAAAAATGTATCTATGCCTATGTTTTACTCAAAATATAATGACTTTGTGCCTCGGAGGTGGGAGGTGTTGGGCCAGCTAGAAATTGACTAAAATTTCTATTTTAGCCCATAACCGCCTACGCCTATTTTAGCCCATAACCGTTTCTATTCCTAAGTTACACGTTTAATTCATCGTAACTTAAGACAACGGGCCCTCTAATTGATCCATGACACTGGCCCCACCTTACAATTACGTTTTCAAAGGGACAGAAATTCTATGTCCAGTTTCTTTTTTTTTTTTTTTTTTTTTTTGGGAAAAAAAATTAACAGGAAGTTATATATTTAAATTAAGTTATATGTTTATATGTTTAGATTAAATCTAAAATTTTAAAATTAAAAATTTTCTACAAAATATTTTAAAATATTTTTGAGTTTGAAAAACTTAAGAATTAGGAAGGAGATATAAGGAGAAGATATAAGGAGCTATGAAGATGGGAAGATTAGGAAGAAAATGGTTTAAAAAAAAATAAAAAATAAAAAGAAAAAGAAAACACCGATTGAGCATGTTCAGCGCATCAACATTTAAGAATTCATGTGGCATCAGTAGGGTGCACGGCGCACAAGTAAGATTTTTAAGTGGTATATTTTTGTAATCAAAATATTTTTAAAATAAATATTTTAAAATATAATTATTAACAAATTTAAAAATAAAAATTTTATTTACAATTTGATAAATAGTGTAAGGCAGATATAGAACTCTCCCATAAAATTTCCCCATCACTCCCTCTACTCTTTTTTTTTTTTTTTTATTTTTTGTTTTGCGAGCCTTGTGCTACATTATAGTGTATTTAGTTGTCTTCCACAATTTTATAGTTAATTAAAAATTGTAGCTCAAATATAATTTCTATTTTGAGCTACAACTCTGCCGTCACATTTTACATATTTTGAATATTTAAAGTACTATAAAATTACGTAATATAAATGAACAACCTAATTGTAGATCATTTATATAAGTATGCATCCATGAGCCTGCTCTAACACCAATCATGGTCTACAGTCCATAAGAAACCGAACGGATCTATTTAACGACAACAATCATAATAATAATAATAATAATAATAATATATATATATATATATATATATATATATATATATATATATAGTAATTAGTAATGTAAAAATAATCTTAGGAGATAACTTTGAAAAAATAAATAAATAAATAAAAGGATTTTGGATATACCCTTTTTCTAATTATCTTTCTCTTAACCAGTTCGGTCCAAAGTCCGGTTAAGATCCAAATCGGAACGTAAATGGGACCGGTTTGGATACTTAAACAAAATTTGTCTAATGGAACACAAGATTGAGATTATCAATAAATAAATAAAAATAGTTGAAAATAGCTGGAAGATAAGCGAATCAATGGATACCTTGACTCTTTCTATGCTTATCCTACTAATTGAGTGCTTATCCCCAACCAAACCCCTAATAGAAGAAAAGAATATAATCATGATTAATAAAATATATCAATCTCATTATTATATTTGTATTTATTAAAATAGTGACTACCATAATGTTTTTAAAGTAATGATACTGATAAGACGAGCTGGACTTGCTTTCTTTTCTTTTTCTTTTTTTTTTTTAATTTTCTTTTAAGATGTGAAGTTTGAAGGGATAATGACGTATCAGTCCCCCATTTTAAATTTTTTGGATAGATCAGTCCCTCTGTTTAAAAAATGGACAGATCAGTCCCTCCGCTACTGTTTCGGATTTTTTCGGACAAAAATGCCATCGTTTCGCCTAGGCCGAGATCATCTATTTAGAAGTATTTATTGAAAAAATTTGGACATAAAAATTGTAGATCTCGTCCGAAGTGTAACTAGCTCGATCCGAAATCGCTGAAACAGTTTGGACGCCGAAAACGTCTATTTAGAAGTATTTTTTGGGAAAAAATTTTTTCAAAAAAATACTTCTAAATAGATATTTTTGGTGTCCGAACTGTTAACGAGTATAGGAATATTTTTGTCCGAAAAAAATTTAAACAGTATTTGAGAGGCTGATTTGGTAAGTTTTTGAAATGGAGGGCCGATCTGGTACTTTTGAAACCTTGGGGGGCTGATATGGTATAAGCCCAAGTTTGAAAGCATAGTATTTCTTTTTTTTGGGGAAATTAATCTAAGCCTCTTGATTAAGAATCCAAATGCTAAATACCATATATTTGTAATTATTTTAAAGTCACCGTTTTGTATGTATGCTATACATATTTTGATTCCATAGAATAGAAGCATATCTGCCGTTTGGCTATATTATTCCATACTAATTACAGGATTATAGAATTTATCAATAATCAGATATTATATAATTTAAATATAAAATTTTTTGAAATGACTAAATAAAATAACATTATAAATCAAGCATGTTTGTTTGTATAATCTAACATTTTAAAATTAGAAAGTTAAATAGTTTTAAATAAAAATTAGATAAATCTAGTCAGATTTATTAAACTTTATGATATTTAGTTATTACTTGTTCACTTATATATAGTTACATATTTAGTTAAAATATTTTAGTCTTTTTAAAATTTATTTTGTTCCACCTATTTTAGTTATCTACTTATCTTATTCGTTCATATTATATTTATTCTACATATTAATACTCCATATTTTTCTAAACTCACCTCAAATATTTATAACTTGTCTATTTTTATTTCAAAAAGAAAATACTATACGTACTAATTTATTTATAAAAAAAGAATCAAGTTTCAATATTATATATTTAGATTCGTATTAAAATTTTACTCCCTCTTTATGAAGATTTTTCTTTTTAAATTATAACTAGTGCTTAGCACGGAATAATCACATACTTATAAAACGAGAGAGAGAGAGAGAGAGAGAGAGAGATAAAAAAAAATATTACAAACTATTAAAAATCAAACTATAATCGCCGACAAACATTACGGCTCGCTCACACGTAGATAATAGACACAAGTAAAAAACATACATAAAGTGTTATACATACACAAGCAACACAACACCCAGCTATATATTTAATATTTATTTGAAAAAATATATATGAATTTTGGGGCTCCCAACGTATTTAAAACGGATATCAGAAATAGTACTATATATTATAAATTCGTTAAATTTTAGAACTCTAAAATATTTATGTAGAAATAATATTTGGAAAAAATTCTAATACATAAATTGTATATTTTATTATAATTTATAACTTTTATATTAAAAAAAATTTCAAAAAATATTCTAAAATATTTTATTTTTTATTTCTTTAATCAAATAAATTATAATTTTGATAAATTTGTTGGTGACATCAGTGTAACTAGTGGATGGTTCAAAATTCTAAAGAATCACTCCATGAATAGTGGTAGACTATTGATACAACTTCAAGTTTATATATATATATATATATATATATATTATTCGTCAATGATATCCCGGCCAAGAAACTTAAATTATACCAAAAAAAAAAAAGCCATTGTACATGCATGAATGGTGATAGACTGTTTCTGAAACTATGACTTAAATAAATCGCTTGGGCCCCAAAAAACCTCGGAAAATAATGATAGGTCCTACTGCAAATTAGAGTATCATTGTATCTTTTTCTTTTTTTCTTTTTTTTTTTTTTTGAAATAACGAGATTAAATATTTTTGATACATTAATTTTTATATACTATAAATAATTATTTTCTAGCAGGATCTATAAATCTGTATGGACCGAAATTGCAGTTATAAAGTTAAACTCTGATCTGATTTTATGTCCCAAGTCAGATGAGGAGTACTGATATTATGTCCAGCCGCCACATTAGCAAACTAGCTGAAAACTCGTTGAAATTATCTATTCCATATTTTAAGACTGCCGGTGGAATTCGAACCTGCAACGAGTGCTTCATAAGCACATGCCACACCGTTAGACTCATAGACGGAGGACTTATATCTCTCGTAATTACTGTCATGAGTCCAATTGGAATGGAAATTGGAAACAAGTTCGTGAAAAAAAATAATCAAACTAAACATGTCCAAAAAAAAAAACAAACAAACATTTATAATATTATAATAATAAAATAGTAAAATATAAAGTAAAAATAAATAAATTTATTATAATAAGTCACAAATAAAAAAACTAAAAATATCTAAATCACGGCTAATGAATGCATATATCTAACAATAAATCTAATATGTGAATAAGGAATATATTTACTCTTGCATGTTTATCACTAATGGATGCTCATCTCTAAGGATATATCTAATGTGTGTTATGGACTTCATGCTGTCTTGATTAAACAAGCTCTTTGCTGGTGAGAATCTAATCTACAAAATTTTAAAAAGTAAAGAGACAAAAGAAATATTTATATACATGCAAATCTAACGTAAACACACCAAATCTCAGTATAAAAAAATTATAACATTTGTCGCTGCCACCCGTGCTAATTTTTAAAATAATGCCCACCATCCCGACATACGCATCGTGAAAACATTCGTACGGTGATTTAAACTAATCCTTTACTTAATTTTTAATAAATATATAAATAAGCAATGATCTAAGTTATTGATGAAAATAATGTAGTTTGACTTTGCCGACGTCTAATGTCTTTTGTTGAAAAAAAAAAATCAAAGAGACGTGTGTAGCAGCCTCTCCCTCAAAATTTAATTTGCAAATAAATCTTATTTACAAGTATTATAATCTATTATTTTCGACAGCCGAAAATATATATTTAGAAGTATTTATTTTATAAAAAAAATGACACAAAATATATAAAAATTACATCAAAATCTATTTTTCTTATTCAAAATTTTTCCAAAAAAATATTTAAAAATAAATATTTCGATGCTCTAAATTTTTACGAATTAGCATGTTAATTTCATAAATTCACCAAGAATTTAAAATCTCAAACTATTTATTTAAAAACATTTTTTTTAAAAAAATTGAATATAAATAATGTAGACCACATTAAACTCTATTATAGAGTGTCGGAATGGAATTGGATTTGGGCAAGAATTGGATGGGGCGACCCACCTACCATAATATGGCTCCGTCAATGATAAATATCGAGACAGTTGTTGAATTGTAAGATATTTGAAATCATGGATTAATTTACATATATTTTTAAAAATCAGCGGCCGATATGTTATTTTTCCAAAGATGAATTTTGTTTGTGGATCTCTACAAACTTAGTTGATTTTGGATTTTTACTTTTTTTTTTAAATCCATTTTTTGTATGTAGAAAGATAAGAAGACTTTGGAGCTCTTGTGCATTTCTTTTGTATATAACATCAATATTTGTTACATTCAATTTTTAAAATTGGTTGGATATAATTATCAAAGAGAGCAAGTAATAATTTTGGATTTATCCTTAAAATGATAAATCCAACGTGTGACTGTCAACTCCGTCTGCATGCCATCTTGATTAAACTACTAAAAAATATCACATTTATTCACTTTGATCATATAAAATAATATAATTGTATTATCTTTTTTATAAAAAAACAAAAATAATTAACTTAACATTGACAATTTATTATTTATAAAATTAATGATGAATAAAAATATTATTTTATAAAAAAATACTTTATATATTCCTAGCGTCAGTGGCAAAATGCCCTAAAAAATAAAGATAGTTGTAAGATGATACATAAGTTTCTTTCTACTAACATTTCCTAAAATTTCAACTTTTTATCAGGTTCAAATCGTATAAGCACCATCTGTAAGAGTGAAAATTTATCTCTTATATATTCCGTGGAGAATAACACGGACCTTTAAATCCATCCAGACCGAAAGATTGGGACTCCTCGATTGGTGGAACATAAACGGTGCCATTCCGGAATTTATCTATTACGATGGTCACACAAAAGTGGACCAGTTACGGGCAGAATTTTTCCACGATTTCGAAAAAAATTTAAACCTTTAATTTATTTTTTATAAAAAATATATCATACTATTTTAATATTTAGTCTCATTAACTAGTTAAATTAATGCTGATTGGTATATATATTTTTTTATTTTTAACATTGGTTTTGAATAATGTATTTTATCAAATTATAGTTATTTTATCTGAAACGGGATGAATTTGGAGGAAAGTTATATAGTGATGCTAAAAAAACGTTTGCCACTCTTGTATAAAGAGTAAATAAATTTGTTACTTTATTAAGAGTGATGCTATTTTTTTTTTTTTGTCCATTAAAATTTTGTTCTAGAAATTAACGAATAAAGTTTGACGTAAATGTTCTAAATATATGCACATGAGTAGTAAAATTCTACTATCTGGCAAAATCAAAACTACTATATTTATCACATTTCATTTATAGATCACGTTATTTTTTGTTGAATTTAAATTTTTTCTAAAAAATATCTTTAAATAGACATCATATGTCTCCAAAATTGTAACGAGTTTAGCAGATAATTTTAGATCTGTTATAAGTTTAGAACATTAAAATTCTTTAAAGCTTTTTTTTTTTATGAATATAAAAAATGTAGATTATATCAAAAAAAAAATTCTCATATTTGAATTTTTAAAGAATATTTATATAATAGTTAATACTTTAATTATAATTTTGTAAAAAAATTATTTATAAAAATTGAATATAAATATAAAAATTTATTTAAAAATTAAAGACTGATATGTAATTATCGTTTAAGAAAAAGAGGTTGATATGTACTTAAATCTACAATAAATCCATGAGAAAATGGCTGATGGTTGAACTCTAATGATGAGTCACAATCAGTGACAATCATTTATAGCGACGTAGACTTTGCTTAAATCAACATCGTTCCTCGCCTCTATCTTTTACTTTGGGAGACTGTCCCTCGATATTTAAAATTGACAGATAAAATTTTTATTTTTATTCATTAATTTTAATATTTTAAAATATTTATTTAAAAAACTATTTAATATAATTTATAAATTTTGATGAGATTTATAATTTATATTTTAAAAAAAATTTAAAAAATATTTCTAGATAGATATTTTGATATTATAAAATTTAGCAGGTTAATGGATTAATGTTAAAACTATTAAGATTTGAAGTATCAAAATATCTATTTCGAAATATTTTTTAAAAAATATTAAAAATAAAAGTTGTAAATCTCATTAAAATCTATAATTTTAAAATTAATTTTTTTTAATATATATATATATATATATATATAATAGTCAAAATAGCTTCGGCATAAATATAACATATGGCATTTGACCATTTAATTGTCTTTGATTATATGTTTTACGTTATTTCAAAATTGAATGCTACCAGTTTTTGGTACTCATTTTCCTTGGAGCTGGAAACTTGCGTTTGATTACCGCTAAATATCTATATCTTTTATCTTTTTCTTTTTTTTGAAATTATCTTGTAATACAAACGTAAAAAGTTTTTACGTTCAATCTCATCCGATACTCATAATCTCGAGTATAGACTTTTTACAAATAAAACCTTCTGCCACAAAATATTTTAAAAAAAAATCAGAAAATTCTTAAAAAATTTTACCACATATAAATTTGAATTTAGATAGTAATATTTTATAAAGTATTTTCTATCCGGTCGAACTAACCGCGCTCAGTCTTTTACCTATTAATTAACTAAAATAATATCTTATTTCAATTACTGGTTAAGGTAAGTATGCAATTTCGTAATTGCCGCTCCATAATACAGTCACCTCGAGTAACTAAGAGGAGACTTGCTTATCAGTCCCTCCTTTAAACTAGTATTATACTAAATTTTTCATTTGTCATCTTATATTTCAAATTTTATTTAAAAATGTAAAAAAAATTTAAATATAAAAAAGTTAATCATATTAAAAATATTTTTTAATACTATCTTTAAATTCTAAAATTTTAATAGATTATCTGTTATTACTATTTAGAATCCACTAAACTTTTAAAGTTTAAAATATCCTAAAAAGTAATTTTGAAAAAATTTAAAACATAAATATAGATTATATAAATATTTTTAATTATATTATATAATAATTTTTAATATATTTTAAGTCAGTACTAATTTATAAAATGGAGGATTATACTGCACTCCTTATATTAAGTTTCAATATCATTTCAATCCACACCTATTAATAAAATTCAATGTAATTTTTCTCATTATCTATTTTTTAAACTGTAGTTTCTCATTTTAATTATTTTTTACGTTGCTTTTAATTTCTAAAATAATTATTTAGAATTTTTTTAAAAAAAAAATTACATGAAAATTGTAAATTTTAATGAGATTTACAATTTTTATGTTGAAAGTTTTTTCAAAAAATATTTTTAAATAGATATATTGAGTATTCAAAGCTTAGGTCGTGTTTTAAAATATCTTAATTTTTAAAAATTTTTATTATTTTTGACATCTTAAAATAATTATTTAAATGTATTTTTTAGAAAAAATTTTAACATTAAAATTTTAAATTTTATTAAAATCTAGAATTTTTATATTGAAAGTATTTTTATAAAATATTTTTAAATAATTATTTTAAAGTATTAAAAATAGCTAAATCTAGCTGTAATTGAAATTTTAATTTAGATCCAAATTCAATAAAATTTAACGTCTTGTTATAAAATTGTAAATTTAGAAACAAAATTAATATATAATTTTTTTGCTAAGCTCACTGCTGGTCTCGTCAGCTTCCAACAAGCGTCGTACCGTGGTACAAAACCCTGCACGTGGCGTTGCGTTATGGTCACACTCGGTGAATATAGGCATACAACATTCCGTAGCATCCAGTAAAAAGTGGAGGCTTTTTGCATAAAACAGCCTACCCATAATTGCTTATGGCACATAACCGACCCACTTATACCTTTTTGGTGCCCCTTCGATTTTTAAGTTTAAAATTTGCTGAATTTCTATAACTATTTTGAGATATTAGAAATTCTCGAACAAAATGGGGAAGAACACTTAACTGATATAAACGACCAATTTCTAATATTAGAAATTCATAATTCTTTGCTCAAAATTTCTCTTCTGTATTATCTTATTTGAAGTTGATGCGAATATCAAACAGTGCAACTTTATAACCACTTACAAGCTAGAGGAGCAAGCTCCTTTGTAATCATAAATTTGTGAAGTATAAATATTTTTATTCAAAAATATAAAAAGATTATAATAAGAATCGGTCCAGAACAACTTTAGATTTTAAAATGATTCCAAAAAAATAATATTTCTCTAACATTGAAATGCTGAAATAGTTATGTAGTAAACTGAAACACTATTTAGTTAAAGACAATATATATTTCTTTATTATCATTTAGTATTTTTATTTGAATGTCAGATTTAGACTTGAATATTGATAGTCTTTTTCGTCCATGAAAAACACTACTGGATAGGGGGCGATATTTCCGAAAGTTTGTTTTAAAATGTTGATCGCGCAAACTAATCCATAATGCCAAAATTTGATAACTTCAACTTCTTATATGGCAGCCAACGAGTGGTTTTCATTTTCACGAATAAAAAAACGATAGCGTATTATATTATCTCATTAACAATTATTATTTGTCGTTATTTAATTAAAAAAAGAAAAGAAAATGGTGAGCAGAAGGCTGAATGCCAGCTAAGCTAGTAACGTCACGTGAATGGCTCATCCACAGTCGACGCCGGAATGAGAGAATTTGCAAAATCAGACTCCAATATTAAATTTTGTACAATTAAACATTTCCCCCTTTTTTTTTGTAGAAATGTCAGCTAAGCTAGTAATGTTAAGTGCTTTGTTTGTGTCTCTATCCCAAATTACATTTGCTATCTCTTAAGAATGGAATTACACTCACACTTATGACTCCTTATTAGTATGTTATTGGATCAGTATAGGATCGTACTCAATCCAATTGGCATCGCTTTTATACAATTATATTGTATTATTATTATTTGGTGTATGACGGTCGAGTATGATTTTTATTATATATTTCGATCAGAAATAGAACATGTTAAAGTTTAAGTCCCTCCCAAATATATGTCGTAGTATTTCATCAAAAAATATTCTAAAAGAGTGGCTATTAAATACTTCATAGTCCTCGTTTGATCTCCTATATGATGATGAAACTTATGACAAAAGCTAGTAAGCACTTTAGTATACAGTAAAGCAAACAATTATATTGTTAGTCACAAAAAAGTATTAGGTGTAGGCTATTTATAACAATTTTAGGAAAATTGACAAAAATTAGCAACGTTACAAAAACAGGTACACTAATTTGTCCCAGTACTCCAAATTATTAAGGTGCTCAAACAAGCCCTCCAGCTAGACAGATTCGACATCAGTTGGTTCTATTTGAAAAGGAGAATGTCGAGTCTCGCGAAGAAAAGATGTGCAGTAGTCTGTATCGAAAAAAACGTGTAGTAATCTGGATTATGCTAGCTCTTTTTTGTAGGAGAAAAGACGTACAGTAGTCTGCATCGAAAGTAATAAGGCGTAGCACATATAGGAGCTGATTATGTTTTGTTTATCTACCTATCTTAACATTAAAATGTATCTACTGTTTGATATTTCAGAATTGTTATTAGAAGAAAACAAATACATTAAACTACTTTTTAAGAAAGAAATATTTGTAGTTATCACGAACAAGAACATATGTAACAATGTCGGGCTGCTGTTTATCACAAAGCAAATATCGGAGGCTGATCATGCAAACTGTTCGCTTTTTAGCCTTTTATAGTTCAGCAATCATCCAGCGGCTCCTCGTCCTTCGCCCTCATTCCTCTCTCTCCCCCTCTTCTTTCGCAAATTGCATTCCGATCGCCGGTGACGCCTAGCTCATTTCTAGGGTTTCTGGTTAGAGAAGCAACAGCGGGAACAAGCACTTTAAAGAGAGAAATAGGGAGAGCGGAGGAGGAGGAGAGAGAAAGCTATACATAAGCAGGCAACAGCGCAGTGCTGCATGTCAGATTGCGGCGACGGCGATAAATACTACGGAGAGATAGCGAACCCACTGCAATGGCCACAGCTTCGGAAAAGGCGACGTCCTGCTGTGGCGACGCCGCCGGTGCAGGCGGTGACGGAACGAAGGTTGCCGGCGTCGGAGTTCAGGATTGGACCATAGCCGGTGGAACAGGGAAGAGAACCGCTGCATCAGCCTCCGCTGCTACTGTCACCACCACGTTGATTCAGCCTGTGGATGATGATATCGCTGAGCCCTCCGCTCCTCCGAAGGCCTCTGCCAAAGGTAAGTAACTAGTAACATGTTCTTTATTGTACTCCTGGATAGTTTTATTTATTTTTTATTCTGCTTAACTGTGCCCTTGTCTTCTTTATTCATGTTATTCTTGTTTGCTTCGTTTGATCGTATGCATAGAAAGTCTCGAGTCTTAACATTTATAGTTGATGATGGTGTGTCTGATCCTCATATATGATGGGTAGAATAGGATTTCTTTGAATCTTAAAGTGATCTTACTTTTGGTACTAGAAGTTATATGTTGTGGACGTAAATTACTAGCAAGATATTGTTAGAACTATGACGTGCTTATTTTTTAATTGAAGATCAGAAATCATATTGCCGACTTACATAATGAAGCTGTGGGTAGAGTGACTGAACAAAGGCTAAGATATGAAACTCTGATTTCTGAAGTCAATTGGTTTTTGTTAGTTAACATGTATAGAATGTTATAGCATGGTATTATTAGTGTCTTTCCAATTACTTATTCTTATTTGGGAGCATGTAAGCATTTTATAGAAGGCCATGTCTTGGGCTTTATATGTTCATTCAAGCAAATATAGCGCACAGTTTCGTGAATTACACATGGTATCAATGCTCTAGATTTTCATAGATATTTGGGTTGGCCACAGCAATCTTTACTTTTTGGCGATGGGCGAGGCTCTGAGTCTAATGTAGTTTCTTCATCTCTGCTTCACGAAATCATAAATTGTAGCCATAAGATGTTATCTTCCTCTCTTGTATACAATTGATCCATTATCTCTCCAATCCATGGGCATTTCCTTCTTGTTCATATTTGCTGTCCGGTCGATGGTCCATCTCCATCTCCAATTCATCCTATCCAACCATTGTGAACCATATTTATCCATCTAATTAATATTCCATTACCAATTCATTGGACCTTCATGTGCTTTATAAAGTCAGTTACTGTAGATTGCACATCTTATGCCGTTTCTTACGGCATGCAGTTTGTTGTTCGTGGAATTCATTTGATCGCTATTCTAAGGATGGTCTTCATTAGTTTTAAGATCAAGGTTCACACCTTGAGTATGTGGTGCAATTAACTAGTTTGTATTCTTTATCATGTACCCCCTATATTAGAGGCTGGGTTGAGTTTTATACATTTATTCAAGCATCTATACCTTCAGCTTACCTAATAATACAGATTTATACTTGGTAGGATAAGCATAAAAGCTATCTATATTCGTAATGGAGAACTATTCCAAAAAATAAGAATTCGCATTTTGTATAGAGCTTGAGAAGGCTATGATAGGGACAAGAGAGGTGGACAGTTTTGGAGAAAAATGAAGTACCTAATATCTTCATTTTGGAGCAATCACTAGTGTTCAAACCATGGAAGGTCTAATAGATCTTTCTAGTTATCGTAAGTGCTCTGAGGTTCAGCACTAAGCCCTTGTCTTTTGGCCTAGTGATTGAGGACTTACTAGAGATGTTCAAACTGACATACAACTGTGTATTCAATTATATGAAACAACAGAGGATAATGGCAAAATCAGGCTTTGGAGAGACGTGTTGCCATACCAAATCAATGCTGAGTTTTCAAGTGTAGTTTAGGAAGGATAGATATGAGAATAAGAATAACAAGGTTGCTAGTCTTGAAGATATAAAGATTCAGGAGTGAATGCTTTGAAAATCTTAAATTACTTGTGTAGATCGTAAAATGGAGAAATAGAAGGTTAAACAAACTTGATATAGTGGGATGGCAAAAATTGGAAGTGCATCTCGAGTGCTACGGCGACTACAAGATATTGCTGAAGGTTAAAAGATATGATGTTCTATGGATGATGATGAGTTGTGAAATGCTTTATATGTAGAATTAAGGTTGAAATAGATGGCGATTTTACTTTCCATGTGTGGACAACGCGATCTATGAAGCACGGACACGGAGACAGTGATGCCGACAAGGCAAAAAATTATATTATCAACTTGGAGGATGTGATCAATAATAAAACACAGCGGTGCAAGGATCCGTGGAGCCGACCCCATGTAGTGGGGAAAGGTTTAGTGATAATTGCATTTTTTTTTTACTTTTTTGATAATGAGGTTCTACAAGAAGTTATTTGACATTGTGTGGTAAACATGAATGTGGTTTCTACTTTATTAGAAAAACGATGTTAAATATAAATAGGAAGAACATTTCTGCCAAGTATTGATAAAACCGGTAAAATGTCAAACTTGTGTTGAAAGCTCTGCTTCCGTCCTCCTTAAGCAGTAGTGAACATTGTGGTGCTTGTTGAAAGCCCTCCACAATCGCTTCAAAACAGTACTTAGTTGGTGGTGGTGGTTAAAAAAGAGAGGATAATTATTTTTGATAGCTATATCGTCATGGTTGTTGGTTTCTACAACAACCAAGACCACCACCTAGTGGAAGTCCTGCACTATGCAGCCATGTCCCGAATCGGTTGTTTGATCCTTGGCCTGAACAGGAATCCAAAGCACAGGCAT
Source organism: Xerophyta viscosa (assembly GCA_002076135.1). Taxonomy (NCBI): domain Eukaryota; kingdom Viridiplantae; phylum Streptophyta; class Magnoliopsida; order Pandanales; family Velloziaceae; genus Xerophyta; species Xerophyta viscosa. The sequence continues at coordinate 725,746 of MJHO01000031.1, forward strand.
ACATACAAGTAGACCTACAAAGTTCGAGATCCAAAACACACAAGGTCATAGAGAAGCAGAGAAAAAGATTGGTCGCAGCATGTGGGCTTAAAAACAAGAGCATATGAACCTAGAGTAGAGGTAGAGAAAATTAATTAACCAAAAAATAAAACCTCCTTCAGGACATGGATGTTGGTTTCTATAACATTAACATTACCATTGAAGAGAGCTCATCTTTAGAATAATGAAACGAGCACTCTCTTTTCAGCTTGAGATGAGCTAATAGGACGGTTTCATTTTAAGTAAACAATCAGCATCCATAGTGTACTCCGATTCACAAAGTACTAATGTAGACCTTCTATAAGTACATGAAGGAGCCTGAATATGTAATTTCAATTGTTCATTGATCTTGTTGTCTTTAGGCGTTTCTTATACTTAGCTTGATTTTTAACAGATGGGTACTCTGTAAAACGGATCTCTCATTACTGTTTAATGCAAATATCGTGATGATGATGCATTCTTGATTTTCATGTCAGCTGAAATTGCTAGGGCAACTAGTAATAAGTACGAATTTGCTATTTATATCAATTTTGAAGAAGACAATGAACCTTCGTCTGAAACTAAAGCTGTGTTAGGACATAGGACTAATGTCCTTCTGACTTTCACAGCTCTGTCTACGATGTAAGCAAAAATTTGTCTCTTTGATGCTTTTATTTGGTAGTATGTGCGCTACAGTGTTAGTCAGTTGGTAGTGGATTTCCTCTGTGTGGATTGTTTTTATTTTGGTGGTGTGAGATGCTTTATTATCACTTTTCCACTGTATATTTACTTGTAAGTGGGGATGTTCAAAGTATTGGTTCCTTTGTCATTAATTTGCATTCCAGCAATTCCTGTTTAGTTCTTTTTCCTCTACTGAATGACATGGTTTTAAGTGAGGAATTTGGAGAAGCATTACTATGTTCGTTTCATTTGTTTTGACTCAATGAATGGTTTCCTTTAATACAGCTTATCTGTATTAAGTAAAAGTTTCTTGATTACTTTTTTTTTTTTTTTTGACGTTGTTCTCCAGGGCTACAGATCATCTCTATCATGCCATTACTATGTCCATATCATTTGTTTTGACTCAATTAATGGTTTCCTTTAATTCATGCTTCTCTGTGTTAAAGTAAATTTTCTTGATTACTGATTTTTTTTTTTTTGGGACATTGTTCTCCAGGGTTACAGATCATCTCTAGGGCACAGACATGCCACCCTTTAGATCCATTATCTGCTGCTGAAATTTCTGTTGCAGTAGCAACTGTCAGGGCAGCTGGTGCAACTGCAGAGGTCAATTTGGAACTAAAATACTCTCATTATTTGGCATCTTATTGCATCATAGTGCTCATGCCGAAAATTTCTACTACAGGTGAGGGATAGCATGCGATTTGTGGAGGTGGTTCTGCTGGAACCTGAGAAGCATATTGTTGCATTAGCAGATGCATATTTCTTCCCACCTTTTCAGCCTTCCTTACTGCCTAAAACCAAGGGGGGGCCTATGATTCCAAGTAAGCTTCCCCGAAGGAGGGCTAGGCTTGTTGTTTATAACAAGAAATCAAATGAAACAAGTGTCTGGATTGTTGAGTTAGCAGAGGTACATGCAGCAACTCGTGGTGGTCATCATAGGGGAAAAGTAATATCATCAGAAGTTGTTACTGACGTTCAGCCTCCTATGGTAAGTGTCTTTTAGGTTAAACACCTTTCCATTGTGTGCATTTTTTAGGCTTAAAAAAGTATTTTATCTTAACATCAATTTGGTTCTAATGTAGATTTTTTTGCAATAGTTGTGATATAGCTGGTGAAGGTTAACGGTATTGGTTGCTTCCTAACCTTAGGTTCCATTTGAAGATTAATATGTGTACGATCGAAGATCTCTCTCATTCCATAACTTGAAAGATTGATCTCCTGTACAAGTATGAATTAATCTGTGTTGTAGCAGCATCCTTTTTAAGTATTATGCCATCTACATAGCCAATAGAGTGATCTCTGACAGTGAACTTTTGGAGCTTCTTGTTGTCTTCTCCCATTTAAAAGATGACTACATTCAAGAGGATGGTTTTACGTTGGCATGTATCCCTTTTATCGATTGGGTTTGTTGAAGCAGAAATAGCCCATGTTTTAACTCATGTTGGTTTTTGAACTATATAATATATGTAATCTTTATTTCCTCGTAATGTTTTTAGGACTATGACACGTGTTCATTTGTTTGGAGTGGTTAACCTGTAATTTCATTAGAAGGGATCTCTGATTCAGATGATTCTTTAGTAGATTACTTTCTGTTATCTCCTGGTTCTATTAAACAAAGGCACTGTTCACTGCCTTGCAGGAGTTGAATGTGATATCTGCTGATGTTGTTGTTTACATGTAAATAGGTTATATTACTAGGGTTGTTTGATATGATTAATACTATTATTGTATGCATGATTCTTGCAATTCTTTTCCTACATAATTAGAATAAACTAAGGAGCACCTTATACATTCTATACTCAAGCGTCTTAACTTCATTCTATACTCAAGTTTCTTAACTTTGAACCTAGGATGCTGTCGAGTACGCAGAATGTGAAGCAACTGTAAAGGCATATCCACCATTCATCGAGGCAATGAAAAAGAGAGGTGTTGATGATATGGATCTTGTGATGGTGGATGCCTGGTAAGCTATTTCAGTCATCTGCTTTTCCTTTTTGAGGGCTTATATCTTGTTTCTTGCTTGGCTTTTAAGTTTCTTATGCACATCTACTACATTTTCTTCAGGTGTGTTGGATATTACAGTGATTCCGACTCTCCAAGCCGCAGGCTTGCCAAACCACTTATCTTTTGTAGAACTGAGAGTGACTGCCCTATGGAAAATGGTTATGCCCGCCCTGTTGAGGGAATCTATGTGCTTATCGATATCCAGAATATGGTCATCATTGAGTTTGAAGACAGAAAACTGGTTCCTCTGCCTCCAGCAGATCCTTTGAGAAACTATACTCCAGGTGAAACACGAGGAGGTGTTGATCGAAGTGATGTGAAACCTTTACATATTCTTCAACCCGAAGGCCCTAGCTTTCGCGTCAATGGTCACTTTGTTGAGTGGCAAAAGGTCTTTACCATTTTTTAATTTTCTATTTGTACTCCTTTTTCCTTGCTATTAACTAAACTTACGCTTGATGTTGTGTTGTGATTTTGCCGGGCAGTGGAATTTCCGGGTTGGTTTTACTCCTAGGGAGGGTTTGGTCATCCATTCTGTAGCATATATTGATGGAAGTCGAGGTCGAAGGCCTGTTGCTAATAGATTGAGTTTTGTGGAAATGGTCGTTCCTTATGGAGATCCGGATGAACCACATTACCGTAAGAATGCATTTGATGCTGGGGAGGATGGTCTTGGGAAAAATGCTCATTCTCTTAAGAGGGTAAGCTATTCCATTTTTTTTATGCATCACTTGGAAGCAATCTTTGCCTGGCTTCTTTGTTCAGTTACTTAACTTCTTCGATGATGCCCAGGGATGTGATTGTTTGGGCTTCATTAAATACTTTGATGCCCATTTTACAAATTTCACCGGAGGTGTTGAGACTATTGAAAATTGTGTGTGCTTGCATGAGGAAGACCATGGAATTTTGTGGAAGCATCAAGATTGGAGGACTGGCTTGGCAGAAGTACGGCGTTCAAGGAGGCTAACAGTGTCCTTTATATGTACTGTAGCAAATTATGAGTATGGTTTCTTCTGGCACTTTTATCAGGCAAGTATTTGTGTTGTTGCTGGTAATATCAAGGGTTGAAATGTAATACTTGTTAATAAGCTGCATGATAATTTTAACCCTCAGGATTAAAAAAAAAATTTGTAAGATGTTTTCTAGTATAGAAGTTGATAACTTCTACATCTGGAATGAGTTGAAAAATTCTAAGGGGGAACAAGAAGTCGATGATATTGTATTTACAAATTTGGAGCATTTGTGATAGTTCTCGTTGGAGAAAATTGTGGAGACCATTTCATTTTGGAAAGAAAAATTTATTAGCACATGCTTTTCATTTTGTACTTCGCTTAGGTTGCCATTTGATATGCTTTATCGCAGTGTTGTTAAAAGGCGCCCGGGCGCTCGTCTAGGCGCTAAGGTGAGGCGAGGTGAGGCCCGGGCCCCTTAAGAATGTCAAGGCGAGGCGATATTCATAAGGTGCCACCAAGGCGCTTGCCCGGGCGCCTAGGCGAGTGCCAGGGGCCCGCCTCGCCTAGGCGCCCGGGCGAGCGCCTTGGCTCGTAAGCATAAAAAAAGTTGGGTGAGAAGAATGTCATTTTTACCCTTTTTTTAAGTGTTGAAAAATTTAAGTGAAGGGTAAAAAAGTAAAAACAACGGAGAAAAAGTGTTTGTAAAGGCTTGAGTTATCAATTTAGAGTTTGCTCACCCTCTCATTGCATTATTATTTTTTTTTTTGGAAGTTTATAATTTGTTTTAGTATGTAAGTATTATGTTTTTTTTTATTTGTGTTACGAAACTATTTGACATGCAACTTGCTAGTTGAAGCCGTTGAAGAATTTAAGATATGTTGTTACATTAGTTTCATTACTTTTTTCTTTTCATAGTTCTATATTTATGATAAACTTGATTAGTGTCTCATGTCGCCTAGGCAAGCGCCTCGCGAGCGCCTTGGCGCCTCGGGGTTTTGCGTCCTTGGCGCCTTAGAGGGCCTTTCGCCTTAAACACTGCTTTTTTGCTGAGGTTTCATAGTTCATTATTACTCTATTAGTAAGCTTTCTTTGTGTATTATAAAACAATCAGTATCTAGATGATGCATTTAGCTAGAAAGCAGCATGGGAATGTTCTATCTGAATGGGTGGTGGACTGCCCATTTCTACCTTAGTGGTTTTAACTTGCTGTGTTTACTTCACATGGAAGTATTGTGAGGGAGCTATTAAGCTCAAAGACATTTTGTTCTAGTGTATTTTGGACCAAGTTCGGGCAAAGGCTAAATTTTTTGGCTTGGTACTTCTCCAGTTCTTCTGGTAGTTTTCCCAAAAAAATGCAGAATTGTTGGTCGATATGGGAACTATTCTAAATTGATTTGCTTGTGCACATTGAAGCACTGGTTTTACTCTGGTGTGCTGGACTCTACATACTCTCTATCAAGTGAGATAGTGTACGCGAGAAAACAGGAACATGTTTATAACATTTGATGGCAGGTTGGCAGTTTGATATGTTTAGCAGCAATATGCTCCAAACTCTGCATATGTTGTTCATATGCAGTCAAATGAGCATCATATGCAAGTGCATATGCTGTTCATGCCTATGATGATCTATGTAGTCAAATGTTGTTAGTTAAGTTAGAATTGAGATAAATTTAGAAGCCAAATGGTTCATTTGTTGGATGAGGCATTTCTTCTTTTCTCATGACAAGTGTATGTTGAAGTTTTTGACATGAATGTGTGTGTACACCGGAAAGAAAGGACATGATCTAAGGCTGCAGAATGCATGAAGTTAGAAAAGGAGGTCACTGGTTTTTTTTTTTCCTGCATTTCTGATAATTTTGGGCCCAACGTAATGTATGTTATCTCATTTTGTTTATATGTCAAACCGTCATATCATTTGAGATTTGTTTACTCTTCAGGATGGAAAAATCGAGGCTGAAGTAAAGCTGACAGGGATTCTCAGTTTAGGAGCCTTACAGCCTGGAGAGTCAAGAAAGTATGGTACTACAATTGCTCCTGGTTTGTATGCACCAGTTCATCAACATTTCTTTGTTGCACGTATGGACATGGCTGTTGATTGCAAACCTAATGAACCATTCAATCAGGTAGAACTTGCAGGCTAGTATTTGTTGCAGAAGTAGCTCGTTTTATTCTCATAGGATTCATTCATATTGCTTTTCCGACTTAGTTTGATGGTTTTCATATCAAATTAAGCCATCATTGTATAGTTGCATTGTGCTTGATATTCATGTTGTTTATAATGTACTGAGATGTATTAAAAGAAGAAAGTATTGTTATGATTGAATGTATTGTGCAAAGATGCTGTTTTATCATTTCATACTCTTTAAGTTGGGAAGATAAAACCTTAGATGTCCTGTATGATCCTAGATCAAAGTCGCAGATGCTTCTCATCAAAATAACTGTAGAATTAGGTTGGACAAAGGTATCATAGGTAGCCTTCAATGAGCATATGACATTTGAGACTGTATAACACCCACATTGGTTGACTGACTGAGTTCGTACTCTGACTTGGAAAAAGAGGAAGCTGCTGAAGTTGAAACTGGAAGAACGTTAACACAATTGCTTCGCTCTTATAATACCTACTCAGTTGGACATTGAATCCATAATGCTGATGGCAACGGTCTTCACTTTGTTCGGGATTCTCCTGCTATAATTGTAGCATCACTAATGGAGCACTTACAATTGACAGTGCATGTGTGTGTGATCATGCATTTCAAAAGGCTGGTTTGAAATGTGATTTGCGAGTGCATTGCATGACGGTGCAACCAGTGATTGTCCAGGGGGTATCTTGTGTGCACCATGGGACATTCCCCCCTGTTAGAGAAAGAGAAAGGGCGTAAATAGGATATCAGATAGTGTTTTCCTGTTTTTTAGGAACTATTTCTTGCATTACATTGAGTATCACGTTCCTATTGTTGTATTCCGTTTTTCATACTCCTTTTTGTCTTCTGTAGTTGGACTCTCCTAGGGTGGCTAAGACTGTCTTCCTGCTTCTATTTCTTGTTTGCATTCCTTGCAATTTATTTTTAGTGTTGCGAACCGCAGTACTTGTGCTATGTACGAAGGAGACTTGTTTTTGCAACACATGTACGCAGTTCCAAGTGTTGTTTAGAGGATAGTCCATTATGTATCGTGCAGGGCCAAAGCTCTTTCTATTATTACTTGAAGCCTTGATATTTGATATTTGATCTACTAGCTGCAGATTTCTTCTATATTATTGTTGTCATATTTCTTAATTTCTTTCTAAAAATGGAAGTACTTGATGCTAGAAGAAATGTTCAGTGATTGTCTCTGGATTACAAGTTCAAGCTGGTTGTACTCATTTACTTCTTGGTCTTTGCAATGCATTATTTTGTGTTTGTCTTTATTGCTTTTTCTGTTGTTCATAGGTTGTTGAAGTTAATGTTAAAGTCGAACAGCCTGGGCAAAACAATATCCATAATAATGCATTTTATGCTGAAGAAAAGCTTCTCAGAACTGAATCAGAAGCTATGCGTGATTGTAACCCTTCCACTGGACGCCATTGGATCGTAAGGCATCTTAGCTCTATTACCAAGTGATTATTTATTATATTATGATATTTACTGTTAATTTCAGTTGTAGAATAACACATAAGTATTGCTTGGCTACGTCTAGAACATGGGAAAGCTAATTTCATTTATTCTGGAAAATGCCAGCGTTCAACACTCCATAATTTACTATTAGAGCATTATTATCTTAAGATCATAACACGCTTAAGTTTACGTCTTCAAGTTGCTGACTCCCAAGAACAAACAACAAAGCGTTTGTCCCAATATATGGGCTCAGCTCTATGGATCCTTGTATGCCACTGCTATATTTTGAACCATATCTTCCTTCAAATTCAAAGAAGGATAGAGCTTACATTATATCTTCATTCAAATTCAATCTAGCATGAAGCTGTACATTAGCGGAACAAATCAATAGGGGAAGTCTTGAGGATAGCTTGTCTGATGGAGCTCTGATTTTTTTCAGATGCTTTACAACAGGATAGATCGTCATTCTTTTCCCCTCTTTTGATAGTTGACACAAGGTTTATATTGTACTTGCATAGTGCTACTTGTTATATCCTTATTACCAGGGTTTTAAGCGCTGTCCGTTACAGCCTATGGCAGGTGACCAACCAGGTTGGGCAAAAAAACCATGTTGTGAAGTTTGAATATTTTATGTTAATATTTAAAAAATAAAGATAAATTGTACATTAGATAGCATGACCAGCATGTGCTGGGATCCGGCTTTACCAAAATTTGGTTCGTCTAGGTTTACTTATTATCCAATGAATTGACATTGCACAATCTTGTTGATTTAACTTGCAAGCTTCATTATTTCAATAAGATAGCAATTGTACAGCCAATATGCCTGTTGAAAGAGAGTTGCTGAAACGTTCTATGCATATGGCATTTCAAAATGCACATATGAGAGTTACCATCTCCAGACGATATTTTTTTGTCTCAATCACGAATAAGATTTCTATTTTTCTAGTAGGGAGTGTAGAATTCTTTATCACATTTACTATCTAAACCAGCATATACATTGATATATCACATCAGCATGCTATGTAAAGTTGTCATCTTCTCAGTGAAAAAGGCAGGGAATTGTCATTCTACTGTATTGCGTTAGTGTCTAAATCAGCATAGACATTGATGCATACCATGGGCATGCTATGTATAATTGTCATCTTCTAAACCAAAAAAAAAATGCAGGGAAATCATCATTTTGCTGTATTTTGCGCCCTCTGCAGTTTACAACAAATATTGAATTTCATTTTTTAATGCATTCTCATTATTTTGCTGTTATTTATTCAGGTCAGAAACACAAGAACTGTAAACCGAATGGGGCAGCTTACTGGTTATAAGCTTGTGCCTGGTTCAAATTGCTTGCCTTTGGCTGGTCCCGAAGCAATGTTTTTGAGAAGGGCTGCATTCCTGAAGCATAATCTTTGGGTAACACCATATAATCGTGATGAGACGTTTCCTGGAGGTGAATTTCCAAATCAAAATCCACGTGTGAATGAAGGATTGACTACATGGGTTAAGAAGAACAGATCCCTTGAGGAAACAGACATTGTTCTCTGGTTAGTTTCACTGAGGTTCAAGCTTTTTTAATTATTATCTTGCACTTTTAGTTGGTCTGTTTATCTGTTATTGCTAGGCAACATTGATTTGCATGCAAGCGAGCAACCAGGTTTTGTCCATTCGTTTTCTGTAGTGTACTGGTAGCACCAATCTTCTGCAGGCCACATTTTGTAAAAGAATTTTCCTTATGACCAGTTTCCGAATTATTGTTTTATTTTTCCATGATGCCTTTCCTAGTTGTTGGTACTTTTTTTTTTTTTTAACAATTGTTGGGTGGTGATTGGTTGCAGCTATAAACGGGCCTGCTATTGGGCCAAACAATGTAAAGCCAAATATGACCCATTTAAGACCTGAAACTCCCGTTCTAACTTTGTAGGAGAGCAATGAGTGCATGATAAGAAATTGGGTTACATCATTATGCTATTTCTTAAGTAGTATAGGTGAGGTTTGGCATTTATGTTCAGGGTAATAGAGAGGGAGAGGGAAAACGGTGGATCCCAAACTGGGAGAATTCTGGCTAGAATCCTGTTAGTTGATTTTGCATGATATGAGTTTAAAATGTAATTCTAAACATTTAGATGTGATCTAGAGTATAATAACTAGGTATAAAGGAATTTGCAGTAGTTCATAATATGTTTGACCATTAATCGGAAGACTAAAAAATGGATGATACATAGTATAGGAGTGTCAAAACTAGACATTAGAACAAAAAAAATGGACATGTAAACCGTTGGATGTGATCTAAATATAATTTTATATGACCGATCGAATTAGTAATGTGGATGTTTGGATCATATACTTATAAGAACTATATATATATATGTTATCATATACTTATATAGATAGATAGATAGATAGAGAGAGAGAGAGAGAGAGAGAATCTCTGCTCAAAACCTTTTGGTCATGGCCCCACTTTTTCGGGGATATGTATTGGTGAGGCAATTATTGTTGAATTGCTTAGTTCGTAATTATTGATTCTTTTAATGTCTTTTTGAAGAATTATGCGCTTCCAAAAAAATGTTGTACAGACTCTTTTCCTTATTGGTGTTTGATTCATGAGACCAAAATATGTTCCATAATCGCCAAGTTATTTATTTGGTTGTTTCGATAATGTATATGTTTGTAGATGTCTTAATGTTGTTTTTTGAATATCTAGTGTGTATAAATTTAGTCTATCTTGGTGCTTCGTCTTTGATTTGCTTATACATGTGATTAGTATTGTATCTATTGTTCAGTGTTTTGACATGTTTTATGCAGGTATGTCTTCGGAATCACTCATATTCCTAGGTTGGAAGACTGGCCTGTGATGCCCGTTGAACGTATAGGTTTTATGCTCATGGTATCGTCTTCTTCTTGATTTCTTAGCTTGAATTATGACATGGCCGGTGATGATATTAGAATATGTTTTTGAGCATATGTCTTGATTACAAAAAAATCTTTCATATTTTCAGTATCATCTTATGCATTTAAAGCAAATATACATTGTGAGCCATTAAATCAGAAATATATAACTTTAACACTTCCGAAAAGCGAGGATTTTAGATTATGGTCCTTGCATGAACTCTATGCCTGTTGTTATCTATTCTGTTTTAGGAATTAGCATGCTTTGATGCTCTGCATGACTTAGTAGGAGCAAGTTTCTTTGACCACATGCTTTTGTCTTACTTGTATTAAGGGTGTCGGATTTTCTGTGCAAGTATTAGATTTTTACAGCTGCCACGAGTTCAAGATACAGAGACATGGAGGATAAAATCTATCGATTAACTGTCATTGCATCTTATTTTTATTGCAGCCTCATGGCTTCTTCAACTGCTCCCCGGCTAGGGATGTGCCCCCAAATGCTGAGATCGAGATTAGGGAGAATGGTAGCTCGAAGACTCTCCAGAACGGCTTGCTTGCTAAGCTTTAAGAGACCGTTAATGATGATTTTGTAGAATTATAACCATCGTGGATTGTTTAACTGAAACTTAGTCGTATGTCTTGGGTATTTGTCGCTGTTTGAATTTGTTGCGTGCTAAGTCGGACTTTTTTGTCAAAAGTTTTTATCGTAGCAGTTTGCTTTGGATATTATGCTGTAGATATGATGCGCTCTCTTGACGTTTTTTTTTTCTTTTTTTTTTTTTTTTTTGTAATTTTATTTTGTGGTGCTGTGTGTTTGTGATTATTCGGTGTTGGTTTAATGCTGGTATAACTGGTTGGTCAACTAGATATGACAATAGTGAGTTGCAAATAAGTTGAGCCTTCTTGAGTATGCAGCCTGTGGTGTTGTAGCATGGATATGCAAGCTCGGTGGATCTCTTATATATATATATATATATATGGAGCTCGCATGTTGTTATGTAAGACTTGCGCGCTAACTGATTGATTTGTAAATATGTAAAACTGGATATATGTAAACAGACGTTATACTCTCTCTGAATGGAGGGGTGAAAATGAGTTCGAGTTGAGTACCACTTAGTTTAAGCTCAGCATGATCGCTGGAGCTTGAACTCGAATTTGACAGACTTATGTGGTGAGCTCGAATTTGGTTTGATTCAAAAAAGTTTCTGCTCAAGCTCCTCGAGCTCAATATAGTTGTATTAACTGAGTTGAGTTCGGGTCAAATCAAGTAAAGTTCAGCTCAATTATATCGGTTGGATTGAATTTGAACTCGATGGAATAATCTTATTGCAAAATATATTTTAGCAAGATGAAAATATTCGTTTAGGTTCATGCTTAACGAGTCGAGTACAATAATGATCAAGGTTGGTTTGTTTAATAACTTGATATCAAAATTTTGTGCGAACTTGACACGAATTGAGCTTAAACCCAATTTAAACAAGTAGCTTGGCTTTTTTTCACTTTGTATGTTCATAATCAGTTGTGGTTAATTTAATAGATGATCGTCTTAGATTTACTTTTAACTAATTTAACCTTCTTTTTAAAATTATACTATTAGTTAGTTTAGAACGAGTATGGAATTTCTTATTGTTGTTTATTTTAGAAAAACACTATAGGTGTTACGTGTACGCTTGGGCGGATGCGCATATATTACAGGGAGCATGTCACATCCGGTCTGCTCACCGCAAATATTGGTTCCATTTCCCGAACAAGGAAGAATTTTTAAAAGGGAGAATTGCGTTTCAGTCCCCCCTTTCCCAAAATTGACGTTTCAGTCCCCCGAAACGCGTTTCCCCGCCGACGTGGCGGCGCGCGCGTGCCGCCACGTGGCGTTTCGGGGGGCTGAAACGCGCGACCCCAAAATTAGGGGGGCTGAAACGCAATTCTCCTTTTTTAAAATGTATACTATACTATAAAGGCTTTGTTAATTCTAACATCAAATATAGTGGAATGGTTTAAAAAAGTTAATATCACAAACGAAGAAACTTGCTCAACTTCTTGTGAAAGTAGGTTTTCATCTTCACCTATAAAAACCCAGACAACAGATCTAAGTCCCGAAAAACTTAAACCTTACATTAAGAACCCTACATCAATCATCTTTTTACTAGCAAAGATCAAAATCTCAGTTTGATGCGAGCGAACGCTACAGATGCTTGCAAACCAACGCTTCGATGATCTACAGCTGCTTAATTTCAGATTTCTTCTTTTGCCAGAGCCTGTCCATAGCGCTGTCAGCCTCTCCCTGCAACGTATAACCTCATAAGAATAGCCGAGCCAAATGTGTAGTAAAAAAAATGAGCGCAATGCAAGCAACGCAAAGGATGGGAAAATGAGGATCTACCATAAATCTGTCCTTTGAAAGTGTTTATTAAATGGATTTATTCAAGGGCCAGTACAATTAACATACAAAATGCCAATAAACAAATTCTCAAATATTAAGTTCTACCACTAGCAACACTCGCAATATTCAGTTAAAGTTTAGCAACTGTACAATCGCCAGGAACATTCATTTTCTCCCTTTCAACACTGATATGCCAAATATCACCATTTAGTTTATCACTAAGTCTGCTGTTTGCACAATAACTCGATGTTGTCCAACACTCAAGTTGTAAAATCGAAGGAACATGGTTATCGTTTCTCTCCTAATTAACATTAGACCACGTTCGCCAGGAACATTCATTTTCTCCCTTTCAACACTGATATACCAAAGACTATGTATCCATAGAATTTAACACTATGTCCACTGCTTGCACAACTACTCGACGTTGTGCAACACTCGGACAGCTCACCCACAACACTAAGATTCTGGTCAAACAAAGGGTTATCTTGGGAAAGCTTTTCAGTTCAGTGTTTCTTTAAACCATTTTTTCCTAGTAAGACCATATGTTTGAAAAATGCCATGAAATATGTCTCTGTAAGTAAAAGTACCAACAAGATACACATTTGTTAAGCCCAATTTAGCTTGCCAACAGCTTCTTGTTTAGCAAAGACAACACGAGATTATGTTTTAAGCCTTTTATGAACTCAACCATTGGAGTGGAAAAAGCCTACACATTTGATTCTTCTGCAAAATTTCATTAAATGTTATTAAGAACCTCAAGCTTCCTTGAAAGAGTACTATCTCGAGCAAATTAAGCGAAAAAGAAACTCAAAACCATCTACAATAATAAAGAGACAATAACCAGTGTAAACCTTGCAACAGCTTGCTATTTTCAGGAATTCACCTAAGAAATCAGATATTCGCAGTTCCATCAGAAAATTTTAGTAACAAAAACTCCTCAGAGCAAAGCAAAACCACTCATCAATCATCATATGCATAACATTACATGATAAATTTCTCATGTTACGGAATATTCCTTAATAAAAGACAAAAACTGGAATTTAGTTATGTCTTCTACGAACTTAGTGACTATGGTGCCGAACGCCTAGAACTCAATTATTCACAAATCCATTGACTGCTGATTAAGACAGCCACCAAATTCCTTAAAACAAATTATACAAACTCAAATAACCTTAAGCCAAAAACGAAAAATGAAAAACTCAAAAGGGTTATCACGAACAAACAAAAATTGAGCAGTGAAACATTGAAAAAACTTGACCTCATATCAGATGTTTTCATTTGGATAAACCTTCGGAAAGATTCAGCAGCAAAAATTCTCAGAAAAGGTCCTACATGACATACCTACCATTAAGATTCATTGACGATGTTCAATTTGAATGCCTAAAGATAGCAACTTGAACTACCTATGAAGGGCCTGGAATACAACATAAAAAGACTACAGACTTCGACCAAGCATACGAGAACACCCTTTCTTTCAGCAGCCCACGCTTATTGTGTTTGGCTGCCGAGATAACCCAGCCCTCACCCTTTCTCTGGGCTTAGGAGCAAGGACCGGCTGTGCGAACACAATGCACAACCCGCCGTTTACCTTAGGCGTTATAACAACGATATCATAGAAGAGAATGAATCAATCATCACCTGAGCACGGATAAAACCGCAAAGTGCAAACGTGCTGAATTCTCCAGTGTACATCCCGTTCTCATCAAGATGACCAACGTTGATCTGCACCGACGCGTGGTCCTTCGCAGTAATCAACCTGTTCGTAGCCGAACTGCAAATCCACACCAACAATGGAAAAATCAGCTAGATTTACAATAATCGTATCATCAAAATAAATATCGATAATGATTACCACTTCCTAGGGATGTAGAGATCCACAAGGTGTCCCTCTTCGTTCTCCATCTTCGTAGATGTGCTGAGGATAAAGACGGCGAGCAGGAAGATGAAGATTGCTGCTAGGGTTAGAGCAAAAGAAGATGGCGACTTAGGATTTATATAAAATTAAAAATTATTTATAATTAATTTTAATAAAATTTTTATCATTTTTTAATTTAATTAAAAAATATTTTAAATTTTCCTAGATACTGTATTACTATTATATATTATTTATTTAATTTATAAAAAAAAATACAATCCGAAAATTATATAGATGAGAAACAAAATTAAGTTTATAATTTTTTTCGAATTATAAGCCATATAATATATATAATAATTATAATATATAATATAATTTTCGGATAATTGCTCTGCAGTCCCTGTTTAAACATCACTTAAATCCTCTCCAAAAATTTTTTTGCACTTTAGTCACTTTGACACCTTCCCATGAGTTTTTAACACCCTCCGATGAGTTTTTAACACCTCTGACATATATCCAACACCTTACATTTTGACATCTTTTAGTAAATTTTTGACACCTTCTTATTAATTTTTAACACCCTCCTGATAAAAAATAACACTTGGCACCTCTCTGATAAACACCTTCTTGATAACTTTTGACACCCTCCGCGGAAGAACTTAACTGCAATTAAAACTTAGCTCATAATCTAAATGCAATAGAACTTACAATTTTGGACCCAAACGTAATTCTCCCTATAATTTTACTTTAGCGAGAGTGGTGTTTGGGTCCAAAGTTACAAATTCTATTGCATTTAGATCCTGAGCTAAGTTTTAATTGCAGTTAAGTTCTTATACGGAGGATGTCAAAAATTATCAAGAAGGTGTTAAAAGTTATCAGAGAGGTGTCAAGTGTTATTTTTTTATCAGGATGGTGTTAAAAATTAATAAGATGGTATCAAAAACTTACTAAAAGGTGTCAAAATGCAAGGTGTTGGATGCATGTCAGAGGTGTTAAAAACTCATCGGAAGGTGTCAAAGTGACTAAAGTGCAAAAAAATTTTGGAGAGGATTTAAGTGATATTGAAATAATATGAAAGACTGCAGAACAATTATCCGTTTAATTTTAACTATTAAATAATTATATTTAATTATAAAATATTACCAAAACCGACTATTATGGTTTAGCTTTAATATAGATATACACTAAGTCATTAATTACCACATCTGCCATGGTTAATTGGTCATGTAGAACTAACATGAATGATGGCATTAACAGACTTTCAAAGACAACAAACTCTTTAGCTTCATGGTGCCTAGCCAGACATCAACAACGCCGAGTAAAAAATCCCATCGGAGTCAGAAAGTGTATGATACATTAAGCCATTTCAGATGAGGTTGTTTTTATATGTGCATAGCAGGTCATAGTACCAAACAAAAGATGAGGTCCATGGGCCGTCCGCATATTGATCGATCTGATTTAGGTGCATTTAGTTAGGAAAAAACTACTCAACCCAACAAACTAACCAACAAATTACACGCAACTAATTTTCATCACACACGCTTCTCGTGATTCACATTATTTTTCCGTGCTCCGTAAAAAATATCAAAATTACAGATATACCCATCGTGATGTGTGGTCTTGATTATGTGACGTCAGCATGTGTGATTTTTTGTATGATTTTTTGGGTGTGCATAACAAAGCCTAGTTAGTTTTTAGCTCTCGTATATTTTTGCGACAAATTTTACACCACTTTTCACTTTGTTTCTTGCTTCGCCATAGAAATTTAAAGCAATAATCCAATATATGACATTAACGAAGCACTCATAATGGGTATTTAAAAAATAATTAATATTATTTTAAAATTTATAATTAATAAATTTTGGAATTTCTTCTACTTATCATTATTAAGTATTTTTATTCTCTCAATTATATCAATCTACTATATATCTATTTTTTATGAGATAATAAATAAGAACTTAAAAAAATATAGAAACTCAAATCCATCTAATCTGAAAATTATATAGAAAATATATAGGAGATAAAAAAAGTGGACGATTTAATAACTCTCTAAAAAAAAAAATAAACCACACGAAATTTATAATAACTATTACATATAATTTAAATTTATTTTAACTATTAAATAATTATATTATGATATAAAATACCACCAAACTCCTTTTTGTATTTTTATGTTATAGATATACAGTAATAGACGATATATCCTCGTGTTGCAGCATGATAAAATTGGCAACTGGCACAATGGCACGATCCTAACAGCTCAACTATGTATGCCACATATTTTGGTGCACAACCAGGATGAAGCTGGGTATAAAACGCAACTGGTTAGAACTAAAAATAGAGATAGTTTATTATCTTTCTTCGAACACAGAGGATAAACTCACCAATAAATTATAGACAAGCTCACATAATGCTGTAGGTGTTGATTATCTGAGATCAAAAAATAATTAAAGGACACTTGTCCCCCCCTTCCTGACAAAAAGAAAAAAGAAAAAAGAACAACGAAACCATCTATACTTTGAGGTAACTAAATAAACGAAACGCTGGAACAATTTTATAGCTTGACAAAACAAAATATACTCAAACTCCAAGAACGGATGATTGTAATACTAGAACACCCACAACACTCAACAGGATCCATTATTAATCCCCTAAACGTTGCAATTCCTTTAAATATAATATAAGTTAATAAATAATGCTCTGTAGAAAAGAAAATTTTCTGATAGTAAATATAAAATGTATTCAACCCATGCTTTAAAAAATTTTAACTGAAAAAAAAAAGTGAAATATATCCTGCATCTTCCCTCTTGCATAATTTTTCTTACAACGGTCTTTTTTTTCCCAAATACTTCGTCTTATTAATTTCATCACCCATACGCAGAGCTAAACATGATATGCTAATCTCTTAACCTTTGTAATTCCTTTAATGAATACATAATGATATGACAAATGAATTTCTAACAGTAAAACCACCATTTAAAAATAAAAAGCTCTGGCTAAAAAGGTAAATTGTATTCAAACCTAACAACAGTACCACCATAAAAATGAATTTCTGACTGTAAAACCATAATCTAAAAATAAAAAATTATGGCTAAAAAAGTAAATGATATTCAAACCCAATATAAAAAGATATATGGTATTCAAACTTAATCACTATACCACCTTAAAAAAAGAATTTCTGATTGTAAACTCATGGTTTTCAAATCCAATATAAAAAAATAAATGGTATTCAAACCCAATCACTATATCCATGACATGAAGAGAAGATGAAGATGCAAAATAAAGAGAAAAAGAAGATGAGATGGATAATAGAGATGGATTGTGTCCAATCATAACTTAAATCCCCCTTCTTTTTGACAAGAAATATATCAAACACCACATTTGTGATGCATTTAGGATAGAACTTTGGGAATAAATGGAGGTAGATGAATGAGAGGAGCTACGGTGGGTTGTTGTTAGTTGAAAACATAGATGTGTGCAAAAAATAGAGTTGATAGAGACTACATGGAGGGCGGGGAGGGTGTAGAAGATGGAGTTGGTTGAGAGGCATGGCGAGCGTCTGAAAAAGAAGAAAAAATAAAAAATATGGTTGTTGCTACTGTAGCAGGGGCAACACGAGAGAAAAGGGCACCGAGAATGGAGAAAGACAACAATAGAGATTGCAGTTGGTGAAATAATTCATTGTACGTAATGTATAAAAAAGAGGGATATTTTGACACAATGAGCAAAAAATAGGGTAATTAAAAAAAAAAAACCAAATTAATTCAAGATATTGAAAAATTATTGTATAGGTAGATAATTATAATATCAATTAAATTAATAGTACGAGGATAGCATAATATTATATGACATATATACTCATACTTATATATAATACAAAACAAAGTCAAAAAATTTCCCATCTCAAACGCCACATCTCTTCCCTCCACTCCCCTCCTCGTCCACCTCTTCGTCTTTTACCATTACCCATTGGGGGTGCTCTGCTGCGCACGCCATCCTTCATCCTCCAAAATGCACGGCGGCAGCGATGCCGGCGGCGGAGGCCCCTACTTCTCCGCTGCCACCTCTGCCGCTGTCTCCAACAGCGTCTTCTCCTCCGCCCCTCCCGCCAGCGCTGCGGTCGCCGCCACGGCGGCTCCCGCTGTACTCCCGTCTGCCCACGACTTGGTCCGAAGAAAGCGCGGGCGTCCGAGGAAGTACGGAGCCCCATCGCCGTCGCTGCAACTGCACCCTGCCCCGGCAAAGTCGGCGTCGTCGTCGAAGTCGCTGTTAACTTCTCTGGGCTCATCTTCTCTGCCGCTCACGAAGGAGGTATCGTCGTCCAAGCAGGCTCAGCTCTCAGCTCTTGGTTAGGACTCACCTTTGCTCCTTTCTTTTTACTTTCTGTTATTTCAGTTATTCAGTTATTTCAATTATTCAAGATTAGGAGAAGGGACTGAGTTGAGATACACGTCGTTGATTGATGTGTGCGTAGTTTCGTTCAATGTCTCATGCCCAATGATGTCTCCTAGGAGCAACTAGCAGCATGTGCAGGATAAGTAGAATCATCTTGTTTTCCTTTTTTTTTTTTTTCATGTGCCCACCTGAATATAGGCTCTATCCGTTTAAGGCAATCACAAGGCTACCCCAGGAATACAATTGGGAGTCACCCATCGAATGCGAGGGGGTGCACATGCGCTTAATCACTAGCATAGCATTCACAAATGCACAAGTATCGGCGATGAAAGTCAAACCTGTAGCAGTGAGACTTCATGAGGCCCCCTACGCGCCCCTACCGCTGTGACACCTAGTCACCACGCCCATTTTCTGTTTATAAAGAATTGTGTGTGGAATTTTGATAATTTCTTAGAAGTGTAACAGTACATTATGCTGTATATATACATTAAGGATTTAAACATGTTCTTATTTGTTATATGCTTTACGCAGGGGATGCCGGACAAGGATTTACACCGCATATAATCACAATTGCTCAGGGAGAGGTTTGTTCCTTCCCCTGCCATCTTAAAAGATATTCTTGAATGTTATAGGATATTACGCTTGAAAGTCCTCAAATGTTAGCACTTAGAAGGCATCAAACTAGCACCCCAAGACTTATATATGCATTAAGGTATATAATTAGCACCCAAAGCCCTGGTGTTCAACTGTTGTGTAGTATATGCAAATGACGAAATTGCCTTATTTTCTGTAGTATATGAAAAAAAAAGTAGCCATTGAAAAGAAACTTCCGTGTAGTACCACATCATTTATGGACCTATAGACTGATCGTTTGCCATTGAAATAATAAGAAGATATAAATAGAGAAGTAACTAGGAGAATTATTGACATTTTCGTTATTAAATAATAAGAAAGTTTTAGGGACAAAATAATTAAAGATTGGAAGAATTTTGATACATAAAGATGGGACTAGCTGGAAAGGAGATTATGTCCTTGATATTATTCAAAATTGCAAGCAGATACATTTTTTATTTCTTTGCCTTCTGTACTGTTTTATGCTTTAATAATTTCGTTTCTGTCATATGCTCATAAGATCCTTTTCAACTTTCCAACATTGCTACATCCACTTAGACTATAAGATCTATGCATTATTTTCTCATACCAACTTTGTTTTTGGATGTCTTAATGCCGGAAATTGCACATGAAAAGAATGTAGCCGACAGACTGTTATCATTCATGCAAGAATGCAAGTGGTCAGTCTGTATTCTCTCGGCTGTTGGTTCAATTTCGTATGCTTCTCTCTGCCAACCAGCTACATTCGGAGGTAATGCAACATATGAGGTATTTTGGGCTCTTTATTCCCATATGTAGAAAAAAGAAACATTATGATTTACCACAAAAAATTGCGATCACATGTTTGTATGATGTCTTGTTTTCTTCTTTTCAGTACAATTGAAGATCAAGCTTATCTATCGCTGTTTCTCTTTTTTCCTCCAGTTATATGTATATGGGCTTTGTCCTGGCATGCTTGTATAAATGTTACTTCGCATGTTCATGCTGTGTTAAACATTTCTTCTTAATTCACACCATGAAGCATCTGCAATTTCCTTCTTGGAAATATTTACAGATTACACTATATTTTCAATTTCCTTCTTGGAAATATTTATAGTTTATACTATATTATTGTTTTTGTTGATGATTAAAAAAAATGCTCAGTCAATGTAATAATCTCTTGCTTCTCAGGGCATGTTTGAAATAATTTCACTTTCTGGCTCCGTTCTGCAAAATGTTGCTGGCGGAGCGTTGAGAACAGGCAAACTATGTGTGTGCCTTTCTGGTGCAGACGGTCACTTTGTAGGAGGCGTAGTTGGTGGACCTTTGATAGCCGGCACTACAGTAAAAGTACACTCATCCGTATAAATTCTAGCGTATGAATTCCTTCGACAATAATCCTTAAAATCTTTTGCATGTTGTCCATGCAGGTGATTGCTGCATCCTTTTTCATTGATGGTGCCAGATCTGTTAATAATTTTGCAGGAAAAGAATCCTTGCCGTTTCTTTCTGGAGGAGAGGTAACACCAGCAGCTTTGCCATTGACTTTAGAATCTTCTAGAAGTGTTACAATTATTAGAGACAACAATGAGAGTCAAAGTTTCAGTGAAAGTGGACGTAGTTACATGCCACATCGTCAAACAATGCGTGGGGTCCAATCAAATTCAACTGCATGGAGAGGTAGCACTCCTCTATTTACCTTCTTTTTTTTTAGGTTTTGTCATAAAAGCTCCTTGCCTGCCATTCTTTTCATATCAGCCTCTTAGACAGCACTAACTTACTTCGCAATAACACAAACTTTAATTTCGCAACGCTATTATAGTTTATATCACAAGACTAACATAAGATGTCTGAAACATTAACATAGCACGCCCGGAACACTTCAGCCCAAGCACTACGATATATGCTACCAATACTACACTAGCCATCCGGAACAATCCACTAGCAGCTTGGAACATTTACCAGGGGCTGATTTGAAAAAGTTTGAAAATCCAGAATTGATTTGAACAAGGTTTTGAAAGTAGGAGCTGATTTGAAGTTATCCCCTTTTTCTTTTCTTTCAATCCTAGAAGAGAACTAAATCTATAAAACTTCTAAGAGAACTAACTCCATTATCTAGTCTGATTTACGCAAAATAGCAGAAATGTCTCAAAATGATCTCAACAAGGTGGGTCGTATTCTAATGGCTCGAATCTTCAGCGGCTGCAAATTGGTGTCAATTATTAGATTATCATTAGATCCTAAAAATTCTTTGAAACCAAAATGAGCTTTGCAGGTTTGGTGGGTTCTTGTACTTAATCTACCCTAAACATTCAGTTAGATTTGTGCATATGAGATTTATACATCAATAAAGAATCTGTGTTATTTTCTCTTTTTTCCTACATAATTCTCTTATCCCATGCAGGAAGTGGAGATGGCTTGTACAGATGGGATGACGAAGATGTTTGAAATTAACTTGATTCTACTTCTGAAGCTTTGTGAGTCCTAACGACGTCGAATTGGAAAACTGCCTTGCTGATGGATAGAATTGGAGCACAAACTATGTACAGATTTTGCTTCACTAACTCGAAGAATCTGCCTGACCATTATAGGCATTGAAAGGACGTATTAAAATGTGGATAGATATCAAAGTAACCATTCAAAAGCATTAGGTTGTACAAATTTAATTGTATGGATGCATGAACATATTTTTTGGCTCATTCACTTCAGCGAATTTCATTCATGGTTTCATATTATATTGAACATCTTTTTTGACTTGTTCACTTGTGAACTTCATTCATGGTTTCATATGATATTGAAATGTTGGCCAGCTATGAAATGGGTCTTCAAATAAGATAAAATTCTTAAAAAAAGTGCTTAGATCTATGAATGAAGCACTGGATGCGCCCCATCTTAAAAACATTTGGCATTGGATGAAACCAAAGTTTTACGTTTTGGGCGGCACGTGCCGTACCACCCAAAAATGTGCTTGATTTATAGGGATCCGGCAGCAAGTCGACCGGCATGACATCAATAGCTCTTTTTTTTATTAATCTTTAGCACTGTTGATCTTCTTGGTGATGAATAGTTCTGTTAGCGTATCGCGCGTCACACGACTGGTTATGTTGCATCGCAATGATAGAGGCGCTGGGTCATGCCCGTGAAGCGAGAGGGGTGTGGGATCACGCCCGCGAACGTAGGTGTACGTGGTCACGGCCGCGTTGTCTGTCAGACGTCTGGCGCATGACCATGCTTCAAATTTTTTCAGCTGTTATTGTATATTTTTTTCTTTTTTTACGTTTTGATTTAATATAAAATTAAAAAATAATATTTTATTATTGGTTTGATCGGTACAGTTCGATTGGCACGGTCGATATATTTTGAATTTAAAATTTACCAAAATTTGGTTTTGCATGATACAAAAAACCTCGAATGAAACTCACTTTATACTTATGTTTCAATTTCATTCTCTCTTCCATTACTCGTCGGGATATAAATAAGTCGAGCCGCTTATAGACAGTTCGAATTCAATAGCTAAAAGTTCCACTCGAACTCACGCAGAATGATACTCATACTCGACTCGAATATTTTATTTTTTATTATATTAATTTTAATATTAAATAAATTGTTTTAAAATATATAATAATATAAATTATAAAAAATAAATATAATATAAATATTTGAATGTACAAATATAATAACTCTTATATAAAAGCAAAACATAATAGTAATTATATTCACAATTCATATATTATTAAGTACAACTAAGGCTCTAGCTAAAGTTAGCTCGAATTTTATTTATTTATTTATTTTTTAAACGAGCGAGTAAATCATTATTCGACTGGATTCGTTTTCGCTACTAATTACTCGTTAGTTTTTTTTTAAAACAAAAAATTCCAAAAAATAGTTAATTTAGCTCCATGAAGGTACTACTAACTCGGGTTAAGTTTGAAGGTTCGGCTCTGTTATGTCCGCGACAAACGTTGCTCGTTGCACCTCACCGCGCCGCCGCCGCAATCAGCATCTACCTGGCGAGACCGCGCCGCCACACCTCCCCTTCTTCGCCGCCAGAGAAGATGGGAGTAGCAAGGTTTGGGAAGCGTGTCGGAGATATGGGATTCAACGCCGGCGGTGGCGTGGTAAACTGGTTCCCCGGCCATATGGCCGCCGCCACCCGCGCCATTCGCGACCGCCTCAAGCTTGCCGACCTCGTCATCGAAGTCCGCGATGCCCGTGTAATTATTTCTTCTACTTATTGTTATTAGTTCACTGTCTTATTTACTAGTTGATTTGCTTCCTTAGTGATTGAGTTCACTAAGGAAGCTGAACTACGGCCAAAAAAAAAAAAAAAAAAAAAAACCGAACTTCCTGCCTAATTCTGGATTAACGTGAACAGTTACAGTAGCAGCGCTGGCGTGCAAAAAGAAGCCGAAATTAAGTAAATATGAACGAAATAACCAAATACATCTAAAAAAGGACGTGGATACGTGTGAAACGCCTAATTGAGGTGAAAAACGACCGTTTCGTTGGTATCGATGGGTTTTAACTAACCAACTGACAAGTTTCATGATTGTTTCAACTGAGTACTAATTTCAGTTTAAAGCGATCCCTGGCCCTGTGAGGACTGGGGATTTTATAGTACAGTCTAAACATACTGCAGTGGCAACCATTTCCTTTTACGGTATCCTCTGCTTGCTTTCTATTTTCATTACATTTATTCTTTGGTCTTTGTGAACTAGCTCTAAGTGCTTGTTTATGGTTGCCTTTCACTTGAGAACCAATGACATATAGATCTAACTACATTAATGATCTCAGAATCAACTGGGCGTACATAACCAACCTCTCGAATAAGTTACACCTGGATCAAGGTCGTGTGCTTGCGTGTGCGGGTGTAACTCACAGGTGTTGAGCGTGTTGGCTTGCTCGAAATATCTAGAGACCCGACCATGAGTTCGAGTTATGAGATGTGAGCTTGCAGTGGTGACTCATAAATAGAGCTCTCCATAGAGCTTGCAGTGGTGACTCATAAAAATTTGTGAGCTATAGAGCTAGGAGCTGGTAAGCTGGAAAGCTGAATTGCTGAGACCTCAGTATGCCAAATTGTATGATCTTTGAGCTATGATTACATAAGGTCATTGGCATGTTGTGGGCTCGTGAGCATGATGTGACCTCGTGTGAGCCTTGTGACCTCGTTGGAGCATTATGATCTCATAAGCACGTTGTGAGCTTGTGCTATAGGAGTCTAAGTTGAAGAGGAAGGCTGGCTGACAAGCTGTAGAACATATAGTGATGCAGAGCCTAAACACTACTCGGTTGATGACGCTATAAATAGTTCACCCATTATCCACACTGATATCACCTTTTCTGCTCACGCCTAATTGGAAGTTGTTACTTTTATATTCGTTATCTCGTATGTCTGTGATGTTTTTAACTAAGTAGCTTCTCCATATTTATCTTCTTTGATGACATGTATGCAATTTGCTTCTTGATGAGGGGGAAATATTTACATATTTCATTGTTCAGTTTCAGAGCTCAGTTTTGAGAAAACAATTCCTAATATATTTGTTTAAAACTTGTTGCATATAGCTCAGTTTGATTGTACTGTTGTTCTTCGGCAGATTCCTCTATCTTCTGCAAATGAAGATCTCCAAAGTCTTCTTTGTTCTAAGAGGCGTGTTATTGCTCTGAATAAGAAGGATTTGGCTAATCCCAATATAATGCACGTAAGAGTCATTAGCATGTGTTCTCTATTGGTGACTGGTGTTTTCCAATTTTCAAATGATATATTGTTTCATGTTGAAGTTCTTTCTTTTGATCATAGCGTTGGATTCGCCATTTTGATTCTCTCAAGCATGATTGCATTTCAGTTAATGCACATAGCAGGAGTTCTGTTGGCCAGGTTAGTGAGAGAATACCTTATGATTTTTCTTTTTCTCTTTTTTTTTTTTGGCTTACATTAACTAAGGATTTGTAATGATACAATTAATATTTACTGATTTACATTATATTGTAGCACCTCATTTTTTGTCCGTAGATTAGTACCATATTTTTTCCTGAACATTTCATGCTTAGTGCCATTTAAGTTTGACGCCAATGTAACTCTTGATGCTGTTAATTGGTTAAACAATTGTTTTTCGGCAAGCCAGCATTCCGCATTCTTGTACATATTAACATAGTCACACTTTGACACGATGAAAAAGATCTAGTCAGTATGAACACCAAGTGCCATGTCAGCATGAAACTTAGTAGTACAAAGGGACAAACAGCTTCTTTCGAATGATAGCATGGACCGTAAGTGTTCTTTCCCCTAATGGCCTCCTAGTAGCATATGAAAAACATTTGTCCATGCTAAATGGAGCTTCTAAGTTCTCCTGTACCAAAAGAGTATATATGGTTCAAGAAAGTCAAACCAGACACTCAAACTCTTGTTTACATTTCTAATTAGTTAATTGATCATATACTCGATAACCGATCTACAACTTAAAGTAGTTCTAGCGTGAGCTTATTGGTCCATTTTAACTCACATGAAGCTTATTTCCTTCTCTTGTTCTTTTATCATGTTTCCTGATGATTGCTCATCATCTGTTTTTCCCTCTCTTTCAAATGTCATTTTGTTCACCCACAGTCTTTATTACATGTTAAAACTATTATCCTCCTTTTAATACCATGTTGATCTTGTAAATACGATGCGCTAGTTCCTGCTTTTCATTCTTTTCTTTTGAGATTACGTTGTAGTCTATGGCAAGCTTGATTGGGAGATTAGGACATTGGTTGGATGACCTAAAATAATGTCCAAGTGGCATGTAGGTGAAGGCATCAATTAGGAGTTCCATGGCAGGTAGAAGGAAGTCATCTACAGAAAGATACGTCTCACTGAGATCCTGAAAGTCCATGCAAACATTGATAGTGCCAATTTTCCTGCTAACAAGTACAATGCATGCAATCTATTTATGAAATCGTTCTTCATTTATAAAAAATCGCTTTCTTGGGTTCCTTGGTGATCGGTTTGTCATTTACGTCATACTTGGTGATATGATTAATGTTGAGCTTGTGCGTAGCGATTTCTTTTGAAGCTTAGGAGTGTTGCTACCGTAACTCATTGGTGCCAATAGGAGCTTTGAGGTGTGATCAATGCACACTACAAAATGCTTCTTCTAAGATACACGTAAACAATAACTCATATTACTGATATGATCACTAGAAGATAATAAAAAAAACATAAGTACCTACCCCTTCTCGTATCATAAGAGTTACTAATAATCCTGTTGCTTACATCTAGCCACATTTTAAGTTATACCTTTTTTTTGCAATTTATACCATATGAAATGCTGCAAACTCACTGAAGCCTTTCTCAAACGCTCCTAACAACACCCCTTTCCTGAATGGAAGTTATGGTGGTCCATAAAAGCTTATGTTTGAAATGCTGTATTGTTAGTTTGACTGCTGCATTTAGATCGGCTGTTCGTGAAGTTCCTCTTTGATATCCCCTTTTCCATTTTTCTAAATGTGTTACGAACCAATATAACTTGAGATGATTGAATCCTATGTGACTTAGTGAATTTAGATCGGGTCATGGTCAGATCTTCTTGAGTTTCTTAATACCCTTGGAGCTTTTATGGTGTAAAAACCTTCATTTTTATGAGTTTCAATAGTGTTTTGTCACATAATGAAAATTTATTTTAGTGGTTAAATTGCTGAAATTGGTTAACGAATGCTAGCTCCTTGCACTTGTGGAATTGAAACTCAAGGAAGTAATTTCAAGGGAACCAACACTTCTAGTTATGGTTGTTGGTGTTCCTAATGTTGGCAAGTCAGCTGTTATCAACTCTATCCATCGGATTGCAGCCTCTCGATTTCCTGGTAAGATTTATGTTCTGCTGCTTTATATTCTTTTTCATTAATTATTTACTAGTTCTAAACTTTCTCTTTTCTCCTCTTCCCCTGATTGTAAATAATTGTGGTAGTGCAGGAGAAAATTAAACGGGCTACGGTTGGACCACTGCCAGGTGTTACTCAGGATATTTCAGGATACAAGGTTATCTTTTAGCCAAGTCTTTGCTTTCATTTAATTTGTTTAATAGAAGTTCTTATCTAATTATTTTCCTTTTCTTTCAAATTACATATCAAATTACATATCTTGATGAACTCATGTTGTTGTGCATAAAGCCAAAATCACTTATCGAAACAGCAAAATAGAATAAATGAAAAATACTGTGCTTGTTTGGAGACTTCTGCATGACATCTTGTTACTTCTTCCTTTTTCTTTCTTTTTAAAAAAAAAAAAAATCTTAGTAGTTGTTTCTTGCCCCTTTAGAAGAAATTCATGTGGATTTACTGGATTTATGAAGTGTGGAATTGATTTTATTGTTACTTTGGTAGTTTAATCCTTTTACAGTAATTACAAGTGGATTTATGTTTATGTGATTATTGGTTTCATTGATTATATAAGCTTTTACATTTTGTTCTGGTCTAAACTAAAGTTTCTGGCATCTCCTTTTTTTTTGGTTTTCCACGAGTGGAGCAATTACGGCTACCTCCCCTACCAACGGCTTTATGTGCATGAAACATTCAACAACGGCTTTGTCATCAGTATAAGCCAAGCCATGTTGTTAACTTTCTTATGAACCAATTCATAAGAAATTTTAAAGTCAACCTTTTGGAAATCAATAAGAAGAATAAAGGCATTTCATATAGATAAGCTAGAGTAGTTCCAACTAGGATGATGCTTCCTACGTTTATCATCTTGCTTAGTGCTAAATTGACGTCAGCTTTCTTGATGACACAAAGTATGGCCTCCATGTGCTACTGTTTCACTTTTTCCATGATCTAGATGACATAACCAACTAGATATCACACAGATTGCGAATCGACCAAGCATATATGTCTTGGATACACCAGGGGTATTAGTTCCAAGTATTCCAGACATAGAGACGGGCTTGAAGCTTGCTTTAACTGGTATGGTACTGTCTGCCTCCAAAATATGTTCTTGTTTAAGAAGAACGTTATATTTTCTTTGTACTTTACTAGATAAATTACTAAAACATGCAATAACCTTATGGATGTTTCTCGCTTTCAATGTCTGTACTCTACCTTGTTTTATCAGTATATTTTGCAGTATTATTATAGGCGTTCACAGAAAACAGTGAGTTTGGTTTTGGTTCTTCGTATTTGTAACACTTTATTATTATGTGTAAAGTCTACGCTAAGAAGTTTTATTTTTCTGTTGGTTAAACAAGTCCTACATGTCCTTTTTTGATATTACATCAAGCTGTCAAATGACTTCAGTTAAATCAGTTCTTTCATTTCATGATACCATGAGATATAACTTATCCTTCCAGTCTTGTTTGAACAACTCAAGGTTTTTTGTGCCGAGCCGAACCGAGTTTCGGTAAACTCAAATCCCGGCACGTGCCGATGATGCCATGCCGACCGTGCCGATATATATTTATTTGTTATTTTTTAAAAATAAAAATAAAAAAAATAATTTAAAATTCAAATATAAGATTTTTTGACACGTGCCGTGCCGACAACTGCCGGAACAGGCACGTGTCGCCCGGCACGGATTATGCCGACCGGCACCGAAAACCATGGAACAACTGATGTTTCTATTGATGGTATGGTTCTTGGTATTGCCGATACCGGTACATTATTATTGATACCGATTGCCGATACTGCTTGATATCGTCGATACCGATTATGATATGGCAACATCGAATCTCTTATACTGTCCGTTCTGGCCAGTATTACCCGATAAACGATTCCAATTCCAGTATTGTGAACCTTGATTGATGACATTAATACAACTTGCATGTAGTTATTCATTTACTTCTTACATCAAAAGGCTTACTTCTTAGAATGGTTTTTCAGGCGCTGTCAAGGACTCTGTAGTTGGTGAAGAGCGTCTTGCCAAATTTTTATTGGGAATTTTGAATACTAGAAGAACACCATTGCACTGGGAACGACTGATCAAAAGACGAGCTGATGACTTCCAACACAAGTCACCAAGACTGAAAGAGAACATGCCGAGCTCTTTACCAAGAAGGTTGAGACATGTTGATGGTTCTGATGTGTCATATGTAGAGGTATTTTGATTTGATAAATGAAAGTTTTCATGTACTGATCTAATATTTTATATTTATACTTAGATTTATCTGACGAAATAATTCTACCTGAACAGCTACCTTGGAATGTACCTACATTGATTCATGATAAAACACAATCTGATTTGTCATGCATACAAGGTGTTGGAAGCATCTCCTGCAAAGCGAATTAGCCTTAGTGTTTTTCCAAAAATGTCCAGACACTTAGTTCACATCAGAGTTTTAATAGCTGGGCGGCACGCTCGGTGCCGCCGGGCTCGTGCTAGTGCCGAGCCGGCCGGCACCCCCCCCCCCTTTCTCTCTCTCTCTCTCTCTCTCTCTCTCTCTCCAATTTTTTTTTAGTCTTACTCACTTTCGCGAGGAGGAAGACGATACGGTCGCCCGCTCGCGGGCGACCGTCTTTTTTTTTTTTTTTTTAAGGGCACGGCCCGTATCCTTTATCTATTTATGTATTTTTGGATTTTTAAAAAAGTTTTTAAAAAGTTAATAAAATTTAAAAAAAATTTAAAAAATTTAAAATAATATTTTATTATTGGCACCCCGGCATGGCACGTCTCGAGTTCGGAATTTACCGAAATTCGGCACGGCACGAAATTTAAAACCTTAGTTCACTGCCGCATAAATGGATGCTAAAAGTTCAACTATGCATCTTGTAGTACTCTCTTGGGAACATAATTTAATGGATTAAGCTGAGTCAGTGTAGCAAAGGAGACTCATGACTGTTCATCACTTGCAGGATGTTGTCAAGGAAGTCCAGAGTACATTGTATGTCACATTAACGGAGTTCGAAGGCAATTTGGATGAAGAAAGCGATCTAGAAACCTTAATTGACACACAGCTCACAGCACTCAAGAAAGCATTCAGGATACCACATAAGGAATCTGAAGAAGCATGTCTTATGGTTTCAAAAAGGTTGTTGACGTTATTCAGAACAGGGAAACTCGGACAATACATTCTCGACAATCTTCCTAGCTCGTCCGTTCCAGATTCGTGACTCTCGAGTAGCCTGGTTCTGTACATACATTAATATTTCAGCACATGCCGCGCATGGGACAATCGTGCTTATGGAATCAGCGGATGGGAGGAAGACCTATTTGAGGATCTTTGGCATTTTTATTTCTGCTTTTAGTGTTTTGTCTGCAGGTTTTAGGGATATTGGTTTTGTTGGATTACAGTTTTGCTTGCTTTATAGTTTTTAACCCAGAATGCTCTAGTTTTTTGTTCGCGTTAGCCTATCGAGCAGAAAATTGGACCCGATGTATAGAAGACAATGTCTTGTTTTTGTTCTGCCTGCTACCAATCTAGCTTTTGGAGTAAGGACTCTGCTCTTGTTTGAATGCATTAAACATTGGATCATGTTCACCATATATCATGGGGAGGTAGTGATGCAGAAAAAGGCCGCAGCCCGGCTCGCTGGGGCGGAATATGGCCCGCCCCGCCGTCACAACCGTACGGGCTGCGGGCCGGGCGCTGCGGTTCTGTCCATGCGAGCCGGACTTGAAAATGTGGCCGTAGGGTGGGGTGGGCTGGCCTGCGAATCAGCCTGCAGTCCGTCCCGCTGTATACCTTTTTTCTAATTGGTATTAGCTCGCTGCAGAGCTCTGCAGCGCGCTAGCTCTCTCATGAGGCAGAGCAATTTGAATTATTCTGCATCGCTACTTTTTTTATTTTTTTTTTAAATTTTAAAATTTTATTTTATTATTATATTTATTAGTTATTATATTTTAATATTTTATAATAAATTGTTTTAAAAACACTGGCTTGGCTCACAAGCCTCGAGCCGAGCCGAGCTGGCCCGCCCCGCACAAGTTGCAGTGCGAGCGTGTAGCCCGCGGCTGTGGGTGGCCCGCCGCAAAACGTACGGGCCGATCTGGGCCTGCACGATTTGCATCATATGGGGAGGCATGAAAATCGGGCCATGAGGTGAGTTCTCTAGCACTAGCAGAGGTGCATAGTTCTTTTTTTTTTATGCTCTACCTGGCTAGGTAGGCCCCGGTGTCCCAGGCTTTTGGTTCTGATTAATTTGTAGTGCCAATTAATTGGCCAACTTATCTATTAAATATCTCGATTTATCGCTGTTTTAGACTTTGACACCTGATCTTACGAAAGAGGCGTTGTTTATAATTTCGTCTATTTTATCGCTGACGCCGTTAAGAGGATGCTGACATGGCACGAAATTTTGATGGCTGTGAATTTTTACGGTTGTGATGAGCCAATCCAAGCAACACGGATTACGAGATCTCGTATAAAACTCTTATTGTCTCATTTTACATATTTTAAGTATTTTTAGAAAAAAAGTTTGAATTGTAGTTATAAATTTTGATGCGATCTACATATTTACATTTGAATATGTTTCAAAAAAATGCCAACCAATGCTTCGAAATAATAATTAAAGTCTTGATCTTTATTTCGACATACTGTTTGGCATTTTTTTTAAACATGTTCAACTGTAAAATTATAGATCGTATCAAAATCTATAATTTTGCAGTTCAAATTTTTTTTAAAAATATTTAAAAATAGATCAAATAAGTCAATAAAAATTTTATACGAGATTTCGTGATCCGTATTAAACTTGATGGACGGCCAGGATGCCAGTAAATTCGTGCAAATTCCCGCAACTTGATGGAATCGTGATCCGTGTAGAACTTGATAATTCAAGGAAGCATTCACGATTTATAAACAATATTGAGAAGTACAACGAACTTTAATTAATAATATCAAGTGACAACAAGAGTGAAATAACTCTTTCATAATTTCTTCTTATACTAACGAATATTTATAAGGAGTA
Source organism: Xerophyta viscosa (assembly GCA_002076135.1). Lineage (NCBI taxonomy): Eukaryota > Viridiplantae > Streptophyta > Magnoliopsida > Pandanales > Velloziaceae > Xerophyta > Xerophyta viscosa. The sequence goes on from MJHO01000031.1 coordinate 757,966, forward strand.
AAAAGATGTTTTTCAACTTTTAATTTCCGATTTGATGAACTGTATAATATTTTAATAAAATATCTTGTTCCGATTAATTTTGTAAGACGTAATTGCAAATAACTTCCACATTTTGACAACTATTTAACAATTCTTTTAATATTTTATTAAAATACAACATATGAATTCGAACAAACTATAATATATATAATATATTGTTTCTGATACTAAAATAATATATTAAAAAGTAAATTAATAAATTGATTTTTTTAAATTAGTATGTAGAGTTTTTTTTTTTTTTCTTTTTGTGTTATTAAGCTGTGCATTATACCAGAAAGGCATGTGAGAGGCTGAGAGCCCACCGCACGCCCGAAAACTTGTATCATTTTTCAGTATAAATCCCCAGATTCGCATCGTCTGATTCTGGGAAAATGAAATCCCCCTCTAATTTTGACGTCTCCCGCTCTACCACCCAAAATTTATGGACCTAGCAAATTGAGCAACAGCAATGGCGCCTTCTCCTAATCCTTAACTGACAATCTATCACCATCAATGGCGGCTCTCCGCCTCCCCGCTCCTCTTTCTCATTCCCTACCGGCAGCACCGCCTCCATTCCGCCGTCGATCGCCGCCGCAACTTAACCTCTCAGCAGCTTCATCTTCGACACTCCCTAACGCTGTCGCCAAAAGAAAATATGGAAAGCGTTTCTTTCTACGATCGACTCCCACTATTAGGCTCTGGTAACGCTTTTACAATATTTTCTTGAGAGTTAAGTGATTTTACTGTTTATGTATATATTTGTTTGTTCGTGAATTACTTCTGGTTAGCTATAGAAGTGCTTTGTAGAACCTAGAATATTTGTGAACACACGATTTTGTAGCGTTGGAACTGCGATTAGAGGATCGCTTATGTGTGACTATCTATGTAATCTTTTTACATAAATGGACAATCCAAAGTATTTGTCAAAGGAGTAGAAGAGTATGTCTTGTAACTTGTACTTGAAACAATAATCGTAAGACTGAAAAGAATCAGCAACGAGAATTAACAGGATTTATGTTGCTTATTAGAAGGTTTGCAGGTGGCGGCTGAAGTGTGGAAGATCACTAGGACTATTCTTTGTAGTTGATAAATACTCATTCAGATGCCTGATAAGTTATCGTCTACAATCTATGGGAATTTCTTTTTGTGTGTGTTGGAATAAACGATGTAAACTAGTCCCTGAAATCAATAGAAAAAAAGAGAAGCGGCAAAATATGGTATAATGAATAACACAATCAAGTAAATTGGTAAGTAGAAGATACTAAGCAGCAAAAAAATGGATTGGAAATTTCAAAATTTTAAATTTTCAAAATAGAAATATATAGTCAAAGTTTCTTTAAGTTCTAAGTACTGTCAGTAGGTCAAGGTACCTTGTTGGTTTGATCCTTCACTTAGTGTCAGTTGTATACATAAGCGAGTACTACTCCTAATTGGCCATTCCTTGAATTGGCCCCACTTTTCAAAGTTTTACAAATGCAAACGTAACGGAGGGCTGGATGGAATGGCTGGTTGCACTAATGCCCGTGTCAGTGTAACTCTTTGTATGTGTTTAACCAACTCATATTCCCTACTAGCAGCCTAACTGCCTAACTATGCGAACGTTTGAAGTTAGTACATATACCCATGTTAGTCTACACATATATCATACCATTAGAAATCCATGTAATACAACATTAGCTTACTGCAAGGTTGACGTTATCTTTTGAGAGGAGCTGTGCCTCCTCGATTTTGTTTAGGAAAACCATATGGAGTTTTCTACCATGTCATATAGAAATCCTCATGTACGTTACAACCTATCTAAAATTCCCTCCTCAAAATATCAAAATGCCAATTAAATTTGGAAAACTAATAAATATTCAATTGTAAAGTTATATGCGTATTCAGTGTTTACAAGTGGTTCTTTGAATAGTTCGCTACTATACACCATAAAAAGATATTTGACAAAAGAAGCTTCAATCGGCATTTACAGCAGTGCAACCATGTTAGGTTTGCGATGCTCCAAAATGTCACTTTTTCATGTATTGACATGGACAACATGTCCTTTATTTTTTGAAGAAAAATGTGCAGTAGTATTCTTAAAAAGTCATAATATGCTTAGTCAAAGAGCCAAAGAGCTACGGGCGGATTTAGTATATATCCATTGGTATCAAATGATACCCCTGCTTTTTAATTATAACCTAAGTATATATAGTACTTCTACTAGTAGTACTACAAATTTTCACTTTGGGCAGGCTGGTGTAGTGGTAGTCAAGCGTGCGGAAATCTTGGTGGTGCGGGTTCGATCAACAATTGCAGCATTTTTTTCTCTTGCATTTAGGCAAAATGAGCTTTAAGGAGGTTTTAACCATAGCAGGTTATTGATATCTACTATCCCTCTCATCCAGCGCCGCGTTGGATCCCCCCCCCTCCCTCTCTCTCTCTCTCTCTCTCTCTCTCTCTCTCTTAATCTCACTCCCTCCTTATCTGTTAATCGTGCTACCACCAACTTCACTATTTGCAAGGTATTTATCCCTGCCCTGCCGATATTGATAAATTCATCTTAATTTTTATTATTCCAAGTTCTTCAAAAATAATTGAGAATTTGCAGATATTTGGTTTTTTTTTTCTAAATTATTCGTTAACTCAGAATTTGATTTGAGTAGTTTTAAAATATTAAAATTTGTAGAATGTTGAGATATTATTCAAGAAAAGGATAAAGTTGTGACCATTGCATATAACCCTTTTTTTTTTTTACTTGTAATGTATTTTGATACCCCTGCGTAAAATTTCTAGATCTGCCACTGCATAGAGCTATTGTAGCTGACTGCATGTTTTCGTTGCGATTTCAGCATTACAAAGGCTTCAACGTCTGGACTTTCTCCTTCTAGTGAAGATGATGAAATTAGCAAACTTGTCACGAATCTCAAAGAAGAAAATGACAACTTGAATATTGCTTTCCCGACCAAGCTAGTTATTGCTCTTTCTATAGCAGCAGCAATCACTTTTGTATCTGTTTATCTCAAGTCTCATTCATCAGGAACATCTATGAGATTACCTGTCTTTAGTGATTCTTCTCCACAATCAGTTGCAGCAGCACAATTTGATGGTTTCACTTTGTCATTATTCGGTTACCGAATTATAATTCCTGAACAAACTCCAGGGTATGCAAACATGGTATCTCTATTTTATAGTTTGTAATTTGCCTGAGATATAGATTTTGAGATGCATCGTGCTACTATTTGCTTTTGAAATATGTTGCTAATGCTATTTATAAGGTGCTATCATTGTCTAGGAAAAAGCTACTTGGTTACTGCTCCTAAGTTTATCAATGCTATGTTTAGTAAGAGTTTATCTCTGAATAAATGTCATAAGAAAATTTGTCATTAGGATCCATTGAGTGAAGATTTCTAGTAACTTGGACCGTGTATCTTTGGTTTGGATAAATGATGTAAAACTTCAAAAGAGGAAAACTTCTTCTTTCTTGTTTGTTAAGAGTTAAAGCGAGTTACAGCAATAGTTTTCTTACTCTTAAAATGCAATGCATGCCTCGTACTAGTACGCCTAAGGTATGTTATGGTGCCGCGTGCTACTTTTTTGCAGTGTACTGACATGCTGATGTCTGATGTAAGAAAGGAGGGTTTTCAATAAATCTTGTCTTTGTTCTATTATTAGACAGGCAATTGGCATTCATGACCTAAACCAACCCAATGAAGGTAGTATGCACAATGGCTACTTCGAAGTTTTGATGAACAACTAGTTTTCCCATGTGTGACTAATCAAAGTTTACGATCATTGCCATCAGAATGACTTAGCAATCCTTTTTTTTTTGTCTTGTAAATCTGCATCAAGCCCTTTATTTCAACTGGCATAATGTTGCCAAGAATTATGCACTGGACCAAATATTTTCATCATGTTTGTTGTCTGTTTCTTCTATTGTTTTTGTCTACATTGCTTTTCTTTATTGTCCTTTTAACCATATAATGTTGACTGCATTTCTTTATTGCACGTGGCCGTATTCTTCTGCTAAATTATTAGTTTTATTTGAATGTCCTTCTAGTTGAAACATCAGGTCATTAATAGCCTTTATGTCAAATATTATTTTGATAACTCCATTTATTGGCATAACCATTTAGAACCTAATGGAAGTTTTCTTCGTCGTCTTCTTCTTTTCCTATGCATATCACTGCTCTCATTGGGTATGTCATCTAGGTGGGTCTACTTTTGGTTGCTCATGGCTGCCGGTTGTGGCTTATTCATCAGCGAAGAGGCGCTAAATGTTTGGGTTTGTCCTTTACACTTGTACCTTATGTATGACTATCTTATCTTGGTTAACACTGAAGCTTTCAAAAGGTTTCTTACATTGACTTTTGGTCACTGACGTTCTACTTACTGTTTCTCTAGAACCTTTGTGTTTTTGGCTGTTTTAATCAGTTTCCAGCCGATGATGTAGGTTGGGATGACTTTAGCTCGAAAGCTATGTCTTGATGGAAACTGGCAATCGCTTTCTGCATCATTCACAAGGAATTCTTCTTATATCATATCTACTGTATTATGGGTGTACTGGTAAGCTCCTACTGACTTTGATCATAACTATATTGATTACAACATTGTTGCATGACATGCCAGTTTTGTGAGATGCTTAGCTCGTGCTCCTATTTTTGCAGGGGGGTTTGTATCAGTGATATGATACCATTCTACCTTGGTAGGTTTTTTCGGCGGACTAAGGCGTCTGAAGATATATGCACAAAGGTCTTGAAAGCTAATTCTGTAAAACCTCAAGAAAACCAGTTGTTCAGCTTACACAGGAAAACATGTTCGTTTAGAAATGTAGTTATTCTTTCTCTTATGTAAGTTAACAACTTCAATTTCCTGAATGCTTCTCTAAGCAGCTAGGAATTGGCAAAGAGAAGGTATTACAAATAACACAAGTTATTCAGAAATACGGCAATTTGATTGGCTTTGGTAAGTTAACATAGACATGCTTTTGGACTTCATTCATATTCTTGACATAACACAATGTTTAGATGTAGCACTTTTACTTATAAAGGTGGCTGAGAAGTAAGGGTGTGTTTACTTTCTTGGAAAGTGAGAAAGGTGGAGAATGTGACAAGTCATTTTTCTCACTTTCTCCACTTTATTTGTTTACTTAAGGGCATCTTTACTTATAAAGGAAAATGGGAAACTTGAAAAGTCAGCTTTCTTATTTACTTTAAAAGAAAAGTGAAAAGATAGAGTCATTAGTATTTAGTAATGATTATTAACAAAATAATAAAATATTATATAAATAAAATTAATATATTTATAACTAGCAAATGTTATAAATATATGTTATAGATATACAATAAAAAAAAATGATACAATAATGAATAGTACAATAATAATAATAAACAAGTTGATAAATAATAATTAAATAAATATATTATTTTATTATAATTTTTTAATTTTATAATAATTTTAATTATTTATTACTATTTTCTGAAAATATAAATAAATAAAATTACTAAATAATATTAGCTAAATAAACTAAATAATAACAATTTAATTTTTAGTAATAAATTAATAAATAAAATAATAATTGTTTTTTAGTTATTATTATAAATATTAATTGATAAATTATTATTAAAGAACTCTTTTTAGTTATTATTAAAGAATATTATTAAAAAATATTTTTTATATTAACAAATTTTACTTTCTTCCCAGTTACGATACAAAATAAACAAAAAAAGTCAAATCTATTTTCTTACCACTTTATCAACACTTTTCACATTACTACTTTCTTTTTACTTTCCAATTTACAATTTTTCTTTCACTTTACAATTTGTTACTTTTTTTTTTCACTTTCCTACTTTCCATTCAAAGTAAACAGCTCCTAAAAAAGAAAGTAGGGAAAGTGACTCTCCTCAGTTTCCACCCACTATTCTATCTATATAACTCTCACTTTCTCCACTTCTCTGCAAATTGGAGAGAAGTGGAGAAGTCAATATATATATATATTAGCAATATATTTTAATTATATATATTGATATATTATTAACATAATAAGAATAAAAAATATTAGGATATTATCGTTAAAAAAATAATAATAATAGTAGTAAATATATTGCTAATCATTAATTAATATTAATAATTATTATTATATTAATATGTAATATTATTAATAATAGAAATATACTATTTAAAATTATTAGTCTTCGAAAATTATATTAACATATATCACAAACATTAAAATGTATCTTATATTATTAATATATCAAATTATTATTAATATATAGTAACTATTAATTTATAATATATTTACTAATATTTTATTAATATATTAAAATGTATACATAATAATATATATTTGTTATATATATCATATATTTTACTATTATAATTAACATATATTATTACTATATTAATACTGTATTTTTAATGTTCTTTTATTCTATTTTAATATTAATTCTATTATTTTACCAATATCTTTATATATGTCTTTTATTAATAATAATAATAGTAATTGTATTAAAATTAAATATTATTAATATATAGTAATATAAATATATTATTAATAGATTAATAAATCTTTTAATATTATATTAATGTTTAATTATATATATTACATATAGTAATATTAAATTATTAGAAATATATAATAATTATCTATTATATATTTATATCCTTCTCATCACTTTTTTTTCACTTTCTAACCTAAAGTAAACAATGAAACTCAAATGTACATTTCTACCATTTTCCTTCCATTTTTCATTCTCCCACTTTTTCTTTACTCATTTGCCTCACTTACCCCACTTTCTCCAAACTAAACGGCCCGTAAGGTGCTGTTTAATTTGGAGAAAGTGGAGCAAGTGAGGCAAGTGAGTGGGAGGAAAGTGGTAGAAAAGTACGTTTGACTTTTATTATTTATTTGGAATTGGAAAGTGAAAAGAAAGTATGAATAAAATATAAATATATTATAAATAATAATTTTATATTACTAATATATTAATAATATATAATATATTAATACAATTAATATATAATTAAAATATAAATATATTATTAAAAAATTAATAATTTAATAGTAGTATATTTTAATATTATATAATAATAATAATCTTATATTAATGTAATATATAAATAAAGTATTAATATATAAATATATAACTAAAAGATTACTATAATATTAAAAGGTCCATTAATAATATATATATTATATATTAATAATTAATTAATTTTATTGCGATTATTATTATTATTATTAATATAATATTATTTATAAAGACATATATTAAGATATTGGTAAAATAATAGTATTAATATTAACATAGAATATCATTAAACCTAGGTTGCTAATAATAAGTATAATAATATATTAATAAAATATGTTAATAAATAATATAAATAATATAAGATATTGAATAATAGTATAAATATTAAAATAGAATAATATATCATTAAAAATATATTATTAATAATATGTATATTAATTTGTTATTAAAAATATGTTAATTATTATTAATAAAATAAATGTTACATAATAATATATATTATTGTGTATACATTAATTAATATATTAATAAATCTATTATATATTAATAGTTACTAAGTATTAATAATATAATTTTTAAATACTAATAATTTAAATAGTATATTATTTTTATTTATAATATTATCTTATTTTAAATATAATAATTATTATTATGTAATATTTTATAATATCATAATATTTTTATTTTTATTATTTTAATATATATATATATATATATATGTATTGATTTTTCCCACTTCTCTCCAAATTGGAAAGAAGTGGGGAAGGTAAAAATTTTATATAAAAGAATAGTAAATGGAAAATGAGGAAAGTCACTTTTTCCATTTTTTTTTTTAAGTAAACAAGGAAAGTGGAGAAAGTGCGGAAAGCTTAACCACTTTCTCCACTTTCCTCACTTCCTTCCAAAGTAAATAGACTCTAAGATAAATGGATAAAAAGAAGTGATATTGGGGTGTATAGAGTTTGGTATTAAGATTTAAGCTTTTATAATTGGTGGAAGGTAAGTTAGTGTGGTGTCTTGGCCGAGTGTTGCAATCGATAAAAGGAACTATTGGGTACTTATTAGTAGAGTTGGACGTGAATGGGTGAAGTTGGCCTGAACCTTGAAGTCTCGTCCTAGAATCTCTGTTATTATGTAGGCTCCTCAAGTTAGCAATTTGAAACAAAGGCATGGTGCTTCCTTTTGCAGCAGATGAAGTGCTTTTCAAAATGTAGTTATTTGGTACTGAAAGATGAAATAGGATCTTCTGCACCCTAATGGTGCACATGTATGTATGTTCATTGTTGGATCAATGACACGTGTTAAATACAATTTAAAAGATCAGCTGGTTTTAGCTATATTAGACACGTGTAGTTGATCTAATGATGGGTGCAAAAATTGTTGTACTGTTTGAGTGCAAATGATCCAGGTTGCCGAAATGTAACTATGGATGCTTTTCTCCAAACTAACTTTTAGGCAGTATAGTTATGTTATTTAATAGGAATATTGTATTATTAAAAAAATGCTATGTAATAGAAACTATTGTATTAGTAAAAAAGTAAAAAAATAAGGGAACATTTATGTTAGGGAAGAGTTATATTAGGAGAAAAATATGATAGGAGTCTAGAGGGGTATCCTCTATAAATAGACAATGTATCCTTTATTTTGAATTATGGAAGAAAATTAATTATTTTAGATCTATTCAGTTTGTAGAAGTAGATTATAGAGTCGCTACCAGGCCGCCGGTGTTTATCCTCACCGCGTCCGGGGCGCTGACGTGAGCCGATCTACGCTGTTCATAACAGTTTCTCACCTCACTAATACCAAACATCAGAGTTTGGTTATTACCAGTACATTCTTTCTATTGAAAGAATTGTTGAACTACTCGAAGATTTTGTGCAAGTCACATTGCCATGGAACCTAATGCTCCAAACTCATGTAAATCTTTACAAGATTGAATTGATCATAGAATACAGTGATGGTAATCTTGTTTGTGGCTCTTTTCTCCCCATTGTTAAATGAAGAAAGTCAACAGTTTTAGAACCAGCTTTAAAGTCTTTTAGAACTAGAAGTACTTGCTTGTTCTCAAGAATCTCAACAGGCCCTTGTTTTTCTAAATAGAACTTCCTCTTTTTTTTTTTTTTTTTTTTTTTTTTTTGTTTTTTTTTTTTGGGGGGGGGTAAAGGGATGTCTACTTATCTTTTGAAAATGTATGTTTATGATAAATTTATAGTATGCAGTATAACCAATTAATCTTCACGTGAGAGAATCAGCGAACTATTTTAAACGCTAGGGTCCTCTCTCCTGTTACTTTTTTATAAACTCTACAAAGCTTGTTTATAAACTGTAGAATCAACGAACTATTTTAAACACTATGTTGCACTCTCCTGTTACTTTGTTATAAACTCTACAAAGCTTGTTTGTAAACTGAAGATGGTGAGATCAATAAATCACCAAGCAATTTAGTCAATCTAATATGACTGCTGTATTTCGCTAAACTTTTATATTGGTTTACTTTTCCGTCTGCAGTGGAGCGATTTTCTCTTGGAGTACGAAATCCTACAGCATTTCTTGCCGGGGCTTGGGTCAGTCATCTATCTCTTTAACTAAGATACTTGGAGATCTGTTTCCCTTTCTACTATATAAGCTTTATTATGTTAGTCTTTAAATTGACTCATCAAAGAAGCTATTTTGCTATTTCATTTATGTGTATCATTTGCTTAACTGCTCATCATTCGCATTACAGGTGCAGGTTCATTTTGTTATCAATTTCTGAGAATCACTTAACATGCTTGCAAAGGGATTTCCGTTAATAACAACAAAAGAAAAGCCTTTTCCCACTAGGTGGGATTGGATATATGGATCCTTGGATGCATAGTGTTGTATTTTGTGCTATATCTTCATTCAAACTAAGCAAATAAGCTCATATTTTATAATTTCTTCCCAGCCTTTCTTGGGCCTATCATACCTCTCTTGATGTTGGTCCTTTACAACACCTCAAAACCTTTTAATCGGTGTGGTTAAGGGGTCTCTGTTTACTTCAAAATGATTTTCTTTTATTTTGCTCTTTACTGGTACTACACCATCTTTATACCTACTTCATGATTAAGCTGTTACTTAATTGGCGCCCACACAGCCTAACGTAGTATTTTCATTGCTCCCATAGTTTATAGCCTAACATTATGATGCATAAAGCATCGGCGGCCTAAACTTTCCCTTATGATTTAATTGTTTGGGCAGTCACAAATGCACTAGATACACATTTCCAATTTTGCTAGCCTTCTATACTAGTTGATATCCCTCTATTTCTCCTTTTTTTTATGCATGTGTGATATGCGCCCGTGCTGACCGAATAGGACATGACGGATTGAGCGCCCAATGACCGAGTATTTGCACAAAACAACTAGTGAAAAGATTTTAGTAGAATATTTAGTAAGGACATGCTTTTCCATATTTTGTAATTTTAAGTTTAAGAAAGTTTATTAGTATTTATATGAGCAATTGTACCAGGATTTGATATCATTGAATAATAAACTTTTCTTTTTGTCTATCTCGTTTATATTTACTCCAAAGCCTAATTTCCTGTATTCTCTAATCTATTTCTATTTCTCTATCTCCCTCTATTCTAATTTCCTATCGACATGACTAAGATATTTAAATAATTCACTATTCTGAATCCCATTACCTCCAATGTTCACATCTCATTATTGTCATTAATCTCGCTAACTTACTTTCAATGTATTGCATTGTGGCTTTATTGAAACGAAGGCCGTTCGACTCCAAAGCCTCTTTCCATAACTCAAGTTTAGTGATTACTAGCACAATATTGTAAGCAAAAGCATATACGATAATATTTCACACTGAACAGATGATAAAAACTGGTCAGTTCTATTGTAATAGTAGGTTGTCTATCATTCGTATAGCGTTCTAGACACTTGTAGTTGCTCCATCATACATGCTATGAATAACATGTGTACCTCTTAGGAACTCCTTTTTATCTAAAACCATTCAAAGAATATCTAGTTAGTATCCTATTATGCGCCTTCTCAAGGTCAATAAAGATCACATTGCAAATATATCTTCTTTTCCGTATTGCTTTCCAATTAGCATCTCTTAATTGCCTCTGTAGTTGGGTTGCTATGCGTGAAACCAATTGATATTCCATTTTTGACATCATTTTTCTTTAATCACGCTCTTTCACAATTTCTTGTATGACTCACCAACTTGATGCATCTATGTTTTGGGCAATTCTGAATGTCTCCTGTATTTTTAGAGACAAGTACTAAGATGGTCTTTCTTTATTCAGCTTTCAATTTTCTATTCTTCGAGATTCCATTAATATCAGGCATAGCCAAGTAACCCTTCCTTTCCCTATCTTTGTAGGCTTCAATAGAAATGCGGTCGGGTATTACGCTATATTCCTGTTTATCTTTTAGCTTTAGTTAGGTATATATTTTCTAATGTATCAGTAAAAGGTAAGGTGGTCCTGTACGAACATTTTGGGCCAGTTTTAAGTTATTTTCCAAGCACAACCCTGCTTGAATATTTCATCAAAATAATCGTTCTGTTTCTTCCTAAGCTTCATCAGCAATGAGTATTTTATCATTACCATTTGCGTATCCAACGAGTTTATAATCTCCTTTAGTCTCCAGAGACTATACAGATCATCGAAGACAAAGTTTTAGTCGCTGATGTCTTTCCTAGCCTATTCTTTTGCCAGTTCATAGTTCTTCAAGTTTAAAATCATTCAGGACATTTATAGAACTCGTTAAAACATGCTCTTTTAGTTCTTACTTTCTCTTGATAAAGGGGGACCAAAACAACACAAATCACTGTTAAAGGGTTGAAAAATCAGCAGAGGAATTTGTTGAATGTCTTATTTACTAAAAAACGACGTAAGAAAAGATGATGAACTAACATGACCTCTCTTTTCACAAAGTTATGCATGTACATAAACGTTTTAGAAAAGCTCAAAGGTCTTTGCAAGGACCATTTTGTAAGTGAATATAATGTGATGTATTGAAAGCATACCTGGTGATTTTATTTTGTAATAGTAGATGCTCTAGTTCCGAATATATCTGCTAATATTGCCAATCACCTTCATGGTGTGGTCGGCATTTTAAACTCCAGCATGCATTTATCAAACAGCCATATTCATCTCCTACGCTTGTTCAGCTCTACCCAGGTTACTTGTCTCTGTTTTTCATGAGAGTCCGTGTTGCTGCTTGTTTTGTCCAGTCATAATCATTTGGATTAAGTCTGTTGATTAGGATATCTGATTGCAGGGTACATCTGCTGAATGCTTTTTCACTGGTGTTTGCTTTGGTGGCTTGATTACTCTTCCAATTCAGGTAATACCCTATGATTACTGGATACCTCGCACATGCTAGTAAGTGAATGAGTCGATCCATGTGTTTCAACTTTCAAATCTTTAGCCTTTACCTACTATACTTTGATTTACAATAAAATTTGGCCTGAATAAACTTCCATAAGTAGATGCTTCACCATGACTAGATGCTATGATGTTCCCTGTTCTTACTAGTTTATGATGGTCATAACAACCTCATTTTGTATTGCATTACACATTCCAAGCTACCAAAGTTCCATCTGCATAGAAACAAATTCCCTTAATTATTGTTTTATTAGGACAAGAATGTAGTGGCATGAATGGAGCTGACTAAAACATCTGTAGCTTGCTGTTTGTATTTTTCAAATTGTTAATGTGTAACTCAGTTAAATTTCATAAACTTAAAAAGTGTATGTCATATTATAAGGTAGACCTATTTCAGGATCCTTAATAGCATTCATCCCCAATCTGCCTCAGATATAACTATTTACCATGAGCTTTGAATAATTTCGTTTTGTTAATAATAATTTACAAACCAGACACTCAAACTTTGTTTTGATTTGTTGTTAGCATCTGCAATTTTTTGGAAGAAATTAGCAGATAAGCATTAGCATTCTAGTAGGAATCTGCAATGCTAGACTACTGTGCACATTCACTCGCCAATTTCCTCACTTATGAAATCACACATATTCATCCCTTTGCACCTATTCTCATACCGTTTTCATCCTCACTCTATAATCATTCCTACTGAATAACTCGGGATAAAAGTTAAGGAATATGTCGATCCTGATACTTTTATTTACAAGAAAATTTGGCATAAATTTACCACCATAACTAGATGCTCCACCATGACTACATGCTATGATGTTGCCTATTCTTAGTAGTTTGTGGCGGTCATAACAGCGTTATTATGTGTTGACATTACACAGTCCAACTACCATAGTTCCATCTGCATAGAAACGATTTCTTTAATTTTTGTTTTATTAGGACAAGATCGTAGTAGCATGAAGGACAAGATGTACATAGGAGCTGAATAAAACATCTGACGCATGCTATATTATACTATTTTAAATTGTTAATATGTAACTCATGTAAATTTCATAAACTTAAAATTTTGTATGGTTATTGAACACCAATCTATGGAAGTTTAGTGATCTCCATAAATTTAGCGTACTCCACTCCACCGAAAAAAATAAATCACTTTGCATTTTACTATTTTCTAAATATGAATTTTCTGATTTTATTGTTAATCTTCAGATTGGGATTGGTTTTTTGCTACGAGAACGACCAATGGTGGCACTTGCTGGAGTTGCAACAGTTGTGGTACCTCTCCTACATGAAATTTATATATGAAAAAAAAAAAAATTTCTTCAGAGCCCTGATGGTCCTGTTGCGTACCTCTTCTACATGAAATTTATATACTAAAAAAAACATTCTTAGGGATCCCTGACGGCATCAGGGCCGTAGTTTACATCCCGGAATGTTTGCTGCTGTCGGGGGATTTGAAGAATAGCACTGTTCTTATATATTTTGTTGAATTAGATTTGTTCTAACTAATTCATACCTGTACAGGGTATCTGGACGATATTTCCATATCTGATAGTTGCATCAACCACAGTTTTCCTCCTCTTTCGGCAGCACAAGTCCAAATCCAAGTAACTGATTCAGATGTTCATTATTAAAGTAGCTATAGAGCACAAGGCAATTTTATTTTTAATCTTTACTTTGGGCTATATAACCTTCAATAGATCTCAAGCGTCCGTTTATATTTATTGATTTTTAGTTCTATAGAAGTGCCTATTCTTTGAACCGCTGCTGCTACATTTGCAGTATATATATAGGATGAGAAATAGGTTAGGGAATGAAATTTCTCAGTATAGATATGGGACCTCAGAAGGTGATTTTAGAAATATAAAAGCATGTTGGAAAATACTGTATTTAGTTTTGGATCATTCTTTATAGTCTTCCCATTTTGTTGTGTGAGAAATAATGGCTACTGTATTCTTTAATATTATTGGCCTGAAATGTTAGTTAGTATGAACGAGTAAATATAGTTTCCTCGAGCATCCATCCCTTCTTGCCACAATCTTGACCCTCTATTTGGTACACTCATTCCATCTCCACCGTGTTTTACATCCCTTTTTTTCGGTGGCATCGCATGAATATTTGGCCCAAGTAGAAAGAGAGCCTCTATGTTGATTTTAAGGTTCGTTTTGGCCCATCGTGCGCATACGCAAGGATCGTGATGATCCCTGTGAGCAACAGCGGATTCTAGAAGTTTTGTAGGAGTATCAGAATCTGTTGGATGTAGATCGATTAGGACTACATATTAATTGGTTGCAGAGTAGCTAGCTATAAAGGGGAGGGGGGAGGGAGGGGGGGGGGAGGGAGGGGTGCATGCCACTGCGCCAAGGCGCTTGGCGAGCTAATTAGTCTTAATCTCAGCGATTTCTACAGCCTAAACTACCCAAATATCAGAGGTAAATGGACCCAACCCGATCAGAAGTTCAGAACTGCACCAAAACTGTTGGTTTGGGTTGAGTGTGTACAATTTGTGTCCCACAAATGCACCGGCCCGTACATGTTGGTATAACCAACACAATAGTTACTAGGGTATCGGTGAGGGTTTTAGTACTATATTTTTTTTAAAAAACACATTTTAAATAAGATTTTTTGAGAGTTCAAAATTATTATAATAAATAAAAATTTAAGAGTCTTAAAATATTTCTTTAAAAAAATTTATCAATTAAAAATAGTAAAGCAAATCAAAATTTATTTTGATCGTATTCAAATTTTTTCAAAAATATTTAAATATATATTTTTTAATTTGATTTATTATTAGGAGAAAAAAACAGAGCAATACTTTATTTGGAAGGGCATGTAAAATTAGGGGGTTGATCTGACATTATTCCCCAAAAAAAAAAAAATTAAAAAAATTAAAAAAGTAGTTTTGATTACCATTGCCAAGAGGACAATGGTAAAGGGTCATTAAATATTATCCACCTACCAATCATTTAATTTTCTAATAAGAGCTTGTATTAACTCAAACATTACTTTGAAGCAACGGCATCTAAACATTAATGATGATATTAACAATAATTTTATCCAATTTCATCTTAGAAAATAACCTAATATTATATCGAATAAATCAAAATTCCTATTAGCAAATTATATATAAAATTATATGGTATATGGATATAGTATGTGTGTATATTTTATTATACATGTTTGATGACATATAATTTTATTATATTTAGTTACAAATATTAATATTTTTAAATACTTACTAATACTTAGGCATGAGTAACAAGAATTTAGATTAAGATTAGTCCTGTATTTATTTAATAATTCAAATTTAAAAAAATGTAGAACAACTACAAATGGTATGGAGTAACCAAATTCATTATTGACAATAGTTATTCATTAGTAATTCTTGAATTTAATAGTTAAGTTAACATTTGGTTTTATTAAAAAGTTAAATTACATATATTTAAATGTAAAATTTTATTGTAAAAAATTTGTGATGCTTGAAGGAAAATTACTAGAAAATCATCCACTTATACCACCAAATATTCTACACCTCGTGAGTGCTGTTAAAAATTTGGAATGGCATACAGTTTCACAATGAGTTTAGAACATGGGAAAATTGCATATCAACATCTTGATTTTCAAACCGTTTACAAATTAGCTATTGAATTCAAATTTTTATTGATATAGCATAAAATTAGATTGACCACATGGTGTGAAATTAATGGTTGGGATACGAAGATATGTAAATATTGATATTTATCTTCTAAACCAACATATGCCTTCGAACACTTATTGATAGGCTGAGATTTAACTCAATCACTTACAAAGAGTTCGTCTTAAAATTTGTGCCAGTGACATTTTAATTATTATCTAAATATTTATAAAAAAATAAATATAAAAAGATAGATTTTCGAAATGATCCAACTTTGTTATTTAGTTTTTTTTTAAAAAAAAAAAACACTTCTAAAAGGTATTTTACGATTTCAACTGTTAGCGGCCTTTAAAACTACTCTAGTAACCCTCTAAAAGTTTAGAGCTTCAAAAACATATTTAAAAATATTTTTTAAAAAATTTGAGTACAAAATAAATAAAAATAGATATAATCTATAATTTTTATATTTAGAAAGATATTTAGGATGTAAAAAATGATAGATTGTGAATAAGTGGCTTATTTATAACATTGTTTTCGATGCAGGAGATGATATGTTAGTTTCCTATAAAATAACGAATAAATATAATTTAGAAATTGATAAATAGTGGGATAAGTGATGGGTAATTTTTTTTTAAAATATTTAAATTAAAAATTACATCTCTAAATTTTTTTTTTGCAAAACTAAAATCAGATCGTGTCGACATGGCGGTGCAGATATACTGACTGTCCTACTATAGGCGACATCACGGTCGCATGTTAAACAGCGCCCTCAACTTAACCGAGCGAAGCTTTCATCCCATTCCTCTTTATCTATGCAACATACAATATCACATTTTCTCCTTCCTCTTTATTTACTATACAACATACAACATCACTATATTCTACTAACATACAATACTAGTAAGTAGATTAAGATAAATTTATATTTATACAATATCAATATGATTAACAACTCAAATATAAAATCATTTTAAAATAAATATATTTATATCTCATATATAAATTTTAGAGGCTTTCTATTTTATTTTGACTTTCTAAATACCAGCCAGCTAATATAATGTACACGATCATGCTCACGTGATTGTTGTGGACGTTTCTTGAGTGTCGATCTTTTGTTGGTCGGGTACCTCCTGTATTCACTTTAGTTAAAATAGGAGAAAACCTTTGCTTTCTAAATAATTTCCTACTAATTTTCTAAAATTAAAATTATTTTTTGATAGAAGTATTTTTTTTTAAAAAAAAAAATTCAATATTAAAGTTGTAGATTTTGATTAGATCTAAAACTGTATTGTTAAAAATTTTTCAAAAAATAATTTTAAATAAGTATTTTAGAATTCCAAAAGTTAATGGGTTCGGATTATAATAAAACACTTTTATTCGTTAATTTTTGGAACTAAAAAAATTTATTTAGAAATAATTTTTTGAAAAAAAAATTAAACATAAAAAATTATAATTTTTATCAAAATTTATAACTTATGTATTCATTTTTTTTTTTTAAATAATTTTAAATTTTTTTTTTAAGGCAATCCGTTTAATTTGAGAGATTGTTGGAAAAAATAATAGGAAAGCGAAGCATCCACTTAAAATAATTAAAAAGACAAATTCACGGTATATGCCCTATGTGGATTTCTCTCTTCAGGCTCAGCCTGCAGCTTCCTGAATACAAGCGAAAGACGCGCATGTATCCCCAATCTTGGTAATGTTATATATAACAAAATCCCTAATCATCACCTCTTTTTTTAGAAAAATTAACATTCACTTCTCCCAGCTCCTAATTGATTGATGTATACCTCTATCTAATATTTGGTCTCCATTAATATATCATCATTCAGATCTACAACTGTATGTATATACGTCAACCTTCCCCTTTTTTATCTTACTTTTGTTACTCCATCAATAAATTTCCTCCTATAGCTCTTCTCTTTCTGATCTACATGGAGTAAAAGTTGGATTTGTTTTGTTTTTACATTCTTAGCTTATTAATTAGTTGAAAAGTCTTTTAAAGGTTAAAGCTGTTGTTTTAATTAAGATCAGGTAGCTTTTTGTTTATCTGCTTTGTCATCTCTTTGTCTTCATTGATGTTGTATGTCGACGTTGGTTTTGTTCCCAAAATTTGATTTTATATGAATTTCCAGGAGATTTCAACCGTCGCCGTTGGAGGAGGAAGATTGTTAATACTCTTATTTGGAGAAGTCGGGTGAGCACTTGTTTGATTTTGTAGTTCATCATTATTTTTTTGGGGCATAAGCGGTAAAATCTCGGCGTTCTGGCCTGTAGTAAGGCTGCCAACCTAACCAACCCATGCTGGCACTTACCTTCATCAACATAATAAACCCATGGTGGCATCATTCGTAGCAGCTTAGGACTTGTTCCAAATAGAACCACTGGACTTTGCATCCCCGTAGGGCCACATCTAAGGTTTGAACTAGGATTTTTCGCCCAAAGACATAAGTGCTTGCCAGTTAAACCAAATCGCGTTTTTTAATGCAGTTATTTTATAGATTTGTGGTGGTAAGAGAATGTATTTAATCTTGTTTTGGAATAACAGGAAAGCTGATGTTAGGATTGGGGTGAAATGAATGAAATGGTAGCTGAGATGAGCCTGGACAAAGAAAAGGCTATGACGGTTAAGTCACAAGGCGGCTACCGTCTTTACCCGAAGCCGGTTGCCAAGTACGAGGATATTGTTGGTGATCCCAAAATGTTCATGGATACTCTTGAGAAGCTACATGCGGCGATGGGCACTAAGTTCATGTAAGTTTGTATTCCGTTTTCCACTTTATTGTATGTAATATGATGTTAAATATCGTAGGAAAGATACAGTCATAGATAGACGATGCTCACAAAGAAAACAGTCAAATTATCTCAAAATTTGGCTCAAGTTGGAAAGTGCATCATTAAATATTGTTAGTTTTATATTATGGTGCTAACTGAATTTGTGCAATATGGTGCTCTGGTGTTATGAATGTATGCAGTCGCTCGATTCGGAAAGTTCATTCTGGTCAATCATTTAGGCATGCTAGTGCTGTACAATAAATATAAATGCAAAAAAGGCTCATTTTAATATAAATTTAAGCACTAACACTTTATTCATTAAATTTAGATCTTGGAAACTCTGTATTTGTATAGAGCTTAGACTGATGAATATTACGTTTGAATAGTGACTACGGTATTTTGTCCCTATTTCCCGACCATCTCTCCAAAAAGCATGATTTTTCCACCAAGGATAAAATCCTTCTTCAGGTCTAAATTAATCTTTGCTCTTTCCAAAGAGCCGAATCTTATTTATGGTTAATTCCAATCAAATATTTGAGGGATCTCTAAACAAGCATAAAATTAGCTTTTTTTAGGCTGCCAAAGCTGGGAGCCTACTAATTCCAATGGTAGCAGACTACGCATAGATACTTGATTTTAAGTTTGCTCGTTTGTTCAGTTATGTTCCTAGTCGAGCTCGTTCCAGCTCATGCACCAATGGACGGTGATGAGTGCCACTGTAGGCTAATTTTTGAATTTGTAAAATGACCTAAATGAATGGAGATGGTCTAACTTTATGCAACTTCATTAGAGGATGTTTGATACTTGGGTTAATATGAGTACATAAACTGTAGGTTTTAAGTTAAGCTTCAACTGTCCCTTGATTTTTTAAATTATCCAAAACCTGCAACCGTTACACTTCATCTCCATCTTATCCATTTCTCTGCTATTTAAGTTAATATAAAATTATGTGAAATGACCAAAATCTTCTCTTCTTCCTGCCAACAACTTCTTTGAGTTTTCTCAAGGGAAAGATGAAATTACTTGCATTATCAAGTATCACTAAAGACAACAAGAGCTTATCCGGTAGTCCACATCATGTATCTGATATGGTAATTTGTGCATTTGGCTTGAAATGTGGAAACAATTTAAGGCCCATTGTTGCTGTTATAGGAAAAAGAGAGAATACAAAACCTAATTAAGTAATTACTTTTGAATGCGGGCTTCTACCCCTCTCTAATCAGTAATTAAGTAGGTAAGAAGAAACTGATGAATATTATACAGACTTGCAAATGTGGGCTTCTATATACCTTCTCTAGTTAAGTAGGAGGAAGAGAGAGATCATTGATATTTGGAAAAAAAGAAAAAAACTTTCAGCTCAGGTGGAAATCGAGTCGAAACATTTGATACCAGATTCACACCAGAGTAAAAATAAACTGAAACATTATTTTCTTTAATTGGGATTATCAAGAGGAAAAAAGAGGCATACTTATGATTTGTTTTAAAGATAAATGATTAAAGGAAGGGTGAGAAGGTTGTAGTGATAGAGAACCCCCCCACAAATTGATTCATTAAACTCGTGGGCAATTCGGAAATCAACCTAAAGCCTATAGGGTTTTGCTAACCCTATCAGTTCCTGAATAATTAAGACTGGCATGTTTACACAGCTGGATCCTAAAGGAGAGACAACTCCAGCTACTTTTATGCTTCTGTTCTTATTCGAAAATTTAGCCTCTCTCAAAATGTTATTTTTTCAAACTTTTGTTGTTACAAAGGCAACTTGTCGAATTTCCACTGAAGTTAAAATGTCAAAGCGGATAGCATCTCGCATGATATTTTAGGAAAAATATCTTTTTTTCATAATTTTGCTTTTGCTATTATGAAATTGCATTAATAATGCATATATTTTTACTTTACGCTAGATATTCAATGCATTTCTAAATAGTGAATCAACCCTATTCTGACTATATATATTTTTTAAGCATTATGCAGTCGCTTCAACCATTTGATGTAGACTTTGTTTCACTTGCATTTATATTCTTATTAGGTGGTTAGAAAGAACCAGTCTCACACCATATATTCATAATATTGCGATATTAGAGTTTGTGAGCTTCGTTTCAGCATGAAGTTAAACATACTTGTAAAAGGCCATAAAAACAACAGTGATGTTATGCATCCTTTGTAATTTATTAAATAACTAATGCACATGATGCCAGGTTGCTTGTGTTTCTCTGGATGTAATAAGGTATGTGTGTAGATACAATAAGATGACAAAATTTTGTTGGATTCTCTTTATTTAATCTTTTGTGGCAATTGTATATGGAGTATGGGTAGGATGATAAGAGCTGTTTATGTAAACCCTTTGAACTTGTGAAATGTGAAAAGAGCTAACAAAGGTTCATTGCTCATTTACATTGGCACCGGCATGGGCTATGGTTACCATGCAGTATCTGATTAGGATATTACAGGTGGTCATGGGCTATGGTTAGCATGCGGGAGGTGTATTACTTTGGTGTCTAGTAAATTCGGGAAGTAGGAATACATATCAAGCTTCTTTAGACATATAGGATTGCAGCTGACAACGTTACCTTGTTATCTTGTATCATGTAGTCAATGCAGTTGCAGATAGTTTAGCAAACAAGAGGTTTTCATTTCCACTTGTTTAACAGTTTTTGACGAGCCTCCTCTCTATCATGAAGATAGTTTCCACGTTTATCTTTTGCTTTCTACTTTTCTTAGTCTCTGTGTTCCCCATTGGAAGAGAAGATTGGGTCTTATTTATTTGATTTTGATGATTCTTCCCATGAAAATTGACAATTACTATCATTTCTAGGATTCCTACTATCGGAGGACGAGAACTTGATCTCCATCGACTTTTTGTAGAGGTGACTTCACGTGGCGGTGTTGAAAAGGTTTGCTATCAACAAAAGTTATTTATTATCTGTTAGAAACCTTTTTATGCTTACCGCTAGATTTTTATATGTCAACTATCTTATATAACTTGTCAATTCTCTATTTTAGATCTAATAATAATGTGGTGCTAAAACAGATAGTCAATGAAAAAAGGTGGAGAGAAGTTACAGCAGGGTTCAATTTCCCATCAACAGCAACCAATGCATCCTTTGTTCTTCGAAAACACTACATGTCATTAATATATCACTATGAGCAAATTTATTTCCATCAATCTGAGAGATGCATCTCTCCGCTAAATGGTCTGCACATCAGATATTTACCATTTTTATCTTCGTACAAGCGTGTTTCTGATCTATTGTGTCTTTGCAGCTTCTCTAAGTGCACCATCTGGCATTTCGGTTCCATCCACGAAGTCATCAGGACCATCCGTATCATCTAGTGATATTCAGTTTTCTGCGCATAAGAGGAAAAAAGCCATCGATGATTCTTCACCTTCAGGTTTGCTTTTATTAAGTAGTTAACATTAAGTAGCGCTGCCTTCTCCATCTTTTTAGCTAGGGCTGGCAGCATTTGCAATGTGCACCAGAGGTGGCAGAAGTTCTCTCTGACCTTTAGAAATTTCATGTGTTGTACTTGCACTTATCTCTATTAAAAGGTTAAAATCTCACCTGTTGAAATGGCTGCCGAGTATGATCATAAACTGCTGCATCAGTAATTGAAGGAAAAAATCCAAGTGACGTCACGTAAAGGTGAATGGAGACCCATTTTTAGAGCCCAGGCGTGCCTTTAGCAACATTGGCTAAGAGTGCTATTAAAGGAAAATGCCAAGATAATTCCTATTTGTCAAGATAAACCATCTTCAAGTTAACTATTTGTTAAATTAATCGAGAGTGGACCTATTGCGATTACGGATGAATGTGCATTCTATTAAATGATTGTGACAATCTTATTGTCGAAAGAAGCTCGAACTTATCACACAACAACAAAACCTTAGGGGGATCTTTTATTGCCAAACCATTTCCTTAGGGTCCAATTTTTTATCACATATCACATTACATATTATATCAAGAGAGAAATCCCTTTATTAAATCGTTTACTTCTTGTACATATCCAATAATTCTCATTCTATCACTCCCCTGTATGACATCGTTTATTTCTATATGTTTTACTTGGATTTGTAGAGGATACAATTTCAACTGCTAATTTGGTTCCGCTGTAAACCTGTACTAGATCTGCCCCTTGCAAAAAATTCTCACGTGGTTGGGATAATTAATGGTAAATGTGAGCATGGCTACTTGGTAACCGTTACTATTGGCACGACAAAGCTGCAAGGCCTCCTTTACCATCGAGCTGAACAAATTGCAGTCCAGGCATCTCAAATTCCAGATATTGTCAGCAACAGCACATCAATGGTTGGTCGTCGTCGCAGACGAAGGAAGAAGCTGAGCAAACGGGACCCAACACATCCTAAACCAAATCGTAGTGGATACAACTTCTTTTTTTCAGAGCAACATGCTAGGTTAAAACAACTTCATCCTGGCAAGGACAGAGAAATTAGCAAGATGATTGGTGAACTATGGAACAACCTTACAGACACTGAAAAAGCAGTAAGAATTTTATATAACACCTTACCAAGTATTTCCGGTATTCAAATGGTAGGTCTCACCTAGAGATGCTAAAAAAGCCTGCAGCCCGTACTGCAGCCCATGCTTGCCGGGCCGCGGGCTGGCCCGTCCCGCAAGGCCGGCCGTGCGGGCTGCGCAGCCAGGCTGGGAAACCATCCCGCGCGCGGGGCGGGCCGGCCCGCAGACAATACTATATAAATTTTTTTTTTCTTTTTAATTTCGGCTGGCTCAGCTCGGCGTAGCTAGGGGGCGGGCCGAGCCGGCCCTCCCAGCCTTAGACACCGTGCGGGCCGGCGCCGCTGCGGGCGGCCCGCACGGTTTGCAACACTAGTCTTACCATTTGAACTTCAAAGTGGTCTCTAAAATGAGCAGCAATAATTTCCACCACACATTTTGACATTAGGCCCTACCATATGCTTAAACATATGGTGAAGAATTGCCATCTTACTTTAGAGATTTCTTTAGATGTCCAGTTAGAGGTACAACACATTTTTCTACTTTGGGATATCTAACATGTTTCTTCTTATTTCTATTTTGCTCTGATAATACCCATGGAAGTTTGAATTACAGGTTTATCAGGAAAAGGGTGTGAAGGACAAGGAGAGGTATAGAAGTGAAATGGAAGCATACATGCAAAGGCCGAGTATTGACCAAGTAATTAGCACAGCAGTACCTATCCAGCAACGTCCAGCAGAGTCTGAACCGTTCGCGAGAGAAGTGGATTCTAAAACGGACATGGATGAAGATTACTTAGATGAAAGCACAATTGGTAGTACTGATTTGGACGAGAAGAACTCAGACATTGATTCAGAGGCAGAATCACAAGAAATGGCTGACACGGTCCCGGATTCTGCTAATTTCGTTGCTGACGCATCAAATCTGGGAGACACTTGAGCTACGAAGGAGGGATGAGGACTTAGCGAAATGTGCACGCTCATCCTAGCTCGATCGATGACGTGGAGTCCAAGAAGGATGACATTTTGACCAAAAAAAAACGTTAGATACACCTTTTTGCTGTGCATAAATGGATTGTAAATTCTTAGGAAGGCATAACTGCAGTAGCGAATTTCTTAAATTTTTCATGTTTACTTCTTGTCTTGTCAAATAATTTAGCTCTTATCCATCTCCGTTAAGTATAAATTAAATCTCAGTTGTTAGATCAAAGAGATCAATGGCTGAGATGTTAGCTTATAAGGCTATATATATATATTATATTATATATATATATATATATATATACACTTTTCTACTAATATTCTTGTAGCTATGGTTTGTGATTTAGGAGCAGGTGAGAAAATGAATCTCACCTAAGAAAGCTTTTGCAAAGTTCCATGATGGTGCAGACAATGTTCCTTGTTAATATATTCTATTGTGATAGATGGAGGTTTTTAAGATAAAAGAATTATCAAAAGAAAGATTGCTCCAACTCATCAACTTGGGAACTGAAAGGAGTCAACTTTACAAATCTGAGAGGGGAACACCAACAAGCATTGCAAATTTGCAAATGGGGACTTCAATAAACTGAAAAATCAAAGCCGTTTATACCTTTCACGGCTTTCACTACCTACGAATTGGGCTTTACTCAAAGTAGATAGCTGATATGCAATCAATAGGGTCGTGCTTTGTTATCAAAGAAAATGTGGGTCTTTACTTGACTATGCTTGTTATCTATCCAGTACATGTACAACAGATAACAATGTATAGGAGCTAATTACAGGTCTTACAACTGCAGTCTTTGAGGCAAGTGGTGTCAGAACTGCAGCATATTTCTAAAGGTTGGTTGTTTTGAGTAATGCTATTATCACTGACGATGACAGCAATAAATTCACCAAATTCGTTAATTTGTATGATTAAAAAAAAAATAGAAATATTTTTAGGAAAACTTTCAATATTAAAATGTTATAGATTTTGACGGAATTTATAACTGTTTTTTAAAAAATACTTCTAGATATATATTTTGGCCTCTAAAATTTAACAGATTTGAAATAAATTTTAAAATTTTGAAAATCCATTTTAATCCCATTAAATTTTGAAATACTAAAATATTTATTTAAAAGTATTTTTTAAAAAATTATAATATAAATTTTATAAACATATCATCAAAATATACAACTTTATATTGAAAATTTTCTCAAAAAATACTCACCTTTTTTTTGGTCAAACTCTTTGTTTTTTATAATAAGTAGATTATTAAATTGTAGTATATATTTTGATGGTGCAATGGGTGACAAACTTTTTTCGTTTTTTATATCAATTTTTGGTTGAGCCGGTTGATTTGATTGAGCCGGTTGAGAGGGGCTTTCTGGATCTTGTTTTCGTACAGATGAATGATCCAGCTGATTTTCTTGCCAAAATCAAATAGATAAACAAAAACTCCTATGTGTTGGGAAATTCCTATCCATTAATACCTAGGAAACGATAGTCCTCGATATTAAACACAAAAAAGAGAGCTTTTTGTTGAAGTTAATTAGGATATTAAATCGACAAAGAAGTGTGCAGGCGGATGTTCGTATTACTTAGAGACCCTGCAACAAATCCGACTACTGCTGCAAGAATATTTCCTAAAATTAACTTTATAGCTTTTAAATCTATTAATTTATATATGTATATGACAAAAATATTAGAAATATTTAACAATGAATATAGTAAATAAATAGTATTAATCATATAGATATTGTTATATTAAGTTATTTTTTTAATTAAGTTCGTAAATTAAGTGAATTTATGACATAACTATTTTGCAGTCTTGTTTAGCATGGATGTTTAAAAATCTTTTTTTTTTTTTTTTTTTGAGATAACAGGACGAAACATTTCCAATAGACCAACCTCTGATATTACTGAGGACACAGTTTTTAACCACGATTCAGATATTTAAACATCTTAACCGAGCTGTTTAGTGAATGAACACATTCTAATTTTCTGCTCGTCAATTGTAAACATATCGTAATATGTGTTCGGTGGTGCGGCATGGACGCCGAGGCGGGGTTTAAATGGATCATATTGCAGTTTTGTCCTCTCAATCCTCATGAAAATTCGTTAAAATCTAGTTTCATGTTTGGAAACACTGAGGTGAAAAGTACCTAAAGCATATCCGTCGATACGTATCACTTGCATTTTGCAGATTTGAACGTCTTTGTTGCGGCCAAAGTACATTACTACTCTATCAAGTGTGACTGGTATCATCAAAATCAGCTGAAACATAGCTTTTGACGATCATCAAACAGTCCAATAGGGTGTTGCGCAATCAATATTTATACAAACGAGGGATGATAATGCCGAAAACAAATTCATATGTACCAACTATGAAGGCTCCTGTAGACCGTCTAAAAACAGATATTTAGGAAATCTTCAAGCGATGTAATATAAATTGTACAGTTATTTGTGTTAGACAAACTTTTTGGTTCAAAGTTCCTAAAATTGTATCTAATCGGACAACAAATGCAGTTTAAAATGAATATTTAATTAAGGAGATGAGTTCAACAAATAAGCAAGTGAACATGCGGAAGTGCTGTGAGTAAAGAACGCCACACAAAAATTGTGGTTCGGATCCCCAAAATATGCGTGATTTCTGGTAAGGAAGAACGGAGATCAAACAAACAAAACGTTGGAGGAGCTCCTGAAAATAGCAACTAAAATCCCAGCAAATTGAGTTGGAATAAATTTAAAAATAAAAGCAATTTGTATGCATACCACTATACATGCTTTTTACATGTATAAGTAAGTAAATGTTTGGATCTAATACCAATAATCTGATATTAAAGCGAAAGCATTGAAGCCCACTAAATCAGTATCATTTCCTAT
The DNA here is from genome assembly GCA_002076135.1 of Xerophyta viscosa. NCBI lineage: Eukaryota > Viridiplantae > Streptophyta > Magnoliopsida > Pandanales > Velloziaceae > Xerophyta > Xerophyta viscosa. The sequence continues at coordinate 785,092 of MJHO01000031.1, forward strand.
ATCGTACTAGAAACAAACAATATACAAAATCCGAACCACGCAGTAATATCATCATCGAAGCTGAAGAAATCAGACCTTTAAAGGAATTTCCTGATAAAAGTAACCCATATGCAATTTCATTATGAGCAGAAGAGTCTTAGTAGCCATACATGATACCTATTTATTAGACAATATATTACATCACATAGTTAAGCAAACATGCATCACTTGCACAATATATTACATCACATAGTTAAGCAAATATGCAACAATTTTGCTACAATAATAAACTCGCATCCACATTATACAAAGAGCAGTTCAGGTAAGTCGGAATGAAACCTTATCGTTGGGGCATTCTGATAGCAGTAACAGTGGAAACCATGGAGTCGACACCGCAGACGTCGTGACCTCTGCAGATCTTATAGTATCCCTTCTCTCCCCAGTCCCCACCCCATGAGTTCTTGATTATCCAGTAGGGCTTTTCCTTCAACCTGATTGGAGCGTAGCCAGCAGATCCGTAGCCCACAAGAAGCACACCATGATCAAGATTCTTTGCACAGATGTAAGGGCAGGAGACGCCTCCAATGTACGTCTGCATGAATATCGCATTGATGCCAACTGCACATAACCATATAGCATTTTGTTAAATAGTAATTTAACAATTGGATAGAGATCCCAATAATACTAAATGACCCCAAAGTCCTGACCTAATATAGCTAAAAAAACATCCCAAGGCGCGTTTGAATGCATTAAACAAGATCTCATCCTTCGCATCATACTTTGGGATAGGTTTTGGGCTATTTTGGTCATATCGTGTTACAGTAAAAAATCTAATTGACCTAAAAAGACCACAGAAAACAATATAAGAACCTTAAAACAAATTGGAGAATCATCACTTATGGTAGCGATACTTCAGCAGATTTTTATCCAGGTAGACAGTTAAATAACATAAACTGATGCAAAATGCATATGAAGCATTTTGACAAAGTCAAAGTGGCGGCTCATCAACTTAGATGCAGAAATTGATGCATTGCCAGCAAAATGGAGTCATCAGATTGGACAAGTTCATTAGTTTGCAATGAAATGACAAAGTACAAAAATGGTACCTGCAAGAGGACCGTGCTTGAGAAGATTGGCAGCTATTTGATCTTCATCAGTGGACACTACACTAAAGTTCAATACAGAAGCAGCGATCTTAGTCTTGTCAAATTTGCATGGCCCACGGTCTGCACCAGTGTAAGGATAGTCTGCCTCACGCTCAAGCCCACCAGCCTTCATTACATAGTCAAAAGCTGTGGTCATCAACCCACCGTTGCATCCAGAATCACATGAATCGGGTTCATCAGAATCACACTGCCAAAGGAAATCTTTACAAGTTAGTTGGGTACTTGTACTTAATGCTATTTAATACATATCATTCAGGCATCAAATTAACAAGACAAAAAAAAAAAAAGAAATGCATTAAAGAATAGTAAGATGACGCATTTTACAATTAGCAAAAGATATTTGACAAGTAGTTTTTAACAAGGAAGGATGTTAAGCACAACAGTTAAAGAAACACCCCATCAGATCCTAGTTCGTAAAAACATGGGCCTTCATATTTTTGTCTTTCTGGCAATACTTCCTCCAAGTATGATCTTACATTTCTCGAGTTTGCATTCCCATATATCCCTCATAATGGTAGTTCGCAGTTGACTAACAATGGAAAACAAAAAACGCCACCACATTTAACTTCACGAAATTCCAATACGACCAAAAACAAACTAGCTAGCTTAAAGAAGAACCACTTCATATGTAACGACTTCCACAAAACTTTCAATTAAGTGATTACACTCAATATTCATAGAATCAAGTGATTACACTCAATATTCATAGTTATACGATTCCAAATACTTATAGAAAAGTTAAGTTCACCACAGACTACTCGTATGTGCATAGTTTCTTATAGCTAATATCAATTTGTATATTTGAATATTTGAATATTGCTTTTAGTGAACATATATATCTGAAAAGACGTTCAATTCATTTAGACAAAGACAGAGCACTACCTCATGATCACAATCTACGAGCTGTTGCTCGCTGAGGACTTCCAGCTTGCCGGTAGCCAAGTAGTTAGCCCCCTCCAGTGCCCCTGAAGCACTGAACGACCAGCACGATCCGCATGAACCCTAGAATCAGCACAACAATTACTGATAATTAAAGATGAACTTATATACAAATTTATTGGCAGCGCATAAGATGAACTACCTGATTTTTTACTGGACCGACAGCGCCATGGTCGCGCCAATCGAAGTCGGTGGGGAGATCGTTAGTTGGGAGAATCGGAGCTTCATGGGACGACCCAAGCTTGTTACCGGCGGCACGTCGGGGGGCGCGGCGGAGACCGAGATGGCGGCGGAACTCTGACGGGGTTAGATCGGAGAACTTGGTGACGCCATGGACGGCGGCGGGGTCAAGCATCTGGTGACGCTGCGCTCGCCGGAGATTCGCCTTGAAGATCTTGAATCGACGGCTGTGCTCTTCTTCATCGGCGTAGACCTTGTTGAACTTTTTCACGAAGCTGGTAAAGTGGGCCTCGGCATTGAGGAGATGATCGTCGACGGCGTCGCCCTTAGCCTCTGGAACCACCTGCACGATCAACGGGTCCACACCGACATCACTGGCGGCGGCGGCGGTGACGGCGGCGGAGAGGAGGAGCAGGAGAGTAATGTAGCGAGAATCCATCGATTCACTGTGTGATCTCTACCACCTTCGCCTGCTGCTATATTTTATAGCGATTGCGTGAGCCGTGATTGGTCGGTATAGGCCGATGCGATGCTGACGGGTGTTACCTTTTGACTCTCTACGATCGGATATCTCGAATAATATTTGGCCGAACTAGACAAATTTAGCCGTTTTTGTTGGATCCAACAAAATAATTTAGCTAAACTATACTGTAAAGAAAAAATCTACAACGAAACGTTTACGCCACGTCAGCATATATCTTTTTCATATTTAAATTAAAAAAATAAATTTTATAATTATTTTTTGAAAAAAAATTTTAAATAAAATTTATAAATTTCGATTAGATTTATAATTTTTATATTCAAATTTTTTTCAAAAAATATTCTAAATAGATATTTTAGGACTCCAAAGTTTAACAAATTTTAAAATAGTTTTTAAACCCGCTTCAAATCTGTTAAACTTTGAAGCCACAAAATATATTTTTAGAAGTAATTTTTTGAAAAAAATTTGAACACAAAAGTTTGTAGATCTCGTCAAAATCTACAAATTTGATGTTACAATTTTTTTTTCAAAAAATACTCTTAAATAGATGTTTTTGGCGCCGTTATACGGAGTGACGTGGTGTAACCGTTACACCCAAAAATCTCTCCACTGTAAATAACCAATCACCATTATGAGACTATCTTAGTCTGCTCAACGGTCAATTAGTCGGAAGAAATTACCGTACTACTCTATTTTATTTATAATTGAAATATAATTTTAGAAAACGAACTCATGCCATAACTAAAAATAAAAAGATAAGTCATGCCATATTGCAGGTTACATCACATTTTGTATCAGTTGAGTGATAATTTATTGATGCTGCCGAAATCAGCAAAATGGACTTAAGTATAACTGCATATATATAAGAAACCATTCAATTATATTACTGTCAAATGTACAGCAAATTGATGTTTGGCTGCACGTTCAGAGAGAAATAAGAATCGGAATGAAAATATGCTACAATTGAAATAAAAATGGATAATACTTAATTATATTTGATTTAACAAAGAATGAGAACAGAACTGGATTTTTCTACATATTATATAGGGAGATTTGGAAATTAAAAAAAAATTATAACTGTTAGAATTACATTTCCGATATAATAAAAATAATTCACAATTGTGACGGTTATAATAGAAACGAAATACCATTAACCAAATACTGTATTAGTATGCCTCAACATTTCAATAATTATCATACTACAAAATACAAATATTAACCAACAGCCTCTATACCACACAAAATATACATCATGTTTAAAATGTACAAATTAAAATAATAAGTAGGAAAAAAATTGATGCAAAAAGTATACAAAACTGCGATCCATTTGTAAGATAATTAATTATATTACTTGTAGTTATTCCTTCAAAATTTTATCACTTAGATCTCTTCCAGTCAAGTGTTATATTTTGTATAAGATGTTGCGAATTTACATCAAAATGTCGTGATTCAATAAGATATTACGAATAGGAATTACGGCGTTACGAGTTGATTTTATGCGAAGATTTTATGTAACGCCAAATATTAGATGAAATGTGGACCTCATCTCGGCGGTATCATTCATGACTAGGAGGCTCGATTTTGCCGAAAGTAATAAGGTTGTGATCATAACAACAAATATTGTAGATAACCTAGTTTGCAAATTCAATATATATCTGCATTTTCCAACTCTCCGGAAGTCCGGATCATCGGTAGGTTGCACGTTGCACTGAAGGCGGAGTCGGTATGTTGGTTAATTAATAACCTCACTTAAACTACCGTCAAAAGCTCTCCACGTCATCGAAAGGTAAGCTTTATTTAGTTTTCTGCGTTTCTATTGGTTGTTATCATTGTGTGTTGTTCTAGCATTCACACGGACTCTTTTTCCCTTGCTAAGATAGAAGATTGGTGTATAACCACATCTATACAACAGCTTATGTACCAGCAAATACTTTCCATGTCACCTATCATCATTAAATAAGCAACTTACTCTCTTTGTGTATTGGTCAACTTCCGAGTATTATGCAAATCCATGAATAAATTGCGAGTGCAAGAATTTTTCTTTTATTTTTTTTTACAAGATAATTCAATTTTAATTCTACATTAAAAAAATTAGAACGTTCTGATAATTTTTTTAACTTATATTTATTTAAATTTCAATCTCTTATAAATATAGATGATAATATTTAATATTCAATTTTTCTAAATAATTTTTTTATAATATTCAAACATTGTAACTAATTAAATCAATTCTGATTTGTCTAATACATTATACTTATTAGGGAAACTGATCGACATGTTCCTGCTTTTCAAACTTCCCATCAATTTTGTCATGTTCGTTTTTAGCTTCTCTTTCATTTTTTATGTCATATTATTTTGACTAATGTATCAGTATTTTTAAAAAAAAATTAATATAAAATTTATAAATTTTGATGAGATTATAACTTTTCATGTTCAACACTATTTTTTTTAAAATAATTTTAAATAGATAGGTTGAGGCTATTGGTGCTAAAGGATTTTGGATTCGATCTGTTAACTAGCTAAAATTTTGAATTGTTAATATATATATTTAGAAATATTTTTTAAAAAAATATTAAATATAAATTTTGTTACATCTTATCAAAATTTTTAATTTTTTAATTTATTTTTTAAAAAAAAATTATAAATAAGTGTTTTTGAGTGTTGAAAGTATTAAAACAGGGGCTAAAAATGCATGCGTGAAACTATAGTAGCCTCAACACGATGGGGCGCCGATAAAAAAGTGCCCCATATATTTATTTGAGGATTAAAGATAAGATAAGACGAGAACGAAATAATGGCGGTAGATTAGATCCAACGGTTGAGAATTTATCGGATTAAAGACCAGAAGCACGAGTGTGGCCTTATCTACCTTCGCACGTTGCTGACGCGATTGCTTCAAACGGAGGTAATCTGCAGTGCCGGCACATGGAGTTGTTGAAGTAATACTTCATGAGACAATATTTATTTGCGACATGCATATCAGTCTGACACACGTGTTACAAAAGATTTAAGGATAACTGCATATTAGTTCCTCAAAAATAACAATCGCGTTTAGCCTCCAAAAATACAAAAACACGCGACGTGACGGCGTGCGAGCGCGCCATATCAGCATGAAAAATATACTTTTGAGGACTGAAATGTAAGACGTAAATTTTGGAGGGTTGATAAGCAATTATCCCAAAGATTTACTTGTAATGCTCTAATTTATTTTTAAAATATTTAAAATTTTAATTACATAAAATGTTTTTGCATTTTAAATCTTCTAATATATGTTTATAAAAGATGTTCCGAGACTTAAAAATTAAGTAGTTGATGACTTAAATTTATATACAGAATTAAAAAAAAAAATTAAAAACATAAACTTAAAATTGTAAAACACTTCAAAATCTATCTCTATAATATTCAAAAAAAATTTCATAAATGTGTACGGTAGTTAACATATTTATATAATAAATGTCCAAAATAATCGTTGATTTGTGGGGATTTGAATGAGGAATTTAAAAAAGTGTGGAGTCAATATGCAAAATTTTCATTTACTTATTCATACACCATTCCGGAATTTTTGGTAAAAATCGATCCGTAGAAACTTGGTGGAGACTAACTACTTTACATTATTTTGATACTTTTAAAATAATAAACTCTAAGATTAAATATTTTATTACAATTTGTACTTTTATGGTTTATTAAAGACACTATAAAAGAGTATAATGCACTATTTAAGTTTTAGTACAAAAAACGACTTTTTAAGCTACAATTTGATGGTTCACTGAGTAAAAATATTTACATTTTTAAATAAATTCTAAATAAAACTTACAATTGTAACAAAATGTTAGGACCGTACAACCGGTCCAAAGATTGAAACCCTTACCTATGCGGGACTGTGGACCAGACCAAATTAGGACTGGTCCGTTGGAACCGAACCACAAACCAGCGGCACCAGATCGGACCAGACCAATTTTGATAGGTCTCGGTCCGCGGGGTCCTCGCGAAGCAAGTGTTTCGCGCCGCACACGTCGCCCTCCTCCATATGTTCCTCTCGAGTCTCGGCTGCCATCTGTCTCGAATACGATCAGCGATCAGCCTTGCTGGCTTGCCGCCGTCACAACGTCCTCGCCAATCATTGCCTCGATAAGTCCGGTAGCGACTTTCGCATGAAAAATACACGCACGATTTATCCTGTTGAGTGGAGATTAGTCTATATATATACTATTCACAGGTCGAGCTGAAAATAGTCTTGATTTAACATTTCAGCTGTTGATTTTCTTGATCTAACGGTTGAGATTTAATTTTAACACTTAACGACGCCGTAGAATATTTAACCGCGTGAATCGTTATTCCGTTACATATAAAATTAAATCTCAGCCGTAATAAAAAGATCAACGGCTGAGATATTAGTTTATCAAGATTATTCTCAGATTGAACTGAGAATAGTCTTTATATATATATATATCTATAATCTATAATCTATAATAATATTTAAGGGTGAGGGGGGGAGTTGTACAGTGCACCCCCCCCCCCCCCCAACCCCATATATATATATATATATATGTATATATATATTAAATATTTTAAAAATATATATATATATAAAATTAAAATAATATATATTTTAATGAATAATAATTAACTGTATATATATAATATCTTAATTTTTTTAAATATTTTATTTTTAAATAATTAAATATTTTTAAATTTAAAAAAAAAAAATTAAAATTTTTTTTACAAGCATCGCGGGATGTTTTCGCTAGTATATATATATATATATATATATATATATATATATATATATATGTATGTATAACTCGAGTTAACTTTGCTTTTCGTATCCGGTTCAATAAATAAAAAGAAGGTAGTAGAAAACGAGACAGCGCGGGAAACCCTAGTGACCTCTTATAGGCGGGAAATGTTCGAGATCAAAGCTCCCTGAAACAGCGACATCGGCGATGGTCGGAGACCGGCGGCGATCGATGCTTGGGAGGGAGAGCCTAGCGAGGATCATTGGAAAGAGGAAGAAGAATCTCTCCCCTCATCTCAACCAATTACTCAATTCCCAGGTAAGTTATCCTGTTTCTCTCTACAATTTGCAATCTTTTTCTTCAGAATGAAAGTAAATCAACTTATACCGATTTCCAAATATAAAGTGCGTACATTTCAATGCCTCCAGATCCCGTTAGCGGCCGCAGATGGTAAGACAAACGAAGGGACTGAGAAAGAATCTGCCGATTACCCATGGTCCATGGGGAAGTCTGCTATTGATGACCAAGCTTATCAATCAGAGTCGATTCGATGCCCTGTATGTGGGCGATCGATCCCGGGGGGTGATTACTCTGTGAATTCTCATCTCGGTAATGATTTATGAATTATTGATTCTCCGCCTCAACTCTCTCCTTATTTGTTATCTGGGTGGACGGCATGAAATTTCATGTAGTAATGATAAATTAATCGCATTACTTTTATTATAATTTTATTATTGTAATGATTTTCTTTGCTTGCTTGAGCGAACACATGGCTCTAAATAGAGCACTATTACGCGTCATGGTTAACGTGGCACTACTGCATGCTACACACCAATGGTTCCATGTCAATCCTGTTGATCGTTGGTCCAAAGTTGACATTTTTTTTTATCACAAGTGATCGTTTAAAGCATTAAGACTGGATAAGGAAAGGATATCAATAAGTAAGCTTTGTCAGGAGTCTCTCATGCTTTACTATTAAGGTCTGACGATTTAGGTCGAGGCATCTTTGCTGGTCTGATGACTTTCTACAGTCAGATACTCTATATAGCAAAGCTTCTAACTGTGGCACAACACTGCCAAAGTGCTCGTTTTGTCGTTATTGCTACTTTTAGGTCTACATTTTTATGGTTGTATTGTTTTGTAAATTTGTCTCATTATATGTACTCTTCCGTTGGCCATCTCTTAAATAGCATATGATTTTCTGATAGGATGTTTGGTTATTGCAGACACTTGTCTAGCAAGAGGAGCCAAAAGAAAGTTGACCCAGCCCACCCTCTTCCAGTTAAGTTTTCAGCGCAGATCTAGTAGTAATTCCTTGTTGGATCATTCCAACAACCTTGAAAGAGATGGGGAAAGAGCCTTTCAAAGTGAACCGAAGACTACGTCAATGCTAAATACTTACCGTTCCACTATATCTTCTAGTGAACTTGAATGTGCAGCAAGCTCATCAAGTAGAAGCATTGATGTTAACTTGCACAGTGTTTCGACAGTACAAAATGTCGCTAGTCATGATGTTGTCAAGGGTGATGTTGTAAACCAAAATGTTATCGAAGTTGATGAGCGTGGAGCAGGTGAAGATGAATCTTCTTTAAGGCTTAATACTTTTATCGTTGGGCGGAAGTTTCAAAGAAATGTGGAGCTGCAAGATGGTTGTCCAATCTATATCTTAAGAGAACCTGAAAATGCAAAAGATAGAAATGCTATCAAGGTTTCATTTGTCATCAAAGTTGATGTTTTAGAATTAATTTTATTGTTTGAATACTTTGAATGTTCACCCCTTGGATTAGGTTCTTTCCGCTGACTCTGGGGAAATGATCGGATATTTGCCTCGACAGCTAGCAAAATTTCTGTCAGCACTAATTGACATGCACCAAATTACATGTCAGGTATATCATATCTTTATAGCTAAATGTTATACATTCTAATTGAAGATAGGTTGTTAAATATCGCTGTGAAGTTTATATTTTTTACCTGCATGTGTTTCCGTTGGGTTCTTCTCAAGTTAGATATTACCACCTGAGCTACATGGCTTGTATATCTGCGAAAGGACTGTTTTGTTTTGATATCTTCAGAAGTATACACGTTTATGCCTAGAGAAATCCTGGATTCTGTCCCTCCAGTGAAAGCAGAGGGAGAAAGAAAAATTTCATGCTGACGAAAGGCCGAAGTAATTTGTAAGCGTTTTTCCAACATTTATTGTATGCAAGGCAACAACTAGTGCGGCGTGGACAAACTACCTGTATTCACCAGGTTTCTAGAAGTTCTGTTCACTGGCATGTTTATGAGAGACCAAGTTCCAGACTGTGATTGGATAGGCATCACAAAAGGAGTTTATGTAGGAAAGAAATAATATAATGAACTAGGGGCGATGTTTCAGAGATACCTTCTCTGATTCCAATATATACACTGCGTTGAAGGTAAATAAAAGATGTTGGTACATAAAGCAAGTGCATGTGTGTGCAAAGTTATATCCACTGTTTCTGCTAGGATTGTTAGGAGATTCATTGCAAAATACTTGTTTTGTCTTTATATTTGTTGACTACATTGTTCATATGATTGTAGTGCAACATTAATCGTGTATTAAGTAGTTGAAAGTATCCTTCTTAGGAAGTAAGGATGCACTTGTGAGTACTACTTCCATTAGTGGAGGTGTTTAGCATCATATAATTCTGCCTAAACATGGTGGGAGCCAATAGCTCCTCCCACTAGTCTTCAACAATTCATAAAACTATTTTGAATTAGGGATAGGACCTCATTGGTCATAAACTTTCATAAAATGTGTTTTGATGTTATCGTATATCCAACAGGGCGCTTTGTGCCCCTGACTTTATAATTATAGTCCATGATGCCCATGTCTGCAACAGAATATCGACTATACATGGCATTAGTATTTTGCCCTGGCAACAATAAATGATGTTTTTTAATATTTTACTATTAAATATTCCATTAAATTTGAAGGCAAACAGAATGGTCAAATTGTATTTTGCGATTGAAACAATCATTTTTTTAACAGACATCAGAAAAAAAAATGATGAGTAAGTAGACGTTACTAGCAGTTGCTATATCAAACTAGTAGCGCCATGTTTGCAAGAATAAAAATCTGTTGTACGAAAGGACATCACTGGCTAAATTTTAAAAGTCTAGGAGCATAAATTATCCTGTTGAAAGTATGGAGTGTGTAAATGAGCCTAGTCGCTCGCGAGCGGCTCGTGATCGACTCAACATAGGGCTTGCTTAAAGCATTAAACTCGCTCTGAGCCAGATTAAAGCTCAATTCAGCTATTAGGCTCGCAAGCTTTTCTACCCCGATAATATTTTAAATATATTTGCACTAAAAGCTTAAATCACAATGGTTATAACATTTGAAATAGATTTGGACTAATCACCGTTTTGCTTGAATATTGTGAGAGACGTTCAAGGTTTTCCGTGCCGGGCGGCACGGGCGGTGCCGCCCGGCACGTGCCGGTGCCGGCCGGTTCCGGCACCGGCTCAGAGTCGAGCCGGCCATGCCGGCTCGTGCCGCCCGTGCCGCTCGGCACGGGCGGCACGGGCGGCACAAGCTTTTAAAATTTTTTTTTTGTTTTTTTAAACCGCCCGTGAAGGGCGGTCAAATCGACCGCCCTTCGCAGGCGGTGAAAAGCCAGCCACGTGGCTGGCGTGGCTGGCTTTTCAAATTTTTTTTTTTTTTTTTTTTTTTTTTTTTTTTAAAAAAACCGCCCGTGAAGGGCGGTCAAATCGACCGCCCTTCGCGGGCGGTGAAAAGCCAGCCACGTGGCTGGCTTTTCGTTTTTTTTTTTTTTTTTTTTTTTTTTTTTTTTTTGATTGGACCGCCCGTGAAGGGCGGTCAAATCAACCGCCCTTCACGGGCGGTCAAAATCAAAGGCCAGCCACGCTGGCCTTTGTTTTTTACCTTTTTTTTTTTTTTTTTTTTTTTTTTTTTTGATTGGACCGCCCGTTAAAGGACGGTCAAAATATCATTTTTTTTTTTGGCTTGGCTGCGTTTTTTTTTTTTTTTTTTTTTTTTTTTTTGTGTGGGCCGCCCATGAAGGGCAACCGCCTTTCACGGGCGGTCATACCTAGTTACCTACCCTACAAAAGCCAGCCCATCATTCGTAACAAAAGCCAGCCCTTATGGGCTGGCTATTTGGCTGAGCGTGCACCTTTCGGTGCACGCGCAGTCAAATCAAAATTAAATTTTTTTTTTAATTTAAAAATAAAAAAATTTTTACATTTCGCCTTATAAATATGAATCGTTCGAATCATTTTTTATCAAATCTATTGAATCACTGAATCATATTTTCATTTCAAGTTTCCAATTCAATTAAATGGCGCCACCAAAAATTCAATCAACCAATGATATTGGTTGGTTACACGGTACACCTGTAGGAGACAATAGATTCCACTGGATATGTAATTATTGCCATGTTCATGGAAAAGGAGGCGGAGTTTCTCGTTTGAAACAACACCTAGCAGGAGGCTTTCCAAATGTTAAACCATGCGAAAAATGTGGGACGGAAGTTCGTGATGCGATGAAAGCACATCTACGTGCAGGAAAGGCTGCAAGAGAGCATAAACAAAAAAATCGGGAATACATCGATCGTGTTGTTCAGAGGAGGTTATGCCGTTGAGGATGACTATCCCACCGAAGAACATTACGATGATTTTGATCTACATGATCCAAGAATACCACCGGGAGAAAGGGAGGAAATAAGGCGAGCACAAGCTGAAAGTTTAAGAGAAATGGAGCTTGCGCAACAAAGAGAGACTATGCGAAGAGGTGGTTTTGCACAAGGTTCGTCCTACGCTCCTGGCGGATCTTCTTCAGGTTCTGGACCTTCTGGTTCTTCTGGGAGTCAACGGGGGAGAAGCAGAGGTGGTCTTCCATCGTTATTCGGTAGATCTGCGTCCATGAGGTCGACAAATATAAGATCTGTTGATCCACATGCTTCCGAGCCCGTCGAGCTTCGGCAACCAAGAATTGATGATATCGGAAGAGGATCAAAAAAATCAAAATTAGCAAAGGCGATAGCCAAATTTTTTCATTTCAGTCACATAGCTCCCAACGCCGCATCGAGTCCATATTATCGCAATATGATTGCCGTAGCAGAAGAGGTAGGACCAGGAATTCAACCCCCAACGCCGAGAGAGCTTGCTGGATCTCTCCTAGATGAAAATGTGAAAGAGCTACGCGAGTACATCAAAAGTTTGAAGACTCAATGGGAAGAATATGGTGTTACAATTATGTGTGATGGATGGACTGGTCCGACCAGATTAAAAATTATCAACTTCTTAATAAGCTGCGACGGGAAGACGGTGTTTCACGAGTCTATAGATGCTTCGCAGCATACTCAGACTCATGTCTATATAAAGGGAAAGCTGGAGAAGGTTATTGCTGACGTTGGCGTGCATAACGTAGTACAGATTGTGACGGATAATGGAGCAAACTATAAACATGCAGGATTGACTTTGATGAGGGAGTACCGACATTTGTACTGGACACCATGCGCAGCCCATTGTATCGATCTGATGATGGCCGATATCGGGAACTACCACATGTGGCCAATGTTGGTTAAGAAGGGGCAGACCATCACAAAATTTATATACAACCACGGATCACTTCTGGCTCAAATGAGGGAGCAGATTGGTGGCAATCTACTTCGGCCTGGCATCACTCGATTCGCCACAAATTTTATATCTCTCAACAGTATCAAAGAGAAAGAGGTGGGGCTGAAAGCACTATTTTCCGGAGAGTGGTGGCATGAATCCAGATACCGACAAATGGATAAAGGAAGAAAGGTTGAGGGATTATATTTGATAGACGGTTTTGGAATAACGTAACTACATTTATTGACAGCGTAGCTCCTCTTTATACTGTGCTTCGAAAAGTTGATACGGAAGCTGTACCACAGATGGGTTACGTATATCATTTGATAAATAACGCGAAGGCACAGATCCCACGGAATAATGAAAGAGGCTACAGAGAGTACTGCAATATTATTGACCAAAGATGGAGCAATCAAATGGGCCAAGACATCCATCTTGCAGGTTATTATCTCAATCCTCGCTTTCAGTACCAGTATAATTTGGGAACAAAAAACGATCTTATTACAGCACTGCGGAATGTCATTGTCCGTTTAGAACCAAATGAAGCCGCACAAGCACAAGCTATCGAGGAGGTATAATATTGCATACTTATAATAACGTAAATGATGAAGTCATAAGACGTTAATGCCAGTTTTTCTAACAAAAAAAAAAATTATTGCAGGGCAAGACATTTAGGTATGCGGAAGGCTCATTTGGAGAACAAGCAGCGCGATCGTCGAGATTAACTATGATGCCTTGTAAGTTGCATTGTTGATCAGTTAAAGTATATTAAAAGTAAGCTCTATTTTATGTTATGATCTAATTAATAATTATCTTACAAATTTTCACTAATGCAGCCGAGTGGTGGTTACAATTTGGAACTTCTGCACCACATTTGAGAAAAGTTGCCGTTAAAGTGCTATCGCAAGCCGTATCATCAAGTGGCTGCGAGAGGAATTGGAGTACATTTGCTCTTATCCATACTAAAACTCGCAACCGTCTTCTTGCTGATCGTGTGAATAAATTGGTCTATGTTTCTTATAATATGCGATTGCGATTAAAACACATGAAGCAGCAACAGTATACCGAAACCTTTGACCCAACGTTGTACGGGGGGGTGGATACTGAAGATGACCCAATTATGGAATGGGTTGAGGCGCATGAAGACGAAGAGCCGGAACTTGATCATCCAGGAGATCCGCCGAGACCGAATGAAGACATTGCTCGAGAGCTCAGCGTCGACCCTAATGAATTTGCTGAAAGAGAGTTCGCTCCCATGCAACAAGGAAGACAACCGACGCGTGATGACGATGTAGGAGGCTCAAAGTCTTCACAGCATTCACGTCGCCGCAACCGGTCTCCTACACCTTCGTCCACATCAAGTTCCTCCGATAATGATAATAGCTCAAATAGCTCAGATAACAATGCTGGAGGTGAACATACAGGTATACCACGTGACGAGGAACACGAAGATACATTCGTTCCCTCCACACAATTTACAGATGTTGATGTTTGTGACGCACGGAGATCTGACAAGTCATTGAAGAAATACAGTCGACGAGGAACTGGACCCGGAGACTCGGCTGCGAGTTTATCGCGATCGGCATCTGTATCATCTGGTAAATCGTCAGCTTTAGAGACCGGCTGGTCCATGCTAAGAGCAGGGTTGAAGTCTTTTAGTCGGTCTTCTGACAACGAACCTCGCATAGACCGTAGAGACTACGATCAAAAAGATGAAGATACAAGTCCAACTCCAAGTGAGAGCAACGTCGTGTCGCAGCCTCACCTACCGGTGCAACCAAGTGATTATGAGTACGCCATGCGACCTCCATATATGCATTATTATCCATATCCCCCTCCAACATACGAGGATTACTCTACCTACCCGTCAAATGCATCTGCCTCTAGTGACTGGAATATGCAACAGCAGCAACACACTAACCGTAACAGTGTGCCCAACGACGCCCAACGGTTTGTTGATGAGTACATCCAATACTACCATCAACTGTATAGCTGGGACACATTTGTGTATTATATCCACATGACCTATGGGATAGATTTAAATGGTTTGGGTTTTACAGATCCCTTGTATCAGCCACATCGACACTCTATGTGGCAATAAATTTATATTATATGTTTTGAATATATTATTGAAGTTTTTATATTTTATTTTGAATTTAATATTTTTATTTTATTAATATCTTTAATTATTTAAATAATTTTTATTTTTTAATTTTTAAATATAAAAAATTAAAAAAATTTTATTTTTAAATTTTTAAATATAAAAAATTGTACGGATCGGCACGGGTCGGCACGGTCGGCACGTGCCCAGTTTCGGACTTACCGATACTCGACTCGGCACGGCACGGAAAACCTTGGAGACGTTTTTGTTATAGGTTTCAATTGTATATACTAGTTGTTTTCATTATAAGCTAATTTGGTATGTTAACAAGCTTGTGTTGGACAAACTTGATAAGCTTAAACTCAAGTTTGTCCTTCTTGCTAAGCTCAACAAGCCGCTGTTGAGCCTTTTTTTTTAAAGCTCGACTTGTTAGGCGAACCAAATTTGAGCTTGATAGTTTTCAGCTGGAGCTCGTTAATTTAGCAAGCCGAGCCATGCTTAGGTTGGCTTGAGTTCGGCTTGCCTCACTCACACCACTACCAACAAGTGAGGGAAAGTTCAGGACTAAATTGGGCCTTTTGTCTTTGAAGATGGTTTGGAGTGAAACCCTAATCACATTAGTAACAAAGCCGCTGTGCAATGTCATCTAGTAGCTTTCAAGCGGAAGGCTTTGCTAAGAATCTGCATGGCTGAACTGAGAGCTGCTCCTGTTGTAAACTGCTTGTTTAGTTTGTTGCTGATTCTTTGCTGCTGCTCCAACAAAAGCTAAACTTTGATGCTTCTTAACATATGAAGCTATTATAATAACCTGTTTTTATGTGTTATTATCGTCTTTATACTATATCCAGGGATTTGTGACCTCTGTGCCCAAGAATTTGGACGTTGTTCCCATACGGATGGTTTGTGAGAAAACTAAATCAGATTGTGCAATGAAATCGGAATATCACCACGATTTTGAATCTTTATGGAATAGCTGTATACTTGCTACTGATGATGCAAAGCTTTATCCTCCTAGCATGCCGAAGTATCAGCAAAATTTTTGTTTATTGATTCAAGAAGTTTTGCAACGTGATTCTCATGTCTTTGCATACAATGAGAAATTGTTCCTAGGTAACTCTTCGTGCTGTAAGCTAGTTTTTTTTTTCCTTCTTGTTGTTGTTTTACTGTGATAGTTTAACCTGTGCAACCTGTTCTTTTTGACAGAATCTTTCCACTCATTATCAGATGATGCACAGAGGCTATTTATTCGACTCTTCATGCGAAAAGGTTGATGGTCTTTGTCAATCTCAATGAATTACACGTGCAATCAGTTAAGCTGTTTATTTGAGTTGAAATCTCAGCCAATATATGTTTTGTAAGCATCAACGTTAGTCAAATTGCTTAGTCTTAGTAGATAAAGTAGGTGTGATTAGTGGAATCAGTAGTATTAATTCAACCTGACACTTATTGTTTTTCCCAAGCTTCATTCTGCTAGAGATGACATGAACTGACTATTTCTTCCCTTTGTCTGAATAATCCTGACTAAGTGCAGTGGTTGGAGTTTCACACTTTCAGTGCTTCAGGTGGTAGGGAAATCCAAGAAGCCTCTCTGACAGTTGTTTACTGTGATATAACTTCAAAAATGAGTGCATATTATTTAAGTATATATCGGAATTATCGATCTCATATGGGGATTATCTGAGCATTCGGGTCACCTCGAACCGATCCGACCCGACCCGACCCCGATGCGTAAAGCCCTATTTGGAATGAATTTGGTAGGACCTGAACCGACCCAATCTTGAGCAGGACCCAAACTTATATTCGGTCAGGTTTGGATTAGTGCAGGTTGACCTGAAATGAGAAGTAGAAGAGATTGGCCTTGCTAAAATACAACGAGATACTGGTCTTTCTGCATCGCAGCCTTCGCCGAGATCGAGCTGTCCTCTGGCACCGGGTCCATCGCTAGACCCAAAAAAAGAGGCACATACAAGTGCGAGAAGCTTTCCAATGCAACCTTTACTACTTAACTCTTTGTTATTAGGGTATAAACTGAACCGATCCAAATTGAAGTCTGAATCTGAAATTTAGAGCTATTTCCGGTTCGGGTTTTCGGTTGATTTGGGTAATGCTCAGCCTTAGGAAGTAGGAAAACTATTAAGCAATATTTGGAAGAGAAAGGAACTTTCTTAAACATGAATATTTGATTTATTTACCATGGATTGGAGAATTAAGTGCTAGACTTCAATTTGCATATAATGACAAGATAAATGAGAATATGAAATCTAGATGTTAATGAATAAAAGATTATTATCTCCTCAAAAGCTAGGTTGCATCTTACATAAGTTATAGAAATCAAAATATGCAATTTTTCATAAACAAGCATATAGATCTTCCTTTACAGGATTTTTAAGAAGTTATCTCAACTTAATAGGAGCTTTGAATTTAATAATGAAAATAGATATGCATCAAAAAATTATTTTGTTACTGCTCATTATGGTGATTATGTTATCAAAGATCACTACCAACTGGTTTTATGCTCTATGCTGGTTTTGATGTAATGCAGGGCCATGGTTTCGAATGTCAGCTATTGTATACCCAGAGATATTAAACAAACAAAAAGCTGTGGAGGAGTTGCAATGTAATTTGCTTTGCCTTATTAAACTAACTGATCATATATTTTTCTTGCTCTGACTGATACTTCTTCAGCTGCTGGTTATATTTGTTCTTTCAGTTCACCTGAGAGTTTGCTTGGACATGATCTAAGAGAGGTTCTTGGGGTGTTAACAGTGTTTGAGATGCGTGAAATTTTGAAATCAGAGCTAGCTAAGGTTTGCATATTTCTTCTAGCTAAAGATTTCGCTACTACGTGCTTCATTTGAGATTGATACTGGCAAAGGTGATGCATACAACAATATGGACGTTTTGCCAGATATATTAGCATGTTTTCTGCTCTGTTAGCTGTATGGACATCCTAGAATTATGAGTATTTGGAAAATTCATGCTAGAGGGTCAACTGTTCTCGCGCGTGCACACACACACACACACATATATATACACAGGAGGAGGGAGGGGGAGGGAGGGAGAGAGAGAGAAGCTGAGCTCCAGTCAAGGAGCTGATTAAATCCATATCCTGAGGCTAATTTAAGGAAGATTTGACAATCTAGAACATGATTGGAGCCTCTCCTCTTTTGTGTGTGTGTGTGTGTGTGTGCATATCTTGTCTGCTTGCCTGCCTAAGAACTGATAAGTTACACAGGATGCTGGTGTATTTTCTGGTCTTGGCTCCCTTACAGTGGGCAGGAGACTATGTGTATTGTGCTTGACATTTCTTGTATAACCAACTCGTCCTCCAGAGCCATACTTACGGACTTTGGCGCTTCACTATCCCTGTTTATGATGGCAGTGGCTGCCAATATATAAACATCTAACTGCTTTTGGATTGGTAGCATCAGTACTTGCATGCTGGCAATAATTCAGATAGCATGTTTATCTGTCTTCTGACATGTCCGACAACCTAGATAGGTGATCTCTTGTAAATTGGGTCCTTATACATGGAGCATTCCATGAACGTTCTTCCTAAAATTGGATATTGCTATAGTTTGTGCTACACTTCGGATGGCCAATGCAAGAAATTGTGAGGACCGATATGGGTTATACATATGAAACAGCAACAATGCAGCGTATTTTTTCATCTCTGCCTTGGATTATGACGATTTTATGATGTTGGGATATTTTTTTTCTCAAAAGCTTCTTCATTTTGCGACTTTCTAATGGACCTAATTCAAGGAATCTGGAAATGCTTTTTCTTTCACAGTGTCTTTTGTTGGCTTTCAGAATCAAAGCAGATCTGCTCAAAGAGAGGAACTAATTAAATTTCTGATTTCTTCATTTGAAGAAGGAAAATGGTATATACCTTTTTGTCTATGTTTGGTTCTTTTGTTCGCCCGTATATATGTATCCTGCTTATAATTTCGTGTCTATCTATTAAAATACAGCTCACTGCTACCAAATATAATTCTTGATCGGGCTGGACAGTGTGTAAAAATCCCTTCCAACGCTGAAACGCTTTTCTGGCGAGTTCAGGTATAACACTCTTCATATATGAAATATCTCTTCTGTATTTCTGAGATTTCCCATCTTTGGGGTTCAGCGAGTAACACCGCAATTTTTTTATTACAGTTAGATATCATCTTGATAGTTTGATAGTTAAATTTTCACTTCTAGATTCAATCTTCAAGTTGGAATAATGCCACAACTTGTTGGAAGATGGTTAACTTATATAAATTAGAGATGTTTTAGTGCCCTATTTGTTTAGGCCATTCTGTTCCTAAACGGTAGCTTCAATTATTTATGGAGGCTCGTTGACATGCAATTACCAAATGTTTTATGAGTATATATGCAATCCGTGGTTGCAACTCTTTTATTGCTGAGGTCACATCTAATTGGAATTCTTTCAATGAGTCATGATGTGATTGTGTGTGAATGCACCAAATGACTACTCTACTCCATTGTTTCTGACATTCTATGTGTTTTTACTGATAACTTATTGCTTTTTTGTGTCAAATTTTTATGCAGAGACTATTTTTCCTCAACGGCGAACAAGATGTTTCAGCTTTTTTGTTAGCTGATTTAGGGTTGATTAAGTTTCCGGAGTATACATGCATTATTTCACGGCCAGTGTTTGAGACGCAAGCTGACTTACTTGCATATGAAGAGGTTAGTACCTGTGTAGTACATGCATCTCCACAGCCTTTTTTGTTGATAGGTTGGCTGATTGAGCAGGCTATTGAAATGGCACAACTGTTGGATCAGTCTTTAGAAGAGAGCAATATACGAAGTGTGATAAGATGCATTGAAATTTCAGAAAGCAGCATGATTTCTTATTTGGAAAATAAAAATCGATCTTCTGTTGCTTCTGGTGTACCTACATTTTTCTCTTCCTTCTCGGCTTCGTTTGTATACTCCAGAGTTATATCTCTTGGCGCTTCAGTTTATGAACGTGAACGGAGGTAACAAAATAATAAATACAATATTTCATTTTTGCTGTAAATATTTGATGTTCTAATAAGCTTATCTAAGGAAACTCTTTTTCACAATTGTGCCTGCACAAGCCAGTAAAGTTATTCTGTAAACATAGACACACTTACCACTGGTAGTTGTTGCATGTGACTAACCCATGGTATCTTTTTTTTTTTTTTTTTCGTTTTTTCTGTTTTCTGTAATCTCATTTCTTTATTTGGGCTCTCTTATCTTCATAAGTTTCGAATGAATCAAAAGCCGAATTTCCTAATTGTCTGCTCAAGTATCTACTTTGACTATTATACTTGGTGAGGGGTAGATCACTTTTATTGGGGCACCATCTTCTGAAATGGCTCCTTGAATGTTATCAAGTTAACAGCACAAAAATATCAATTGGATCTTTGGAGTAGGTTTGCTAATTACAGTCTAGGTACTATACATTTCCTATGCATCGAAATGTAGTTCTCATGTTCTGCCTCAGTGGCATTGCTTATACACATTAAGGAATTAAATGGTTAATCTGTTAACCTTTCCTTCATGCATGAGTAGGTTTGGTTGTGGTGCACTGGGCAAATTTAAATACACGAGTAGGGCTACATCTGGTGTATCTGACATATGCGCCCAATTTCAGAAAAGGTGGGAAAAAGATGCTAGTTGGGTTTTGATTCTTGAAGTTTTGACTGTGTTAGAATGAGGCTTATGAAATCCTATTTTTAATAGGTCGATCAATGGTCTACAAACCAAGGTTTGAGGTGCCGGGTGGCACGTGCCAGATCCGTATGATGCGGCGCAGAGGCAGCCGGAATGGCCGTTTTCCGGCCGTCTCGGCTGTGCCGACAATTTCGGTCGCCACGATTTTTTTTTTTCTTTTTTTTTTCTTTCTTTTTTTTTTTTTAAAATCTGCATAACCGCTTGTGAAGGACGGTCAAATTTTTCATCCAGGAGTATCGCCATGTTTTAAACTTGAGATAGATGTGTTTATTTATTATGTACAAACAGCATATGAAGTAGATTTGAATGCTTTGGCTTTTACAGATCCCTACTATCAACTACATCGACACGCTATATGACAGTGATTTATGTCTATGTACTTTTAATATGTAATTAAGACTTGTGTTTCGCATTTCATTAATCTTTTTTTTTTATTAATCTTGTTCTTATAATAATATTTTAAAAATAAATTGTATGAATCGGCACACGGTGCGATCATCACGTCTTAAATTTTGGGATTTACCGAAATACGTCACGCGACAGTATCTTAAATCTTGCTACAATCACATCTAGTACGTAAGCTGCTTCGGATAGTTATGTTCCTGACAACAATTAGTAAGTAGCTTGCGCGGAGCTAGGAAGTCTTACTGAATCCATAGATTGTACATTGTTTCATAAACATAGCGAAGTCTGACAGTTTCTTGTCTTGCACGCTAGGTCTAACCTGTCAGATGACGACTAAATTAGTTGTTTATTTACATACATGCAACTTAGCTTCTTAGTTCTAAATGTGAGTTTGCATTTAACTATGCAACATGTGTATGGTATCCAACAAAGGTGTTAGAGAAGTCATTCTTGAACAATTTTAGCTGATTTCCTCTAGTAACCTATGTTGCATAACAATGTACAATTCGATTAGCTGGTATAATTACTTCGTTCTTTTCATGTTATTGTTCTTCTATCTCAGTTGAGAGCAACTAAATTTATGCTATTCATGGAACAGTTCGAACTTATATCTGTTTTTGCTTTTAACAGCTGTTTCTTGATTACTCCTATTTACTCCTTACTCCTTTCTCACAAATTTTTTTGATCTTGGTATTCATTAAATATGCTATTATATATTTGTTTGTTTGTTAATTCCAACTTAATTTGCGTTAAGATCAGTTTTGCATCACTTGATGCCTAAAATATAGTTCCTTTTTTTTTTATTAAATGAAAGTGATATTCAGTAAGTTGCGGAACTTAACAGATATTTGGTTGTGGTAGATGTCAAGTCTAAGGTAGTCTTTATTACGTTGTACTTTGGTTTAAATCAGTTTCTCTATTTGGCATTGCCCGTATGGTTTTAGGAAAACCTTGTAGCAGCTTGGTTATCTTTGTTAGTGTTTCGTTATTTATATTTTTCTTCTTGGGCTGTGAATCTTTATCTCTCTGTAATCAGATTGCCAAACCCATTAATAGTTTGGCAGCATCAGGTCACCTAATGTGTATTGATGCAGCCCATAAGCTGTTGGATGCATCGTATGTGATCTTGCAATGTGCTAACTGCTAACATAATATTGATAGTGTGGGAAAATATTCCAAATGCTGATAGATATTACGATAGTGGGAGAGGTTTCTTTTTCTTCTTTTTTTTTTGAGTGTTGGGGGGGGGGGGGGGGATGTGGAGAAGTAGCAGCCCTCTCCTCCCATTGGATTCGTGCAGGTTCGCAACGAAAACGCCCTCCGTGAGTTTGGGGACGTAGCTTCCCAGAGTCTGTGAAAACACATGAGCATCCTCACGCACTGGGCCCATTTTTAGATATTTGATAAGTATAGCTTGATGCTGTGGCCAATTAAGATTGTTCTTTGTTTCCTTTGTAGGTATGAAGATGCTGTACGATTGTTGAAAATCCTGTTGAGCAGATTTCCTAGTGACAGTAGGCGTGGAGTATGGATTCTTAGGCTCTCAGTGGATTTGGAGCATATGGGTTATCTCAACAAAAGTCTTTCAGTTGCGGAAGAAGGGGTACAAGATCCTTGGGTTCGTGCTGGTTCTAAAATGGCATTACAGAGGAGGATAATACGTCTGGGCAAGCCGCCACGTCGTTGGAAAGTACCTAGTTTCGCTGCATCTGTCAAGAGGAAAATCAAACTAGTGAGTAGTAGTGCTCCATTAGTTGGATGTACTTTACTTTTGACTTTATTTCTTGTTAAATTAAAAGAAAAGTAGCTAAGGTGCCAATGATCCATGTCTTCATGCATTTTTTATTTGTCTTTTTAGGAAGAATAACTGCTATTTTTCTTTTAAACTGTTGCTGGTACAGGTTAACATTGTTGGAAGGCCTCTAAACTGCGAAACAGGGACGAAGAGCATGTTTTATGGTTATGATGGTGAATTGTGTGGAGTGGAGCAATTAGCACTGCAATACTATGCTGGGGAAGGAGGGTGGCAAGGTGTTCATTCTGAGAGTGGTATTTGGATGACTATCTTTGCTCTTCTAATGTGGGATATCTTATTTTCTGATGTACCTGATGTCTTCCGCTCTAGATTCCAGGTAATAAAACAGTTCTTTGTGTACACTTTAAATAATTTTTTTGGGTCCCTGGAATTTTCTTCGGTGGAATTGATTCCCGGTCTCCCTTGTCGGGGATCATTTTGACCACCAGTCCCTTGGTGTTGCTTTACCCTTTATCAGTCCAGTAATAGTTCCAGTTCAATGTCTGATAAAATGTTATCCCATGGTACTTTCATAATTGACATCAAATTACTTCATTGTTTAATCTGTTCATTTGTAAATACATGTGTTTTAGAAAAGGATATTTGAAAACCCAATGAACTCTCTTGGTTGCTGCAGTTACCGGGCCTCAAAGATTACTATCAATGCATCTTGTGAGGTGTTGTACTTTTAACACGTTCCTGTCCAATTCACATTCTCAGTATGTGCTGCCCACTGTTACCTTTTGCACCAGCTTGCCCATTCAGCTAATGATGGCAATCGTGCGGCCGGGCCAGGGATAGGGGCTTGGCTGGTCCAGCCGGCGATGATCCTGGTGGGCGCCGTACGGGCCAGGCCCGGCCGGTGTTACGTATTAAAACAAATAAGAAGTTTAGATACTAATTTATGAAAAAAATAAAAATAACTTCAATTCATAGATTAATCTCGATGTTGCAATACTTATCAAATGAACTTTTAAATAGATGTAAACGTTCTAATACATATGATAATTAAAAAAAAAAAAAAAAACTAGTGAAAGCTTGAAAATTTGAGAGAGCAAAGATAAGTTGAAGAGTTGGGTTATGTGACATTGGAGAATTTGAGTGTGTATTTATAGAGGATAAAAAGGATTAAGAAAAAGAACGTTGTTGGCTTTTGCTGCAGCATGAGTGGCTCAATCAGAGCACGTGACGCTTGTGAAGGGCGGTCAAATCTTTTATCCAAGAGTACTACCATATTTATAGTTGAGATAGATAGATTTATTTATTATGTCCAAACGGCACATGAAGTATATTTGAATGTATTGGATTTTACAGATGCCTTCTATCAGCCAGATCGACACTATAGGTCAGTGATTTATGTATTATATACTTTTATATAGAATTAAGACTTTTGTATTTTATATTTTATTAATATTGTACTTGAAATAAATAAAAATTGTATGAATCGGCACAGTATGCTCGGTATGTCTCGTTTTGGGGTTTACCGAAATGTGGCACAAGATAACACTTTAAACCTTGGTTGCAACGGCTCTTAAAATAAATTCGTGTGGGCCGGCCAGCCTGGCCAAGCTGCGGTCATGGTCAACCGGGCCGGCGAGGACGCCGCAGCATCGCGGGCCGAGCCGTGGCCCAGGCTTTTATTGACATCTCTACCTTCAGCTTCTTGCGTTCCTGCTTTCTTTAAATGAAGTCATAGTAAAGTTTTTAGTTTATTCTTATCTAGGAATGGTTCACATTCTGACCTCCCTCCCTCTCTCTAAACTGTTGTATATGAAATAATTCATGCAATGTTCCTCCGTGATAAGTAATTGAGAGTTTTTTTGGTCTGTCCTGTTTTATAGCATTTCTTGTACAGAACTTTTTGCCCCAAGTAAAGAATGTGTTTTGTGTTACATCCGAGCTATGTTCTTTACTAACAAGTTTTTTCTTTGAGACGAATTGAGGGTTAATGGGAGTTGTACCTCGGACCTTCCAAGTCGACTTGCCCTTACAACTTACTCCCCTTGCACTGTTAACAAAAAGATTTACCTATGTGATTCTTTTTTTGTTCCATGTGCAGACAGCACCGTTGGACCTCTCAACAGAAAATTTCTATATTGCAAGAAAGACTCTTATAGAATCCCAATTAGAGAAGATCAACGAAGGCAATGGTGAGCAAATCTTAATTACTTCATGGGAACTTCATAAAGGTACGGCTTGCAGGGGTGTAAACTGGGATAAACATTCCTTATCAGACCTACGTGCTGCCGTTGCTTGCATTGGAGGTCGTTGCCTAGCTTCTTTATGCCGCCATTTGGCACTTGATTATGGGAATTGGTCCAGCGGCATGCCTGACTTATTGCTTTGGCGGTTTGTTGAAAAAGATGGTTACAGGGGCGAAGCGAAGCTTGTCGAAGTTAAAGGTCCTAGGGACCGTTTGTCAGAACAACAGCGAGCGTGGTTGCTTCTGCTCATGGATTGTGGCTTTGACGTAGAGGTCTGTAAAGTCAACCAGGTTCTTAAATCAAAATAAATGCAAGATTGATTTTCTCATCTAGTATATGAGTTATGCTATATGACCCAAACACAAACGCCTCCTTAAACGTCTTGGGAGATGTGTTTACTGTCCGGCTAATTCTTTTAGGTTATTTGGCCTTTCTTTTTCAGTATATCTATATTGGGTGAGGAATTTTGGATCATCAAATGTTTTGTACGGATGTGTAGAACACAATTATCTATTCACTGTGCTGTAAGAAACTTAGGGAAAAAAAAAGTCAAACAGTTGTTTTTTTTTGCAATTACATTGACAACTTGATCTCCAAGACTATTAGTATTTATTATTTAAGACATAGGACAAAGGATCCTTTATCCTGTTGGGTGATTGAATGCAGATGCTCCCAGCATCTGAACTTCGGGGCTCTGGGTGCGGATTGCTATTCTAATATCTTTCTATAGAGTTCAGGATTGAATGCCATTTTGTTAATTTTTTTGGAATTTCGTAAACTGGCTCCTGTTAATATGTTTTGACAAATTCGAATCTTTTATGCTTCTTTCGCAAAACTGCTTAGTTTCTCAAAGTTACGTTCTTTGAATGCATGTTACTAGATATTCATAGTCGTGTTTCCATTTTTCACGTTCTTCGTCGTTTTCTCATTTCTGGTTCTTAATTTTGATCGATTTGTAATTGTTGTTACCTTTAATTATGTTATGATTTGTAGCATGGCATAAATTTCAGAGCCCTCTATAATTGTTGTATATGTATCAACACACTTTAATGATTGTTGTATTGTCATAACATTTTCTTCCTTTTAATGAAAATATCTGAAAGATAAAGAGTTTCTCAGGCTTGATTAAGAAACTACAATAAGCTTGAGCCAAGTCGAGTTTTGAATCGATCTTTTGTGCTGCTCACGTTTAGCTCATCAGAAAAAAAAGATTTCCTTATTAGACTTGTTCTAATTTGTCCAGGGAGTGTGTTGCCATTTCTCGGATTTTTTTTTTAAAATAATATTAATTAAATAAATTATTACATTTTTAATATCGAATTTTAAAATTTTATAAAAGTAATACCGGGTCGCCTGTCTAATGAGCGACCAGTGCCAGCGTGGCGCCACGCTGGCACATGCGTATGTTTAACAGGCGAGCTGCCGCTAGCCCCTTAAACAGGCTAGCGATCGCTCGCCTCTTAAACAGGCGAGCATAGCCTTTCATTAACCCGAGCCCAGATCTTTCCCCTCCCCTCTTCTCTCCCATTTTCTTTTCCGAGCTTCGTCGGCCACCTCTCCACTCTCCTCCATTTTTCATCTCAAATCTCTATTTTTTTCGCAATAGTTTGTAGATCTAAGTAAGTTATAGCAAGATTTATCAACTTTTGAAGAAATTTTCAAGAACTACGGTAAGTTTATGAATTTTTTAAAATTTGTGTTCTAAATCTACAAGTTTATATAATTGTATTTGTAGTTTAAATTATAGATCTAAGTTTGATTATGTTAGTAGTTGATTATGACGAACTTGAATATATTTTTATGTATATGAGTAAAAAATACGGTATAAATACGGTATAATATACGTATATAAATCTTATAAATTGTATGAAAGTTTTAGATTATGTGTAGATAAATTTAATTAGATTTTTTTAAATTAATACTATTTATATAAAATATTGGTATGTAGTATTGTAATTTAAAAATTATAATATGTTAATTGGTAGATTTTGTAGATTATAATGTGTGTGCTATTATAATATTTTGTGTATTGTATATGCTAATTTATATAATATTTTATTCCTTTTGGAAATGATAGATGTCGCAACATCAGCTTATCTGCTTTATGAATGGTAATATAGTAGAAGGTCCAGACGGCGTTTCTTATGACTGTCATCCGATTGGTGCGGTAGTTATACCACCGAACTGCATATACGCAATGTTAGTGAAAGTATATGTAGAAGATTTCATATTAGATATATTGTTTTATGATTGTGCGGGCGTGTGGCCCTTTATATATGTTGTTTTGCGATTGTGTGGGCGTGTGGCCCTTTATATATGTTAATTTACAATTGTGTGGGTGTGTGGCCCTTTAGATATATTGTTTTATGATTGTGCGGGCGTGTGGCCCTTTAGATATATTGTTTTATGATTGTGCGGGCTTGTCGCCCTTTTATATATGTTATTTTGTCATTGTGTGATTGTGTTGCCATTTAGAATTGTAATATAGGTGTACACCCTATAGAATACAGGGGAGGTTCTGCCAAAAATTTTGGTGAATTCATATATCATTTCTATTTATGCTTTTCTGACAAATTTTATAGATGTTATTTCATATATCCTGCTCGTCTCACTTATATTGTATATGTTATTTAATTTATTTAAATTTATACGTTTATTCTATTTTGTACGTTTACTTAATTTCGTTTATCATTCTATTTATTATGTTATACGTTTACTTAATTTTTGCTAACGTATACCTTTAATGTCATTTACAGGAGAGGAGATGGACCCTATTCCTGGACCAGTTGATCCTGCAGTACTGTATCTACAGCAGGTTCATAGATCGGAGATCGCATTGTCAGGAAATATCGACGTTATTAAATGCCGTCGGATTGATACGCTGCTGCACGATCATGTTCACCTCGATCAGCGTATTGTCCCTTACCTGCGACGGGCAGGCTTATACTCGTTTAGATGCCTTGGATTTATGCAGTTGGATCAGGCGTTAGTCACGGCGTTAGTAGAGCGATGGCGCCAGAAAACGCATACATTTCATCTTCCTGTAGGGGAGTGCTCGATCACGCTACAGGATGTAGAGGTGCTGCTTGGATTACCTGTTGACGGACATGCTGTCACGTGCGCCACGGCTGGAGTGCAGTGGGAGGATTTATTCGAAATGTTGCTTGGCAAGAGACCTCCGAATGGAAAGATACGAGGAGGTCGGATCGTATACAGCTGGCTACTGGAAGAGTTCGGTGTTCTGCCCCAAGTAGCGGAAGACCATATTGTGGAGCAGTACGCCAGGGCATATATTTTTATGTTACTTAGTGGAACTCTGTTCTCTGATACATCCGGATCTTTTGCGTATGTTCATATATTGCCATTATTGGAGAACATTGACGCCATCAAGAATTATAGTTGGGGGAGCGCTGCACTTGCATGGTTGTACCGTCAGTTATGCAGAGCCAGCAGAAAAACAGCGACTCAGATTGGCGGTTGTACAATTCTGTTGCAGTACTGGGCGTACGAGCATCTTTCTCTTGTCGCACCAACGATCAGGAGCGTTCCTACGCATCTGAGTGGCAGCTTCCCTCTGGCATACCGGTAATATTTTTGCTAACTATAATTTTAATTTTATATTCTGCTGTTAAATATTTAATTTTCACAAACTATATAAAATACAGATGGTCCAAGAGTAGGCTAAACTACATTCTTTGAAGATATTTCGATTTCAACTCGACTCCATGACGGAACAGTTTGTAACACTAAAGTTCAAAATTTTGTTTTTTTTTGAAGTATAGTAAATTTATACTATAATTTATGTCACAGATGATATGGAGTCCGTATACGGAGGAGATGTTGGCCAGCCTTCCTCGTTGTTGCACCAATGGTCGACATATTTGGCGAGCTAAAGTTCCCTCGTTTTTGTGTGATTGAGTGGCACGCGCCGGACCGGATACTGCGTCAGTTCGGCCTGGTGCAGAATATTCCAGAGCCTATATTTACAAACCCCAATTTGCACGAAGACAAACTTACTACGACGACGAATTGGAATGTCAAATATGGACATTATGTTGAGATCTGGAATGACAGGGAGAACCATATTGCAGCAGGAGGAGAGGAAAACATCCAAACCTATATGAATTGGTTCAGACAGATTAGCAGGAGATTCATGACCCGTGATGGACTAATGAACGGGTACATGGTATGTATTTATTTATTTATTCTTGACCACGAAATACATCAATATTACTTTATATAGCTTATATTATTTTTTTTGTGAACCAACAGAGGGATAGCCTTGGACACATCTCTGATATTGTCGGACAACATAGTTGTCCAAATTATTCCCACGGCGCATACATTCAGCGTTACTGCGACTCCATCATCCGAAACTACGAAGACTATGCACTTGGAGCGCGTCAAGGTATACTTCCCATGGTTCCTCCTCCTCCTCCTGCAGTATCACAGCCAAATGCATGAAGATGTTGGTGGTGCACAACAAGGGGGCGGGGAAGAGCAACAAGTTCATATGTATGGGGTGCATCCCGAGCAGGATCACCCACCTCCGTATTATGGAGATTATGGCCATGGGTCCTCCTCGCAATTCGAGGAAGCTCGTCCATCAGTATATTATGGAGATTATGACACATACGAGCAGGATTATTCTACTCCATTATGCGGAGATGTTGGCCAATGATCATCTCAACATCAAGCACCGTCTACTATTGATCCTGGTCACATTACACAAGAGCCATTCCATCACCAAACGACTGAGGCTCCTGAAGCACCAGCGCAGCAAGAGGAAGGCCACCGTTGTGGTCTTATGGCATCAATATTTAGGAGGAGGGAGTCGAAACGGCCAAGGAAGCCTAAACAATAAGTGTATAAGACTTGAATAGTTTTTTTTGTATTTGCTATATTTTTTTTATAATTTTTGAGTTTATTAATTTGTAATTTTTGTACAAGATTTAATTAAATAGTATTTTGTAAACAGTATTTTTATATATTTTTTGACTGTTATGTGTTCGGATCCAAAATATGCTCTACAGAAAGCAGCAAATTCTAGCCTGTTAAACGGGCGAGCGAATGCTAGCCTGTTAAACAGGCGAGCGATCGCTAGCCTGTTAAACAGGCGAGCAACTGCTTGCCTCTTTAACATGCTAGCAGCTGCTCGTCCGTTAGACAGGCGAGTGTTAGCTCGCCTGTTTAAAAAGCGATCGGTAACTCGTCTCTCGGCCAGCGTGGCTCTCGCCAGCAAGGCAGCGGGCGCCACGCTGGCGTTGCTCGCCTGTTAGACAGGCGAGCCAATATCACTTTTGTAAATATATAACATTTGATATTAAAAAAATAATTATTTATTAAAATAATATTATTTAAAAAAAAAAATCCCCATTTCTCTTATAATTTATCAAGGAATTCGGATAAATATCGTATATCTTGTCTTCGTGTGTTACTTCTTTATCATTTATATTTATGCAGTTCTTTTCAGATTTTTAGTGTTCAATTTGAAAAAAATAAATAAATAACGACTTAGTTCTTTAGTTCTTTGTCTTTTCCTTTATTTTTTAAAAAATTTGGTGGTGCATTGGTGCATACGACTTGTCTTATGTATAAGGTATCTGGCCTGCTTATTGCGCAATATTCAGATGCAACATTACCTTTCGAAATGTGTTTTTTTTTTTTTTTTTTTAAATTTTTTTTTTAAGATTATTGTAGAAATATTTCGTAATCGGTTCATTTTTGTGCAACCGTCATAACAGATAAATCTAAGTATGGCATCGATCCGACGATCCATATTCTATAAACTATAAAATCCTAATTTTTCGGACTAAATAGATCCGAAGATCCTGTGTTAACTTCTATGGAATAAAATTTGGATAAATTTTTTAAATTTTTATAAGTGGTGCTTATAGAATTCGAACTTAAAACTTTTATTTTATAAATTAGAAGTCCCAACTATCCGCCCTTCCAAATGCTATTGAATTCTCTAAACCATCTTGTCTATATTATCCATTCATTTCGCCATCTATGTTCTCCTCCATTAAACAACATATCTAATGGCACAAAGAAAGATTTCAAGAAATGGCAGCAATCTATGATGAACTTTACAAGAGTGGCAGATCAAAAGCTAGCCTGTAGTCCAAGGCCGTTCGAACATTACATTGATATTTCATTCTTTTGCTGTAAGACAAATTTAAGAATAATATCTAATATCATGTACTATTAATGGGACAGAAATCTACTGTCCTGCTCAAGCCCTCATTCTCTGTCCCTACACTTTAAATAAGTACTTATATATATATATATATATATATATATATATATATATATATATATATATTTTTATAAAAAAAATTAACATAAAATTATAAATTTTGATGAGATCTATAATTTTTATATTTAATAATGTTTTCAAAAATATGCTTCTAAGTGATTGCTCTTATGCTCCAAAATCTTAACTCTTAATAGGTATTAAAAATTATTTTTAAATATGTTAATACTTTGGAGTTGCTAAATATCTATTTAGAAGTTTTTTTTTCAAAAAAAGTTAATATAAAATTTTAAATCTTATTAAAATTTATATATTTTATGATGAATTTTAAAAAAATATACGATGTGGAATAGAAAATAGATGGAAAAGGCAGAAGATTTTTGTCCCTTGGACAAGGTTCATATATCATTACGTTTCATTCTACTTTACAGCCAGAGCCGGTGTTTCGATGACAGCACATCAATTGCAGCTACTCTTAGGACATGTTTATTTAGAGAGAAAGTGAAAAAATAGGAAAGTGAGAAAGTTGGAAATCAGTTTTCTTGTTTACTTTAAAAAGAAAGTGAAAAAGTCAGTTTTTTATTTACTTTAAATAGAAAAGTGAGAAAGTGAGAAACTGACTTTCCTTTCACTTTCCATTTTTATGTAATTTTTATTATTTTTAATTTTTCATAAAAAATTAGAAAGTGAAAAAAAAGTGAGAGTTATTAGCATTTAGTGATGATTATTAATAATTTTTATTTTAAATAATTAAATATTAATATATTATTATAACTAAATTAATATATTTATAACTAGCAAATATTATAAAAAATTTATAATATTTTATTATTTTTAATAAATAATAACAAAAAATAAATTTATTTCATTAATAAAAAATGAAAATAATACAATAATAATAACAAGCAAGTTGTTACAAATAGTAAATAATAAATATGTTATTTTATTATATTTAATTATATAACTTTAATAATTTATTACTATTTTCTAAATATATAAATAAATAAAATTACTAAATAATATTAGCTAAAAACTAAATAATAATTTTTTGATTAATAATAATAAACTAATAAATAAAATAGTAATTATTTAAATTATTATTAAAAATATTAATTTATAAATTATTTTTAGTTGTTATCAAAAGAATATTTTTTAATTATTACTAAAGAATTATATTTAATTATTATTAAAAAATATTTTTA
Source organism: Xerophyta viscosa (assembly GCA_002076135.1). Taxonomy (NCBI): domain Eukaryota; kingdom Viridiplantae; phylum Streptophyta; class Magnoliopsida; order Pandanales; family Velloziaceae; genus Xerophyta; species Xerophyta viscosa. The sequence goes on from MJHO01000031.1 coordinate 817,849, forward strand.
AATTATTATTAACAAATTTTACTTACTTCCTATTTTACATTACAAAGTAAAAAAAAATTCAAATATACTTTCTTACCATTTTTTCATCACTTTCTATTTTTTTTTTCTTTTCACCTTCCACCTTATCACTTTCCACTCTACTATTATTTTTTTTTCATTTTTCTTTTATTTTCTACTTGGCACTCAAAATAAACAGCCCTTTAGGGCTTTGATTGTGCGCTAGCCACACCAAGGCTAGCCTCACGTGAACATTGATGAATATCTACAAAGCAATACAAATCATTGATGAAGTCCCCTCTCGCATCGCCACTTCTAGCACAAAAGATCCTCTAAGGATATCGAAGAGTTAATGCCCCTCACGATTGCGACGCGGTTTATGAAGATAGGGATGAAGTTTATATGTGCATCCAAAAAAGAGAATATCGCGAGGAAGCTTAGCAACAAGGCTCCTCCTGATCACTTAAAACTGATTATACATCACCATCTTTGGATATTAACCACCTCGAAAATATCGATTATTTGTTTCTCCGCCCGGTTCTATTTTATAAGAAACTACGTAGCATTTGTAGAAGGACCCTTTGTTTCAATCTTCTTACAGCATACGTAACCCCTTCGAAAGACGAGAGTTGCTAAAGTCTGCTGTGCCAGGCAACACCAATGGGAATTATGTCGAGAGAAGTGGGAGTCCTGAAGCTCGTACACCCTGGCGGGTTCGTCGAGGTCCACTACGAGCCGATCCGGGCATCCGAGGTGATGGACAAGAATCCCAGGCATTTCGTCACCCGGCCCGACGTGTTCCGGTTTCCATGGATAGTTGTCCGGCCAGAGTCCGTCCTCAAGCCCGGATGCGTGTTCTTAATCGTCCCGCGCCTCACGCTCTACCGGCTTCTGAAGTCGGCCTGTAGCCCGCCTATCGGGCGCGTATCGACCCGCCAAGAGAGACGGATGTTATCTTCCGTGAGCGGCGACATGGGCCCGTGCTCGGCTCCCGTGGAATTGATCAACAGGAGAACTGCGTCGGTGCATGCAAATTATAGTAGCGATGCGAGGGAATCATCGGCCAAATCACGCTCGCCGGAGCAACGAAGGGTTCGTAGCTCGCTTACGCGGAACACGCCATCTCGGAAAGATAGCCGCGGGTCGTTCGTCGGGCGCTCGAACATGGAACCGTGTTCAGTGCCGGTCGAGTTGATAGATGAAAGTGATGTGAGCAGCAGCGCGCATACAAGACGCAAATTAGACCATAGAGACTGGCCAATGTCGTCGTCCTTATCTGGCAAGAGTTTAGTGTCAGTGGACTCAAGATCTATGTTGCAGAAAATGGCGCCGGCCAAATCAAGGTTGAAGAAGCAAGGAGATCTTAGCCTGCATACGGAGCAACAACTCACACCAGCCCCCCAGGAGAGAACGATATCGCCGCCTAGCCACCCAGATACGGACATGGCGGTGGTGTGGAGAGAAGAACTAATGTGCAAGCAGATTCTAGTAGCGATGGGAGGCCACGGCCAAGCAAATCGTGCTTGAAGAAGAATGGAAATGGCAATTCACAGTGTCGCAGTGGCCTAAGAGTAAAGTTTGTTCTCCCCGATCTCCGGAACAACAACAGCAATCTCAACGATGATATCTGAGTCGCCTATGTAGATCATTCCAAATTACCCGTCTATAATTCTGCAGAGGCTGATTTGATATATTTTTGAATAGCGGCACTGATATAGAGCAGTTTTTAAACACGAGCTGATTTTTTCATTGTTCTTTTCTTCTAAGTTCGTGTTTGGAGCTTTTAGATGAATGATAAGTCATGAACGCATATGGTCCCTATGTCTACTCCTATTTCCCTATCTCTTATCTTTATCACTAATCACCAATACTTATAACTCTTATGTTGTAATTGTGCACGCAAATCAGAGCGAGGATGTTTGGTTTTTTGAACCGGCAATATGATTCATAATATCTACGGTGAAGGACTTATTTATCTTACAATTCTCATAAATTAAGCAAATTATAGACTTTGCGTCATGCGGATTTTTGGGATGACTTACAAGACTCATCGTGCTCATGAAGTATTAATAAGATTCCAAGCATCGATAAAGTTTTAAATCCTGGTAAAAGAAAAAAAAAAAAACCTGTATTGATGAAGTTTAAGTAAAACATTGAAGATGATCACTAGATACGTACCATTTTGCAAGCTTAATTTCTTAGATGCCAACACACAGATCGATTAGAAAGATAGCACTTGTATGATCCCTTGCATATTTCCACTCTCATTTTCCCATTGTATCTGCTCATTATATTATTACAACAATAATCACTATCATCCAAATAAATATTTTCTGAGCAGGATCTAAGAATAGTAAATATACAAATATATTTCTAAAAAGACTGTTTTTATAGAATCTTCGATCCAGAAAATCAGATTATGCCGTTGCATTATGCTATCAACTCCCATCTCCTTGAAATTAGCCTCGCTCTTAAGTTGATAAAGCAGTAAATATTCTTCATAACGATGCATTTGGAAGCTTCAAGACAACCATCCCAGCAAACTTTTCATAGTTGAGATGCTCCTCTGGTGCTACTTCCCGAGCACATGTTTCCCTGGATGCCCTGGGATTCTACAGCAAGTGAATACATGGCTCTAAGAGCACCATGGTATTCATGTAGCATGACCCCATTTAGTTGGAAAAAAAAACGATTCCTAGGAATGTTGGTGAATCACCATATAGTAACTGGTGAAAGTCTTTTTTTTTTTTTGTTTTTTCCTGAGACCTATAAATGTAAACAATTATTGGTGAATTCTTTTATTATTATTATTTTCTTCGGGAATAAGTTAGAAACCCTAAAAAATAATCATATCATTGTACAGTTAGTCACAGCATTTAAGTTTGTATCTGGAAACAGTGGAACAGACAGAACAATCACTAGATGAAAAAAAAAAACTAAAAAATCCAGAGGAATATAAATTGTAATGCAAAAAAGACAGAATTATACAGAAAAATTACAATCACTACAATCATCTTACGAAAAATGCAATGTAGCCCTAGTTTTCACAGTTCTACGCAATAGACATTGATATTTTTTTTTGCAAGAACAATACATGGCAAGGCGCTGCATTGCAGTTTATATCAATGTAGCCACTGGAACACATTGGACGTAAAGTTCGAAGCTCAACGATCATTCTTTCCGATTAGTGTCGTAGTTGACACAGACATCTGCGGCAGTCTTCATCTGCAACAAATGGGAGAGTTCAGTGTTATTTAGGATCATGAAATGCAGCTAGCTAATTTCGTTAAGAAAATTGCAAATAATGCAGAAGGGGTTGTTTTTTAATCGACATGAAAAGGCAGTAATAAGTTGAAAATTCATTATTTCCTGCTCACCTGGTTCCCTAGCAAATGAAGGAAACAAATTGTGAAGTCATGTTGGGCAATGTATGTTTCATAGTTATAAGTTTCATAAGATCTATGCACATAAGGACACTTTGATATTAGAACAAGTGAGCAAAAGCAGGCATTCCGAAGTCTTCCTTCAGAAAATTTGCAAGATCCTAGTGGAGATAGCTGGCATATTACCATATGCACAAGTTCATGTAAGCATCTACGCATGGGTTGGGTAATAAAAGTATTTGATGAATAATTACAAGCAGCTTAACTCATTTAACATCTAACAGATTAGGATATAGGGTCCCAAATCAGCGACAGACCCAAGCACCTGGACGAGAATGATTACAACTGGCAATGTATCCAAGCACGGCCTAACAACTAAGAACTTTGTCCATCTCTTTACGCCATTTGTTTATTCAACAATAAGGTTATATACATGGATCTCCACCCTACCAGTTAGTCAAGACATAATAGAGAAGCAAAATGCAAACTTTTACCTGTATGAGGTTGATAACTTGCTTGATTGACCAACCAAATAAAGATAAAGAAAATGGGAGTGAAAGTACTAGACTGCCCTTGACAGTATGCATGCAAACCTGATCAAATAGAAACAAATATTGAATGAGAAGTAATCTTCGTTTTTACATCAACATACCAAAAATATAAAGACTTACATCAACTATGCTTTCAGGTTCATCAGTGCTCAAAAGGAAAAGCATGATATAAGCAACCTGCAGAACAGTATCCAACAACGTAAACAATAAGAGTATGACCAATATCAGCTGATGAAAAAAAAAATGTCGACAAACCTCAGACGCCACACAACAAAAGGCCATAAATGGGCGACAGCCATAGTAGGTCCTTAAAAGCCAATTACTTCTGTCTTTGACATCTTTATGACTGGCCTTGCCAGTTAAGAAAGTACTGAAACCAACAAGTCCGCATATTAGTTTTGCCAAAGATACAGAAATAGCTAGACTGGATAATGATGTGAAATGCAACACAACTATATTCATGAAGAGAAAAAAAATTAACATAAAAAGCTGGAGGCTGCTGGCTCTTATGTGATATAAACTGGTAACAACAGCAAAGCGATGAACATATCAGAACAAAAATTGAAAACCCAAAAAATGCACCATTACGTGAATTAGCAATGAAGTACTTCCGAGATTTCACATCAAACGCAATGATTCTGATAAAATGCATGGGAGTTGTCATGTAGACCATTTTGTCTTTAACAAGGATGCAGCCATGGATAGAAGTTCTTTCTTTCAATATGATTTTATCTCCTAATTGTTTATTGTTACATGTCTTTCCAAGACTCTTACCACATTTTCAGATGTGGTTTCATGCCCAAACCATGGCCTTATCATGCCTTCCCCTAACACTTTGAATGCACTTCGTAGGTAGGGATAGCCGGTAAAAGGAAATAAGAAACTCCAATAAAAAGAACCATAGCTTCATTTGTAACTAAAAATCATTCACACAGGGTACCAACAGAGTAAGAAAGCTTCTCCAAAAAAGGAACTCACACAAAAAACCATAGTATAATTTGTAACCAAGGAATCATGAATCTTCTCAATACACAAGTTAGTTTTAAACATGGTTTGACGTCTCGGTGCCGCCACTTGACGGCCGAAACGACGGTTTTTTGGCCGAATCGACCCGTGCCGACCGTTTCAGTCGGCACGGTCGGCACATTTCTTTTTTTTTGAGCACCATCATATTTATTAATGGGATATGTGGGTATATTATTTTCAATCAACGCATGGGGTAGATTTACATGATTTAGATTTCGTCTTTAGATTTCGTCGATATTAACCACACCAATACTCAATATGGTAATAATTTATAATATGTGCTTTGAATTTTAACAAATGAATGAGACTTCTTGTTGTTTAATTTTATTACTATTTATATAATAAATATTATATTTTTTTTATATAATTGTACGATTCGGCACGGTCGGCACAGTCGGCACGGCACGTCTAGAGATCTGAGTTTACCGAAACTCGAAACGGCACGGCACGGCACGGTAAACTTTGGTTTTAAAACAACTAAAGACCTGCACCTCTCACATCTTACAAGGACATTAGTAACTAACCAATCCATAAATGTTGATACCTGTACATTTGCAGCCAATGGCTAGCAATATCTAATCCAAGCAAAAACAAAAAAATCAACCCTGGTCTGCACAAATGAACAACATTGCAAAGGATTAGAAGCTCAGATATACGAATTATTACCGAAGGCATCATTAGCAAAGTACCTATATATTTGGGAAAGAATAGCTAATAAGCAAGCGGTGCTAACTCTGAACAACACAAGCACAAACCATGTCAGTTGTATCACATAAATGATGAAAAAATACCATTGGCTTTTCTGGCAATAAGCACAACACAACGCAGATAAGCCCCTTCTTTCAAGCACACAAAGAAGCATACCGAAAGTAATCTTAGGGAAAGCACCTGTCTGTTATCATGTCCAAAGCAGCTCCAAAGGTCGATGCTGAATCAAAGGAGAGATGAGTCAGTCCAAAATGACTCTTTAACTTCTTAGTATGCCATGAAAATAGAGAAAAACAGGACGAGCATCTAAGAGGGATTATCTTTGTAAAGCTTGCACAGACAACCATAGGTAACATTTTGACAAGAATCCAAATTCAAAATCAAGTTAGTTAGGCATGCATTCAAGCTAGGATCATATTATTAGATCACTTGAATAATGCGCTGACCCTAAAAGGGATTAAATACTTTTTTGTTTCCAAAATCTCTTCCATTATTTGCAAAATACATACAAACAAGTTGCTTGACCTAAATGTGTACCACTACATGTGGGTGTTCAAAACCGGGTCAGGTCCGGTCCTGCCAGACCCGACCCGACCTAGACCTGACCCGAGTTGGTTGGGGTCTGGTCGGATCTTTTGTTATCTGAACCGTTGAACCAGTTAAATTTTGGAGTCCTAAAACACCTGTTTGTAAGCATATTTTTAAAAACTTGTCAATATGAAAAGTTATAAATCTAGTCAAAACCTACAACTTTAATGTTGGATGTTTTCGCAAAAATGCCCCTAAATTTTTTTTTTTTCTTTTTTTAGTCTCACGGGTTGGGTCGTGGTCTCACCAACTCAGATCCGAACTTGGATCTAGAATTTTGACCCAACCCGTGGACCCAATAGACCCGACCCAAAACCTTTGGGTCGGATTGGGTCGGTTTGGGCCCTTAGGTCGGGTTATTTTTTGAACACCCATAATTGCAGTTACACGATTAGGAAGAATTATGCAAGTCCCTGTGATTCAAACAAAAGATGTAACACTATAACGTATGAATAATTCAAACTACAATGACATTGGTGTTAAACACGCATCAAACTTCAACCACGTCTCAAGTTGTAACCCCGAAGCCGGAACTTCAGAAAGAATTCAAAGAGAAGAACAAGTGAAAACTGAAACTAGTAAGCGGGCAACAGTGCAGTTTGTTTGGGCCTCTCAAGATCAATTAATCAGCTGCATTGATACTTGGTGAACCCACCATGATCAGAGCCTATCAGCAAGCATGGAATACATGTCATGGGAACACTGGTCCGACTTCTCAAATTATGAGGAGAAGGTTAGAAGAATTCAGCACAAAAGTAGATCATGCTTCTATCAACTACTGCATTTATTACCCAAGTGACAATCAAGTTTCCACAAATCAATAAATGAGGATAACATAATAGTACCTGACAGATTTATATGACTACAAAAAAGATGTAGGAATTGCTTAATGTCTTAATGGAAAAGAAAGCAGCTAATTTTTTCGTAACTTCATATTATTAACCAGAAAACAAAGACTTAGAAAGACATTATGAGAAGGCCAATCATCGAATTAATTGGGTGGTTGGCACTTTAGCCACGAGTAAAGGTTAGACGTTCAATTTCCGCTCTCCATATGGTAATGAATGAGTACATCTGGGATCCTTTTCCACGTCAATGTGCTCGAAGACGAAGAAAAAGAATAGAGAAAAAGGAAAAGAGAAAAAAAAAAGAATCAGCAAGCAAAAGGAAGTTCTAACTTGATCAAGAAATGAGCATGCTTTATAGATAGGTAAATAATTTAAAAGGGAAAATTATTCAGCAAGTATTTGTTAGAAATACCTGCCTTGGTTAAGCTTGCGAGCAACCCAACCATCAACTCCATCACAACGAAACTACCAATAGAAAAAAATTATCAAGAATAAAAGGCAACATTCAGAAACGAAGGAAAGAAAGATGGAAGCAGGCTAGCAGCCCTCAGTACCTGATGAAATAAAGGGTTGCAAAGAGTGATTTGTCGTAAAAACAAAAAGCAAATGCAAAAAAGTTCAATAGAACTCTTGCGTATCCTGCAAAGTTCAGTTCAAAAACAGATTTTTCTTCACATGATCATATAGGAAACGCCACCAAGATTAAAAGATAACTTTCAAGCCGGTAAATGTACCTATAATATTGGGGACGTAGAGATAAACCGACATAGTTTTCGATATAGGCATCACAGCTTCAAATGGAAACAGCAACCTATCTTAGAACCCAAAGCTTCAGAATTTCTCTATGTTCACGTCTACAGCATAGCCGGCAAAACAAGCATCCCCAGTACGTCATATCATTTAAATTTAAAATCTTGTGCAATCATGACTATGGAAAAAATCAAAATATGAAAAATAAAGACATGAAACTACTTTTGAACTGTGAAACACAATCTACAATATAAAGCAGCACAACGAGGTCGAAGATCACTAGTGTAGTAGTCAACTGTCACATCTTGCAAATAATGTTGCAATCACTTAAAAATATAAAATTTAAATTTCTTTAAAGAAATCCAGCACCAGGGAACGATAATACAACTTCTGAGTGACTTTTCTCATACAAATTTTCTTGAAGAATAATTTTGGCTCATCCAAGGGTCACTCCAACAAAACAAAGTTCTCGGTCTACTTCCCATAAAGCATTGTTTGCAAATTTTTCATTTCTCCTAACTAGGCTTTAATATCAAATGTGTAGAAATCCAAGGGAATTAGTTCGGCTTTGTGGTTAAGATTCATAACTATCTCCAAAAAATGAGGTTATGATTAGACTTTTTGGATAGTTCCTGCAAATTATTTTTTGCATACCAAGTTCCCCCATGGCCTTGACATTCATTAACATATTATTTTTCTCCTTCATAACTACTTTTGTTCATTCAAACAGCTCTTCACTAAATCTAGCACATCTAACAAGCTCTCAACATCCTCCACTAATAACAAGATGATTCACGAAGCCTTTGAGAAGCTTGTAAACTTCTACTACAACCACAACTTTTTTTTTTCCCAATAACCCTTGTTTTTCCCAAGGCTTCATTCAAACAGCTCTTCTCAAAGGCATTGCAAAGACTTTGAGAAGCTTCTAAACTTCAAAGCGGAGCGCAATACCTGATTTCCACATACATTTACGAGGACAAGCCCTATTTAAGCCATTTCCTGCTAAACATCTGGTCCCTCATTTCTATTATGTTGATACTAAGAGAATATTTTACAACAAAAAGTTGACCCTGTAAGAACGCATAGCCAAGAAACAGAATCAAACCCCACTTGTTATTAATACAATTCGAGAAAAAACAAAGACCTGCCGTAAGAGCTCTAAAGATTTAACTGTTTGATAAATTGCACAAGTATCGGTCATGGCATGGGCGGATCCACTATATAGCCCGTGGGGTCAATTGCCCCCACTCAAATACTGTGAAAGTAAGGCGCCAAAGGCAGTGATAAATACCTAGCTCGGCGGCGGAATTGGAAGCCGGAGGCAGAGCAATCACGGGAGGAGGTAACTCAGTCGGCTGGAAAAAATGGTCTGGGAAAGCGTCGCTGAAATGGCGAGGAGAATCAGAGATTGATTAGACAGAGGATTGCGGCTTCAAAGCAGATTGGGCTCTGACATTTATTTGTAGGCCCACTGGAATTGATTTATACTACTTGCTCATGTGAACCGTAAACTTTTGTTGTTAACTATTATTGTACACTTAGAAAATACTTACCGAATTCTTCTATATCTAAAAGTAAATTATAAAATAACAATCAAATTTTATATATTATTTGGATCATATATTTAATCAGATAAAATTTAAATATTTTGCATAAAAAAATACTATTTAAATTTATATATAATTATATAGTATAGAAAAATTAAATTTAGCTGAATAATCTAAATTTAATATAATATGTATTTTAAATTTTATTTAAAATATCTATTATATAAATTAAGGTCTAGTTACTTTGTTAAAATAATAATGGTTGTAATTTAATATACTAGCTAAGTCAATTACTTTGATATTAATATGAATAGCAATATATTTGATTGTTATTTTATCTACCTTAATATTTACATGAATAGATTCTGACCCAAAAAAATGTTTACATAAATAGATAGTTTATTAACGTTAAAACGTTTCTTTTGTTTATTTAAAATTTTTATATTATATATTAATATTTAGATATAATTACTAATATTATTATATTTTTTTAAAAATATGCATAACTAGAACACAAAAGATAAACGGATATAAGCAATATCCTAAAATTTAATTAGTTATAACTATACTGGTTAAGTGCAATATGTAATTATTTTTAAAATTAAATTCTAATTCATTGCTTAACTTTTACACTTATATAAATATAAATTATACCATAATACATTAATATAGAATTAATTATTTGTTATATCATACTAATTAATGTATATGTGCACTACAATATTAGATTAAAAAAAATAATGTTGCATTTTTAATATACCAAAAAAAAACTAATAAAATATTATATTAATTATTAATAAATAGACATTATTGGTGAATATACTAGTTAACTAAAGTTTTATTTATTATCAAATTTTAAATTATTAACTTCACTAGAAAGTATTTTTAAATCTACCACTGGATTACGATATTATATGACAAACTAACATTATAAAATTCACCCCTCGAGAAATGAAGTTAGTATTATGGATGACTAATTTATTATTATCGGTTTAGAGGCTTATTTGAAAAAAAAGACAGATAAGAATTATTCCAACAAAACTCTTTTAATAGTAGTGAACTCATTGGATTTCCAAGTCGTATTGCTGTACTCGGCAATAAAATGTTTCCTGATATCAATAATGCATTTATAAAGGTATGAAAATAGTACCAATATTTTCTTAACCAAATATTTACAATTTTCATTTAAAACGATAAGCCAAACATCCGACAAATATATGTATAACGGTCTGGTACCAAAATTCAGTAGAGCACAGCGCTTTATCTGACGACGCGGCGCCGCTTATATCCTCTCTGTGTGTCTCTTCTCTCCGTCTCCAACGCCGAGCTACTCACCGGCTGCTGACATCACCGGGGACATTCGTCGATGACGGTGGCGGCTGTTCCGAACAGCATCCACGCAGAGAGGGAGCAGTAGACGGCGATTCGCGGCGACGCTAGGGTTAAAACCGCGGCGGCAACCGAGGTTTTTCAAAGCTGCTGTGGCGGAGGCGGAGCCGCGGAAGCTGCGGCGGGGTTGCGGCGGCGTTGCGGTCGGCGTTAATCGTGAGGAAGACGGAACCGCAGTTGCTGACCGGTTGGTTCGGTTCGTTAGGCTCTCTCTGGTTCTATGGTTTTACCATTCTGAATTTGTTCGGTTCGTTTTGCTGATTTCAAATTTGTGATTATTCCTGCGCGGTACCATTGGAGGTTTTTGACAATCTCTACAGGTATTTTATTGAATCATTCCACACAGTAATGTATATTTTATGACAATAATTAGTAGATGTTTTGAGGATTTATGGATGCAAAGGTATAGAAAATTAAAAAAATCCAATCCGTGGGGAATTTATTGATCCTTTTTTTTACATGTGGTGTTGTTTAATCCATCCCTGATAACCTTCAACAATAAACTGTTAGGGAAGGAATGGAAGGTAGCATTTGTGAAAGGCCTAGAGTTTGCATGTGTTTGTATATGGTCAGACAGTATAGTAAAGTGATAGAGGATCGATTATGCATTCGTGTTACTGAGCGTATCCAGTTGAGTAGTGACATGCTCAAACTTGATTTGTTAGCAAGATTTTCCTATAGGAGGGCAATCTATATTAACGAAATGAAATCAACTAATGTAAGGAACTTTCTTTATCACTTTATTCATAATATATGGTGGCATATGTGTGATTCAAGTGGTTCGATCCAGCCAGTGACGGACCCAGAAATTATAAACAGGGGTGTCAAAATATAAAGTAATATACGTAAAATTTATACGCTAAGAATTTTTCACCACCGAAATAACCGATAAAAAATTTAATTAAATACTACTCAATTAATAAATATAAATCACTATTGATCAACATCGCTAACAAAATAAACAATCAATTTGATATCAAATTAAAATTGAAAATAAAATTATTAGCTAGGATTTAAAAAAACAAAAAATCATACCGACGGTCGAATGGCGGTAGGAACAACGACGCCGACGGTCGAATGGCGGACGGAAACACGGCGGTGCGGGAGGTGGATTTGAGAGGAGATGATTAGGGTTAAATTTGTCATCTGCGGCACGCAGGGAATTGGTCGAACGAATTGAAATGAGGGCTAACCTAAAGCTTTAAGGCTTAAAAAAAAGAAAAAAAAAAAAGACGCATCGTGTGGGTTCGAACGCGCGTCGCGCAGTCCACCTCCCTACTTCCCAACCGCTACGCCACTTACACCATAAAAAATATTAACTTATTTTTCTTTTATATATATATATATATATATATATACCGGAAAATCCGAAAAGCAGGGGTGTCGCTTGACACCCCTGCTATATATATGGGTCCGTCCCTGGATCCAGCAATGGGAATCAATGGTTAGATTTATGGGATTGAGAAGTTTGATGCTGACGTTATATTCTTGTTCAAAATATAACTCTTCTTTTTTCAAATTAATTACATCAAAAACTCTTAATTGGAAGCCATAAATAATAAAAGTTTTATCACTTTACACAATTGTAGTAATGAATATGCTTAATGGATAGTCTGACTTGCCTAATCAACACAACCATCTAGACCTCTTGTCCCGTGTGAGTAGTAGCAATTTTTAATCTTGCATGTGATATGTTCAACACCATAAGTTTCCTATAATGACAGTAATCCAATGGAAGTGGTTTACTTCTTTTGTTTTCTTTCATTTTAATGGCCAAAAAACCCTCAGACTTTGAAAGGGACAATATGTATAGCATGCACGAAGAAGGAGATTATTTATTTTTTTGTTGACGTATCTTTACGTCTTTTCATGTGCAAACTTGAGGTCTTCTGGATGATACATGCCATAATGGCGTGTTGTTTGCCACTTAGGCAGTTGTGTGTCAGTCTAAACTACTGCTGTATTACGTTCAACTGAAGGTGAACCTTGCTTGTGAAGTTTCAAATTTGGGGGGTTTAAAATGCTGCAAAGCTGACCATGGGATTCATTGCATAATTTTTCCTTGAAGATAGACATCATGCCGGCATACGTCGTGCCACATGAGCTCCACTTCTGCTCCGAACTAATGGCATGTGACATCCACCTGATGTAGAAAGACCACGGGCTTGAAGTTTCAATTTGGGACTAGCCCTTCTCTGAACAATTACAAGATCACAAATATAGCTTAGTAGGCGGTTGATAAGGCGAGCTAGGATTGATCATATAATTACAATATCACAGGATATAGACCTTTGGGAGTTTGATGATAACTTGCAAATTTAGTTATTCTCTTTACACATCTTAATCTCTCTGTTTTTGTGGGAAATTTCATAAATATTTTATGAGACCTTGTTCCATTGGAAAACATCCAATGTTAATTACGCGTAAACGCAACCTCCGATTAAGGGCAATTCGTTTGTAACACAGAGAACTAACATATCCTAGAGAAATAAGGTTCATCTTCTCTGGGCAATAATTATTTCAACCATTCTTTTTTTGAACAGAGGCATATATCCAGAAGATAAATAATGAACAATATCGAATCTTTAATAAACCCAATTATTCCTTACATGGGCACAACACTGAATTGGAATCCAATTAAGCTTTCAACTATAGAAATAATTAAACCCAAAATGCAAGAGACAAGAACATCAAAATGTCGTCTAGCAGAAAACTAACATGGATCTAAAATTCATATAAAGAAAATTGAAACATTATTAAATTAAAATAACATAAGAGACATGAGGGTTAAATCAAGATTTAAACCAAAAAAAAAAACTAACTTTACAGAAGAGAATAATTTTTGCTAAACCAAGATTGTCACAAATTCTATTGGAGTGGTTGAGCACAAACAATTTACTGCATCTTTCTTTATTTCTCTAAATAGCATACAAATAAATAAATAAATAAATTGCACAAGAAAGATTAAACTTTAAGAAGTTGAAAGAAATTAGAAGCTAGAATATGATGCGTAGACAGATCCGTTGATGCGATGAAGCATGGGACGGCGAGCTTGTTCACCGCTGCACCTCACCTCCTCCTTCCAAACCTTTTCTTTTCCTTTTCTCTGATTTTCTTTGCTCTTCAATTCCTTCTCTTGGAAGGTACGGCTGCTCCTAGCTGCTCCTTTTTCTCCTTCCTAAACCTTCTTTTGATTTTTCTTTTTTGATTAAGCTATCTCCACCAATAATGGCTTCCTCTCTTTTTTTAGGGTTTTTGTTGTTTTGGGTTTTTATAACCCATTGGTTGCGGCTGGGGAGTCTCTTAGGCTCCCTTATTTTTCTCCCTTTTTTGCTAGGTTATTTGACGGCCGCCTTTGAATCACACAACCACATCCCGTATTTCATGGGATTTTATTTCAGAATATTTCTGAGAATTTGGCTGGCTCGATCCGATTTGAGTGGGCTATTAAATATAAATATATATATATTTCTTTTATATATTTTTTAATAAAATTTAAAGCCCAACACTCTCACTCTTCACAGTGCATTTTCCATTTTCTCACCCTACTCGAGTGTAGATGGCAGCGACTATCGCTTCCCAGAACTTGCTAGCACGACGCCGCGAAGGTGGGTTCCCATCGCCAATGACCCTCCGATGAGTAAATGAAATGAATGTGTTTGATTTTGTCCTTGGTTTTGAGGGTGACTTCGAGAACGGAAGCTTTGGCCATTCAACAAGTTGGAGGCTTTGAACGCGCCATCGAGCTAAATCTATATCAGCACAGTTGGCACTTGTCGAGGTCTGAATTTACTGAATTTGGCCAGGCACTGAGAACCTTGGTTAGAACTTAGAAGTACTTGTTAGCAATCTTTTCGAGGAGTTAATGCTATTACTTTTTTATACAAAGGTCTCGCTGTTTAACTCCCATATTCTTAGGAGCCCATGTCACAGATTTTACTTGTCATGTAATTTTAGACTTAATGAAGTCTGATCTGAATGCGTGCTCCATGTTACACTTTCAAAATGGAAATGAGGGCCCTTGTAACCCTCTCAAGCCCAGCTTGCAATATATTTTTATGTTATCTCCCTTATTCTGAACTTCCTTAACTTCTATGTTTCTTTACCTGTTATTATTATTGTTTTTACTTTAGTTTTTCATTGCATACAAATTTTGAAATGCTATAATAGGCTACTACTTTTCTTTAAACTAATAACCATACTGCTGGAGATTCAGTTTTTGGGAACTATCTGTCTCTGTTCTTGTATTTGTGACAGATATTATATATGGGAGTATTAACCCATTTGCGAAACGTCACAGCGAGATGTCTGACAGGCTTTCTGTTTGGAGTTACCATTTCGGATAGATATGTGACTGTTTCTCCTATAACAGGGTCGTCTATGTATCCGACCTTTCAAGTTTCACCTGTTACCTTTTCAAATCCTTTGGGCGGTAATCCATTCATCTATGCTTCAGTTAAAACATAACAATTTTAATGCAGAAATTCAATGTAAGGGAACAAATATAGAAGGGAATAAAGCGCAATTTTAATGCAGAAATTCAATGTGGAACCGAGCAGATCGTCTCAACTTCATTGTTGTGATTTCATGCATATATGTTGTGCTCTGAACCAAGGTTTTTCATCTCCTGAAGATCGAGTTTTGGTAAAATTCGAAACTCGAAACGTGCCGATCGATACAATATTTTATTTTTAAAAATATTAAAAGTTTTTAAGCAATAATAAAAAAAATTAAATGGAACACTAAATACAAAACACTCTATTACATAACAAAAGTATATAGTACGTAATTTATTGTGTTATAATCTCAGAAACGTCTCTTGCAGGATTCACTCTAGCTGAACCAGGAGCAATTAAGGGAACAGAGCAGCAACATCGAACACACACATGCTACCCATTGCAGTATCACTGCCGCAAGAAGCCTGAAAAAGAAAAAAAATTTATTTTAGCAGAAGGACTTATATAAGGAGAATATTATTATTAGGAAAGTAGGAGTATAAAAGAAGGGTAGTATTTAGAAAGATTTGTATTACGAAAAGCAATACTAGTCAGTATATATAGAATTGTAATTCCTGAAGTTAAAGGTATGAATGAAATAATATTTAGTTTTTTATCTTAGTCCCGAGTCATAACAAAATTAGTATCAGAGCTGACCATCGGCACCAATGTCGAAGGGGGACCGGCCAACCACATCCACCGGGGAAGGTAGCAGTAATGTAGACGGAACACAACAACAGAACGAAGTTAATGTGGGAGAAGTTCTGAACAACTTCATGCTGAAGTGGATCCTGCAAGAGACGTTTCTGAGGTTGTAACACACTGCCACATAGAGGTGATGTGGCTGATAGAAGATGTTTGTAAAATCTAGAAAAGAAACTGCAGCAGCGGCACGGTCGAGATGGGTAGGGCTACCCCATCTCAGTAAAACCATGCTCTCTGAACTTTAGATGCTTGGGAAGCATGTCAGCTATGCCCCTAAGCTTTAGTTTGTATTTAATACAAACTGAATTATAGCAGAGCCAAAAAATGGCTGGACAAATCTGCCTTGTATTTGAGCTGAATTGTTCACCTCTTCCTTGATTAGTTTTAACTTGCAATTGCCAAGATGACGGCTCACCAATGCCATTCTTAAGATTCATCATTGATCAATTTGGCTAGGTCATCTTTTTTTTTTTTTTTTTGATATTTGGGTTGGTTTGGTGGAGTGAGCACACCTTTTAAGGATTAAAAAGAGTCTTTAAATCACTATGGGATCAGTTATGGAAGAGCAGTAGCAATCATTGCAAGGACTAAATCATGACTCGAATGAAAGCTTCTGGAGGAAGAATTGTTGCATGCATAATATTGCGTACCTCCAAGAGAACTTTATAGCATTTTGATTTACAGAAAAAAGATGCTAATACGCCAAGGAAAGAAAGGCCAATACATATTCATTTTGTTAATTATTGTAATCGACAATAAGTATACACATGTAGGCAGTTGCGGTAATATAACATTCATGGTATTTAGTTTGGTATAATGGTATTCGAAGTTGTATATTTTTTAAGTCTAGCTTTTGGTTTCGTTCTCATCATAATCTGAGCAGATTAGATATATTGTATTAAGAACATTTTCGCGCAGATCCCACTGGGACTCATGCAAGGGAGGGCAACTCACATAATTTGGCCACCCCGAAGAATTGGCAGAGTACCGAAAAAGGTGCCGACAGGACGAATTTTTCCACACTAATAAAGCCATTGAAGGCTTTTCTCAATTTCTCTAGATAAAGAACTAGAGTTGGTTGAGGGTGGAGAAAAATTCGTTCAGAGTGGAAATTTTTTTTTTTTTGGTTTCCCATCTACACTTACTCACAAATTTTGGATTGGATAATCTAGAAACTGTTGGACTCATTTTAGTTCCTAACATGATACAAATTTAAGTTCATTCTTGTTTCGCAGATCTTTGTTTCGCAGATGTTTGTTTTCTGTATGATTCTTGCTTTGTAGGGTACGAATACTTGAGCTGAATAATTGATTATAATCTGTTTTTAGCTGTGATAATTTGTCTGTTCTCGGTGTGCTACTGTTAATAACTCCGCAGCAATATTAGTCATAATCCTTGCATTATATGGATAGAGCAGATGATTCATCTGCTTTTTCAATGTGGACACCTTTTTTTCAAGTTAACATAGACAATACAAACAAGTGCACTCATGCTATCTAACGTAGCTCGGACATCTGCAATTTTATATCTCGTATAATTTAAAATTATATTTTTTATGCTACTTTAATTTAAGCTAATATTTTTATACTCTATTGATCCTATAAAATGACGATGCCTTTATTATTTTTCTTGAAAAACAAGTATAGTTTATTTGAAGATGGCAATTTTATTATTTTATACGATTGGAGTATTAAAATATTATTTTGAATTAGGATAGTATGTTTTTGCATTTTTGTACTATGGAAGGTATAAAAACCCAATGTAACTTTTGTTTTTTTGAAGATTATCTTGGGGAAAACTAATATGAAGCACAGACTTATGAATAGTATGTATGCAATTAGCAAAGTCCTGAGAAGATGAAGCATTATCCACTCTGGACCACTCATAATGCTTTAGGATCCGAATTTGTGACCTAAAATGCATCACAATGATGTGATATTTTAAAGATTTTTTACGCCATGTCGAGCAAAATTTTGATAAATCCAAAACATGCCGATCCGTTCAACTTTTTAATTTAAAATATTAAAATTATTGCAACAATAATAAAAAATATTAATAAAATATCAAATATTAAAGTCGTAATTATATAGAAAAATGTAAGTACATAATTTACTATCAAATGTTAAATTTTTTTTTTTTTTAAATTACCGCAAAAATATTCTACCCGTAAAAAAATCAATAAAATCAAAAAATAATAATAATGTGCTGAGGGTAGCTTAGCACCGAGACAGGCATGTGCCGAGCAGCACGTTTGGTGCTATTCGACACGTAAAACTATGAATAGTTTACAATAATCGATATCGTAAAAAGAATTTTAACAGTATAGTATTAGTAACAAACTAGTTATGCACCCGCGAGATGCACGTATGTTATATATATATATAATACTAAAATTTAATTTATAAAAATAAAAGTAATATAATATATAATAGAATTACGTTATATTAATATTGATTTTCTATTTTGATTAGTTTTATAAATTATTATTTTTATTAACTATTTATTTTTAATATTAAATCTTTCATATTTTTTAAATAAGTTACATAATTTTATAAATTTCTATCAATTAATGTAAATGCCATATGACTCTTTTAGAATAAGAGTACATGCCACGACACACAAAAAACTATTTAAAATGTTACATGGCGCAACGATTTTGATAAGACAGTTATATATATATTGTGGTACAGTTTGCCGTCAATGGAGCGTCTTACAGGGCTGCAAACAGTGGATATGGAGGAACGTGAGGTGAGCCAAATGATTCTCATTCCAATGGCGTCTTACGGCAAGGATACAAGCCATATTCACTCTGTGCGTCACAGCAGCCAGCTTGACGACATCGCAATAATATCAGCATGACAGAGAACAGCTTAGTAGAAAGATGTCCCAGTCCAGTAGCTACAACAACTCAACCACACCATTGCTGCAAGACCATACACTTGAACCAATTATATTGCTTTCAGCATAATCAAGGACCAAGTTACAAAACCTACAAGTTCATAGCACACAGGCATCGACAAACCACTCGAATCACATTACATCTTAATATCTTTAGAAAAGTTCATCTGTTCTTAACAGAATGGACATCGACCGTGCTTTTCATGTTAACTTGTGGATTGTATTCATGTCAACAGCCTCCTGAAGAGTGCCCTTCTCAACATGGTCCCACCATTTCATCAGGAAGTTGTCAACAACTAGCCTAAACCAGGGAGATAGCTTAACCTCTCCTGCGTCAGCTTTCTTCAGGAGCTCCTTCAGTTGGTCCCGGTTCACGTACTTGACTTCAGCAACTTCATCGGGATTCGGATTCACATTAACATCACGAACTATGAACAGCAAGTAATCAACTATAGAAGAAGAGAACAGCAGCGACGATTAGTATGGTCGCTTCTTGTAAGCAAGATAACTAGGCATGAAAGAAAGAGCTAATATTCGCTATCATGATCAATTTAAAATGCAGGAGGGTGATTTGTTACAGGATACAAGTATATGGGTGCAGATAAAGGGTATTTGGATCTGCACTAACATATGACAGCAAGTAAACAACTATAATAGAAGATAACATAAGCGATGATGTTATCTGTAATTTTATTTTTGCGTATGAATAGATACTGCTCCAGCTACTTTTGCTATGCAGGATTGTGGACGAGAGCCTATGAATACTTATATTGAATATACCTTGAGTGAGAAGAGGAATGCAATGATCCATTTAAAGCATAGAAAGACTCTTGGTTTTTTTACCTACATGGCTTCACATCTCGTTGAGAAAATTGCTCATGACTTGCTTAACAACATAGGACCACTTTCGATACTTTTCTTCTTAGAACTTTTGTATTTGTTTTTTTTTTTTCCTATTAAAACTTTCTTGTAATATATAGTTTTGATCAATATAAGCTTCTTACCTATCAAAAAAAAAAAAAATAGAAGCGATGATGAGTAGCTAAGCTCATGTAAGCAAAAATAACTCAGCATATACACACAATTCCTTGCTATTTAGCATTCTACAAGATGCATCTCATATGACGGAAAAAAAATAATAATAATAATCAAAGGTAGAGATGTTGCAAAGTCCAAAATGATGGGGTCTGTGTGATCGCTTTTGAAATGACGTGGAATATGTGATCTAAGATCCAAAATGTTAGGTAACACGGTGATACTAACCCCAAAAATAAAGTGTAAAGAACTTACGTTCATGCTCTCCCCATTTTCCATCAGATGGGGCTTTATACAGCATTTTTCCCAGGGGAATAAATTGATCAACAGGCAGCTCTTCAGGAGGAATTCCCAGTTCATCCAACAGCTTCCTCTGTGCAGCATTTCTTACTCCTGGTAAAACAGAACATTACATAACCAGAATATAGGTTCATGAAAATGATGTAGCTTATCCAAAAAAAAAAAAAATAGAAGAAATCCAGAGTATAGTAAGTCATACCTAGGTGGTTTTCTTCTATCAGTTCAGATTCACGATAGAGAGGATGGCTGCAGCATGTATTCGTCCAAACTAAGGGGAAAGTTACCTTTGTAGAAGACCTTTGCTGTAAGAAGACATTAAGGATACATGGACTTCAATATGCAATTAACAAGAACCATGAATTTTACTACTAATATAATTATGTGAAACTTTGCCCCCAAAAAAGAAATTACGTGGACAACAACAAACTATTTTAGGGCTAGAGAAACTTTCTCACAAACAGCCCATATGTTGACCTAGTATTATCCGGAAACAAAGCAAACATGTGAACTTTATAGCAGATGCACTTTTTTGCTGCTCAGCACACACAATATTGATAATATTGATTCTAATGCATATTAGCATGCAACACACAATATAGCAGACGCGTATCGATGGTTATGCTGGTCATTTGACAGCAAGGAAGGCGTCTTTTGTACAGTTCAAAGCTCTCCGAGGCCGATTACCAGACTTGGTTGAGTATCTAGGTTGTAAGTCTAAGCTAGCCAAAAATTATCACTAACATTCACTCGAGAATAAAAAGCACCTCCTTTCGTGCTTACATTCTTGTTCATATCCAGCTCAAGAAGCACATTCAACTAACCCAAGCTAGGCTCATCAACTGGTGTTCAGACTAATTATACTTTACTACATAATAATAATAATATTCATGACTTTATCTTTTATATTTACATGATATGCAAATCTAATCCCTTTGCTCCTCCTTCACCGTGCCATTTCATGTCTAAGATCCCCAATTATGATTTTTTTTATTTTTATTTATTTTACTTAAAAGAGCAACTTCACCTAAAGGAATAATGAAATAATCCAAATCTTACCCCCCCCCCCCCAACCCCTGCCCCCTGCGGCACAGGATGGTGATTATTGACATAAGTAAAAGACAAAATATTTGATTTTTTTTTTTTTTTTTTTTTTACTTCAACACCATGCTCAATAAAGAACTTTGGCCTGTTCTATCCTAAGCCGGGTTCAAACAGGATTGTTTTACAAACTCGTAGCATGTTTCGACTCTTCTGAGAGGTCTTTATCTCATAGGCTGTGTAAGGGTGTAAAGTTCGCTATGTCAGTTTTCCTTTACAAATGTTAACTATGAAAACTCACATCACAGACATATCTAAAGGTGGAAACTATAAATGCCTCTCTTCCAACATTTAGCTCAAGCCAACATTAGTACTCAAACATAATGCAGACCTCCTGGTAGCATATCTAGTCCGTCGTTACAGCAAGTGCTTGATGAACACAATACATTCTAAACCATTGGCTATTACATTTCCTCGCCTCTTAAAACAGGACCAAAAAGGCAACATCCTCTCTGAAGGCAATCCCATCTTCTCTAAAGGCAACCTTTTGTTGCTGTGGAACAAAAGATGCTTCTCAAGACGCAATAGAAGAAACAAACCCAACCTTATTTCAATATCAATGTGGTTATTTCTACACTTTAACAACCAAAATCTTTGATCATATTCGTAAATTCGGTTTTGAAAAGTCCTATACCGACTTCCAAGTGAAACATTTTCCAACATGTGTCAACTTCACCCAAAAAAGAAAACATGGGGAAAAAACAAAGCTGCATTTAATTTCAACAACTTAATTGGGAAAAAAAACGTGTAAGCATCGGCTAAAACCTGCAATTACAGCATTTTGCTTTAAATGTAAGAGATAGAATCACAAGAAAGGAACGTACCTGCAGAAGCAACTCATACTTAGAGTTGAACAGAAAGACACTAAAAGCTCTATGGAGCAAATTCTCAGCTTCAATCTTTTCCATCAGATGGCCTAAAGATTAAGAGGACAACCATTAAATATGCTTTTTTTTTTTAAAATGATATACCAAAGAAAAAAAAAATCCAAGATGCTTCACTTGAGTCTTTGCTAACATAAGCATAATAGTGCAGGGTCAACTAAACCACAAAATTGGGAGAAGACAACAATATAGGATCCCTGCATGATAGATTGCTCGTAAGACCAGACATTTACTGTCTGCAAGAGATTATGATTCAACAAAAGCTATTCTTGAAAATTCCAAGGTCAGACGAAATTTAAATAATAATAATAATAATAATAATAACAGAGTTATGCTGCCTCAACATATCTTATTATGAGATATTTCACAATCCAATTAGTGGCTTATTGCACCATTAGAAATTTAATCATATCTCAGCAGCTCAAGTAACTCAGAACACAATGTACTACTAATAACTTCTTAATTATAAAAACAGTGCAAAAATACTGCCAAAGATATTGTGAATATAATATACAACATAACAGAAAGGGTAGGATATAAAGATGGTGAGAGTGAACAAGAATGTACGCTATTAAAAAGTTTATGTATTTGTCCATAAAAAATTGAACAAAAGTGAGTTCAACATATCAAAATATAAAAGGTATATTAAGAACTTATTTTAATAATATTTGTCTAGGATGTCAAAAGATCAATAGCAATATATGACAAGTGAGCAACAAAAAGACATAAACAAGCAAATTAACAACAAAAAAGCCTTCTCCAACTAGGTGGAGTCAGATCCTTGCATGACTTTGCAAAGGTCAAGCGAAATCTTACTACCACAAGACAAATTGTGCCTAACTAGATAACTCAACCTAGCATAGAGAAATATGTGCATATCCAACACTATGAGTATGCAAATTAAGTTGAGTATGATCTAGTATATGTGTTTTAGGTGGTGATAACACGTAAAGAACAGCTTACAATTGTATTTTGATTCGTGGCCCACGACATTGTCATGCTCATCCACCAAGATACACCTGAA
This sequence comes from Xerophyta viscosa, assembly GCA_002076135.1. Classification (NCBI taxonomy): domain Eukaryota; kingdom Viridiplantae; phylum Streptophyta; class Magnoliopsida; order Pandanales; family Velloziaceae; genus Xerophyta; species Xerophyta viscosa. The sequence continues at coordinate 841,076 of MJHO01000031.1, forward strand.
TAAAAAACGAATATCAGTATCTAAGCATGACTAGTGGAAACCTCATAGCCGAATTGAATAATTACTCCATACATCAAAAGAGTTTTTTCTTATATATAATGCAATGACACATATAATGTTCCAGATAAAACCAACTCTTTATTACATTTCAGAAACTAGTCGAGCAGAGCTGCAGAAGGCAAAAGCACCTCAGATAGATTAGAGAAACAAGTATGAAGGTTAAAATAAATGGAGGAGTCAATCGATCAAGATAGTTTGATTCTTCAGCAATAATAAACCATAACTGGAGCAGAAGCAGAAGAAAGCGAGCAACTTTAATAATTACTTAGGTTGGAAGCTGTAAATAAAGCATATACAATAAATATATCCAAAGGATTTATCTTGCAGATTAATCTAAAATTAAAAAAACAAAATGATACAAAAGGCTCAATCAAAAAGTAATTTGACATTCATTTGAAAAAAAAAAAGAGGAAAAGTATAATTTGACATTCAATATATAAAACCATACACAAGCGCCGAGTGTGTCTCCAGATAGTTAGGTGGTCCAGCTCTCAAAGCAAGTTTGAAAACGGATTACAGATACTTAGCTTTCTATTACCATTTTGCTACTTCATGAACTAGCACATATCTATTGACATGGATGCAGATAATTCAACATGAGTTGTTCAAAATCACTTACTCGTCGTCGAACATTAGACGGCGCTGTACGGCGTCCATTCCGGCATCGTCGAGCTCCGTCTTCCCCATCTGCCCGGCGCTGCTGCTGACGGTCGCGCCTGCTGCAGTCCTGATCCCGAGGATACTCCTCGTCGATGATGCAGGGATCGGCAATCGAAACGAAGAAGCAGATGTCGGAGATATACGAAGAGGAACCCTTACTCCACGGACTCCAATGGCGGACGGGATGGATTGGACAATTTGGATCAGCGACAAACACGCCGACATCCGCGTGAATCTTCAATTTCAAAATCAAATATACGGGTGGCTCTGCTGCCTCGGATTCGGTTCTGCTTCAGATTACTCCAATTATTTATTTAGTTTTTTGTTTTATAAATTTTAATGAATGATTAATTACTGCCGGCCACGTGGAGGGAGCTGATACCTTGTAGATGCTGTGATCATAGTCCTGGTCCACAGAGGCTGCTAAATTTTGTTCTTCGGTAGATGGATAACGACGTTCAAGTGCCGGTCCGAATCAAAATACCGGATGGGACCCGGCCCAATTCCCAATTCGTCTGTATCTGCTTCATCAGTCAGTCTTTGGATTTGAATATATTTGTTTGGTGGCTTACTTTTATCAATTAAAATTAAATACATATGCTAACTATTTATAAATCTTATGCATGTATAACATGTCTTTCATCAACAAATGTTGATTAATTCTGTAAAAGTTTAGGTTTATATTTGATTATTGATATATAACTGAGACACTAAATTGAGTGACAGAAATAGATATTTTATGGATTACTAGATTTTTAGTGACTACATGTGCGTAAAAAGGATACCATATGTTTAGGATCGGTACAAACACGGTGATTGAAATCCTCTATCCCCAACTCGGTGTCCCATCTCTGCTCCGACTCTTAAATACATACTTAAATATATGTCTTGAAAAAATTTTCAACATTAAAGTTATAATTTTTTATGAGATCTATAACTTTCTTATTGAATTTTTTTTAAAAACAATATTTTTAAATAGATATTTTATTTATTTTTAAATAGTTCTAAAATCTGTTAAGAAAAATTTTTTTTTTAAAAAAATAATTTTTTTTAAAAAAAATCAACATTAAAGTCATAAATCTTATTAAATCCACAACTTTTAGTGTTTAGTCGCATGGATGTACTCTGAACATGCGTTACCGAATGAAACGCGTCGACCGCCCTGCTCTACTCATATGGACCTTTTTCTCTACTTGGACAATTTGTTTATGAATTAGGAAAAGAAAGTATAGGTGATCAATTCTTTCCACATCAATGCTACTGGCTCTTAATTTGGTCTTTACTGTTGAATTTTTTTCTACATCTTGATTAGATACTAAACAATAAATAATAAACCCTTATAAGGACTAAGGAGTAGACTTTTGTCTCATCTGAATATCCAATTTTATTAATTAGACCAACGCCGGCTGAAAATGCTAATGTTTTCAGGCATGGGCTACCTTGTCGTTGTTTGCCCTCTCGAGGCCATGGAGATACAAATTTCATATATCATAGGATAACTAAAAGTTTTGGATTAGGATAATTCTCTATGACCCAAAATTAAATCAAGAGGATGGAATTTATTGGATGATTTTTTAATTTTGATTTTGGTTTCTTTTTAAAAGCTATTTTGGATCAAGCATCTTTGTTTCGGATAAGGGTGGGTAATTGTACCTTGTATGACAGTTTACACGTTTTTTTTTTTTTTTAAATCTCAAAAAAAAAAAAAATTGTAATTGTTCATTGGAGTTTATGGAATTTTTATCTTTGAATTATTTTAGTTTAAAATTACAAAAATAAAATCAAAATAAGAAATTTACAAAACTAATACTGAATTGCCTCTTTGATATGCAATATTGTCCACCGTTGCACGCACGCCCACACTGACAAATCACATAGAACGGTTGATTGTCTATTAAAGCGACGTCATGGTCGTCTCTTAAAGAGGTGATACATTAGTCGCCTCTTAGCCTCCTAAAGAGACGACAATGCCAAACAATTAAAGAAAAAGAAGAGGTCGACAGTTAGAAATCTATTCTAATTTTAAAAAATTATTGTTATTTATGTTAGCTTGTATAATAATTTATTTAGTTTTATTTTAATATTTTAAATTTTTTAAATTAAATAATAAAACAATATAATATATATTTTATTTTTAGCTATAACTTTTCAAGTCAAATTTCTTTTTACAAAATAGCAATACCCGTTCCAAATGGTCTGCTGAAATAGTTTGAATGATATCTAAAAAATAGTTCTTTTTAGTATTTTCTCCTTCTGTTGCTATGTTGTTCATGATTTTTAAATAAAATAATAATAAATTATGATCCATTTTATTTTGTCTCTCCAATTTTTCAGTTCAAGTTATTTTGTCAAAATTTTTCTTTATCAATACACGTGCAGAATAGTTATTTTGTGTCCTTCTATTTTTTATGTTTTTGTTACTTTTAAACAAAATAATAAATAAATTACGGTCCGTTTTATTTTACTCTCCAATTCTTCAGTTCAAAAGGTTTTAAAAAAATATCAATAAATATGCTGAATAGTCTGCCAAATTAGTTAAAATAATACTTCGAAATAATTTTCTTATCTTATGTCCATTTGTTTTTATATTATTTGTTACTTTAAAATAAAATAATAAATAAATTATGATTTATTTTATTTAATTTTTCAACCTTTCAGTTTAAATATTTTTGTTAAAATATTAACAAACGTGACAAACAAGGCTAAAACTTTTGTATTAAGAGATAACAAGGCTAAATATTTTATTTCATAAAAGTTTGAAATTGTCAAAGTTAAATGATACTGTATTTTGTCGTTTTGCATTTTCTTGGCTTCTACTTTTCTTTTTTTATAGAAGTGTACACAATGTCCGTATTATGAATTTTAATAATTCGGTTGGCAATTTTTAATATTGTTTTAAAAAAAAAAATGAACTAAAAATGGTAATGTAAGTCCATGACTGATTTTAAACCCCACAAAGATAGATAAAGACGTAAGAGGTTAATATCTTTATATCTCATAATATAGATTTTCAGATCTACCACATTGAAGAGTAGAACTCTTCGATTGAATAATATGAATAGGTTTGTTTATAGATTTATTAATTACGATGATCATACAAAAATAAATTAATTATCAACAGAATTTTTTCACGATAATCTAAATTTTTGTTTATATATACTTTCAGCAGATGTTAACATTATTAGCATCCAATTTTCAATGACCGACTTTTGACCGTGGTTGTTGGTGTCGTCAGTGGCCAATTTATGTATCTTCACCGATCGAATGCGGCGTTTTGAAGCTTATTTTTGTTATAAACTTGTAGTGTATTCTATGTATTTATATTTATTTTATTTCCCATACCGAAACCATAAGCCATGAGTTTGGGACAATATATTTTTTTTTGACATAATGAGGCGAAACTCCTTCATTGATCTCCGCTAACTTGCAGATCACAGTTTTCTATGCACATCTATATGACCATTTTAGATCCAAATACACGCAGGAGAGTAAAACTCTGACCTAACGTCTACTTCCGGACAAAACATGTAGTGGTGCAATACGCAGTCACGAGCTTCTTTACGACCGTAGTAAACGCACAGTACATGTACATCTATATTACAGACAGCACTTCTTTGCTTGCACAAGACGGTAGTCGAACATGAAAATGATGCACGCTTTCTGAAGCGAAATCTTTCAATCGGCTGATCCAAGTGCGGAGGGCAAGTTAGGGACAACATGTTAAGTAAGTACTTAGCTAAACGAGACAAACTAAGCAGGTAGGACTTTCCATTAAGCATGTGTTACACGATCAAATAAATTAGACATATTAGTTGTTGATAAGCAACATAGTAACATGCTAGTGAGTTATAAATTAAAAAAAAAAAAAAAAAAAGTAACATGCTAGTGACCAACTTGCATGGTACTCTTTTGAGTTCATGTTACGACATCACGTGTTACACGCTTATATTTGAGGCTTTTAAGCCGTCTGGATTAAGCGTGGTTTAGAAATTGTGACGCTTTAGTTTGTCTTCCTCTAGTTTTAAGAGGGAGGTTCTCGTCGTCATGCTATATATGGGTCTATATATTTCAATTAAATGAATTGTAAACGGCGAAAAATTTTACAATATTCTATGGATAAATTTTACTATTCGTACTAAATTCACTAAAATTTATATTTAAAAATATTATTCAGCCAGTAATTATTTACTGGCTGGATTTTTTCTTAGGTCACTTATATATGTGACCTTTATACAACTAATTTTTGTCACCGTTATGTAATTTAGTAAGTTTGGTAGTTTGCGCATTCCTATATAGCTAATTTTTGCTATGGTATAGCGTATAGGGACAAAGGATACCAATGGTATACCTATTAAACATTTTTGCGTCACGATCGATAGAATATTCATAAATTGACAAGTATCAGTTTACGTGTCGACTGGTGCAAAAAATTATTATTTTTGTTTTAAATTTTGTAGACTTAAAAGTTAAAATAATAAATAATACGTGAGTTCACCCGTCCATTTGACGTTGCATGGACATTTTAGGTCGCATGATTTTGGACCTTCGCGCGATGTCATGAAGGAAGCTCATGCGATTGAGGAGGATGGATTGTTAGAATAGGACCAGTAAATCGAATATCTTCGGACAAAAAGCGAGAAAAAATTATGCAAAAACGAAACACTATTTTTAGTGTGATTCGGAGATAAAATTCTATATCCCCGGATGAGAGAAAAAGATTCATTATCAATTTGATATTACAGAAAGACGGTAAATATAGAAGGAATAAAATCCTATCTGCAAATACCAAAAACACAATATAATGAAAATATATTACAAATATAGCCTATTAATCTATTAATCTAGCCTTCTTTTAAATAATAATAATAAATGTTAATTACTGACCTATTAATCTTACTATATTTTCCAGTACAGTTTTTCAAATAACCATGTGTATCACGTTGGATTATTTATTTTAGTGGATTTTTATTTACGCTTTAAGAAGTCCAGCAAGTTGCAGTGCAGATTGTCAGAAAAATCAATACTTCGTTACAAATTTAATTGGAGAATTTGTTTAAAAAGTACTCCTAATCGGTTTTGATGAAATAACAAATATTTGTATTCGAATAACTTATATTACTATTTTAAAATATATATGTATAAATAACAAAAAAAAATTTATTCAAACAACTTATAATAATATTTAAAATTTATATCTATAAATATTTCATAAAAAAGAATTTGGATAGAGAGAAATAATTTATTTTTATGCTCTATAATTTTTGTATTTAAAATCTTTTAAAATATTTTTAAAATTTAAAAAAAAATATTTTTTTAAATGTATCTTTTGAGACTCTAAAATTTTTTAACTAGTCAAGATTTTGGAGCATTAAAATAGTTATTTAGAAAAAAAGTTTAATTTTTTTTTAAAATAAAAGTTATAAAATATATAAAAGTCTATTTTTTCATATTGAATATCTTTTTAGAAAATATATTTATAAATATGTATTTAGCTTGATTTAGTAATTATTAAAAAAAGGATCATTTTAAACGAGTTTTGAAAAGTTGGTTCTTTAATAAAAATTAAAGACGAGTGTAATTTTACCATTTTACGTGGTAGAGGAGCACGAAAAAGTCAAATTAAATTAGAGAGTCGTATTTTGGCAAAAAAAAATTTTATAGGGTGGGGGACAATCTTTAGACAAAATTGTCTAGTTTTAATTATTATTTTCATATGTGAGTGTCGTATATATACAGCTTTCAAGAGCTCCAACAATTTTTCCAATTGGGTGTGACTTATTATATATCTGATTAATTTTCCTTTAATATTTGAGGACAAAAACCAAAGAAAAATACAAGTTTTTTTTTTTTTTTTTTTGTATTTAAGTTTCCTTGGAAGGATAAATTTGGATTTAGTTTGAATTCATTTTAATTAGATAATATATCTACTATTGATAGCTAAGAATTGATATAAACATGCAAAAGATATTGATAAAGCGCCATGCAAACTTAATAATAAGATTAAATATATTATTAACTCGTAAAATATAATATGTCGATAACGGGCCATGCAAACTTAATAATATAATTAAATCCATATTAACACGCAAAATATGCCGATAACGGCCATGCAAACTTAATAATAGATTTAAAGGAAAATTACTGTTCAGCCCTCCTAATTTTAGGGTGTTTCAAATCAGCCTCCGAAACCGATTTTCCTGCCGACGTGGCGGCGCGCGCGTGCCGCCACGTGGCGTTTCGGAGGGCTGGACAGTAAGAAATGGAAAACGGGAGGGCTGAACAGTAATTTTTCCTAGATTTAAATCCATATTAACACGCAAAATATGTCAGATAACGGCCATGCAAACTTAATAATAGAGTTGAAATTACCTAAGTATGTGGTTGAGAATCATCGATAAGTTTATCTGTTCTAATGGTTACCTAAAAATAATCCGGTATGAATTTAGTTTTTTTTTTTTTACGATAATTTAAAAAATATAGGAGATAGAAAATTGAGTGCTGATTTCCGTACACTCAGAGTGTATGGTGATATAGCAAACGCCATCTAAACATTATTTCTTAGCATATTTTTGGAAAGGTTTTACAATTTTGATATTTAAAGTTTATTTTTTAAAAAATACTTCAAAAGTGGCGTCACCCACTTATCTTGGATTTTTTTTTTAAATAATATTAATTTAATAAATAATTACTTTTTTAATACCGAATATCGGATAATTACAAAAGTAATATCGGCTCGCCTGTCTAACAGGCGAGCAAAACCAGCGTGGCGCTGCCCGCCTTGCTGGCGTGCCACGCTGGCGGAAACAACCTATTAAACAGGCGAGCGGAGACTCGCTTATTTAATAGGCAAGCAAACGATTGCATGTTTAAAAGGCGAGCGGGCGCTCGCCTGTTTAAAAGGCAAGCGATTGCTCGCCTCTCTAACAGGCGAGCAATTGCTCGCCTCTGTAATAGGCGAGCGACAGCTCGTATCTGTAATAGGCGAGCAACCGCTCGCCTGTTTAACAGGCTAGCCGTAGCTACCTTCCAGGACATTTTTGCAGCAGGTGGATAGCGTTTTTTGGATCAAACCGATCACATAAACAGTCAAAAAATATATAAAAATACTGCTTAAAAAAATACTATTTAATTAAGTATTGTACAAAAATTGTAAAGTAATAAACTCAAAAATTACAAAAAAACTATTCAAGTCTTGTACACTTGTTGTTTAGGCTTCCTTGGCAGTTTTGACTCCCTCCTTCTAAATATTGATGCTATAAGACCACGACGGTGGCCTTCCTCTTGCTGCGCTGGCGCTTCAGGATCCTCTGTCGTTTGGTGATGGGATGGCTCCTGCGTAACGTGACCAGTATCAATAGTAGAAGGTGCTTGATGTTGAGATGATCCTTGGCCAACATCTCCGCATAATGGAGTAGAATAATCCTGCTCGTATGTGTCATAATCTCCATAATATACAGATGGACGAGCTTCCTCGAATTGCGAGGAGGATCCTTGGCCATAAGGGACGAACTGGGTAAATAAACGATCTTGATCGTACTGTGAGGACCCATGGCCATAATCTCCATAATATGGAGGTGGATGATCCTGCTCGGGATGCACCCCATGCATATGAACTTGTTGCTCTTCCCCGCCCTCTTGTTGTGCACCACCAACATCTTCATGCATTATTTCTGACTCGGCCTGGTGTACTGCAGGAGGAGGAGGAACCATGGGAAGTATACCTTGACGCGCTCCAAGTGCGTAGTTTTCGTAGTTTCGGATGATAGAGTCGCAGTAACTCTGAATGTATGCGCCGTGAGAATAATTTGGACAACTATGTTGTCCGACAATATCAGAGATGTGTCCAAGGCTATCTCTCTGTTAGTTCACAAAGAAAAACATATAAGCTTTATAAAGTAATATTGATGTATTTCGTGGTAAAAAATAAATAAATAAATAAATACATACCATGTACCCGTTCATTAGTCCATCACGGGTCATGAACCTCCTGCTAATCTGTCTGAACCAATTCATATAGGTTTGAATGTTTTTCCCTCCTCCTGCTGCAATCTGGTTCTCCCTGTCATTCCAGATCTCAACATAATGTCCATATTTGACATTCCAATTTGTCGTTGCAGTAAGTTTGTCTTCGTACAAATTGGGGTTTGTAAATATAGGCTTTGGAATATTCTGCACTAGGCCGAACTGACGCAGTATTCGGTCCGGCGCGTGCCATGCACTCAATCACACAAAAAAATACGAGGGGAACTTTAGCTCGCCAAATATGTAGACCATCAGTGCAACAACGAGGAAGGCTGGCCAACATCTCCTCCGTATACGGACTCCATATCATCTGTGATATAAATTATAGTATAAATTTACTATACTTCAATTAAAACAAAAAACAAAATTTTGAACTTTAGTAGTTACAACTTACGTGTTCGTCCGTCATGGAGTCGAGTTGAAACCGAAATATCTTTAAAGAATGTGCGCTGCTTGCAGATCGCTTTAGCCTACCCTGGGACCATCTGTATTTTTATATAGTGTGTGAAATTAAGTATTCAACAGCAAAATATAAAATTAAAATTATGGTTAGCAGAAAATATTACCGGTATGCCAGAGGTAGAAGCTGCCACTCAGGATGCGTAGGAACGCTCCTGATCGCTGGTGCGACAAGAGAAAGATGCTCGTACGCCCAGTACTGCAAAATAATTGTACAACCGCCAATCTGAGTCGCTGTTTTTCTGCTGGCTCTGCATAACTGACGGTACAACCATGCAAGTGCAGCGCTCCCCCAACTATAATTCTTGATGGCGTCTATGTTCTCCAGCAATGGCAATATATGAACATACGCAAAAGATCCGGTTGTATCAGAGAACAGAGTTCCACTAAGTAACATAAAAATATATGCCCTGGCGTACTGCTCCACAATATGGTCTTCCGCTACTTAGGGCAGAACACCGAACTCTTCCAGGAGCCAGCTGTATACGATCCGACCTCCTCGTATCTTTCCATTTGGAGGTCTCTTGCCAAGCAACATTTCGAATAAATCCTCCCACTGCACTCCAGCCGTGGCGCACGTGACAGCATGTCCGTCAACAGGTAATCCAAGCAGCACCTCTACATCCTGTAGCGTGATCGCGCACTCCCCTACAGGAAGATGAAATGTATGCGTTTCTTGGCGCCATCGCTCTACTAACGCCGTAACTAACGCCTGATCCAACTGCATAAATCCAAGGCATCTAAATGAGTATAAGCCTGCCCGTCGCAGGTAAGGGACAATACGCTGATCGAGGTGAACATGATCGTGCAGCAGCGTATCAATTCGACGGCATTTGATAACGTCGATATTTTCTGACAATGCGATCTCCGATCTATGAACCTGCTGTAGATACAGCACTGTAGGATCAACCGGTCCAGGAATAGGGTCCATCTCCTCTCCTGTAAATGACATTAAAGATATACGTTAGCAAAAATTAAGTAAACGTATAACATAAAATAAGCACGTGCATGTTCTTTGAGTTAATATAAAATTTTTGTTAGCACAATTAAGTAAATATAAACAATGATATATAAAATAACATCTATAAAATATGTCAGAAAAGCATAAATGACTATAATGATATATAAAATCACCAAAAATTTCGGCTGAACCTCCCCTGTATTCTCTAGGGTGTACACCTACGTTACAATTCTAAATAACAACACAACCACATAATCACAAAATAACATATATAAAGGGCCACACGCCCACACAATTACAAGAGAACATATATAAAGGGCAACACGCCCACACAATCGCAAAACAACATATATAAAGGGCCACACGCCCACACAATCGCAAAATAACATATATAAAGGACAACACGCCCGCACAATTGTAAATTAACATATATAAAGGGCCACACGCCCACACAATCGCAAAATAACATATATAAAAAGCCACACACCCGCACAAGTATATTACAACATATCTAAATATACAAGTAGATAAAATAGAAGGTCGAACAATATGGTGCGTGAGTCATTGATTATGTCTCGATGGACATTGTTTTGATTTATGTCCATATTGTTGACAGTGTCTACACCAAGCATCTGGAGTTTCAACCCAATCCATTTCATTTCGTAAACGTTGTGTGACAGGTCTTCCAGTTTTTCTTCTCCTTTCACGATCAGGTATGTACGTTACATCACCATCCGCAGGCCAGTAATGCTCATTAGGAATAGGATTAAATTTTGGGGCGTAAGTACTTTTATAAAACGTCACAGAGTGGTATGGATCAACATAATCATGTATGCGGTTTCTTGCTTTCTTAATCGCGGCGATTGCATGCGAGCAGGGAAGGTGGAACAACTGTCACTTTTGGCACGTGCATGTCCTTTGAGTTAATACAACAGTCTGCAATCACACAAATTATTATTGCAAATTGTAAAAGTAAATTGAGATAATTGTTAAACTATCTATTAAGTATAATACCTGTATGTTGCCACCCTTGCTACCAGTACGAAAAGTACGACGTCCAGTCGTGATCTCGTACTTCCCTGACTCACGATCAAACAAAGTGACACTATGTGCACCACTACGCCTTTCATGAGCGGTTAATCGCGTAGCTATTGCAGGGGTAAATTCACTCCCACCCCATTGCTCTGGCTCCTCACGTCGTCCGGCAAAATATGAAACTATTTTATACCAGACACTTTTAGCCAATCCGGCTACAGGATAAGATCGAACTCCTTTCAGCACACCATTGAAACTCCTGATAAATTCGTTGTCATCTGTCCAAATCGAGCTCCTCCATCAAACGCTAGTGTCCATTGATTTGCACGAATTTTTTGCAACCATGCATAAGCATCAGCATTCGCTGCATTTATTTTGTCCATCCAGCGGTTATACTTCCACACCTGTCTCTGTGTGCCCGCATTCCACACCATGCGCTTAAGAGCGACGTTTTTGAATTCCGTGTTAAAATTTGAACATATATGGCGCAAACAAAATCGATGTCTCCAATTATAACAGTATTGACGTTGATTTTTCACTGCGCTCAAGATGCCTTTATGGCGATCAGAAATCAGTGTAATTCGGCCACTCCTATCTTTGACCAAAGTGGAAATACAACTAAGAAACCAACCCACGTATCTGAGCTTTCCCTATCTACTATCGCAAAAGCCACAGGAAACACACGACTATTTCCATCTAAGGAAGTTGCAATGAGCAGATATTCCTTATATTTGCCGTACAAAAATGTGGCATCAATACTAAGAACTGGAGGGCAGTACATGAATCCTGCTATACAAGGTGAGAATGCCCAAAATGCACGATCGAATAAAAATTTATTCGGGATTGATAGAGCCATTCCTCTAACATCAGTTACTGAACCTGGACAAAAATGACTAACGGCTTTCAACCATCTAGGCAAAAGGCTGTAAGACAGATCCCAATCGCCGTATATCGTGGCTATAGCTTTCTGCTTAGCCTCCCAACATTTCTGTAAGATGGTGTATATTGATATGTTCTTTTAATATCAGCAACAATGGCGGCAATACATAAATTCGGTTGCTCCCTCACCAAATCTATAATTTTATCTGCAATAAAGTTACTATCCATATTTACGTGATCAGGAGCCTGCTCAGCTGCTTCGTTAAAACACTCATGGGGTCCAAGATATTTAACAACCTGCCACATTCCTTCTTCTTCTTTCAATCTTGCCCTTAGGTGCCAAATACAATTTTCACTACCCTTCTTGCATTTTGCCACCCAGACATCCGGATTGGATAAGATAATTTTGTACTGATGTTGTGCTTCAACATGGTATGCCTTCACTGCATGAATTAGCGATTTTTTGTCTTTAAAGTACATTCCTTTACGGAACTCTTGTTTTGCATCCCATGCAGCTTCTGTTTCGTGCATCCACGCAGTCACAGGAGCATTTTGCTCGATTGCGGCCCAATCGATATAAGTATAAGATGAAGGCGGTTCATAAGTTGGTAGTGAAGGAACGCTTGGACCAGCTTCCGATGGTTCTTGGCTGTACACCTGTGCATGTCGAAGGTTAACACCTCCGACATTAGCCTCTTCGTCATCATCAGATGATCATTCTTCGGAATAATTTTCATGTGCATTTTCGTAAGAATCTGCATCATCATCTATATAATCATCGGCTGGAGAGAATTGATTATATACGGGATCAATCGCGGACTGCGAGGCTTGTGGTGTAGTCGCATTTGGAGGGGCAGCTAAGTTTTCTGTTGGTTCACTAGGACCAACATGATCATCGTGTCTCTGTGATGTATCAACCTTTTCCTCCAGATTTAAAAATAAATATGCAGTATCCAGTACAAATTCATTTAGAGTTGGCATACTATCATCACCGTCAATAGGTAACAAGATATATGTAATCGATCCATCAAGTGACCTCACTGGATATCTAAACTTTATGCTGAGCAAATACATGGATCTGTCATAACTTATATGAAATCTTCTACATATAATTTCCACTAACATTGCGTATGTGCAGTTCGGTGGTATAACTACCGCACCAATCGGATGACAGTCATAAGAAACGCCGTCTGGACCTTCTACTATATTACCATTCATAAAGCAGATAAGCTGATGTTGCGACATCTATCATTTCCAAAAGGAATAAAATATTATATAAATTAGCATATACAATACACAAAATATTATAATATCACACACATTATAATCTACAAAATCTACCAATTAACGTATTATAATTTTTAAATTACAATACTACATACCAATATTTTTATATAAATAGTATTAATTTAAAAAAATCTAATTAAATTTATCTACACATAATCTAAAACTTTCATACAATTTATAAGATTTATATACGTATATTATACCGTATTTATACCGTATTTTTTACTCATATACAAAAAAATATATTCAAATTCGTCATAATCAACTACAAACATAATCAAACTTAGATATATAATTTAAACTACAAATACAATTATATAAACTTGTAGATCTAGAACACAAATTTTAAAAATTTCAAAAATTCGTAAAATTACCGTAGTTCTTGAAAATTTCTTCAAAAGTTGATAAATCTTGCTATAACTTGTTTAGATCTACAAACTATTGTGAAAAAAAATAGAGATTTGAGATGAAAAATGGAGGAGAGTGGAGAGGTGGCCGACGGAGCTGCTTGCAGAAAATGGGAGAGGAAAGGGGGGGGAAAGATCTGGGCTCGGTTTGGTGAAAGGCTATGCTAGCCTGTTTAAGAGGCGAGCGGCCGCTCGCCTGTCTAAGGGGCGAGTGGCCGCTCGCCTGTCTAAAGGGCGAGAGACATACGCATGTGCCAGCGTGGCGCCACGCTGGCACTGGTCGCTTGTTAGACAGGCGACCCGGTATTATTTTTATACAATTTTGAAATTCGATATTAAAAATGTAATAATTTATTTAATTAATATTATTTTAAAAAAAAATCCCACTTATCTTAGCATATTTGAAATAGTTTTTAAATCTAGTAAGAATTTGGAGCCCTAAAAATTAATTTTTAATTTTTTTTAAAAAATTGAATAATAAAATTATAGATCATGTCAATTTTTTTTATATTCAAAATGTTTCTTAAAAATATATAGAAAATCATATTTGTGAGGTTATTATAAAAAACAAAAATGCGAAGCAAATGTATTTTATTTAGTTCTATGATTTTTTTAAGTCCAAATGTTTATAAGTTATTTCAAGTAATATATCAAGAACTTTTGAAATTATAACTTAAAATTTTAAACTGTCCCCCCAAACTCTCTGTGTTCTAATTTTAATATTTTGGATACTATTAATATAAATATTTCGTCTTGGTACAAAATTCTTGCATGACCATAAACGCCGTAGAAGGTGCAAAAACAATATTTGGTTTTTATATATACCCATGGATGTAAAAGAATGTCATAAACTTTGGATTTAATTAAAGGAAAAAAAACTATCGTTCATGAATATCAGAAATCAGTGTTTATCGGTTAGTTAGTAGAATTAAATGTGAATGAGATCAAAAGTCTATTCTTCGTACGAGTAGAACGAAAGTTTAAATTTGCATATGATTTAAAGAGTTTATCGTTTACTTTTTGTATTCAATTGAAATATAAAATAAAAATTGACGGTCAAGATTTAAGAAAAAAGCATTATAAATAAATGCCCTCTCATAATTAGATTTTACAGATATATATATATATATATATATATATATATATATATATATATATATATATATATATATATTCTTCTAAGTAGTTTCAGTAAATATTATATTCTTTTAGCATGTGAAATAAAATAAATATCGGATTTGTTTTTATAAATGCGCTAAGTTTTTTTTTTTTCTCTTATAAAAAAAAAGCCAAGAAAATAAAAAACGGAACGGAGAAAAGAATGGACGGCGGCTATCAAGCCTGGGCCAAAAGGCGCACCGACCAACCAGAGATAACGATAATATTTTTATAATATAATATCATACAATAATTATTGATTGATGACGGTAAATAAATATATAATTAAGAAACAGAAATATCAACTGATTAGACAGCGAGAAAAAACCAAAAAAAGCATAAAGAACGGACCGCGTCGTGCAAGCGCACGAAAGGCCTATGAATCACAGCATATATTAATTTTTAAAAAGATATAATACAAATATATTTAAATATTAAAAATATAAGTTAATTTATATTAAATATTTTAATATTTAAAAATGTAATAATATTTTATACTAAATTAATATATAAATTAATATTAATATTTTTAAAAATAAATTTAAATAGTAAAAATAGTAGTCGGCCTCTAGTTTAACCTATCTATAACTCTTTTCTCTTAATTCCTCTATTTTCCAATCTGTATCGTCACATAGCAGTTGGTATATTAAATAGAAAAAAACTACTCACCCTGAATAAATTATCCAACAAATCACATACAACCAATCTCCATCACACACATGCCTCGTGATCCGTACAATCTTCTCGTAATTCGTAAAAAAAATAAAATTATGGGAAAATTGCGTTTCAGCCCCCCGTTTTCCAAAATTGACTTTTCAGCCCCCCGAAACGCGTTTCCCCGCCGACGTGGCGGCGCGCGCATGCCGCCACGTGGCGTTTCGGGGGGCTGAATCGCGCGACCCCAAAATTAGGGGGACTGAAACGTAATTTCCCTTAAAATTATAGATATACCCATCGTGAAGTGTGGTCTTGATTATGCCAGTCAGCATATATAATTTTTTGAGGATGTATCGATTATTAAATGTATTCAATCAAAAAAATTATTATATAAATTTATAAGTAATATTTTATGAGTTACTCATTCTACCGATGAACTAATAAAAGTATGTCGTAATGTATAGAAGTAGTAGTACAATTAACAACAATTTGTTAATTATTTTTGGGACGTTTATCATTCTTAAAAGGAACGTAAAGGGTTAAACATTTTTAGAGCGAGAGAGGGGGAGGAGAACGCCAACGAACGGCGCCAGGAGATTCATAGAGAGGGAAAAAGAAGAGAGAGAAAAAAAAAGAGAGAGAAAAGAAGGAAGAGAGAGAACGAGAGAGAAACATTTTGTGGTTATTAAAACCAGAATTTCCCCCAAAAATCATTCCCTTCCTTCGTGCGACACGAGAAAAGGTCGCCCCTTTCCCCGATGTGTTCTATAAATCCCATTTCTTGTCTCGCAATAAGTTAATTGTAGATTACTTTTGGATTTTCGAGTCATTTAGGAAATATTTCTCTGGAATGGCGCTCAATTTTTCTTCTGCTTGATGAATGAAATCATTCGCCTGAATTCCGAATCTTCTACTGAATTCAAGAGCTGCTGTTAAATTTTGTTTGAATACGAAGCAGATGCATTGGATTAGATTCAAATCTTCTTGATTGGCTGATTGATTGGGTGAGAGATCTGGGTTCGCTGGCGGCGGCGTCGGAGACAGGTCGAGCAATAATAGGGAACGACAAGGGAATTGGGTGTGTTGCTGGACTGGAGTGCATTCTAGACTTGATCAGGGCCCTTCGGATGGGCTCCTGCCTCTCCGCCGACGGTGGCGATGAAGGGGGAGGAGGCGGCGGCGGAACGGGACACTTTCCCGCCCCGTCGTCGCCCTCCGCCGTCGCCAAACGCCTCCGCCGCAGCAGGCGGTCCATCGCGAGGGCCGACTCGAAGCGCGAGGCGGAGCTCCACCACGTGCCCGGCCGCATGTTCCTCAATGGCGCCAGCAGCGTTGCATCTCTCTTCACCCAACAGGGCAGAAAGGGCACCAATCAGGACGCCATGATCGTCTGGGAGGTACTCTGCCACATTTCCCCGCATTTTTCGCACTATATTGTGACCTAGATCTATGTTTGTTAATTGTCACTTCATCGGTTGCTCCTGATGAGATTAAGCGTGGAGATGGAATAGATTCACCTCTTGGGATTGGTATTAGAAGATTGAAGGTGAAGATGGAGGTGCGATTGGTGTAGCTGCACAAACAATGAAATTTATGTAAATATATCTCTTTTGTGCATCTAAAATGCATTAGATAGAATACTAGAAACTGTTTGTTACTGCAATTACTCTATTTGCGATTCACCTTCTTGGTAATTGATGGTTGTTAGGAGATTGATGGTGAAGATGGAGGTGCGACTGGTTGAGCTTCTTAAACTATTACTTAATTAGATATAGTTATATATAAATAGGATATAATCTCCTTATACATTTAGAGGCTTGGGTTTAATTTTGTTGCAGAATTTCTGTTCGAGGATGGATACAGTATTCTGCGGGGTGTTTGATGGACATGGTCCTTATGGGCATTTGGTCGCAAGGAGGGTCAGAGATTTACTCCCATTGAAGCTCCGTGCACAGTGGGAAGTAATCATCGGCAGCGAGGAGAACAACAAAGGGAACTTTAGCACAGCAGGAAGCATGAATTCCTCAGAAACTTTATCAATTTGCCTTGAAGAAGAACATCCAACGGCAACAGTTGATTCTGAGAAGAAAGAAACACATACTGATTTGTTTACCACTCTTAAAGAATCATTTCTGAAGGCCTTTAGGGTCATGGACAAGGAATTGAAATTGCATCCGAACATAGATTGCTATTGTAGTGGAACGACTGCAGTCACCCTAGTCAAACAGGTAACTTGTTCCCCTTAAGGTCAATATTCAATAGGGGTAGCATATGAAAAATAAAAAGAAATAATTATATTGTTTATCATCCTTTCGTCTTTTTAATCTGGCATGTTAATATTCTTCAGGGCCAAGATCTTGTAATTGGAAATGTTGGGGATTCAAGAGCTGTACTGGGTACCAGAGATGTTGATGATAGTCTGATTGCAGTTCAATTGACAGTGGACCTCAAGCCTAATCTTCCTAGTACGAGCTTACCTTCTTGCTTTCTATGTTTCCCATATTTACGAGTACTGATATTACTACTAGTATTCATTCAAGCAAGGCTCTTTACTTTTTTTTTTTTTTAATTAATTTGTCAGTATGCTGATGAGATGGTTTGTAGTCGATGTATTGGTTTAAAATGATATATTCAAGTGACTACGTTTACCAATGGAACGATATCTTAGCAATTGCACCACTGTCATCTCCACCCTTTTATCATAATAGCGGTTTCGATGTTTGCAAACACAGTGGAATTGCCTTCAAACTTGATTGCTGCAGCTATTGGTTCTCAACTATATGTCTCAAATTACATGCTTGCTACATACAAACATTATAATAATTTGTTGCAATTTGCCGAAATTTAATGTTTTATTTCATATAGGAGTGAAATGTTTATTATGTGCTAAATCACTTTGGTCGCCACAAAATAAGGTTTATGTGTTTTCCGGAAGAAGTCCTTTTTAGTTGTATAATGTAACATCGGTCATTTTAGTCTCTGTAGTTGAATGGTCTTTCCATCGAAGTTAATCTATAATCCTTCACATGGGTCCTAATATGGTGTGGCCACCTATATAAGTGAGTCAGTGACGCGAGGATGTTTTGTAATTTCCTCCGAGCATGTAGGTTATTGATATGCTACGTACTTGATCACGAACACTGCTGAGCTATGTGTGAAGGTGTGAGCACACCTGACGTGATATCTGATGATGGGAAAAAAAAAACACTACAGACTAGCTTACATACAAGTTATAAAGTCATTTTGGGTCAGTGAATGGAACTAATCGATATATAAAGGTGTGAATATAGGATTATTTTGGTGACTCCATTTGTTGCAAAATTCTTATTAGGAAACTTTTTGTAGCATTTGAAAATTTGAAGGCCTATGTAATGGTCAGATAACTCCAATGCTTTGACTATGCATATTCAAGCTATGTATTTCATATCTCAAGTAAAGATGAGGCAAACTTATGGAGATCTTGGCTTTTAGAAAAGATGTGAGGCCAATTCCTCATTTTTCCAAGCATTAGATGATTAGTGTAGGCAATTATTGCTAGATTCACACTGCCCTATCTTCTTCTCAATTACAGTCTGCATACCATTCACACATCCAGGCTGAGAAGTTGTATATATACTCATATGGCTGGGAGTGCCATGAGTTTTCCGGTTCTAATATAATTGTTTGTACCTCCTGCTTTTTTCTTATGGTCATAAATAAATGTCATTAGGAAGGGAACTTAATCTCACTTGGAATAAATTTCAAGCTGAGTTGATTCAAGGGTTAATAGTATGTTCGCCTTTGGTGGTTCCCTTTTTGTCTCGTAGTCTTTTTCCTTTCTCGTGGTGCTCCCTTTAGCTTTTATTGCAATTCTTTCCAAGTCCACCTCCGAGTGATTAGATCGGCAACGAGTGCTCTTTAAGTAAGGTTATTTACATTGTATTCTACTCAATTTTGTTCAGCAACTTCTTGGAACTCTTAGTTCTGATGCCGATACAAATCTGTGTCCTAGCTTGGTTGTTGCACTAAGCCATTAACAATTTCATCTTTTTCTTTCCTCTATTGAAACTTAGGATAACTAAACATTTTGATGTCTATAGGGGAAGCAGAGAGAATAAGGAAGTGCCGGGGCCGAGTTTTTGCTCTTCAAGATGAGCCAGAGGTTTCACGTGTTTGGCTGCCGAATAGTAACTCCCCCGGCTTGGCTATGGCACGGGCCTTTGGAGACTTCTGTCTTAAGGAATATGGTTTAATCTCTGTCCCTGAGATTACATATAGGCACCTGACCGAACGTGATGAATTTGTTGTGCTGGCTACGGACGGGGTAAGCATAATGTTTGTTCTGTAATTTTATTAGTTCTCCGACTTTTTTTAAGAAATCTACAGTTCAGCCCCCCTATTTTAAAGTTGTTTCGAATCAGCCCCCCCGAAACCGGTTTCTCCGCCGACATGGCGGCGCGCGCCGCCACGTGGTGTTTCGGGGGGCTGAACAGCAAGAAACGGGAAATGGGGGGGCTGAACATAATTTTCCCCTTTTTTTTTCCCCTTTTTTTCTGGAAGAAGAAGTTTTTGAACTGTTATGATGACTTCCTATTTATTCACAGATCTGGGATGTCCTGTCTAACAAAGAGGTTGTAGACATTGTTGCCGAAGCTCCAAAACGTTCTTATGCGGCCCGTGCTCTTGTCGAAGCCGCAGTCAAGGCTTGGAGGCTCAAATATCCAACTTCCAAGATCGATGATTGTGCTGTCGTCTGCCTTTTCTTCAACAATGAAGAATCCAGTGAGGCATCTCTCAAAGAACTTGGTGATTCGATCGATTCATCTGATGAAAATAAAGGATCAGCTCCGGACGGATCTGGCAATATAAATTCATCACCGTCCAATAAACCAACACTTGATTCAGAGTCATATGAGCAGGCTTCCGCTGAAGATACCGACATGGCTCACGACGATGATTCCTGGTCTGCCTTAGAGGGTGTGACGCGTGTGAACACGCTGCTGACGCTCCCGAGGTATGTTGCAGGGAATACACATTCTGCAGTCTCTAAAGCGCAAACGCGTGCTTGGATGGCATAAGATATGCTTCTGTGATTTTTCGTATTGTTCTTTATCCATGGAGGGCATTGCCGACTTTATTAATGTGTCCGGGCCTCTCCCTCTGGAATACTGTATTGTTAACATTTTATGCTCAGTGTGAGTAGATTCAGGGTTCAAAGTTATTGTGATTTGTAGTCGTCATTGTCATTGTTCATAACATTTTTTTTAAACTATCAATTGTATCTTTGTCGGAGATGATACGCGGTGTCCTTTCTTGTAAATTTTTCTATTGTTCTTTCATGAATATTTACGAACCGTCGGTGGAATATTTTGCATCTAGAATTTGATTCAGAAGTTTTTTCGAAGTATAAAATATTTTAAGCCAACAATTTGTAGACAAGGAGTCGACTACTAACTTTGCAGCTGTGATGTCTTAGGGAAAATGCATATCAGCCCCTCATTTTAAAAGTCATTGCATATCAGTTCCATTGAATTCATTACAAATTAATTTTTATCTCAAAAGCAGAGATATTTTAATAATTATATAAATATTTTTATTATAAAATTTATTATAAAAAAAATAAATTTGATGGATACACAAGTTTTGTGTACTTCTTTTTTTAAAAATACTTCTAAGAAATTATTTTGAAAATTTAAAATTTTAGTTGGTTTAAAAATTAATCCGTTAACTCGTTAAGACTTTAGAATTTTAGAATATATAATTAAAAAATATTTATAAATATAAAAAAGTTGATATAAACTACCATTTTTGTATTTAAATATATTTTAAAATTATTTTTAAATAAATATTTTAGAATATATAAAATAATGTGCGTAATTCGTAAATAAGGATTTATAAAGAAAAATAATAACTACCCCCAACAAATCTTACAATAAATTCAAATAAATTTAACATCCACCACACATTCTCTTCGTGTTTCCTATTATTTATCAAAATTAAATTTATATTTTATATAATTTATAATTTTTAAAATTATTATATAAATATATTATTTTATTGTGTGATTTTCTAAAATACACATTAATATGTAGGCTGTAACTCTCCTTATAAATTATTTATCACATCATTGAATCAGCTGCCAAAACAAATCTCATTGTTATCGTACATTTGTAAGTAATTCTATGGCCAAGCTGAAGTCATATCAGATTGGTTATGGTGTGCTCCATGATGCAAACTTGCCCTTGACATCGTAGCTAAACCCCATAATATGTCGTCAGACACTGAGCTCTAGGTTCTTGTGGAAGTGTAGATTCCACCAAGCATTTCCCTTTTTCCTTTTTTTCTTGGGTTAATTTATTTTCAGCCCCCCATTTGCTAACCTAATCATTTTCTGCCCCTATACTTTACCGATTTACTTTTTAGCCCCTCTCTCGTTGTTTGTGTCCTCTACATTGGACCACTTATCAGTATTTTTCGAAAAAAAATTTAATATAAAAATTATAGATTTTATTAAGATCTACAACTTTTATATTCAACATTTTTTAAAAAATTACTTATAAATAAGTGTTTTGATGCTCCGAAGTGTAAACGGATTTTGAATCAGATCCGTTAACCCGCTGAAATTTCGAAGTCTAAAAGCACTTATTTAGAAGTATTTTTTGAAAAATTCTTGAACATGAAAATTGTAGATCTCATCAAAATTTATAACTTTTATGTTAAATTTTTTTTCAAAAAATACTGATACTGTGGTCAAACGGAGATGACACATTTTACGAGGAGGGGCCGAAAAGGTATTTGCCAAACTGCAGGGGCTGAAACCGACTGGTTTTGCCCATGCAGGGGCTGACAACGAAAAGCCCCTTTTTTCTTTTATTTTTTATTATTTGGCCCTCGTGATAAAGTTTTCTAATATTCTTCATAAGGAAGAAATTAGCATGGAGTATATGACAGATGCACTTTTTTTTAATGTTTCTTTGCTTTTAATTATGTTGTTTTTTTTTTTATTTATAACTGTCAAATTCGATTTCTATCTTATATCTCGATAAAATATAGAATAGCATCACAAGTTTCTCTCAACTCATATTTATGAAATTCGAACATTCGATCTACTTTACATGAGAGATAGACGGTGATTTTTTTTTTTACCATCCAGTCTAGCTAGTCAACTAGCTAATGCTAGTTGGTTTGATCCTATTGTTTTAATATTAGCAGAACCAAGAAATCAACATGGAGTATATGTTTTTTCGAGATTATCGTGGTGGAACCCGTAATACGAGCGCACGCTCCCGTAGGGACCTCAAACTCACAAAAAATCCTCCCGCTCAGTTCCGATTAACGCTATGGGATTCGAGTATAGGTCTTCTATAAACAGAGGCTTCTGCCACGGAATATAGAGGATTTTAAAAAATTCTGTAGAAAATTTCATCCCACTCAAACTTGAATTTGGATAGTGACGCTTGCTGAGACGCCTTCCAACCAGTTGAGCTAGCCGCGCTCGGCGACATGGGGCGTAGGACAGATGTAGTTTTTGAATGTTTCTTTGCTTTTAATCTTGTTTTTCTATTTGGCATAATATCACATCAATTTCTGTCTCCTTTTTTTTTTAAAGATAGCAATGTGTGTGATCGAGATGCATCCCGCGCTAAAAGACGTTTCTGTCACTGCCCCGTTTTAGGGGGCAGGTAGAGAAATTAACTTGTCATAAGAAATTGAGTAATAGTCCTCCAAATAAACTTTTTATCTATTAAATTCGAGATACTAACATATCATAAATACAAAAAAAAAAAAAAAGAATGTAAAACATATTACGAAAATAAAAAAACATTATAAATAGCAATGAAAACTGCAGATCAATTTTTGACAATTTTGTGTTTCGTTGCGTACCTAAATAATAAGGGTGAGTTACGTTTGGGTCCAAAATTATAAGTTTCACTGTATTTGAATCCTGAGCTAAGTTTTAATTGCAGTTAAATCCTTCCGCGAAGGATGTCAAAAGTTATCAGAAAGTTATCAACATGTTATTTTTTATCAAAAAAATGTTAAAAATTAACAAAAAAGTATAAAAAATTTACTAAAATGTGTCAAAAATATGTTGGATGCATATCGGAAATGTCAAAAATTTATCGGAAGGTGTTAAAAACTCATCGAATGGCGTCAAAATAACTAAAGTATAAAAAAAATTTGAAAAAAATTTAAGTGATGTTAAAATAATATGGAGGAACTACAGAACAATTATCAGAAATAATAATTATGATAGGGGCCACTTTTTATCATTACTCTATACTTTGGATGCGTGAAGTTATGCCAGAAAATATGACGTGGAATGGGGCCCATCATGAAGGTGGGAGGATTGTTTTCTCCTGGAACAGGACAACATTCGTTCTTTTTCGATTCAAGACACGCTAAAGTTCTGTGGATCTACGGATTCTTCATCATTTTGCAGCTTAACTGTGAATGAGCTGGATTTCGTTATCATTTCTGAGATGGGATCGTCTGTGCTCAGCCACAGACGATCCCTCTGTGGCTACGATCTGGGCCGTTAATCGGCCCAGCACGTATCACGAAATTTTTTATTTAAACTTTCGTTGAGTTATTTGACCTAATTTTATATATTTTTATGAAAAGTTATGAACTACAAAGTTATAGATTTTGATGTGATCTACAATGTTGTAGTTCACAGTTTTTCGAAAAAATGTTAAACAATATGTCAAATTGATGATTAAAATATTTAATCATCAATTTGACATATTGTTTGATATTTTTTTAAAAAACTTTGAACTAAAAAATTGTAGATCACATCAAAATCTACAACATTGTAGTTCATAACTTTTCATAAAAATGTATAGAATTAGGTCAAATAAGTCGACGAAAGTTTAAATAAAAAATCTCGTGATACGTACTGGACCGATTAACGGCCCAGATCGCAACCACAGGGAATCGCCTGTGCTTTTTAGCACAGGCGATCCCATCTCATCATTTCTGGTCATCCCTACTTTATTTCGGGTTTGTAAAAAAAAAAAAATTTCCGCGCTTTTCGTTCGTAGAAGGCTTATATTTGAATCATAAAATAAACTGAACGTAAAAATTTTCATAAATTTGATGTTCATATAGGAGCATGCGCTCGTATTACGAATTTTACCATAATAATTAAAAAAAAAGTCTGTTTATGTGAAGTTTGAACAATCAACCCTTGTATGAAATAGTAAGTTTTTTCTAATACATTTTTAACTTGTCTTGAGCCTTTTTTTTTCTTTTAAAATTCGGACTATTTAGCTCGCGAAAAATATTAAATGAGTTCGTCCAGAATATTTCAGTTCGAACACCATGGCACAAGTGCTGGTAATACTATATTAGCCATCTGAATACTTATAAATTTTCGACTAAGAAGTTCTGGAAAGTTGAAAAAATGAATTAATTTGTATAAATTTTCAAAAATAAGGCTTTTTTTTTTAAATGTCACTTTTATGGGCGGTCGTAATTTCTGATTTAGAAATTTTGATAATCCTAATAAATAGCAGCACTTCTTATATAAATTATAATAATGGTTATGGTGTCTTGACGTTTCCTTCAACTCAATCTCAACTGTTTATTTCCTTAAGGAAAAAAATGCTATATATACCATCTCATTTCTGAAAATTATATAATAAAACATTTACACCATTTCAGCATATATTTTTTCATATTTAAATAAAAAATAAAAAAAATTTACAATCATTTTTAAAAAAAAAAAACTTTCTAAATGAAACTTGTAGATTTTAATAAGATTTATAATTTTCATATTTAAAAGTTTTCCAAAAAATACTTCTAAACATATATTTTAGAATTCCAAAATTTCACGGATTTAACGAATTTTTAAACATATTAAAATTTGGAGCACCAAAATATATTTTTATAAGTATTTTTTTGAAAAAATTTTAAACAAAAAAATTATAAATTTCGTCAAAATTTATATTTTTGATGCCAAAATTTTTTTAAAAAATATTATTATATAGATTTTTTTACCGTTATAAGGAAGATGTGATTTAACCGTTATATCTAAAAATCTTTCCTCATTTATAAGATTGCAAATCAATCTATGGTTAGATTGAATGGCTGCGCTTCGCTGCAAGCGGGAGATTGATATGCAAAAGCCCCATTCGTTAACGCCTATCATCGTCCGTCTTTCGTACAAATCCCAACCTTATACGGATGGCGCAGGGAGAAGTGGAGTATCTTCTGTCTTGTACTAACATAGAACTTCCACGCAAGCATGTCGGCCATCGGATTAGCGTAAAAAAGCATCGCTTCTCAGCTGCGACGAAAGCAATTTAAACGAGACCAGATAGCGATAGATGTGAAGAAGACAATTAGATTGGGTGGTTTTTTTTTTTTTTTTTTTTTTTTTCTTTATCCTTTTTAAGTATAGCAATATCTTCCGATTATTTTCAGTAAAATTAACAGTGAAAAAGCATTTATTATTGTCGAAATTGGACGAAAGTTGCGATATCAATCATTTTCATCTTCCAAATTGTCGATTTTAAAAAAAGAGTTAACCCGTAGTTTAACGGATACCTTTTGCTTAGATTTACGTCGTTCAACCCTAGAATCAGTTAGGGTGACAATGAACTAAACTGCTCACGAGTAATTAGAACTCGAACTCGTTAAGCTCATCAAGCTTGAGCTGAGTTCGAGCACTTATTCAAACTCGAGTAATTAAACTAAGTCGAACTTAGGCATCATGTTACTCAGCTCATTAGGCTCGTGAGCCTAAACGAACTTTTTATTTTATTCAAATATCTTTTACAATAATATTAGTTAAGTAAGTTCGAATTCGAGCTCGACTCGAGCTTAATCTAATTCGTACAATTGAACGAGCTCGAGTCGAACACAGCTCGATTCGACTCAAACTCGACTCAGTTAATACAATCGAGCAGAGTCTAACTCATATATGTAGCACTTCCAAACTATCCAAACTAGGATGGAATTAACAAACAAGAAATGATCCACTAGAGTGAATTCATAGTAATATCGAGAGCAGAGTCTCAGGAATGATAATAATATCAATTTGAGCTAAGATCCAATAGCACTTATCAAAACTCCGCCTAGAGAACACCTAAGAATGCGTCTGATTTACTATGAATCTGAAACAATAATGCAGAAGTTCGGATGGAGATACTCAAAAAAAAAAAAAATGTCAATCAAATAACTGTAAAACTAGGAGGAGAGAGAGTTATCTAGCAATAGGCGGAACCAGAGCCGTAGGTAGGGCTGATCATTATCCGAACCTACCCGAAAAACCGAACCGAACCGACTAGAACAAAGCCAAAATTTCGGGTTCGGGTCGGGTCGGGTTCGGTTCGGGTCGGCATTTTAATAGTTCGGGTCTATATAATTCGGTTCGGATTCGGTGGTCGAATTTCGGGTCGGTTCGGGTTGGACCCGAATTATCCTCGCGAGTCACATTTTAGTTAGTTTTCATTAGTTTTTATGTGCTATTTTTTTTCTTTTTACACAAAACATTCATATTACAACTATTTGGGTCGACCCGAACAGACCCGAATCCGAATTGGTATTGAATAAAAATAATTTTTGCTATTATTCGGGTCAACCCGAACCAACCCAAACTGATCCGAATTTTAGTAGGTTCGGGTCGGTTCGGGTTGAAACGAAATTCGGGTCGGTTCGGATCTGAAGGTATTCAGTTCGGGTCGACCTTAAAAATTTCGGGTCGGTTAGGTTCGGTTCGGGTTGACCCGAATGCTCAGCCCTAGCCGTAGGCATGTCAAGAAAGCTGGTTTTTCTTCAGTGAGTCGAACTCCGGCCTGTTACTGAAGTGGGCTCAGTGAGCACCCAGTTCCCTGTGTTTATTATTTTTTTTAAAAAAAAGAAGCTAACAGACATAACACGTTACAGCCGATAACTCATGCAAATCACGCATTTGTGTTATAATCAAATAGCTGAAATGTAATGTAAAAATCACTTCTTTGCATTTTTGTCAATATATAAGTTTGTAAACCAATCCATTTCCATCAACATATAAGATAGTAAATTGTTTGGGGTAGTTATACATGAATATTAATTAACTCTCCAAATATGAAACCAAACACTATTCAGCAACACAGCGAACATTTAGATCTTTTTTTCTGTTGTAAAATAACTAAATACATGTTGCAAGACTGCTATGAGATGAATTGCTTGATGTATGGAGTATAATCGAGAAATGAAGGATCAGAAGACTCTCAAATGACTCTACCATCTAGCCAACGGCTATAGAATGCCAGTGCTTCCCGCGGTTTGTATTCTGGTACGGTATGGCCAGCTCCCTAAGAAATCAACCATGTCAATACTGGCAAAGCGAACATAACGAAGAGAACACGAGCACAGATTGAGATCTATCGTATTAACTGCTTTTACATAAAGTCTAACTTCTATGTTTATTTAAAGCATCTCCTTTTTAACATATCTGAATTTTTTTTAAACAAAAAAAAAAAGTATCCAACTACTTCTGATGGTAGTCTAGACCGAGGTGACATAGTCCAAATTAAAATAATTCACCCTCTTCCAAACGGGCAGTTGGAAGGCTTATACTCGAGCCCTTTATCCACCTAGCTGGACCCTTTACAACCAGACCACACACCTTTGGTGTATGAAAGTCCAGTTTGAACTGCTTGACCAGATTATTCAATGATAAGGTGCCAACGTTACACTTTACAGAAATTTCTTAGTTTAGACACGATGACATCGACATCCTAGAACCAAAAAGCCTTTGTCTCCCACATTCAAATTTGAAGATTTTCTTAGTGAAGGATCGTTTAAAATTCGACGGAGGTCTTGGGGAAATAGAAGAGGTTTGACATGCACAAATATCAAATTCTTAAAGCAGACGAGAGTGTTCCTAAAATGTCAAAAAGTGACAAGAAGATGTTTCTAATGTGTTTCATTTAGATGCTTGTCTAGAAGATGAAAA
Source organism: Xerophyta viscosa (assembly GCA_002076135.1). NCBI lineage: Eukaryota > Viridiplantae > Streptophyta > Magnoliopsida > Pandanales > Velloziaceae > Xerophyta > Xerophyta viscosa. The sequence continues at coordinate 869,586 of MJHO01000031.1, forward strand.
AAACTTAAATTGTTAATACTCTATTATCTCAACTTAATAAATGCCCTCCTAATCAACTTAAATAAAAACATGATGAAGTAGGTAACAGAACCTTTATGGTGAGAAAGTGAGATTGTTATAGCTTTGTGTATGTGTGTATGAATGCGTATATATAGAATCATAGACATAGAAGAAGTTTGCTAAGTAATAACATCCTTTAGAATCTGGAAATGATGGAAGTCAGATCTCAGAACCTTTATGGTTAGAAAAGTGAGATTGTTCATGTAGCTTTGTGTATATCTGCAAAGATAAACAAGAAATAAGCAAGTCAGCACGTGGGTATTGGTTTCCGGAAAACGAAGGAAAAAAATAGAAATAATAAAAAGCCTTCAGCTGTCTACCCTTAGCCCATTGAAAGTAATACTTTGGAAAGACATATCTAACACCGTATATTCTTTGGAGGTCCTTCCATGTTATATTTATGTGCAAATTTCTTGATTCTAGTCAAAATTATAAGAATACTAATACAGTCCATATGAAAAGGCTCCAGTGAAACATACCCTGCAAGCTGACCACCAACATACCAAGGCCTCCATACATCAATAATTTGATAACCCAGTGACCTAGTCCAAGCCTCACTTCCAGTAAAAGGCACACACATGTCATGGTCACCACTGCCAAAAAAATTTTCAAAAAAGTAACCAACTTGTTGAAACATTGTGCAGAATTGATGAAATGTAAGTACATCGAAGTATAAGCATTTATAAGATGAGCAAACTATGAAGATAGTTGTTCATAGACTATATTCCAGCAAAAGTACCATGCCAGTTCTCAAACAGAAATATGGTTCCTATTATTTCAAAAATTTGCTATTTGTCTAGGCTAGACAGTATTGTTTACTCTTGGTTGCAAGAAGCTACCAATAACCCCAGGACCCTCCTTGGAATACACATCCACACCCGCTTTGTGCAACTACTTCAAAGTGAGTGACCACTTAATCCGGCCGCATGTGCTTTTTCTTTCCTTTTTTCTAGAAAACATGTCACGCAAAGAAGATGACTTGAGAGTGTTTAAGAGAATTAAGACCTTTTTTCATCAAAATCACGAATGTCAAATTGTGCTTTTGATTAAATCTTTTGTATCATGTTGTTTTCATAATTTAAGATTTAATCTGCAAAATAAGATTCTTTTAGAAATATTGTTTATTTTTTTTTTATCTAGAAAAACTTTCTAGCCACTCCATACCTAAAAGCTTTTCTAAAATTTCTGCTTCTCTATACCCGTGTTCGATTTGTCCAACTATCGCTTTAACTTGCAACCCACTTAATAGTGCTCATCTGTGCCTTTGAAGCCCTACATCAAGTCAGAACCTTGGATTTGATCTAGTGCGGATGTAGATACGAAAAAGTGCCAATGTATAACTCAAGGTGACAAAATATTGCACCGTAGTGGCATTTTTGTTGGAAAACGTTGTACGATTGCAACACTTATTTCGCAGATTGTTGGATGATTGCAATACTTGTGTTGGTAGCTTTTTAGTGATGACAAGACTTTGAGTAGCGTTGCATGATTGCAAAACTTTTCACTTTGAAAAAACGATTGCAAAACTTAATAAGTCTTCATTATTGCAAACTTATATTAGGAATGTTGTATGACTTGCAATGCTTATGTTAAAAAGTGTCAGGCACTCCAGACTTCCAAAAATGTTTTATAATTTCCAGTTTTACATGATTACCAATCATATTGTCAAGCATTTTATGATCTCAAAACATATAATGTTCACTTTTCTAATTGCAACACACTTGTTAGACGCCAGCAGCTCCTAATAACACTTGCCTGAAAACTTATTTATGGGTTCTATTGTCTTCCCTCAAGTTGATCTCCGTCTTCTCAATAAACTTTAAATTGTTCATGAGGAAACACTTCTTTCATTTATCCCCTTGTCTAAGTATTTAACATTTACATGTATATTGTGAAGTGTATAACAATTCAAATACTTGTTACAAAGTGTTGCATGAGTATAACACTTTTATTCTCAACTAAGATTGTTTATTTTTTTGGGTTTTTGCTTTTTTATGCACCCCATAATTCGCAATTGCCAAACCATGCCCCTCTAATTCAAAATGATCTTTTTATGCCACCCTTTACTTACCGTGTGAAATAACGAAATTACCATCGTCAAGTTAATTGTACTCATTTTCAAGAAAACGGATAAGGGCAATTTCGTTATTTCATAGGGTCGAAGGAGCATCAAAAAGGTAATTGGGAGCACATTTTGATAATTACGAATTATGGGGGGCATAAAAAGGCAAATAATCCTTAAATTTAAATGGTTGTATCATTGCAACAGTTTCAGAAGTAGGTACTTGCGAACATTGACCATCCTTTCTTACTAGGCATCCAGTTCTATAAGTGCTAACTTTTGTGCAACACATGACTTGTATTATTGTTGGATTCATGCTAAAGTGTCAATAAAAGCTTTGTATTGTGCGAAACTTTTCATTTCTTCAATTATGTCATTGCTATTGATGAACACTTTTATTTTATTTTTTAAAATCTCAGCAAAATGTTTTATGAATAAATAAATTAAGCCACATTAGGACCATGTAAGAAAGAACTTGACAGAAACTTGCCATTTTGACTTTTGATAATAAAAAACTGATATCATTTCATTTTGGGTAAATTTCAAATGTAAATATATAAAGCCATGTAGGACAATGTAAACAAGAATTTGGCAGAAAACTGAACTTGCTTATGATGTTTTGATAAATTAACTAATTTATTTCGTTTGTGTAATTTTGTTGACTCGAAAGGGAACATATGAAATGTTAGCAGAGCAAGTTGTGACTTTTCCTCGTAAAAACAGTTGCATCTAAGATAGCATACAATAGGCTTCGTAACAGAAGTGAACACGTACACTGACGATATGATCCAGATGTCCTTTCCTCAAATGATATATCCACGACAATTACCAACCAAACTACTAAATCATTATCAAAATGTAAGGAAATTTCATTGGGTTCTGATTGAAAGTAGTACCTAAAAATAAGGGCACGGTAGTTTTTAGCTGTAAGGTTCTTATGATATTTGATCATGCTTCCAGCATCATGATGGAAGTCAATCCTTCCGGTACACAACACCCATTCACCTGCGACATTTACCTAATATGTTTGAAACAAGAGAAGACACGGTGAGTAGCGTATTTACGAAATAATATCTCACTAAGAAGAAAGGAACATAAGGTGCAGTAGTTATCTAAACATCCCATGACTCACAGGTTGGGCATGAATTGCGCTTCTCACTTCGTCATTGTTCAGCCACGCTGTAGAAACTTCATCATCCTGTAAGTGGATTCCGTTGTTAATAACAGAAGAGTGGAAAAGTTAAAGTCGGAAAAAAGAATGTCCAAATCATTCATAAAAGCTTCTACATCTTTCAATTGTTTTAAGTATGGTGATATTTGGAAGTGCTTCTTTCTGGGCAGCATTTACATTGATATCAAGTTCAACGAGATCAGATCAAGTAGGTGATGAATATATGCAACCAAATACCTATTTGCTATATAGAAGAATGGAATCTTGACACCACTATATAGGGGAAAATGAGTCAAGCTACTCGTCAGCAGCTCGAGCTGACTTGCAAAGAAGCTCGATTCGAACTCTATATAATCGAGCAAAGCAATATGCTAGCTCGATTCTTACTTGTGAGCTCGACTCAGTAAGCTAAAATAGGTCATTGAGATAGATAGAGTCCTTTGTTATCATTAACACCAATTTATAACATCCTAAAAGGTTAGAGAATTGAAAATAGTATGTATTAAGAGAGATGAAAAAAACTCAAATATTTGAATGAATAAACGTAGTAGAAAATTGTGATGAGAGACAAAAACAAATATTATAATCATCAAGATGCGGCTGTTGTCGAGCTCGATTGACTATCAGCTCGGACCAAGCTCGAGTTTGACTCGGACCCTAAAATGAGCCGATTTTGAGGATAGTGATGCTTGACTCAAATTCACTCCTACTGCTATATAAAAAGTAGCCAGAATTGGATTCTGGGTCTAGCAAGAATATGGTACTGGTACTAGATACAAAGGTGCAGGCGTACATAGATGCTAAGGGTGTTTGTAAACTGGGCAGAATACACAAAAAGGCGTGAACCTGATGAAAGCGTAACAAAACATGAAAGCGTAACAAAAATTTTCTTATAAGATATAAAGATATAAACATCATTCATAAATTAAAACACCATAAGCAAAAAGCTTAGATAGTTTAAACTTTAAAGTCATACCAAGCAACAAGATTATATTTGACCACAACATGAAGACTAAAAATAGGACGCAAGCCGGTGGCACCAGACTTGGAACTACATATAATGAAGTTGTGTTCAGCCTTCGTGCAAAGCTGCACATGCCGACCTTGCCGGTCGGCACTTTTTTTTATTGCTTTGGATGTTATAGATACCTTTTATCAGCCACATCGACACTCCATGTGGTAGTAAATTACGTACTATATAATTACGACTTCCATATTTTAATATTTAAAAATAAAAAGTTATACGGATTGGCATGATCATGCACAGTCGGCACATCTCGGGTTTCGGATTTACCGACACTCGGCTTGGCACGGCACAGAAAACCATGCACAAAACTAGGTTAGATAGGCCTGCAGCCCTATCAGTTGGTTCCTTGGAAGCAAGCGATGACTTAATAAACAGAGGAGGATTAGTTCTTTTGACTCTCTCCAGCAAAGTCAAATTAAAAATAAGAGACAACTATAAACAAATTGTGCTGTACAAGACTACATTACATTCTAGAGAGGAGGAATTTACAGAGAAGTAAGAGAGAGGGGAGGGGGGAGGACTCACTGTACAGGGTACTGAGCTGCTTCCAAGCTCTGGCCATGTTGGAACACGTCCTTCTCTAACTGGAGCTCTCAAAGGCCAAGAACGCCCAAACATCCTTTTCCTCACAGGCAAAGGTCTATTAGTCTCACCAAGTCTTCTAAAACTTGATGGCAACCTGCTGTTGGTAGCTCTCGATTCTTGAAGTTGCGGGATATGGTAGCATGGCTCGAGTATATCATAGATATTTAGGTCTTTGAGTTCCTGTATGAAATATGTCAAAGTCAAAATTGAACTCTGTTCAAACTTCAAACTACTAAGCATACCAGACGATCCAAAATATCGAATTACCCAATCGACTCTGTTCAGTTTATCTTGACAACTTTGGTTCAAAGGATTCCAATAGCTCCCATGACAAGCAGCATTTACCTCCTGAATAGGAATGACAAAAAAGACTATTCATGTTGCTATTCTTTCCTTCAAGACAAAGTTTTAGTTAAACATAATGTTATAACAAAATCTGATAGCTGACATACAAATTTAGATGGAAATTATATTATAAGAAATACTTGCTGGCAAATAACAAAGAAACCTGATATAGGTCATCTGATATAAGACCCATTCCATGCGCAAATGGCACAAGAGCATCACCATCAAACACTGGATCAGTAACTCCATTCCCCACTACGTAGCCCTGAAAGGTACGGAAAGCCAAATCAGAAAATCCTCTTTCTGGTTTCATCCAAGGTTTTTTGTATTGCGCCGAGCTGAGTTTCGGTTAACTCAGATCTCAGTACGTGCAGACCGTGCCGATATATATTTATTTGTTATATTTTAAAAATAAAAATTTAATTTAAAAATTCAAATATAAATTTTTTGGGCACGTGCCGTGCCGATAACTATCGGAATAGGCACGTGCCGTCCGGCACTAAAAACCATGGTTTTATCCTATAATGGGCATGGACATAAGACTAACCTTGAAGTTGAGATGTGGTTTTATACCCTCTTGAATCCCTGAAAAAATGGTTGCAGATTATAAACAACGGACTGAATCAGCAATCAATAGAAAGCATGTCCACTAGGAAGCTAGTCACCTTTCGCAACTTCCCAAGCAAGAGTTGGGACATATACCCCAGCATACGATTCTCCAACAATGTAAAATGGGTTTTCAAGAAACTCAGGATAAAGTTCAAACCACTGTTCAGGATTTGACATTAGGAAACACGTATATTGAGAAATCAAGAATTTAGAACTTGTTAAGTAGTTACACATTATGGTTACACATGCGCAGGAGTTCAAATAGGGATGAAGCAACCGCTCTTGAATGTCTTTCTGCTTTATTACATACCTTAAGAAGGAACTTGTGCGTATCTGAGGCAGTTTTCAAATCTCCAGTAGAATAATCTGCCTCATTAGTCGAATACGACATCCCTACACCAGCAGGGGAGTCCAAATAGATCATATTAGACACCTGAATAACAAAGTGTTAAACCAGCAAGATCACGTCAGCCAGACTCTTCTTTTGATCCATTAAAGCAATAGAAAAAGACTAGTTTTAGGCGAAATTAACAGCACCTTAGACCAGCTGTATGGATTCAGGTGCAGCTTCGGCAGACTTCCTGCTTGCCCACTAACTTGAAAGTTGAATGGACCTGAACATGCTCGGAAAATTTTTTACATTGAGTACTATTGATTGACCAAACCAAAGCTCACGTCCAAGTCCAAGTCTTGAAAACAACAAAGATACAATTAACTTCAGCACGTAAATATTTCTAGAGATCTTTGGAGATCTCTAATCAAATGACTAAGGTGATGTGGCAGTTAAAATCAACTTAACAACTAGTTAGCAACCTTTTGATGATGGAGTGAGGATAGAGAAAAAGTAATAACAGAAGGAAGATGGAGAATCCCCATTCTTTTGCCTTCGTTCACAAATCACCAGCAAAAGACCCTCACTCCCGAAAAGAACAATCCAGAGGACTTTTAACAGCAAGTGAATCCAGAGTTCTCATTGTGCTGCAAGCAATTTTCTTCGTTTTGCGACCACCTTCCTTGCTCTAAGAAATTCGTATACCTTCTTGAAGCTCCAGAAAATTTCTCTGGATGCCCGCACATTTTGCGAGCTTCAACACTTTCTGGTCTTGTCCTTCGAAAGTCTACTTAAGTTGCTATATGCTGCTTCGCAGAAGCGGCTGCGCTTTCAGAACAACTCTTCAACTTATAATAAGTATTGTGCTATTATAATGCCCCGTCTGCCCCTATTAGCGATACCAATCTCTGGCCCCCACTGCCGAGTTTCTGAAAATGGTGGATCCGGTTGTTGTAGCTAAGGGGCCCCTAACTTATTCACTCAATTTCCCTACCTAATATCTTGATGAGGGACTAAATCCCACACCATCTTCCTTCATCTTTTAGCTTAATGGGCCAATGGCCCAATTATGATCCAAGACCTTTTTAGGCCTTGAAACACAGAGTGTTACAATCTTTCCCCCATAAAAGCATCGACGTCTTCGTCACGTCCACACAAACATGTCAAGATGGTCCCCCATCTAAGATACAATTTCCAAACAGGTCAGGAACGTTCTCCTATAGAGTGCGACGTCCAAACAGATCGGGGAAGACAGATGATCATCTCCCAATCGGTATGCAACCAAGGTCAACTTTGATACCATTCTGTAAAGCACCGCCCACCGAGCCCCTATTAGCAACACCAACCTCCGGCTGCTCCACTGGCCAAGTTTCTGAAAATGGTGGATCCGGTTGTTGTAGCTAAAGAGCCCATAAATTATTAACTCAACTTTTTACCTATTCTCTTGATGTGTGACTAAATTCCACACCATCTTCCTTTATTTTTGGACTTAATGGGCCTATGACCCAATTATGATCCAAGGTCTTTTAAGGCCTTGTAACATGGGGTGCTACAACTACTTAGCTGCATCATACTTTCACCATAAAATTTCATTAAAAAAGGTTAGGAGCCTCAAACCCAATCCCGCCATAAAGCATTTGGCAATATTATCTCCGACCAAATTTGGGTCATACTATCTCTAAAGATTGTTGTAGGTCTTCATTTCAATCTTACATAACTAAATTTAATGGTCAATGATTATCTTTCGCTTAGCATAACAACCAAGTTAACCAATCAATAATATAAAGGTTAAAGCAACAAATGTATCAAATATATGATGTATAGTTTTCTCAAGTACTTTGCTCAATTTTTTCAAATATTACTAGCATAACAACCAATTCCATCAAGTAAAGAGATGTACCTTATATGATAAAATATTGCTTCCTTTATAAACACTTAATAGTTATGATACTCCTCAAAGTTAAAAATTAAAATTCTTTGATCAATAGTTACGATACACAACTCCAAACCCTAAACTTGAAGTGGGGACAGAAGAATCGAGTTCCAATCACAGTGGTCACAAGTACAGCTGCTTAGGCTTCTTGAACTAACTTGTTCAGCCGGCTGAAGCCCAGAAGATATCAATTCAAACAAGACCAGTTATATTTTCTCAAATATCAAATCTAATAACCGCAATGTGAAACTCTTACACCACTCGGTTTGAGATATTTGTGCTGCGATATATTCAGCCTGCCAAACTAATGGCATGTGAATAACCTTTAAAAGGATATCTTTCTCATGATTGTATTAAGGCATCAGTATGCTTGACTTGTCTTAAAAGAACTACCTCGTCAAATAGCCCAATAACAAAACTAAATACACCATTAAAATTAAGTCATGATTAGATTGGATGAAGCCAAAACCAACTTAGGGTAGGACACATGCAGCAAGTTTGACCAATTGGCACTATTTGTTACCATGCATATCCAAATATACACACTGAAACCATAATCAGGACGAAATGAAGCACTGATTAGACGAACCATAAAAAAAAATCTGAAACAAAGAACGACTAGCAATTCCAAGGGAGGTGGGTGAGGTGATACCGTGCTCATAGACGAAGCCATCGAAGGACGAGCAGCCTGGACCTCCATTGAGCCAGAGGACAAGTGGATCCTTCGAGGGCCTGCCCTCTGATACCACAAAGTAATAGTAGAGATTCTTTGCATGGTTCTCATCCACGGAAATATAACTTCAAGAACAGAAACAGGGGGGAACACCACGAAAAATTAGCCAACACTTCTATACAAAAAAAAAAAAAAAAAAAAAAGAAAAAAAAATCATAAACCGAGTTTAGGATCTTTAAAACTACTTTTATCTGCAATTTTAGAAATTCTTCTACAAGAAATAAAACCAGCTTAAAATATATAATTGCATTCATCACGAGAATTGCTTTTAGTTCTTAAAATTCCACAAGAAATGCCTAAAATGGCTGAAAACATGTGAAAACAGAACATAAAGAAAGCCTTAAATAAACTAGGGAGCTACCTAGTAGCCAATTTCATACTCAAAATCGTAAAAGATTCTAATCGAAGTTACTTAAACGACATGTACCCAGCGTAGTGGTTGGAAGGGAAGACGCCGTCGAAGCCGGGGAGGTGGGTGACGCGAGCGCTCTCCGGCGCGGCGGCGATGAGAGGAGCCACCGCTGCCAAAACACACAAGAGTGCTACGGAGATGAGGACACGAGCGGGCACCACCACCATCATGATAATACCTTCACTTTCCTCGATATGGAAAAGAAGAGGTTTGTTGTTGTGGTAGCTGATGAACGAGGAGAGAGACTTACTCTTCCTTATTTATAACTTAAAAAATGCTATAATTCGTCTTTAGACCCTACTTTTAAAATTTCTTACAAAATTACACTTTCTTTTATAATTCTAGCATGAATATTTTAATTTAATTTATAAGTATTTAAAAAAATAATATGAAAATTATAAAATTTAATAAAACCTATAATTTTTATATTATATATATTTTTTTAAAAAATATCTCTAAATATATATTCTAAAGCTTTAAACTTTCAGCAGATTATCTACTATTCCGTTAAGAATTTAGGATCTTAAAACACTTAAGAAAAATATTTTTTAAAAAAAATTTAACATAAAAATTATATATTTTGATAAAATCTATAATTTTTATATTTTAAAATTTTCAAAAAAAAATCTTCTAATTATGTATTTGAAGTATAGAAAATTAAAATGTTAAAAAAAGAGGAGCTAAGCCGTAAACTCTAAATATTACAGTGACTGATTTGTAATTCTCCCTAGAGTTAACGTGGAGGATCAACGCGCGTTGGTCTAGTTGGTTAGTGAAGTTAGAAGTTAGGAGATAACTATAGTCCGTCCTTCATTAAAAAATAGATTATGAGTTAAATTCCAACAAATGTGACTTAGGAGAGACAACTCTATTGCTTCATTTTTGGACAAAATATTCATACAATTGGTTAGTAGAATTGGACGTTAGGAGACAACTGTAGTCTATTTCTTAGAAAAAATAGATTAGGAGTTTGAATCCTAGCGAGCGTGAATTAAGAGAGACGACTCTATCATTTCAATTCCGATCGAGATGTACTATACAAATCGAATTCGTCAGTCACATATTAAAAACAAAAAAAAAAGTTAATTTAGAGGATAAGTATGATTGGGTCCATACCATGGCAGTTTGGCGTGAATTCAACTCCAAGTACACATCAAATACATTAATACTTTAGATATATTTATCTTTATTATATTTTAGTGTTATTTAACTTGCTCTAAGCAAGTCACTAATTCAGGATTGGCTAAAGATTATGCAAAGAAAATTACCTAGATTATATTAAGGAAGAGTTGCGTTTGAATCCAAAGTTACAAGTTCTATTGCACTTGGGTCATGGGCTAAATTTTAATTGCAGTTAAGTCCTTCCACGAAGGGTGTCAAAAGTTATCAAAAAGCTGTTAAAATTTATCAGAAATGTGTCAATGCGTTATTTTTTATCAGGAAGGTATTAAAAATTAATAAGAGGATGTCAAAAACTTACTAAAAGGTGTCAAAATATAAGGTGTTGGATGCATGTCGGATGTGTCAAAAACTTATCGGAAGTGTTAAAAACTCATCAGAATGTATCAAAGTGACTATAGTGCAAAATTTTTTTGGATAGGATTTAAGTGATGTTGAAACAATATGGAGGGATTTCAGAACAATTATCCGTTATATTAAAAAGTGATTTCTTAGACCTACGATTTTTTATAATAAAATTTTCTAACAATTGCACTATAGTCCTTCTATATTATTTCAATATCATTTAAATTATCTTAATTTTATTTTTACACTTTAGTACTTTTTAATGCATTTTTGACACCTCTGACTCCTTATACCTTAACATCTTTAGAAGTTTTTGACACTGTCTTAATTTTTGATAACCTTATATTAAAAAAATATCATATTGACACAATTCTGATAACTTTTAACACATTTTTTATAATTTTTGACGCCCTTCATAGAAGGATTTAAGTATAATTTTTTTACAAGTGGATTACAGTGTAAAACAAACTCTTACCTTAAACTACAGTTCAAGTCTCCCTAAAATTATTCTAACTGAAATAAAAATTAATACTATTTGCGGCTGAAGAATTATTACTAGACTAGAAGTGTGGACGCAGATTTCCTGCTCCCTTCCTACACCCACTTGCTGCATCCATATTCGAAATACATACCAATTTGTATTTGTTCGAAAAACTTTTAACATAAAAATTATATATTTTGATGTTATCTACAACTTTCATTTTAACATTTTTTTTCCAAATAATGCTTCTAAATTGATGTTTTAGTGTTTCAAAGTTAACAGGTTTTAAAACAGTTTTTAAAATCCGTTCTGAATCCGTTGTACCCGTTAACTTAGGAGTCCTAAAATACCATTTAGAAGTATTTTTGGAAAAAATTTCAAAATAAAATTGTAGATAACATCAAAATCTACAAGTTTTATATTGGTTTTTAAAAAAAATATAAGTTGGTATGTGCTTCGGATGTGGGTGCAGCAAGTGGGTGCATGGAGGGAGAGCAGAGGATCTGCATCTCTAGAAGTGTAAGCGAGTCAAATAGTTTTAAATAAGTCATTATTTAACTTAATGGTAAAAGATAGTGCATGTACCTTTAATTAATTGAATTTTTTTGTTTTTATGTTTTACCGTTAAATTCGGTTTCTATCATATATTTCGATGCGATACTGAGCAATAAATGATAGACATTACCAATAAGATGTTACCGGAGTTCGAACCTCCGACCTATTCTTTATGAAGAATAGATTTTTGGTCATCTCTTATTACCTAGCTATGCTAATCAACCGAACCTACGCCGGTTGGTAATTAATTGATATTTAAAGCACTCACATGGCCAAAATTTTCCCAAAGCAGTATAATTCCTTGAAATTAAATTCGGATATATAATATAAAGATAAAGAGGGATAAGGTGATATTTCTATCTGTTTTTAAAATATGGTTTGCATTGTAGGTAGAGATAGATAGAAGATGGATTGGATAATAATATCTATATTTTTATCTAATTGTGTATGAAGTCAAAGGCATAGAGGAATAAAGGGATAAGGTACAGATATAAAATCTAGGGACTTCCTTGAGAAAACCCTACATTATAAAACTGGAATAAATCAACATTTCAAATCCAGCACCATATTTACTCATCATAGAATGTGCTCAAACTAACATATTGTTTACTCATCCAGCATCTTTTTGCTCGTCCAAAATACCATATTTTTAACACCGTGATACAAATTGACAATATCATTTTTGTTTAATGTGATATCGCATTTGCTTTTCAGAAATGCCTAAATGTATCTGCTTAAGATTTTTTTTAAAAATAATTTAAAATATATGAGCTTATTTATACGAGTTTTGTAAAGTTTAATTTTTGGGGCATTTGTATTTTTTATGCCGTCAAATAATTTGAAATTATAAAAATATGATTGTCTAAAATAATACTTATATATCATTGTGATGGTGTGAATTGACAAACCTGGCTTCATCAATTTAATTGTCCTGATCTTTTAAGAAAAATGATAGAATATTTTTTTATAAGATTATAGAAGTATAATTTTCAATTAAAAGATATAAAAATTTAAAAAAAACAATTTCGAAATATAAGATTATTTGAATCTCAGGTAGAGAGGGATAAGAGACGTCAGCTCTAAGATCTACTCTCATTTATTGCAAGACATCGTTAAATCTGCATCCGAATAGTTAATACTAGGAATTTAAAGGAGTCAAGTTACTGATAACTAGTTCGAGAAGTTAAATGAGAAAGGTAAACGACTCAAATAGTATTAAAACAAGTAATTACTTGGGGGGTTTTCAGAAAAGCCCCTGCTTTGTAATTTTTTATCAAAATTTTTCACAAAAGTTATGTTTTTTTAAAATTTACAAAAATACATATGTAGAAGTGTATTTGAAAAAAAATTTGTATACGATAAAATAGATTTTAGCATGTTCTAAAATTCTTATATTATTTTTAAAAAAAATATATTTTAAGACTCTAAAATATTTCAATATATATATATATGGGTTTGATTTAGTAGTTATTATAAAAAAAATTATTTGGAGGTGGTACAAAAGGAGACTGATTTGACATTAAATTGCATTATAGATGTTCACATTATAGATTATAGATGATGAGAAAATAAATTGCATTCAATATATAATATAAATGCTCATACAAAGGGTAGAAAACATGGTTATTACGTATTAATGCAGATTAGTTTTCATATTTATTCTATCAGTCAGGAAATTAATAGCATTTATATGCCATAACACTGTTAAAGCAAATGTAATAGATTTGTCAAGGAAAGTCTCTACTTCTATTCTTTTGCATGAATACTCCTCTCTTTTTTCCTCATGGGCTTAATTTCAGGGATAAAGATGGCACCGACTTTTATGCACCGACAACTAAATAAATATTTATTTTTTTAAAAAAAAATTAATATAAAAATTATAAATTTTTTTTGATAAGATATACAATTTTTATATTAATTTTTTTTTTTTTCAAAAAATAACTTTAAGTAGGTATTCTAGAACTCTAAAAATTTAATGGGTTTAAAAGTAGTTTTTAAAATTCATTAAGATGTTAAGATTTTAGAGTCCTAAAATATCTATTTAGCATAAACTTTTCGGAAACATTTCATTATAAAAATTATAGATATGCAAAATTCACTATTTTTATGTTAAAATGTTTCTTTAATATATATACATATAATTATAGATCTATCAAAACTCACCATTTTCATGTTAAAATTTTTGTTTAATATATATATATATATATATATATATATATATATATATATATATTATATATATATATTATATATATATATATATATATATAATTTATTTATTTATTTATTTATTTAGATGTCAGTGTAATGAAGGGGCGCATAGAAGCCGGTGTAGAGGATCTTCATTCGTGAAAATAAGCCGAGTTCGACGAGTTTTAGAGGCTGAGCTCGAACTCCGCTCGGCTTGAAAAATCTTCAGCTCGACTCAATTTGTATTGACTGATCTGAGTTTGACTTGAGATATGATCGATTGTAGCAATTACGTCGAGTTAGAGTTAAGATCAAGCTAGAATCTTTTAAAATAATTTTATTATAAAAAAAATAAAAATAAATCGGCAAGCTCGTTTATACTCGCGAGCCTAACGAGCCAGACAACATAATGCTCAAACTCGTTTTGTTTAAATACTCAAACTCGAATTACTGCTCAAACTCAACTTGAATTCGACAAAATTCGAGCTCGAACGGATCTTAAATAAGTCCAAACCTAAGGTACTCGTGAACTGCTCGGCTCATTTTCACCGTCGGCCGAACCACGTAAATATTTTGTATTTGCTATTATATTTAGTTCCCTGTTTAACTTTCGTAGGTATAAGATATTTATAGATAAAAGATGGATCGACTAAAAGATGCTTTAGCTCCCTGTCACACCTCTAGTTTGTACAACATAGATATATATATTACCCCATTCAATCTCCACCATATGTCTTCCTCAGTATATTGAATCTTAGGAGAACCTCTGTAAATTCTAAAAAAATGTGTGGTCAAGATTTTATGGATGCACCAAGTATCACAAACTATGTGCCTAATAATTTCTTGACTGATAATAATTCTCTCCATTCTTCATCAAACCTACTCTAAAAGGGTGAATTTCACCAATCTATGACCTAAATCTCACACAATAGAAATGCTATTATTTTTAGACAATTCTCATGATTTTAGTCCACAAATTGTACATCGATATATGTACTATAATTAAAATATTATATATAATTCTAATTAAAAATATTGATAATTATAAAGTTAAATAGTATCCGAATGCAAGGAAATTGGTTTTTTAATTATTTGATGCCCGGGAATAATAGTACTCATCTTATAGAGGTTATTTGATTAACTGTTCTACTAAGCAAATCGAATTTTTTTTTTTTAATAAAATTAATTTAATAAATAATTATTTTTTTATTCTCAATTTTTAAATATTTTTGAAAATAAAACCGGGTCGCTTGTGTAACAGGCGATCACCGCCAGCGTGGCGCCACGTAGGCGAAATGACGCCTGTTAAACAGGCGACCTTAAGGTCGCCCCTGAAAGAGGCGACCTCTACTCTCAATCCGCTTCGAGATCAACCTCCTCCTCTTTATGCATGCATCTCCAAAACACTATACAACTAAACATCTAATAATATAATCTACAAATATTACATATACAAATAAACATCTAATAAAATATATATCTAACATCTAACATCTAACAAAATATATACCTATAATAAAATATACACGTATAACATCTAACAATAATACATATACAAATAAACATACACATATAACAATAATAAACAATAAATATCATATTCGACAATTTTATCAAACAAATCACAATACTAATATTAAAGTCATAAAATACTGATATACTAAAGCATATTTATGTTTTATATACGTATCAAGTCCCTGTGGTGTACTACCTACCGACTCCAAACTCAAAAATATATAGACAGTGTATAGAGAAAATCCGTTAACAGTTTCCATATCAACATCACTAGCAATAGGTAACAACACATATATCACAGAACCATCAAGTGACATTACTGGATGCCTTAACGATACGCTAAGCAAATGTTGTGATATGTCAATATCGAACCTTCTGCATAACCGTTCAACTAACATTGTATACAAACAATTCGGTGGTATAATTATGGCACCAATAGGCTGACGGTCGTACGTAACACCATTTGAACCGTCCACTATATTGCCATTCATATAACAAATCAGTTGATGCTGCGACATCTATAAAAGTTTAAAAAAAATGATTATTAAACCTTATAATTATCATAACATATTTTGTTAAACACTTTTCAAAAATATCCAAGTGATTATATTTAATCAAATTTTCGACAGAACTTCATCTGTATTTTATAGAAAATCTAACATTAACATTCAGTAAAAACATACAAGCGGAGGCCATACGCCCAGTATGAAAAAATCCATACCACAATATAACGAAACACAATAAAAAGACTACAAAGGTCCTACTGACCCCGCCCACAATTAATTTAATAAAAATATTCAAGATAACGCCACACGTCCTATATAACAAAACACAAGGCTACAAAGGTCCTACTAACCCCGCCCACAACTAATTCAATACATAATTCAAGAGGAGGCCACACACCTCGTACGAACCAATCCATTCCACAATATACAAATTACTAATATTATAACTTAAATTACAATATACTACTAACATACAAATTTATTTTATTTATACACATAATAATATTTTTATATAAATAATACTAGTTAAAAAAAAAAAATCTACATAACTTGATTTATATATAATTTAAATTTTTCATACAATCTAATAAGATGTATATACGTATATTTATATCGTATTTATACCGTATTTTCATAATATACATAAAAATTTATTTTATTTCGTCAAAATGAACTACCAACTTACACTATCTAGATCTATAATTTTAAATTCAAATACATGTATAGAAATTTGTAGATCTAAAATTTAAAATTAAAAATCGTAAAGGATTCGTAAATATACCGTATCTCTTGAAAATTCCTTCGAAATCAGGTTGATCTAGCTATAGCTAGCTTAGATTTATAAAATTTTGAAAAAAAAATAGAATTTTGAGATAGAAAATGAAGAAAATAGGAGAGGAGTCGACGGTGCTTGCGAAGGGAAGGAGAAGAAGAAAAGAGAAGGAGAGAAGGAAGCTAGCTCGGGTTTAGTAAAGGCAACTAAAGCGGCGACCCAAGGGTCGCCGCTTTAAGAGGCGACCCTTTACACAGGCGACCCTTGGGTCGCCTGTGTAACAGGCGACTGCCTACGTGGCACGCCACGGCTGCCACGCTGGCGGGGGTCGCCTGTCAAACAGGCTATCCGGTTTTATTTTCAGAAATATTTAGAAATTGAGATTAAAAAAATAATTATTTATTAAATTAATTTTAATAAAAAAAAAATTCAAGCAAATCCGTCCATTATTCGCTCACACGTCACCCCGTACAACGGAGGAAATAGTGTGATACTTGGGATGAAGATAGCTGTTAGGAGATATGGACGGTGTAGATTAGAGAGGAGGGAGAATTGGACGGTAGATAAAGAGGGGAAGAAAATATTATTTTTTCTAAAGGAGAGGTACAGATCTAAATAACTATTTTCGCAGGCAGCAAAAAATTCACGATGTCTCCAAGTGCGACAGTATGGTGGTGAACAGTGAAAACTAATACGTGAGCAAGAGAAATTTTTAATGTAATAGTTATACTATATTATTTCGTATAACAGTCCAAAAAAATTTATATAGAAATATTTTTTAAAATTTTTTTATATTAAAATTATAGATTTTGACGAGATCTACAGTTTCTATTTTTAAAATTTTTTCAAAATATATTTCTAAAAATATATTTTAGAGTTCGAAAGTTTAACGGATTTGAAGCTGGTTTAAAAATTATTTTAAAATTCGTTGAATCCGTTAATTTTTGAAGCTCCAAAATATTTATTTAAAAATATTTTTTACAAATTTTTTTAAAAAACAAAAATTTTAGATCTCATTAAAATTTATAAAAATCTTTTAAAAACTTTTTTCCAAAAGAATTATCATAAATTTTTTAATTTAAATACGATAGAGATATATACAGAAATTGTGTAAATATTTTATTCTAGAATTTTTCGTGTAACGAAGTAGGCGTTCATCCCCCCTCTCTCTCCGGCCCCCCCCCCCAAAAAAAAGCTTATTCTTTTTCCTCTTTTTTCTGCATCTTTATGATGAGATGTGGGCCAAGCGAAAAATGGAGATAAGTTGGAAGGGTTACGATCTATTATTTTAAAGGAAAATTCATTGAGGCCTGACGGCCTTAATACAATCGAAATAATCTGCGATTCTTCGAAATGTGCGTACATAAATTTCGAGGGGACCGTGGACTGATCCTATTACATCAGGACTGTCAAGATTTTTTGATGAACATCAACCCTCTTATTTTAATAGTGTTTCAGTTCCGTTTTCAAGTGTTTTGATTTAATAGTACAGGTGGGTGTACTAAATATTTATCCATATTTTTTTTAAAAAAAATTGAAATTATAATATTTTATATATTTACAATTTTAATATTTAATTTTTGTTAAAAAATTTATTTTAAAATATATATTTAGAGCTCTAAAACTTAATAAATTTAAAAATTATTTCAAATATACTATAATTTTAAAATTGCAAATATATATTTTAAAGTATTTTTTATATTTCTAATGAATATTAAGGTTATCGAGTAGTTTGAAACCACCACTTTCTAACTGTAGCCGATTATAATTTTTCATATATTTACAATTTTAATATTTAATTTTTTTACAAAAAATTATTTTAAAATATATATTTAGAGCTCTAAAACTTAATAGATTTAAAAATTGTTTCAAATATACTATAATTTTAAAATTACAAATATATATTTTAAAGTATTTTGGCATTTTTGGCTAATCGGGCCCCCCCTTAATTGGTTATTGGCGAACAGCGCCCTCCTAATTAATTTTGGCCAAATCGCGCTCCTTTACACTGACAATTGACCAAAATATCATTATCTTAGTTTTTCAAGCATAACTTTTTGTATAGTACTCCAAATGAGCTGAAATCAGTCCCGTTGGAAAGATATTTGAATTATCTTTCAAATGGGACCAATTTCACTACATTTAGAGCTCTGTATGAGAAGTTATGTAAAAAATACCGAATCAGCATCAAGCTGCTACGGTATATGATGGCGTTTCGGTATTTTTAGCATAACTTTTAGTAGAGTGCTCCAAATGAGATGAAATTGGTCCCATTTGAAAGTGGTCTCAAAGAGCTTTCCAACAAGTATAAAATGAATACTAGGACATTCCGGCGAACGCCTGCGAACACCCGCGAACACCTGCGAACACCCGCGAACACCCGCGAACACTTGCGAACGCTTTTCTACATAACTTTGTGTAGAGAACTCCAAATGAGATAAAATTAGTCTTGTTTGAAAGATATTTAAGTTATCTTTCGCATGGTACTAGTATAATAATATTTGGAGATATATACGAGAAGTTATGTCAAAAATACTGAATCTATGTTAAGCTGCTATGGTATTTGACAGCATCTCGGTATTTTTGGTATAACTTTTAGTAGAGAGCTCCAAATGAGATGAAATCGGTCCCGTTTGAAAGAGAACTCAAATCGATTTCCAACAAGTATAAAATGAATACTAGGACATTCCGGGGAACGCATGCGAACACCCGCGAACTCCTGCGAACACCCGCGAACACCCGCGAACACCTGCGAACACCTGCGAACACTTGCGAACGCTTTTTCGTATAACTTTTTGTATAGTAATCCAAATGATCTAAAATTGGTTCTGTTAGAACGATATTTGAATTATCTTTATAATGGGACTGATTTCACTGAATTTAGAGCTTTGTACGATAAGTTATATAACAAATACCGAATCAATGTCAAGCTGCTACGGTATTTGACAATATCTCGGTATTATTGGTATAACTTTTAATAGAGAGCTCCAAATGAGATGCAACTAGTTCCATTTGAAAGAGAACTCAATTATCTTTCTAACAAGTATAAAATTAACACTAGGACATATCGGCGAACACCTGCGAACACCGCGAACACCCGCTAACACCTGCGAACACCTGCGAACACTTGGGAACACTTTTCTACATAACTTTTTGTAGAAAACTCCAAATGAGATGAAATTAGTCTCATTTGAAAGATATTTGAGTCATATTTCTAATGGTACTATTTTCACTACATTTGGAGATAAGTACAAAAAGTTATATAGAAAAGAGTTTGCAGGTGTTCACAGGTGTTCGCGGGTGTTCGCGGGTGTTTGCAGGTGTTCGCGGGTGTTCGCAGGCGTTTGTTGGAATGTTCTAGTATTCATTTTATACTTGTTGGAAAGTTCTTTGAGTCCTATTTCAAATGGCACCAATTTCATCTCGTTTGGAGCTCTCTACTAAAAGTTATACCAAAAATACCGAGATGCTGTCAAATACCGTAGCAGCTTAACATAGATTCGGTATTTTTGACATAACTTCTCGTACGTATTTCTAAATGCTGTGATACTAGTCCCATTCGAACGAGAACTTAAATATCTTTCAAACAAAACTAATTTCATCTCATTTGAAGTTCTCTACACAAAGTTATGTAGAAAAGTGTTCGCAAGTGTTCGTGGGTGTTCGCGGGTGTTCGCTGGTGTTCGCGGGTGTTCGCAGGCGTTCGCCGGAATGTCCTAGTATTGATTTTATACTTGTTGGAAATATCTTTGAGTTCTATTTCAAATGGCACCAATTTCATCTCGTTTGGAGCTCTCTACTGAAAGTAATACCAAAAATACCGAGATGCTGTCAAATACCGTAGCAGCTTAACATAGATTCGGTATTTTTGACATAACTTTTCGTACTTATCTCCAAATGCTGTGATACTAGTCCCATTCGAAAGATAACTCAAATATATTTCAAACAAGACTAATTTCATCTCATTTGGAGTTCTCTACACAAAGTTATGTTGAAAAATATTCACAAGTGTTTGTGGGTGTTTGCGGGTGTTCGCAGGCGTTCGCCGGAATGTCCTAGTATTCATTTTATACTTGTTGGAAAGATCTTTGAGTCCTCTTTCAAATGTGACCAGTTTCATTGCATTTGGAGCTATTTACGAAAAGTTATGCTAAAAATACCGAAATGCCGTCAAATACCGTAGCAGCTTGATGTTGATTCGGTATTTTTGACATAACTTCTCATACAGAGTTTGAAATGCAGTGAAATTAGTCCCATTTGAAAGATAATTCCAATATCTTTCCAACGGGACCGATTTCAGCTCATTTGGTGTACTATACGAAAAGTTATACTCGAAAAACTAAAATAAGGGTATTTTGGTCATTTTTCAGCGTAAAGTGGCGCGATTTGGACAAAATTAATTAGGAGGGCGCTGTTCGCCAATAACCAATTAAGGGGGGCCCGATTCGCCAAAATTGCCAAGTATTTTTTATATTTCTAATGAATATTAAGGTTATCGAGTAGTTTGAAACCACCACTTTCTAACTGTAGCCGATTATAACTAGGCGAGTTAACTTAGGATTCAGGCCCGGTACAAGCCCATGAAAACCCAATCCACCAGGTCAAACAGCGAGCTCCGTGGAGTGCGCATATTAAAATCAGTTAGCTTCGGCTGAATCGACCGTTGCGAGATCCTGATATTCACGAGAGTTTGAATGAAAGCTGTGCGAAGACGAAGATGTTAAAGATACAAGAGGAAGAAGAAGTCGTAGTGGACGACAATCGCCATTTGGTGAGATGCAGAGCCACGGAGCTCCTCCTCAATGGCGACTGGGAAGCCTACATCTCCCTCTACACCCAACTCATCCAGCAACAACAAAACAATTATGGCAATGGCGACGGCGATACCGGACTGCTTTGCTCCGCCCTCTCCAACCGCGCCGACGCCCATCTCCGCCTCCACCATCTCGACGCCGCCATATCCGACTGCGATCACTCCCTTCGCCTCCAACCCGACCACCTCAAATCTCTCCTCTGCAAGGGCAAGGCCCTCCTCCACCTTCACCGCTACTCCCAAGCCTCTCTTTGCTTCCACCGAGCCCTCGACCTTCACCCCTCCCAACAACCCCAACTCCGCCCACTCTTAGATCGCACTCGCCGCCTCGAATCCCTCTCGAAAACCGGCATCCTCGATCTCTCCGACTGGTTCCTCGGTTCCGGTCAGCCGCCACAGGACATCGCCGAGTACTCGGCCCCATCGAGATCAGGAGTTCCAGCGTGTGCGGTGGCCGAGGCCTCTTCGCTACCAGGAGCATAGACGCTGGGACTCCTCTGGTGATCACCAAGGCGATAGCCACCGAGAGACTGATGCTCACCGGCGGAGGCGACGTCGACGGCGCCCGCATGGTGATCTGGAAGGATCTGGTTGATAGAATTCTAGACGTCGCCGCGAACTCTAGCAGATCGCTTCAACTTCTAAACACTCTGTCCACCGGAGAAGACGAAGAAGAAGAGCCTCGTCTAGACATCCCCGACATCGATCTCTTCAAGCCGGACGAAGCAAGATCAGCCGAGGAGCCTCCGAGTTCGTTGGATGTCGCAAGGATTATGAAGGTGCTGGATGTCAATTGCTTAACTTTCTCCGGCGAGAAGCGGAGCGGCGGCGGCTACTCCGGCGTCGGCTTGTGGATCCTACCATCTTTTATCAACCACTCCTGCACTCCCAATGTGAGGCGGCTGCACGTCGGCGACTGGTTAGTTATCCACACCTCGAGAAATGTAGAGGCAGGCGAGGAAATAACCTTCGCCTACTTCGACGTGCTATCGCCGCTGTGCAGGCGGAGAGAGATGTCAAAAACTTGGGGGTTCCGTTGCGCTTGCCGGAGATGCCGCCTCGAAGGAGAAGCGTGCTTGTCGCGTGAGCTCGCTCGGATCCAGATGGAGGCTGATGATACTGGCGAAGTAATCTCGAGAACAGAGGAAGCAATGCGGAGATGGTCCGTGAAGCCAAAGGAGAAGGGATTCATCAGAGCTTCATTATGGGCTGCTTATTCTGCTGCTTATGGATCCGAGCGGGTGGCGAGGAGATGGCAGAGCAAAATCCCCTCGGAGACAGCCGTGGCGGAGAGCATCACATATGCAGTGGGAGGGGACGAGAGAGTTCTAAAAATGGTGCTGCAGAAGCTGAGAAGGAGCAGCAATGGTGGTTTAAGAGCAGCCGTCGTTGGTGGCAACACGGCGATTGAAATGGAGAGGGTGATGAGGATGGGGAGGGGTGTGTACGGGAAGGTGATGAAGAAGCAGGCCATGAAAGCTCTATTCGAGCTTCTGCTTAGCAGTGCATAGTTACTTAGTAGGCTGATTCATAGCGTGAAGGTCAAGGTTAGCTTGACCTCTATTCCAGCTTCTGCTGAGCAGTTGATAGCTCTGCAAGTGTTACAAATTTGTGATAATTTTTTAGAAAAATTTTTAAAATTAAGTTTATAAATTTTAATAGATAATAATTTTTATTTTAGATATTTTTGAAAAATTTAAAGTTTCAAAATTATTTTTAAATCTGTTTAAATCTATTAAATTTGAAATCCTAATATATATATATATATATATATATATATATATATATATATATATATATAAGATTTTTTTTTTTTTTTTAGAATTATTCGATAGTGTAGATCTTATCAAAATTTATACTTTTATGTTCAATTTTTTTTTGAAAAGATAATCACAAATATTTTTTTAATCTATACTTTTACACACGGATCGTTACTCACACTTCAACCTTCTTGTTATGTGATTCTTGATCTATTTTATTGGTCCATACGGTAAATACATTTTTTTTTCTTATATTTATCTAAGTATGATAACTTGGGTTAGTCTGACTGCAAATTGGCCGAAAATTGGAATAAGGCCAAGATATTTGAGAGGATAAATATTATGGCCCAACTTAAGGGCCGGCCCTGGGGTCTATGAGCGTAAAATTAAGATATCGGTGGTCAGATAACTCGATCATAGTGATATAATTAGAGTAGTTTATCGAGATGTATACTATACTTCAAAATACGCCATATATATTTCTGAGTATATCGGAAGTTCTGATAACCATGATGTCTAATAGTGCTTATATATTTTTGTAAGTAACCATAACAAAATGGTCACAAGATTTTTAATATAATTTTTATTAGGCACAAAATAATTGTTCAATACAAGTATGTGATTCCACGGATGTTCTTTTTTTTTTTAAAAAAAAATTTTAATAAAAGAAAATAGCGTGTTGAGTAAATAACGAGTTTACAAAATTGTAAATATAATATTTGATTTATGAACAACCTAATATTTGATACAAAACAGTATATAGAACAGTGAGCATAATCAAATAACAAAACAACCCATACTAAGAATAAGTCTGTAAGTATATAAATTTGACCAAGTTCAACCAGAAAGATAGAGTCCGGACAACAAAACTTTGGCCACAGTTCATATAGCATTTAAAATTCAAAACACGGTCCAACTTGGTTTGCACCGGTTTAATCGGTTCACCGGTTCTATCGGTTCAACCGGTTCACATCCGATTCATCTTTATTCTGATTTAAGGAGTCCAACTTGACCGGACTAAGGGCCGATTCGATCGGGTACTGTACGGGTAAATTATAGACATTCCCAACCAGGTACGTTGCAATTCGAACCTTATACCTATCTTTTATGAGGGATAGGCTTTGGGTCCTCTCCCAATACTCAGCTTCGCTAACCAACTAGACCAATGCTAGTTGGTTGAGCTTTATGATAATATTACATGCGCAGATCTATTAGAACTTTTGTCAGATATACATGCGCAGATTAATTGTTCACGACTTACCTTACGGAGAGTTATTCTCAGATCGAACTGAGAATAACATATATATATATATATATATATATATATATATATATATATATATATATATATATATATATATATATATACACGCGCGCACGACATGTGAGCAGCATCAGCTAAGACAGTGTGCCGATCGAATAATTTGTCTCACTACAACAATTAGGTCGATGTACAAATATTACTTCAGAGTTCAGACAGGTAGAGATCGATAATGGAGTAATTAGGAAGTCACAATATCCTATCACATAGAGCTTTAATACCTAATGTTAACTAGAAAGTCACAATATCCCAAAATATGAACCTATGATAGTATCCAAAATAATGCTTTATTCATAATAACATGTTTCCTCTAACAAGGATAATACGACAATTCAAGCTCTCTACAATTGGCAGAAAATTAACAAGCTTTCTAAGGGCAAGATCCATATAAGACCTTACTCCATTCTTGGACGGGGGATCCTTAATGTAGGCCATCTAATAACAAAATTGGCAACACGCATTTTCTCTGTCAGTTAAAGAGATATGTAATGCCAATCAGTATTAATCCAGTTGATTAGCGAAACTCAGTGGCGGATCCAGGATTTCATTGCAGTGGTGTCAAAATACAAAGTATTAATCGACTTTGGCTACTAAAAAAATACTACGATATAAGATAGTTTGACAAATTAAAAAAATTGGACAGAACAAAAATTTATAGCATGCTAAAACAACTACTACAATAGCTGCAAATAACTATTACAACAAAATCCATAAATCTTAAGGTTTGAGGTAAACACCTGATTGATTTCGAGAATCAAGAGAGACAACTCAGACGAGAGAGGGATTTAAGATGCTGGTCCAGGTGGTCCTATTGGTGCCCGGTGGCGGAGGCGGAAGGTCGGAGCCCGGAGGGGAAGCCGGCGGCCGGTGGGGCAGCGGTGAGAGGGCCAAGAGCCGGCGGGGCGCGGCTGCGGTGAGAGGCCGGCGCCGCTGCGGCGCGGGGGGGTGATTGCGAGCAGCGAGTGCCCGGGGGGGGTGGCGGCGGGGCGCGGGGGCGGCGGTGGCGGGGTCGCCGAGGTGCAGGGGCGGCCGGCGGGGCGCGGGGCGGGGGCGGTGAGGGTGGCAATCGCGGTGAGCCGAGTGGATTTGGGAAAAAATAATTTTCGGCGCGTTAGGGAATAGAGATCTAGGGTTAGGTTAGACTTAAGAAAAGAGAGAGAGAAAAAAAAGAAGCCCAGTTGGGATTCGAACTCGCGCCGCGACCCGCGCGTTTACCCTGCCCAACCACTGGGCTGTGCTTCCAAAACGATTGTTAGGAGCTTTACTTCTATTTATGTGTATATGTATATATACACATATACATACATATATATACTCAGAATTCTACGCCGAAGCAGTGGTGTCGCTTGACACCACTGCTAATACAGTGGATCCGACACTGGCGAACCTAGATACTGAAAGTCGATCGCGACCTACAATTTTGGTTACTTTCGATAAAAAAATAGTATAGAAATTGAATTCGACAATCACAAACTCAAATAGAAATAATATTTTTCTTGTAATCGTTTTACTCGTGTGCCTAACGTCATATTTTAATAATGTCGAGAATCTCATAGTTTAATATAGTTTTGTCGTTCTTGGACATCGATAATATTAATGAAAGTAGTACTAGAGATCAATACACTAATTAAAGGTACTAATGTGCATGCAGCGCATGCGATTAAACAATTAAACCCGGCATTAAGAAATTTGGCCGACCATTTTGAACTTCAAGGCCTTTTTTATCTTAAAAAATATTATCTTCCGACATGATTCCACCTCCATGCGGATATACCTAAATTTTACTCCATACAGTGTCTGTATAATATTCGACACTGGCATTCTACGGGCATGTATCATACACATTAGATAAATACTTGAAAATTAAAATCTAAAAGAAATTTCGGACATGCCTGTCAGATACAGTCAGGCATGAGTGTTTAGCACGCCAGTCTATATTTATATTATTTTTTAAAAGAAGTTACTTTTTAGAAAAATAAAATATTATATAATACTAGCAATACCTAACTTCAAATTATATAATATATTGATATATTCAAATATTACATATTTTCTTATTTTTAGCTAAATAATTAGACTTTTATTATTTAAACCTATCTCAAATATAAATTATTATGTTACACATTAATTTTATTATTAAATATTATTATATTTTTATATGTTCAAATATTTAATATGAGTGACTTTCTAGTTATTTATATTTTTTTTATTACCGCGCCAAACCGTACCCATATCTTTTTTTTTTTGAAAATTACCGTATTATGTATCTATATCATATCTCCGTAGCTATGTCCGTATTCATGCTTCCTAGCCCCGCAATTAACAGAAAAATTACAAGCTTTCTAGGTGTGGCAGGCAGATCCATATGCAACCTTTCTCCATTTTCAGGTGGGGGAACTGTCATGTACGTAGGATTACCTATTTCCTAACCTTCTAAAGGCAAGGTCAGGGGTGGCCAGTTTTTCTCGTCAGCTAAAGTTAAGCTGGGAATTCCGATCAACCCGAACTGACCCCAGCTATTGAAGTTTCTAAACCTAATTGTTGAGGATGCGAACCGACCTTAATTTGATTTCGATATCATCATTATAAATATGACAAATATTCGTATAGCGTACGAGTGCAAATGGAATATATTTTAACATCCCTACACGGAGCCAATACAGTAGCTGAGATCTGTACAGTAATTTAATTTGTCGTTTGCTTTTCTTCTCTTATATATTGAGAATTCCCTACTTCATATTGGAAACTGGTTCTTAATTTATAATAAAAAGTTCCCTAGATCGACCAAATCCACAACCCCACATGGACCTGTCCAAAGGTTGCCACTAGCGTGGAAAACATGTTTTTTGTTTATTTTTGAGAAAATAGCGTCCATTCTCTCTATAAATACCATAGTGTTCTACTATCACTTCAATCACCCCCAACAACCAAAGGCAAGAATGAAACTTTTTAAAATACTAACCGTTCTGTGCGTCGCGTTGGTAGCCTTGTTCGGTTCTTCCTATGCCCAGGAACAATGTGGCCTCAACGCGAGCGACCCACTATGCCCAAACATGCTCTGCTGCAGCGCGTGGGGTTTTTGCGGTAGTGAAAGTGGTTGGTGTGGAGAAGGATGCCAAAGT
This sequence comes from Xerophyta viscosa, assembly GCA_002076135.1. Lineage (NCBI taxonomy): Eukaryota > Viridiplantae > Streptophyta > Magnoliopsida > Pandanales > Velloziaceae > Xerophyta > Xerophyta viscosa. The sequence goes on from MJHO01000031.1 coordinate 897,413, forward strand.
CAGTGCCAAGGCCCTCCAACGTGCGGCCGCCAAGCTGGCGGCGCATTGTGCCCGAACGGGCTCTGCTGCAGCGCGGCGGGGTATTGTGGCAATACGGGTGAACATTGTTGGGATGCACTAGGTTGCCAAAGCCAGTGCAATGGCAATGTAGAAATTCCATGCGGCAGTAATGCAGGAGGCGCACTGTGCGCGAACGGGCTCTGTTGTAGCCAGTATGGTTCTTGTGGTAGTACAAATGATTATTGTGGCTCAGGTTGCCAAAGTCAGTGCTCAAGTGAATTAAGATGCGGCCTTCAGGTCGGCGGCAAAATGTGTCCGGACAATCTCTGCTGCAGCAAGTCTGGTTACTGCGGCAGCACAAGTGAACACTGTGGCGTAGGCTGCCAAAGTCAGTGCAATGGTGGTTCCCTTGCTTCTCAACTGATAGAAGAGGTTGTATTTGCATCTTAGAACTTGATCACAGCCATGGCCCCTCCCTTGCTTCACGTGCATGTACGTACGTAGTTGGTGCAAGTCTAGTAGTAACTAGCCTTAAGCGAGCAATTAGTCATCTGGAAGCGCTTTACGCTTCTAATTTGTGATCCATGTATTAATAAACGGGGCCAGGCTACTATGTATCGTCAGTATCGATCATGTCCTTGATGTTTTTCTACCCGTTGAAGTTGCTTTCTTTCTACGTTCAGAATCGGTATTGCTAAGCACGTATAGCCGTAGAATATACATGCATGCATGCGTAAAATATATAGTTGAGCTGGATATAGATTTTGGAAATATATACGACGTAAACGATAAATATCGATGGTTCTGTATTGTGTTTTATATTACAAGACCCAAGCATTGCCTTTTTATTCATAAGTAATACCCTCAAATAAAACATTTGACCAAAAAGATGTATTGAATAAAGGAAAAATAAATAATGATCTTATTATTATTGTATGGATGCGACGGCCGTGAGGCGATTCGCATTATGAATGATTCATGCATTGACTGTATCTATGTTGACATGCTTCTGTTTAGATGCAGGAATGTTAATTATTTGAATATCATTAAGTGGTCAATGTTGGTAAATGAAATTAGGTGATGCTTGTAATCTAAGCACACAATCAGGAGTTCAAACACCACCCATGCATATTAGAAGAAGAATTTTAATACACGAGTGAATGAGAGTTACGGGAGACTCATCCTCTAGTATACAAATGTGATAACTCATCATGCATATCATGGGTCAGTAGTTGCCTCCTTTGAAAAGATAGAGCCATGGCTATTAGTGTTTACCCATCACTTCAATATCAAATGCGGCATAAATTAAGGGGCCGGTACAAATGCTGATACGAATCGTGGCATGTATCGTGTGTGATTATTCCAATATGATGAAGTTTTGCCTCGATAACTTAAAAACAAAACGTGGTTTTGTTTGAGACATGTGCAACGGTCAAAATTCGAAAATTTTTTACAATGCTCTAGGTATTTGTTTTTGAAATTTGCACCAAATTCAGTAAAGCTCATATTTAAAAATACTTTTTAACAACAACAAATTCAAAAAATTTAAATACAAAATTTTCTAGTTCAAATTTTTTTTTAAAAAAAAATATTATGATGCATCTCAAAATGATTATAAAAATATCTTAGTATGACTATTGATTTTTTTAGTGCCAAGTATTTTATTTACTTATTTGACATATTATTTAACTTTTAAAAATATTTTAATCTACAAGTTTTTTTTTTATTTACAAATTGTAGTAAAAAATATATTTAAATATGAGTTTTAATAAGTTTGGTGTAATTTTTGAAGCTTATGCATGGAGCATTACTTCTCCATCAATTCATCCGTTCTTAACATTACAATCAAATAAGTACTTTATCTTTCTCCTGTCGTCGTTTTCCATGCGTAGAAAACTTACTACTTTATTTTGAAGACTTTGAACTTTATGATTATATATTGAAGGTCCCTGCTCTGAGTTCCCATTATGAAACCAATTGTAGAGATCCATTCACGAATTAAAAAAAATACTAGTAGCATGCAGTTTATGGCATTAAACAAACTTACTACTTTACCTAAACCCATCGATGTGATGGTGGTGAACTCCATTAGAGGTGGTACATGCAAATTAAGATTGGTAAGAGTTATGAAAAAATGGCGCAAACTTTTAGGATCGTCTCGTCCACAATCTGTACTCTTGAGTTTTGGCCTCGGAAGTTTTGATAAATCAGCTCCTGCAGACTGTTTTTTTTCCCAAATCAACTTCTATTTTTAAATTTCCCCTTGCTTTTGTTCTACTGCTTTTGCTGATTCTGTCAAAAAAAAAAAAGAAAAAGAAAATTCAAGATATAAAAACATACGAGAGTACAGATTGTATGAGGATCATCAGAAACTTCCGGCAAATAACTGTGATCTTAATAAAAACAGTTCCAACCTAATGCAGTACCACATGGACCTCTGTGTAGTGCACTGACGTGGAACACACGTGTAAACACAGAATCGGATAAGTATGTGCAATAAACAATAATAATAAGCTGTTCATAGTGCTTGAAATTACTAAAATTACTGAAGTATCCATAACATGGTCTATGTCTTTGGAATCTTATCCTAGAAATAAACGCTTCTCCCTTGCACTACATAAACTAATAACATCTTTTTGTGTTTATTGCGGTGGAACTCATAGTACGAGTAGATGACTCCTGGAAATCTCAAACTCGCTCGTCTTTGGTCACTCGTCTTCGGTCACTCACTTGGCCCGATGCTGATCTTTGCGCACGCTGTTACATCGTCGGCTTAAGCTTCCCTTCGCTCGTCATACATTGACAGCTGCCGTGAAGGCCGTCGTAGGTCGATGCCCACTGCTTCATCCCATCACATGTCAAGTTGTGACCTGTGCCTGTCACGTTCGCACTCTCATCATCGTCTTCACGCTGCCCATTGCCTTCTCGATTTTCATCGCAGCCGTTGTCGCATTTATAAAAGTAGGTAGTGTGCCTTTTATAAAATTCGCATAACAATCATGAACCGCCTTAACCATCAGTCGATTATTTTCGTAATCAACGATTGCCCTAGTGGCGGTCAATGAAGGTGTTGTTAACATTAGATGTGCAAAGATGTTGTTAATGGACTAAGCTATAACGATCGACGTCAGCATCAGAGAGCGTCACATATGCAGTTGGAGGGGACGAGAGAGTTCTAAAAATGGTGTTGCAGAAGCTGAGAAGGAGCAACAATGGTGGTTTAAGAGCAGCCGCCGTTGGTGGCAACACGGCGTGCAAATGGAGAGGGTGATGAGGATGGGGAGGGGTGTGTACGGGAAGGTGATGAAGAAGCAAGCCATGAAAGCTCTATTCGAGCTTCTGCTTAGCAGTTAGCAGTGCATAGTTAATTATTAGGCTGATTCATAGCGTGAAGGTTAACGTTATCTTGACCTCTATTCGAGCTTCTGCTGAGCAGTTGATAACTCTGCAAATGTTAAAAATATGTGACAATTTTTTAGAAAAAAATTTAAAATTAAGTTTATAATATATAATTTTTATATTAGAAGTTGTTCCAAATTTTAAAGTTCCCAAATTATTTTTAAATTTTTTTAAATCCGTTAAATTTTGTAATCCTAATATATATAAATAATTTTTGAACTATTATTCTGTAGTTATAGATTTCATTAAATTTTATATTTTTATACTATTTTTTTTTTTTAATAATCACAAATATTTTTTAATCTATACTCTTACGCACGGGATCGTTACTCACACTGCAACCTTTTTGTTATATGATTCTTGATCTATTTTACTGGTCCATACGGTAACCGCATTTTTTTTTCTTATATTTATCTAAGTATGAAAACTTGGGTTAGTCTGACTGCAAAATTGGCGGAAAATTGGACCAAGGCCAAGATATTTGAGGAGGATAAATGTTATGGCCCAATTTAAGGGACGGCCTGGGATCTATGAGCGAAAAATTAAGATATCGGTGGTCAGATAACTCGATCATATTGATATAATTAGAGTAGTTTATTGAGATGGATACTATACTTCAAAATAGGGCATATATGTTTTTGATTATATCGGAAGTTCTAATGGTCAGGATGTATAAGAGTGCTTATATATTTTTGTAAGTAACCATAATAAAATGGTCACAAAATTTTTAATATAATTTTTATTAGGCACAAAATAATTGTTCAAGACGAGTATATGATTTCACGGATGTTCTTTTTTTTTTTTAAATATTTAATAATAGAAAATAACGTGTTGAGTAAATAACGAGTTTACAAAATTGTAAATACAAAATTTAATTTAAACAACATAATATTTGATACAAAATGGTATATAGAACAGCGAGTATAATCAAATAACAAAATAACCCATAATAAGTACAAGTATGTAACTACATAAATCGCAACAACTTCAACCGGAAAGATAGAGTCCGGAACAACAAAATTTTGGCCACAGTTCATATAACAAGTTTAAAATTCAAAACATGCTTTGCACCGATTTAATCGGTTCACCGGTTATTATCCAGTTCATCCAGTTCATATCCGGTTCACCTTTATTCCGATTTAAGGGGGTCCAAACCGGACCGGACCAAGGAACGGTTCCCGTTTGAACCGGTCAGTCCGGTCCGATTTTGATAACCATGCTTACATATAATGTATTTTATATCACCAAGTATAAAGCTTTTTATCTATGGCAAACAAGAATTTTAAGAATATAATAAAAAAAGAAGGATTCATTAGTTTCAAAGTATTTACAAAATTATTTGTAACATACAATCTCTATCAACTCTTGGAAACGAACAACAATATATTACATATAATTTGAGCTCTTGGAAGATGTTTAAGGACTTTACGGTTGGAAGAGTTCGCTGATCTCTGGAAGTAGGAGAAGGCAAAGTTCTTCGGTGACGCTGCGTCGTCGCCATCTGCGCTCTTGCTTCCTCATCCCGAAGAGGATGTTTCCGACCCCGCGTCGATGTCGGTCTCCGTTGTCGGGATTTTCGACTCAAGATAAGCTAGAGTTGGGATCGTCATCATTATCCGCTTTATATCCCTCTTTATAAGAATTGAAGGAAAAAAAAATTAAACTTAGAAGAAATAAAAAGATGAATTTGTCATGAAGGAAGAGCAAAAATATGAAAACAAGGTTTAAGAAATATTTTTCACTGTGTCATGTCAAACGAACGAATGCCATATTAGCAATTTGATAGGTGCAAATGGCAGAATCTGACGGCAAAAATATAAAAGTAGTTTTTTTTATAATTTAAGAATATTATGAACATTTTCACAAATTTAGAATTATAGAAGTACATTTAGCCGCATTTAGTAAATTAAAAAAGAAAATTCTGCCCTAAAAAAAGCTAATAGAAACGAATTAAAAGACAAAAAAGAAGACTTGTTTAGGCAAAATCATTGCACTTTTTTACGACAAGCAGAACTGTTGAAGCCGATAAAAACAAATTTTGAGAACGAAAACTGTCGAAAAATAATAAAACCACTTAACTTGACTAAATTATTAATTAAATAAAATTAATTATTTTATATTATATACGCTTAGATTATTGATGAAAGGGTGTAATTGGGAGTCCAAATTATACAAAAGATTTCTATTTGGTTGGTAATTGTTAAGCACGCAAATTTTATTGTAGTTCCGGCTTATATCTTGTCTCAGCTCAAATTAAATTGAGAGAAATATTTTTTTAATTTTTTTCTAAGATTTGTGTTTCTTTTTTGGGTATTGATTATCGAGTTCGATTTTCTATTCTAAATCTCGATCGGATACTGCACAGTAAACGATAGATTTTACCAACTAGGTGTGCTGAAATTCGAACCTCAAGCCTATCTTTTATGAGGGATAGGCTTTGGATCGTCTCCCCAAACCCAACTTCGCTAACCAATTAGGTCAATACTAGTTAGTTGAGCTTTATGATAATGTTACATGCGCTGATCTATTAGAACTTTTGTCATATATATAACGAGATATATTATCTTTTCGCTATATCAAACTTTATATTAGCAGGTAAAATTTTATCCTTTTGACTTTACTGTCGTTCTTATAATATCTAATCGACAGTAGATTTTCTTTTTCATCATCCGTGGATATAAGAGTTTTATTACTGACCCATGTTAGATTTTGTATTATGTCTTTTTGCGCCTATTTTGTCTTTCGGACTTTTTGTAATTGTGAAAGTTATAATGTGTGCGATCCATTGCCCTCATTCTAACATCTATTGTACCATATAACGTAAAACCATAATGCTAGAATAGTTATGTCGAATAATACTATACACTTGATTGAATCACCGTTCAGTATGAGAACAAGTTGATTCATAGTATCCTTCAACATCATTGGTGCAAGTTTTGGCGGTCTAGTCGACTATTTTATAGTTTGATCCATGTACAAAAGTTGTTCGTAATCCAAACTAATATGCTTCTTTGCACAAATTGAAATGATAATATAAGAAAAATCAATATATTTCTTGAAACTTAGCTTTTTCCTCTCCAAGCCAATAACAAGAAGCTCCAAGCTGAGGTATGCATGTAATCTTTCTGATAGAAGCATAGAAAGTATATATATATATATATAATATATATATATATATATATAATATATATATATATATATATATATATATATATATATAATTATATATATATATATATATATATATTATATATGTATATATATAGTGTGTGTGTGTGTGCACGCGCGCGACATGTGAGCAGCATTAGCTAAGACGGCGTGCCGATCGAATAATTTGTCCCACTACAACAATTAGGTCGATATAAAAATATTACTCCAGATAGGTAGAGATCGATAATGGAGTAATTAGGATATCACATCGTATTGAAAGCGCTCAAACATAACCATGCATAATAGCCTCTCACATAGAGCTTTAATACCTAATGTTAACTAGAAAGTCACAATATGGCGGGCAAGATCCATATAAGATCTTACTCCATTTGGACGGGGGATCCCTCATGTAGGCCATCTAATAAGAAAATTGGGAACATGCATTTTTCCTGTCTGTTAAAGTGATATGTAATACCAATCAATATTAATGCAGTTGGTTAGCAGAATTAGATACTAAAAGAGCATTGCGACCTACTGTTTTGCTTACTTTTCGATGAAAAAATAGTATAGAAATTGAATTCGACGATCACATACCCAAATAAAAATAATGTTTCTCTTGTGATCGTTTTACTCATGTGCCTAACTGTTGACGACCTTAAAGAAAAAGATTTTGGAATCGCCACCTAATTTTTATAGAAAATTAGGGAACCGGATAAGGCACTTTTAAGATTCATGGGCTCGTTCATCGGTTACGTGTGGGGAAGCCGGTACACCCCCACAGCGTCCCTCAAAAGAGGGTACTCTATAAGTGATTATAACGATTTTGGATTTATTTTGACATGTAAAAATATTCGAGCATGAATAAGCACAAATTAATTAAATAAATATAAAATGTAAAGTCTTTTTGTATATGTATCGATGTGCTTATTATTATTTATTAGTGTTCTCGTGTGATAAAAATATTAATTTTTTAATTTTGGGCTCAGCGCGTTTTCGTTTTCTCTTCATCACCCAATTGTTATTATGTTTTCAGGTAGAGATATCAATCTCGTCCCTAAATTATATGAGTTTATATTTATTATTTGAAAAATTAGTATCCATCGGATCTTTTTATATATTTTGAAATATTTTATAAAGTGTGATATTTATTATTTGAAGAAAACAGTATCCACCGGATCTATTCATATATTTTAAAATATTTATGCGATGTCTTTTATTGGATGGGAAGAAGTATCCATCTCATTTCCAATATCTTTATTTAAAATTTTAATTATACTTTGTTAATTGATTATAAAAAATATGTATTTTTAATTTGAATTTTATTAGCTAATAAAAAAAATATCAACTATGAATAAGCATATATCATGTAATATCGAGTAAGAAATAATATCCATCGCTTTTTCTTAACTCGTCTATTAAAAATTTATTTCGGAGAAATCCATCCATCTCCTCCGAACTTATATTTACATCACATATACCTATTTTCAGTTAAATAGGATCTAAGTTTGGTTAATTTATAAAAATTATAGCTTAAAGCTTAATTAACAGTGATTAAAATTAATTAAAAATAGATTTGGATTACTAAATAGGTTCTTAGGGTCAAATGCTAAGTCAGAATTGAAATGGTTTGGTTAGAATTGAAATTTGCTCAGTCTTAGTCAAAATGGCTCGGTCGGTTTGAAAATGACTCAGTCTAAATAAACTCGGGCTCGGTCTGATTGAAACCGACCGAGCCCAAACTCGGATTTAAGTTGAATAGGATGCACGCGGGGTTTAACCCCGTGTGCATCAGTCTTCGTCGTTTTTGATTTTAAGATTGGCCGCGAGCTCGCGGGGTCAGCCGGTCATCGTTTTTGATTTTAAGATTGGCCTCGAGCTCGCGGCCGACATCACAACGCGTATACGTACCCCTAGGTTTTCGATGGTCCTGAATTCAATGGCGCTGTCAAAATTTGGTTTCGACATGTGTATACCGAGATATTTGAGTGTATATTTTCGGGATTAAAAATATTTTATTATTTCGCCGCCGTGACTCGACGCCGGCAAAGCCACAACGGCGTCCCGTGTTCTATAACAAGTGTAGATGATAAGGAGAGGTATTTGAGAGTATTACCTTGGGTTTTGAACGTCGGTTGAATCGGTTATTATTTCAGCCGCAAAACGGGACCATCGGCTGTACAGCGGTGCGGTGTTCCGGCGAGGGCTGAGCATTCGGGTCAACCCGACCTGAACCGACCCTAACCGAAATTTTAAAGCCGACCCGAACCGAATACCTTCAGACCCGAACCGACCTGAATTTTATTTCAACCCGAACCGACCCGAACCGACTAAAATTTGGGTCAGTTCGGGTTGACCCGAATAACATCATAAATTATTTTTATTCAACACCAATTCGGATTTGGGTCGGTTCGGATCGACCGAATAGTTATAACATAAATATTTTATTTTAAAAGAAAGAATTAGCACATAAAAACCAACGAAAACTAATTAATACATGACTCATGAGGATAATTCGGGTCCAACCCGAACCGACCCGAAATTTGACCACCAAATCCGAACCGAATTGTATAGACCAAAACTATTAAAATGCCGACCCGACCCGAACTGAACCCGAAATTTTGGCTTTGTTCGGAACGGTTCGGTTCAATTTTTTGGTTAAGTTCGGGTAATGCTCAGCCCTACCGGCGATGACGGAGCTGACTTTGGGACCGTCGATGATCGCAGGCGTTCGGTCGGGACTCCAGCAACGGGTCCTCTTCTTCCTCTCTCTCATTTTTTTTTGTTTATTTCGCCGTCGCTCCCTCTCTTGTCGGCGACCTCTCCTCCCCGCCTGCCAGCCTCCTCGGCGTTTTATAAGTGTCTCGAACGTGGTTACGAAGGTGAGGCACGAGCATTACTCGAGCGCAAGCGGTGGGCGTTACGAGCGCGATCGTTGGCGGTAACGACAACGGCCGACTGTTAATGCATTTTTCGATATTACATGAAAAATCTACAAGTTTGCAAAACTGCAAAAATGGCCTCTTGGATTTTGCAAAACTTTGGGCTTCTATGTTCTGTTTTGGCAAAAATGGCACCTCTTGTATAAATAATCGATTGTCACGAAAAGTTTTTATTCTTGCACGGCCTCGCTAGAATTCTAAACAATCATGTACAAAAAAACGTCCAAATTGTTTCAAATCAAGCCAAAATGAATTTAATCTTGTAAACCAAAATTTTAAGCTTAATTGAGTTTATCGAGTTAAATCGGGTCAATAGCTCGGACAAAATGGGGTGTCTACACTAACGTCATATTTTAATAATTTCAGGAATCTCATACTTTAAGTTTTGTCGTTCTTGGACATCGATAATGAAAGCAGTACTAAAGATCAATATACTAATTAAAGGTTGGAACTATTGTATCTTTCCAGTACTAAAGATCAATATACTAATTAAAGGTTGGAACTATTGTATCTTTCCTATATTCTTAGTGGAGGATTTTACCGATGGTCGCGTACGGCCCGTAGGTTTACCTCGATCTCCATCGAGGATTTTCACGTAAAAAATATCGTGCATTTTGTGTGTTTGTTCGTGTCTACTTTCTACCCGCTTCTGCCTTTGATCACGAATTATTCAGGTCGATTTCTGAATCGATCAAATCCTTAATGTGGAGCCTCGACTTTGCAGAACGTCGATATCCCCTCCAGAGCCCTTAAGGTGGTAAAGGGTTTGGAGTCCCGACTTAATCTTAAGTCATTCCATTTATAGATGATACAGGTAGTTGTAGAACCTACTTTTACTCGGTCAACGCGTCATTGCCGTGCCATGTATCGCCTTCTAACTCGTTATTGACCGATTCTTTATCTTGGAATTGACTGATTATCGAATCTTGTACCTCGACCCCATCTGATACGTGACAGCCTAATTTCATGCTCCATCAATAACTAATATTCGTATATTATACTGGTGCAAATCGAGTATATTTTAATATCCCTACACTGAGCCGATATAGTTGCTGAGATCTGCACAGTAATTTAATTTCTCGTTTGTTTCTTCTCTTATTGAGAATATCCTACTTCATATTGGAAACCTGGTTTGTTATAATAAAAAGTTACCTAGATCAACCAAATGCATAACCCCACATGGACCTGTCCACAGGGTGCCACTAGTGTGGAAAACATGTTTTTTGTTTTTTTGTTAAATTTTTGAGAAAATAACGTGGAATTACTAAAATATCCATAACTCGGTCTAATTTTTGCAATCTCATCTGCCCCTCCATTCTCTCTATAAATACCATAGTGTTCTACTCACTTCAATCACCACCAACAACCAAAGGCAAAAATGAAACTTTTAAAAATACTAACCGTTCTGTGTGTCGCGTTGGTAGCCTTGTTCGGCTCTTCCTATGCCCAGGAACAATGTGGCCGCAATGCGAGCAACGCACTATGCCCAAACATGCTCTGCTGCAGCGGGTGGGGTTTTTGTGGTAGTGAAAATGCTTGGTGTGGGAATGGGTGCCAAAGTCAGTGCCAAGGCCCTCCCAAGTGCGGCCGCCAAGCTGACGGCGCATTATGCCCGGACGGGCTCTGCTGTAGCGCAGCGGGTTATTGTGGTAATACAGGTGAACATTGTTGGGCTGCCCTAGGCTGCCAAAGCCAGTGCAATGCCGATGTAGAAGTTCCATGCGGCCGTAATGCAGGAGGCGCGTTGTGCCCGGACGGGCTCTGTTGCAGTCAGTATGGTTCTTGTGGTAGTATAAATGCTTATTGCGGCGCAGGTTGCCAAAGTCAGTGCTCAGGTGAATTAAGATGCGGCCTTCAGGTCGGCGGCAGAATGTGTCCAGACAATCTCTGCTGCAGCAAGTCAGGTTACTGCGGTAGCACAAGCGAATACTGTGGCGTAGGCTGCCAAAGTCAGTGCAATGGTGATTCCCTTGCTTCTCCTCAACTGATAGAAGAGGTTGTATTTGCATCTTAGAACTTGATGACAGCCATGGCCCCTCCCTTGCTTCACGTGCATGTACGTACGTAGTTGGTGCAAGTCTAGTAGTAATTAACTAGCTTTAAGCTTGTAATTAGTCGTCTGGAAGAGCTTTACTCTTCTAGTTTGTGATCCATGTATTAATAAATAGGGGCCAGGCCACTATGTACCGCCAATATTATTATCATGTCCTTGATGTTTGAAGTTGCTTTTCTTTCTACGTTCAGATTCCTCAGAATGAGTTGCGTACCAGTATGGCTAAGCACGTATAGCCGTAGAAAACCTGTTGTTTTATATAACAAATATACATGCATGCATGCGTATAATATATCGGTGAGCTGGATATAGATTTTGGAAATATATAACAAAATAAAAGATAAGTATCGCTGATTCTGTATCTTGTTGTTATGAGATCCAAGCATCACCTTTAATGGCAAGAAAATGTAGCAAATAAAGAATAAGCCGCAACGTATATTGTGGGTCAGGAGCTACCTCATCGAAAATGATGGAGCCATGACTATTAGTGTTTATCCATCACTTTGGTATCAAATGCCATGTAAATTAAGGAGCCGGTACAAGCGCCTCTCAAAATCGTGGCATGTGTGGTATGCGATTATCCCAATTTTATGAAGTTTTGTCTCGATAACTCAAAAACAAAATGTGATATTGTTTGAAATGTAAGCAATAGAAAACCAATTCAACATGCTTAAAGAAAAAGTTTAACATGAGACGTGTAGCGGTCAACAAACCGAAAAATTTATAATATTTCAGTCATAAGTATCAGAAGTTATACCAAATTCATTGAAACTCATTGTTAGAGAATTTTTTTGGGAAAGAATTTTAACTACAAAATTATTCAAAAAATTGAAATACAAAACTTTGTAGTTCAAATTTACAAATATATTTTAAATTATTTTGAGATGCTTATAATATTTTCAAAATATATTTTGAGCCACAAGTTTATATATTTTATTTATTATAATGCTCGGTGTTTAATTTTATTAAAATGCTCGATGTAATTTTTGAAACTTATTCTAGGAGCATTATAAAACTTCTCCAACAATACATGTGATTAGGGTTGAAAAGGAGTTGAGCTGCTCACGAGTAGTTCGGGCTTAAACTTGTTTAAGTTCGGTTCGAACTCGAGTCTTACCGAGTTCGAGCCGAGTTCGAGCATGGATTGAAGTTGAGTAATTAAACGAGCCGATTGGTCAGTTAGGTTTGAGAGCCTAAACGAGCTTTTTGACAACAAAATTGCTTAAGCGAGTTCGAGCTCGAGTTCGACTCGATTTGATTCAAGCTCGACTCAGTTGATACAATCGAGCCGAGTTTGATTTGAGATCGAGCTTGAAATTTTTGGAGTCGAGTAGAGTTCGAGCTCAAGCTCGAGCCAAACTTAAGCTTAGTAATATTCGACTCAAACTCAGCTAATTTCCACCCCCAACATGCCGTGATAACATTACGAGAAAAAAGTAATCTATCTTTCTCCCGTCGTCGTTTTTCTCCTAGCTTGGTTCCAGGACCAGCTGGACGCGTGTCTATGTAGCTAATCAACGCAAATATTAATAAAAAGGGACACACTTGTATAGTGGTGGTTTAGTCATCAATGCTACCTAAGCCCACCAATGCAATGGTGGAGAACTCTATTAGATGAGGTGGTACATACAAAGGTCGGTAAGAGTTATGAAAAATGATAGGAAAAGTTTTAGGTCTGAGATAGAGAGTTATAAAAGGTATGTTACTCTTGAGTTTCTTGAGCTTTGTTCTTTGGAATTTTGCCAAATCAGCTCTTATTGAATATTTTTTTCCCAAATAGTCCCTTAAACCCGTCCTTGTTTTTCGATTTTTTTCGAGCAATACAAAGGATCATCTTAAATTGCCGACTAATAACAGTGAAATAAAAATAATTCCAAGCTAATGCACTACTACATTGACCTGTGTAGTGTACAAACGTGGAACACGCGCATGTAAACACAGTATCGAATAAGTGTGCTCCTTACACAATAATTAACCTGTTCATGGCTTTTGAAATTACAAAATTAACTGAAATATTCATAACTTGGTCTAAGCCTTTGGCATCTCATCCTAGAAATAAACGCTTCTGATCCCTTGCACTCCATAACCTAATAACATGTTTCTGTGCAAAATTTGAAATGCAAATATAAGAAAATCAGTAATTTTCAGATATTTAGATTTTTCTTCTAACTTTTATATTAGGAAATATTTGAATAAACTTATTATAGAAGAAGCAATTTAAGCAATCTATATATATATACATATAGAAAATTCGGTATCTAAATAGTTAAGCACCATGTGGCTTCTTTAATAACTCAAAATATGTCATATGGCGTCTCTATTATTCATCATTTAACATGTGTCACATTTAAATATATTAAATATCTAATTAATCACATAATTAATGAGGATTTCGATTCAATGCACATTTAATGTATTATTCAAAATTTTATTAAATATAAAAAATAAGTATACTTTATAATAATTTATTTTACTCATATAAAAAATAAATTATAATTATTTTGAAGAATTTGAAAGATCATTATTAAATTCTAATTTGTATATGTAATATATACAAATGGGTGATTAAAGTTGTAACTTTCGGCATGTTATTTGGTATTATTTTTACTCTAATAACATATAATAAATATAGTCTAATATTTTAATAAAAATAAAATATTTCAAATAGAAGTTACGCTTTCGAATATTATATATATATATATATATATATATATATATATATATATATATATATATATATATATATATATATATATATATATTATATATATATATATATATATATATATATATCTTACATTTTTGTATTGGACGAGTGCAAAACTTATCAAGCCATTATATATATAACAAAAAAAATTATAAATATAAAAAATTATATTTAAATATATAATAAAAAAATTATAAATAAATAAAATTGGATGGTCAAGCTGCTACACCATGCAGCATCTTAATAACTTTCGGTGTACTTGTTCTTTCTCTAATAAAGCAATATGACATCGATAATACTTGATAATAGTTTAGAAATTATTTTATTAATTTGAAGAATATAAAATATCTAAAATGAAGTTAAATATAAAATATAATAACTTCATTAAATAATCATTAGTTTATAAAAAAAAAATTTATCTATACACATATATAACTATTAATACAAGAATAATAACAGTGCATATTTTATAATAAGATTTTTTTTTTAAAAAAAAATTATCTATATGCTAAAACAAACAAACAATATATATATACCATGTGATAATTGTCTTACTCTATTAACATATATGACAAATAATATATAATATTTAATAAAAATAATTATTTAATTTATATGTTAAAAATATAAATATAAATTATTTTTTAATGTTATTATTTTATATGAGTTACTAATATCAGTGCGTTGCACAGATGCAAAACTAGCGAAAAATTATTATTGTATATCCAGCAATGCTCGTGAGCTGCAGTGCATTCGACCGAACAATACCTTTGGCATATTTTAAATCAAACATTGTCCTTATGAGGGACCATTCGATTATTATCGAACATTGCACATGTTGTGATCTACATTATTGTCCTTTAGGTACAAATAATTGAATGCGCCCCCTCCCCTTCCAAAAGATATAATTTTTCCCATTTTATTTCCTCATAATTCAAAATTTATCATCTTAATTCAAAATGGTCATTGATCTTACGAAATAACAAAATTGTCTATATTTTCTTGAAAACGGGAACAGTTAATTTGATAAAAATAATTTTATCAATTCATAAGATCATGGAGGCATAAAAAAATGGGGTTTTGTTTTTTCAGCCCCTGCAGGGCAAACTTCGCCTCTTTCAGCCCCTGTAAATTACCATCTTCCGTTTAGGCCCCTCTCTCGATTTTTGTGCTCTTTCGTTTTGACCACCGTATTAACATTTTTTGGAAAAATTTAACATAAAAGTTATAGATTTTGATAAAATCTACAACTTTTATGTTTAAAATTTTTCCAAAAAATACTTCTAAATAGATGTTTTGATGCTCCGAAGTGTTAACGGATTTTAGATCCAACCCGTTAAAATTTCGAAGCTTCAAAACATCTATCTAGAAGTATTTTTTGAAAATATGTTGAATATAAAAGTTGTAAATCTCATCAAAATTTATAACTTTTATGTTTGAAATTTTTCTAAAAAATATTGATACGGTGGCCGAAACTTTATTACACATTAAACGAGGAAGGGCTAAAAGAGAAGAAGGTAAAATAGAGGGGCTGAAACGAACAACTTTGTAAAGGAGGGGCTGAAAACGAATTATCCCTAAAAAATTTATTTGGTAGTAGAGGGACACATAAAAAGTTTGAATTATGGAGGGGAGGGGGGACACATTTTGGCTAATATCCAAAAAAACAAAAATCACGTGCAAAAGTTCCAGGTGCTATCATATTATAATCACCACCAATTGACAAAGGCTAATAATTAAGCTCTTTATTGTTAGATTACATATTTAGAATTTTCATTTGTAATTTCATACCCAATTTATCTTTTTTTTATTTATTATTTTTATTATTTTCTTATAAACATAGTTTTCCTCTTGTTATATAAGAAGCACATCTCATTGTAATCAGATCATCAAGTTCATATATTTTTTTAACATTATATTTCAAACATGGTACTAGAGCCATAATCGAGCTAAGGCATTATATATTATCGCAACATATTTTTTATTTGCGATTTTTCGTCGGACCATTTCTGAGACTTCGAGCTTTGTCAACGACCGTTATTATACTTATACTGACGTCGCTAACGATCGGTGTCACTACCTCGTTTAGTCTCGACACGACGTTTTCGAAACTACACCCTATCGATTGTAATAGAACTTGATTTTTTTTTTCTTAAAAAAAAATGACTTCACAAAATGAATTTGTGAGGCCTATTCAAGTCATTTTAGATGATACCAATTATCCTTATTGGGCACAACAGATGCGTTGGTTTTTACAAGGTCGTAAATTGTGGGAGATTGTTGTCGGCACTATTACTGCACCTACTATCGAAGAAGGTGACAAAGGCTAATAATTAAGCTCTTGATGATAACAAACATTCCACATACGAGGTACCATTCGATTATTATTAACATTGCACATGTGATCCACATTGTTGTCCTTCAACCCCCCCCCCCCCCCCCCCCCCTCCCAAAAAATGGATTTCTTACTATTTCATGTCTGTCGACACCCCATTTTGTCCGGCCAGTAACTACGAAAAATACTGAATCATATCCGTAAATATTATGACATAGATATGATAACATATATATTTGACACGTAGCAACATATATCCGTACACGTACATATGTCCGATAACCCATGAAATATACACGCACACGCACATGACTATATATATTACTGATTCGTATAATTACACATGCACATATATACATATACATTTTATAAATATGATAATA
Source organism: Xerophyta viscosa (assembly GCA_002076135.1). Lineage (NCBI taxonomy): Eukaryota > Viridiplantae > Streptophyta > Magnoliopsida > Pandanales > Velloziaceae > Xerophyta > Xerophyta viscosa. The sequence goes on from MJHO01000031.1 coordinate 914,379, forward strand.
CATGGAAACATACATATAAGATATAAATATGCATGCTCACACACGTACATACATGCATAGTCACATACACACATACATACACGTACATAAATGCGTACGCACACATATACACATGCATATACACATTTATAAGCTAATGCATATATATATATATAAACTTATATATACACATATTTATACATCTACTCTCACATATACACATACGTATATATAAACATATATAAATACATAAGCATGCATATACACACCATATATATATACATGCACATATAATATGATATATTAAATAAATATAATAAAAAATAAAAAATAAAAAAAAAAAAAAAAAAAAAAAGAGAAAAGCGGCTGGTGCATTCGCCTGCACACCCACCCCTGCCATCCATCACTCCCGCCTACAATCTCTCTCTCACTCCATCAATTCTCTTAAATGCATTCACACACACACATCCCTCTCTCCCTTCTCTATAAATAAGACACACACACACACACGCCAGGGGGGAGGAGGGCTCTGGCAAAAAAAAAAAAAAAAAAAAAGAAAGAGAAAAAAAAAAAAGGAAGAAGAGGAGGGAAGGAGAGGAGGGGAGCTAGCTGGGAGCACAGCAAGCAAGGGAAGGAGGAGAAGAGAGAAGCCACCTCCGTCAGCCCCGCCGTTTGCCGCGAAGATCGCCGCCGTTCGCACCACATATTGTCTTGGGTCGGCCGTGCTACAAACACCACTCAAACACCAAGGTAACTCAACCAAAATTACTCTATTAGAACTTTCACTGGTCGGAGACCGTAATACGCCGCCGTTGCCTCGCCGGCGGCGAGCCACGCCGGCCGGCGAGCCACGCCGGCCGGCGAGCTTAGAGAAAAACAATAATAAAAGTTACACCAGCTCATAACTCCTCATACACACGTCGAAATAAAATTTGGACACCACCGTTGAACTCAGGACGCTTGATACGCCTAAGAACACTTATCGCAGTCACGAAAGCGACGGTCGCCGAAACGTAGCCGAAGTTTCGTTATCTCAATATCAGGGATGACGACCGGATGGGCCGGTCGCGACCGTTTGTCGACATCCTATTTTGTCCGACACGTCGATTCGCAGTCAACAATAGCCCATATACATGGTTCAGCTCAAATTAAGCCCAACTAAATCCAATTATGCCCAATTAAGCTAATTTGGCTCGATTAGGTTTATTGAGCCCGATTAAATTGAATCAGGCTTAATTAAACTTGTTTGGCCATTTAGTTTAATTTGGCCCAATTAAAGTCCAAATGCGTAATTTGGCCCGATTAAAGTCCAAATGCGTAATTTGGCTTAATTTGACTTTATATTTGAAATTAGACGAAAATGAGCAATTTGAAGCTTGACAGGTCACGCACAAATGAGACATAATCGCTAGAACCAAAATTTATACGCGGATGGTCTATTTTTTCTAAACTTCGAAATGCGGGAATAAGTACTTCTTTCACAGCAAACATCAGATCACTTGATATAATTTTCTAAAGCTATGGCTAAAAATGGATTGTACTCCTTTCACCGACCGAATTTGAGTAAATCGGTAAAGGGTAGCGCTTTACCGATCGACGTTGACGTCGATCATTAAAGGTTAATATGTTAACAACACCGTCCATGACAGCCATTTGGGCAATTGTTCATTACGACAATAATCGACCGACGGTGTTGACGTCTTTCCTCCGGGGAGATGAAAGTTTTGGTGTCGCCACCTAGTTTTTATGGAAAACTAGGAAACTGTATAAGTTATGTTTGAGATTCTTGGGCTCGTTGGTCGTTTATGTGTGGGGAAGACAGAACACCCCCATAACCCCCTCGAACGAAGGGTACTTTTAATTAAATAATTTAAATTTTAATAACAAAAGATTTGTTATTAATATATATTTTTAGTATTTAATTAGCACAAAATGCTTGAAATCATGTAACCGCCTCATTCTGTTCTTATGTTAGTTAATATTAAAAAATATAGTATTTAGACATCATACAAAATATTTCCAAAGTGTAAGATTTGGGTAATCGTCTTATCCTAATCTCAGGGGTATTACATGCAATTTCGTAATAATTATTTGCAACATAAAATATACAAAAATAAAGTATGTCGATTTCGCGCAAAATGTCGTAAAATATGTATGAATGCTATTATTTTGTTAAGGTTTGGCCCAACGCGTTTCCGTTTCCTCTTCATCGCCCATTTCATATGTAAAAATATTTCCGAGATATAGAGTTCGGATAACCATCTAATTCTAATCTCAATTTTATAGTTAAGTCAAAGAATTATTAAGGTATGTTTACGTGTTTTTTTTTAATAAAAAAAAAAAGATGTAGAGTTCAGGTAACCGCCTCCCTCTAACCTCAGTTTTAGAAATTTTGAGTTAAGGAATATATAAATGTGTATTTAAAAATAATTGAAAAGATTAAGATGTAGAGTTCGGGTAAACCTCTCTCTAACCTCAATTTTAGAATTTTTGAGTCAAGAAATTTATTAATGAGTGTTTTAAAATAATAAGAAGATATTAAGGTGTAGAGTTCGGGTAACCACCTCTCTCTAAGCTCAATTTTAGAATTTTGAGTTTTGCGCAGATAAGTAAGTTCAATGAATTATTTCAATTGATTTATAATAGAAAATAGAATTAAAATTCTCTAGATCAATATTTAAACTTAAGTATCAGTCCTAAAAGAATGTTTGTGGACTCAAAGGAACTGAATTGGATCAAAATGGCTCGGTCAGAACTAAAATGGTTCGATCGGAATTAAAAATGGCTCGGCCCGAATGCAATTGGCTCAACCCGAGCGCAAATTGACTCGGCCAAATTGATATTGGTTCGGTCGCGTTGCAAAACGTCTCCCCGATGACATATTTTAAAATAAATATTTTATGCGACCTTAAAGAGAAAGGTTTTTGGTTTTTGGAGTCGCCACCTAATTTTGATGGAAAATTAGAAAATCGGATAATGCACTTTTGAGATTTATGGGCTCGTTCGTCGATTACGTGTGGGGAAGACGGTACACCTTCACAGCGCCCCTCAAAAGAGGGTACACTATAATTGATTATAACGATTTTGGGTTTATTTTGGCATGCATAAATAGATCGAGCATGCAGTCTATTTGTATGTGTGTGTCGATGTGCTTATTATTTTTTATTAGTGTACTCGTGTAATAAAAATATAAATTTTTTAATATTGGGCTTATCGCGTTTCCATTTCCTCTTCATCGGCTATTTGTATTATATTTGAAGGTAGAGATATCCTTCTCGTCCCTAAATTATATGAGTTTAATGTTTAAAGAATCAGTATCCACCGGATCTTTTCATATATTTTTAAAATATTTATGAAATGTAATATTTTTTATTTGAATAACCAGTATCCACCGGATCTTTTTTTTTTATATATTTTAAAAATATTTTATGCGATATTTTTTATTGGATGGAAAGAAATATCCATCTCATTCCCAATATTTTTATTTAAATTTTTAATTATACTTTGTTAATTGATTGTGAAAATATGTATTTTTAACTTCAATTTTATTAGTTCATAAAAAATTCAACTATGAATAAGTATGTAACATGTAATATCGAATAAAAAGCAATATTCATCGCTTTTCCTTAACTCGTCCATTAAAATCTGTTTCGGGAAAGCATCCATCTCCTCCGAACTTGTATTTACATGTCATATACCTATCTTTATGGTTATTAATTAAAATTAGATTTTAAATTGTTTAATTTAAGAAAATTATGGTTAAAATATAATTATAATTCATTAATTATCTTAAAATAATAAATAAAACGAAAATGGGCCGTTACAGGGCCGGCCGGACCAAAATTGGTCCGGCCCGCGAGTCTAAATGACTCGCGCCCAGTTGAGGACGCGCCTGGGCTGGACCCTGGTGCAACCCGGGTCCGTGCGAAGCTTACTCGCGCGAGACCGGCTTAGCCGGTCGACCAACCGACTAAATATGTCTCGTCTTCTCCGCGTGCAGCGAGCTCGCCGCGAGCTCCCTTTCGCCGCCGCTGTCTCTATACATAGGGTCACCCTAGGGTTTTCGACTTTTCTGAGTTCATTGAAGATGTTAAATTTTGATTTTGACGTGTGTATGACGAGATATTTGAGTGTATATTTTCGGATATTTATTTTTATTTTCGTTTTCCACTGTCGTGACTCGCCGCCGGCGAAACCGCGGCAGTGTCTTGCGATGTACGATGTGTAGAGATGATACATGATAGTTTTGAGGGAGTACCTTGGAGTTTGGAGTGGGAGGTCCGGAATGTGGTTCGGTGCAACTTCTCGGCACGGCGGGCGGAGACGGCGTGCAGCGACGGCGTTCGGCGCTGTAACGAGGTCTGGAGGAGCTGATGGAAATCTGGCTGTAGCGCTTCTCCTAATCTCTCTCATGCATTTATCTCTTTCTCACTCGCCGGAATTCTCTCCCTTGCCGTCCACCCCCTCCGTCGTCGTCGCGCTGGAGTTTAAATAGCGGTCGAGGTTGTGGGCATTACGCGCGCGAGCGGCGAGCGTTAAGCATTACGCGAGCGTGGCCAACGGTAACGACAATTTTAAGTTTTTTTTTTTTTTCGATATTACGCATAAAATCCACCTCTTCTCCAAATTGCAAAAACGACCTTCCTGAATTTTGCAAAACCTTGGATTTCTATTTTCAAGTTTGGCAAGCATGGCCCCTCTTGTATAAATATTTATTTGTCCCGAAAAATTTTTATTCGTGCATGGCCTCATTAAAATTCTAAACAATCATGTATATCCAAATAGTCTCAAATTAAGCCAAAAATGAATTTAATCTTATAAACCAAAATTTTAAGCTTAATCGAGTTTATCAAGTTAAATCATGTCAACAGTTTGGGCAAAATGGTATGTCTACAGTCGCGTTGCAAAACATCTCCCCTGAGACCTAGCCATTTAATATCGCTTGACCTAGACGTGGAATGCGTCTGGGTCGAGCATTCCGCTTCTGGGTCGAGCTCGGCCGGTCCCCAGCTCAAGCTCGGGTCCCGCGAATCGTTTTTAAAAACGGCTCGCATGGACCTAAATGCAATTTCAAAAAACTTGAGGGTTTAAATGCAAAACGACTGTCTTCTTCGTTTTATTTTCGTCGCCGTCGATGTTTGTCGGCCGTTAACGCCGTCGGCGTCTACGTCTTCCGCTTACTATCGAAGCTCACTCTAAGGCTATTCGAGGGTCCTGAATGCGATGGAGATGTTGAAATTTGATTTCGACATTTCTCCCGCAAGATATTTGCACCACTTCGGCTATCGTTTTTTATTTTTAATTCCTGCTGCCGTGGCTCGTCGGCGGCGAAACCACGGCGGCGTTCCGTGGTCTAACAGCTGTATAGATAACAAAGGGTGTTTTGGGAGTGTTACTTCGCGTTTTGAGCAATGTCTTAAATCTTGGTTCCGGGGTGATCTTTTGCCGCAAGTGGTGCTTAACTGCGGCGGCGTCAGCGACAGCGACGCGTCATCGACGGAGTGATGCTCGGTGGACACTGAGACATTAAAGCAGTGGACTCTCTCTTGATGCTCTCTCCGATATTCGCCAGACTATTCTTCATCGGAATTCTCTTCCCCCTCGCTGACGTTGCCGGATATATATAGGAGAGGATGTGCGGTACGTTGGGGCGACCATTACGCGATCGAGGGTGATGCGATCGTAGGATCGTGGGATCGCGGGGAGGTGGCTGCTGCAGCTGCCTTTTCTTTTTTTGATATTACGCGAAAAATCTGTATATTTGTTAAATTACAAAAATGGCCTTTATTGATTTTGCAAAAGTTATCCCGAATTTTGAAATTTAGAAAAAATAGCCTATCTGCGTATAAATTTTGGTTCTAGCGATTATGTCTCATTTGTGCGTGATCTATCATATCGCAAATTGCTCATTTCGTCTAGTTTTCAATATAAAGTCATTAAGCCAAATTACGCGAAACGAATCTGATTTGGACTTTAATTAGGCCAAATTAAACTAAATGGACCAAACGAGCTTAATTAAGCCTAATTCAATCTAATCGGGCTCAATAAACGTAACCGAGCGAAATTAGATTAATTGGGCATATTAGGACTTAGTCGGGCTTAATTTGAGTTGAACCATGTGTATGGGCTATTGTTGACTGTGAGCCGGCGGCTCACACAAAATGAGATATCGACAGTTGACCCTCTTTATCTAATTATTCGGAAAAAAGTTGGACAAAGACATAAAGATATTGTATTTTGTCCAGTTATATAGAAGCTGGATAGATTTTCCCTTACTCTTGACCAAATGAAGCCGATGCTGGACAGACTTTCCCCTACCCTAGGACCAAATAAAAATTGTGGTAGACTTTCTCCTAACCTGGTTCCAAACAGTAAGATGGTAGACTTTTTCTTATCTTGGTCAAAACAGTAAGATGGTCGACTTTTTCTTACCTGGGTCAAAATGATAACATGGTAGATATTTTCCTACCTTGAGTCGAAATAGTAATATAGTAGACTTTCTCCTGCCTGAGCCAAAACGATAAGATGTGGAATATTTTTTCCTCCCTGGGATGAAATAATAAAATGGTAGACTTTCCTCTCCCTATGTCAAACTAGTAAGATGTGATACACGTTTTCCTATCTGGGTCAAAACAGTAAGTTGTGGTAGACTTTTTCCTACCCTCGATCGAAATAGTAAGATGTAATAGACTTTTTTTTACATGGATCAAAACAGTAAGATGTGGTAGACTGTTCCTACGATGTGTCAAAATAGTAAAATATTGGACTTTTTTCTACCTTGGTCAATATGATAACATGGTAGACTTGCACTTACCCTTGGTCGAAATTGATAAGACGTGATAGACTTTTTTCTAGCCTGGATCAAGACAGTAAGATGGAAGACTTTCCCCTATCTGGGTCAAAATTGATAAGACATGGAAGTCTTTCCCCTATTATGGGTCAAAATAGTAGCTTTTCTCCTACCTGGATCATAATAGTAAGACGAGATAGTCTTTTCCCTATCTGGATTAAAAGGATATGATTTGACTAAAGTTCGCGGAGTTTGGCAACTTAGATAGGATGTAGCCACAAGGATCTTAGCATCCATACTGATGTTGCGACTGTGCCGGACAATAAATTGTTTTTTTTTGAAAGAGTATTGTATTAAAGGCAAGTGGGAGGTAGTTTGAAATTTCCGAAATTTGAAATTTAGAACAAAATGTAACCATCATTAGGAAATCTGCGAATTGGTCATTTCTGAATTCCATGTGTAAATTTGGGCCGTGACTAACCTAAGAAAACTTAGTCTTCGTAAGAAGATCGTGTTGTAGCTCTGCTTGATTCTTAGACGGACTTTGACAAAAAAATCTACCCAGTTTGACATCTTTGCCAATTGGAAATTTTCGTCAGAATATTTTGCCCCAATCTCAAAATTTTATCTGTAGTTGGGAGGAGTATTGTCACAAGTTGCTGCTTAGTAAATTACTCAAATGCTTGAAGTTGCATTCAGGAAAAGTTCATATCATACAGTTACAATTTTTCTTATTTCTTAGTTATAGACTTCAGCAGATGTGACGACTGCTGCAGTTGCTAAAGAAGCGCTAGAAGGTCACTGCATCTATGATGGTGGCTACTGTAAGCTTCATCTATCATGCTCTGGTCATACTGATCTTACCGTAAAGGTATAAACATTAGTTTATTACACGAAATGGACAAAATGATTCATATTTCTAGACAAACAGCTTCAGAGGGAAAGTTTCTAATGACTACATCATATTTATGTTCTTATTTAAGAGGCAACTGTGATTCATCATACCTTTTTATCATAGTTTTTGGTGCCGCTCGGCACAGCCCGTGCCGGGCGGCACGTGTCTGTTCTGATAGTTGTTGGCACGGCACGAACCGGCACGGCACGTGTCAAAAAATCTTATTTTTTAATTTTTTTATTTTTTTTAAAATATCAAATAAATCTATATCGGCACGGTCGGCACAACACTATCGGCACGTACCAGAATCTGAGTTTACCGAAACTCGGCTCGGCTCGGCACAGAAAACCTTGCTTTTTATGATGCATTTTTTGTTATTTTTCAGGCACACTGTGATAAAAGCAGAGATTACACGGTCCAAGATGGTATGATGGGGATGCCACCTGTTATTCCCACCAATGCTAACTGGGCGGCAAGCCCCTGAAGGCGGTGCTGCTGCCATGTATCCCAGTGTTCCAGGGGCAGCATACCCCGGAACGCACAGGTACCCCGGAGTGCTGCATGGAGTCCCAGCATGCAGGGAGCAGCAGCATTTCCCCATCCTCCACTAGTTCACGCCTCGAATACATCCACTTATCATCACAGGCAGCAGCCATCACCATATGTTATGCCACCTTCATCAACCCCCCAATTCCCAGCACCAGCTTCAGGCTCGTCGGTTCCAATGTCTACCGCAGATGTACTCCGTGCCTCCCAGCAAATCGCTCAGTACGGCCGACACCCTGGTGCTGCTGGACCTGCTGCTGCTTTACCACCAGCTAGCCGACCTCCACTTCATTATTAGTTACTAGAAAAAAAAAGATATTTAATGCCCGTTTTTCTCAACCTGTATTAAGATTTCGCTTGGCTTCTGAACCTATTGTGGTAGACTTCTTGTTGCTGTTGGCGTCTTCGGTGGTGTTATAGCTTGCTTACTTTGAGCATGCCATTATCTTAGCTGTGTAGGCGGGTCTTCGCTGTTAGATAGTTCTATCTAATGATATCATAGCCATATGTAGCTAAGCCGTCGTACGTGTACTACTTGTGGTATTTCAGTATTTACGGGTACAGCGAGTGAACAGAAAAGTCGTCATTCATATTTGAACTAGACTTGGTATTATTGCGTTTGCGGAGTAGAAAGTCGCTAGCGACTTTTGCACAGATAATGCGCGCGCGATGATCCGACGGCAGGGAGTCGACATGAGCGGGGGTAATTTCCTGTCGAGTGAAGATTAGTCCATATCTCTCTCTCTCTATAATATATATATATATATATATATATATATAATATATATATATATATATATATATATATATATATACATAAATATAAATAAAAATGAAAAGATAAAATAATTTAAAATAAATATAAGATTTTTCGGCACGGGCGACTATTAGAATATGCATTTGTCGTCCTGCCCCCATTATACAGATTGGCACCAAAACCATACTTTTGCATATACTTTGCATGTGATATTTCAAAATTATAACCAGTATTGTAAAGAATAAGAAAGTAGTGGAAAAAGGAAATTTCGAAATCTTCTTTATCGGATGAAAAAGGTATATTTTTTCGAAATGAAAAATTAGAACTTGGGCTTATCATATTATCTTAGTTACAAAATAAAGTGTCTTCTTGACCCTTCATAGAATAGAGTGTCATGAAATTATATAGAAAAGTTAAAATTTAGGAGCAAAGCTTTATGTGATGAAGCATTTTAACACCAATATTTTTAAGGTGTGGCAGTAAATAGGCAGGCTTAGAAATCCTTCACATCTAACTTCAAATTTTTTTGTTGTCAGTTTAAGGGATATTTTTTCACGTGCTTATGGTAAAGTACACGTGTGCCTTCTTACATGTTTTATGCGATGAAGCATTTTTTTTTTTTTTTTAGATAACGAGGCGAAATCCCTCCCATAGGTTTCCGTTAACTTGCGGACTACAGTTTTTTACGCACATCTATAGGACCATTTTGGATTCAGATGCACGCAGAAGAGTAAAACCCCGCCTTAGCGGACCAGACATGGAGTACTGGGAGTTACCCAGCCACCAGTTTCTCCGCAACCGCTGAAAACACGCGATACGGGCACGTCCCCATTTCAGGACATCCCTGGGTATCGAAACAGGGACGCACGGCTCATAAACCGCATGCCTGCCGGTCGATTCAAGGGGCGGGAGGCGAGATGAAACATTTCAACATCATTATTTCAAGTTCTGAAATCATAAATGTTATACAAATCACAGGAACATACAAATCATGTAATCTTCAAGTCCTAAAACCAACATATGATGTGCTTCCTAAAAGGTAGGGAATTCAACTCGCGAAGCGCATCGACTTCTCGGGTAGACAGGGCATTCTATAAGCCGTCTTCCCGATGTGTCGACGCAGAAATAGATTTGGTAGAGTTGGCTGTTCCTGGATTCATCAACATTGCACTCAATTCCTGGGGTGAAACCAGTTCCTCCTCTGATTGCTTGCTTTATCCTTGTCAAGCTATAGTATCCACCATCAGGCACAATTCCTAAAACAGTTTAACCATATGATTGATACCTTTCTAGCTATGATACTATATTATTTCACTGAAAAACTATTTTTAATTAAATCCGCCAGCTCATATTGGACCTGAACCTAGTCAGAAAATAAAACTCCAGCCTAATATCGCTTCGAATCAGGCATGGAATATTTAAATCATCTAGCTGCTAGCTTAGCAAATTAAACGCGCAGAATCCGCAAGTTACGGTTATTGAAGCGCAGTCACTCCACTCGATATGCGGTTGGTAGCTATAATCATTTCCTGAATTAGGCATGGAGTACTTAAGTCATCTAATTGCCAGCTTAGCAAATTAAACGAGACGAATCCACGGTTATTGAGACGCAGGCCACTCCACTCGACCTGCGGATGGTAGCTATAATCGTTTCCTGAATTAGGTATGGAGTATTTAAGTCATCCAGCTACCAGCTTAGCAGATTAAACGCGCCGAACCCACAAGCTACAATTATTGAGGTGCATGCCACTTTTCTCGACCTGCGGGTGGTAGCTGTAATCGTTGGCTGAATGAAGGAAAGTTTAGAAATATTTACCTTTGGATTTAAGGACGCTGAGGAGGTTAATCTTCTTATGGAGACCTAGAGATGCTTGGAAGTAGGAGTGTTGGTCAAGCACAGACTCGGAGCAGGTACCGTGCTTCTCCCACTCATGCTCCCAGAATATGCTACCGTCGCCGCTGGGGCAAGCAAGAGTTGGCCATGATGCTTGCATCTCGCCGATCAAATCGTCAATCTGCAATTTTAGCACAACCAGCAAGAGCAAGTGAACAAGGAATGCCCTGTTTTGGCCACCTTTTCCAGTATTTGCTTACTCAACAATAACAACAGCAATATCTCAGTGATAAGTCTCATCTTTACGGAGTCTAGTATCAGCTTACTTGAACTACTCATTAATTTTAACTGAGATTCAATCATGAACCATCACAAAAAGTTGGTTCAGGATCAAAGCCTATTTCCAAGAACTGATCACTTTTAAATTGCGTACCTAGTATTAAAGACAGGCATATCTGTTTATGTCCTCAAACTATTTTTTTTAGCGCCCAAGTTTTCACCAAAAGCTAGACTATGTTAATATAAAATTTCCATCTGATTTTTTCAAGAGGATACTTAGGAGTGTTCCGCTCGACGTGATGAGGTGCATGTGCGCGATTCTGCCGGCGCAAAATCTTTTAATAACTGATAATACAAAAAGTTGAATCTGAATAGAGACAATTATTGAGTCACCATCCATTCAGAGCAACACTCCGTCACCTCCGACATCTCCTCAAACAGATAATGTTGCGTATTATTACTACAGATTTTGAGATTTAATCGTTTGCGTAATAAACAAGCAGATTTGCTAAACCTGTGGCATGGGGAAAGTCACAGCTATATGTCATCGTTAGCAATAATATAAAAAACTCACCCTTTTCACAACTTATACAAATTAGTTCTTACTTTTTTTATTTTTTTATTTTATAAAAATTTCTTATTGAAAACTCAAAAGTATTCTAACGGTTAATATAGTATTGTCAATACTTATATCGTGATGTACGGATTGAAGTATTCTGGATGAGCTAGCATAGAAATCACGTAAGCTAAAAAATATTATTGATGAGCTAAAAAATATTTGGCCAAGATAAAATATATTCCGGATGGATTAATTTGTTTAAATTTTACAAAATATTTGACAAAACCCCTTATTATTATTATTATTTTTTTATTATTATACTTGACCGATTGCTTGCGTTTATATCTAATTTATTGAGAACGATGGGCAGAAGTTCCTTGGTAGTTGGGCAAAATATATCTGTTGATCATTTCAACCCTGTTTTCTGAGTGCTTTGAGGAATTCCTACATCTAATGCCTAATCCAAGGATTTTGAGGAACTCCTACGTCTAAAACAAATCCCATTCGCGAAATTCTTATTAAATGCTAGTTCTGCATCGATACATCACACAGATAATTAATAAAAATAATTATTTTTGTTTTATGGTTAGTACGTTATATGTGCTTTAGTTGAAAAATAGAGCTAAATAATGATAATTCACAAAATATATAGTATTTTTTGTCAAAATATTATAAGTTGAAAGTATGTTAGTTATATGTCTATATTATAAAATATTATTATTGTTATATATTTTATAAATAGAAGTCGAATGGTTTATTATATTAATTTTTGTAGTCTTTTCATATTAACATTTAAGTGATTATTAGTTGATAATTTTTCATATTAAATTGCATAATAAGTGAAGATGACACATGCGAATATTTAAAATTATTAAGCACGCCATTTGTCAATAAACTATTGTGATACCTAATTTTTTTTTATGTATATATATATAAGATTACTTAGACCATTAATTCACCTAACCTCAATTTAATAAAAAAATAATTGAATAAGTCAGCATGAAAATGTCAACTTTTTTTTCCCCTTTCATTTTTCTTGTTATGCTCTTCTGATGGCTATAATTAGTTTAATGCAAAGAAAGCATCAATTTTGTTCTATGATTTTGTTTATTTAAGAGATTAATATTGAAAACATTGATATAAGTTTAGATTTTTGTTTATTTCTTTTGCATAAATCTCTTTTCCTTTAGAAACTTTTGAGAACTTATGAAATTCATCTTGGCTTTCATTTTAATCTAATCATGTCATGGTTTAAAGTTATCCGGCGCCACCAACGGATTCAGAACTTTTTTTTGAGATTATTGTGGAGGAATCCGTAATGTGAGCACACGTCTCCGTAGGGACTTCAAACTCGTGGAAAACCTCAACGTTCAGTTCCGACCGATGGTCTGAGATCCGAATATAGACATTCCATAAACAGAAGCTCATGCCATGAGGTACAGAGGATTTTTCAGAAAATCCTGCGAGGAATTCATCCCATGCAAACTTAAACCATGGCAGTGACGCTTTCTAAAGCACCACCTATCCGTCGAGCTAACCACGCTCGACGACGGATTCATAATTTTTTGCTAGCGGAGTTCCTCATAACAAATAGATAATGTTCGTACCAGAGAGGGATCGTAGCGGCTGTCAGGATCGCAGTTGGAGGGATAAGAACCATCTTTGTAGTTAGGCCAAAGTCCATGAATGCCGAAATCCGCCGCCGGCTTTCCGGTGATCGGATAGCAACAGCTCTTGCTGGTATCACAGTATGATCCCGGCCACTGTAAAATAAAAAAAAATGAACCTCTGAATATACACGTTACTATTACGTCGAATATTAGCAAACAAAACAGGATGTCATATTTTTACCTGTTGAACAAAGTAGAAGAAATCAAAGTCTTGTGCAGATGATAGAACTGCGTAGACAGAAATCAGAAGAACTGAAACCTGTATCTTCATGTTATGGGAAATGGTTTTCTGTGGCTTCTCCTGAGGATGTTTTATAAGGATAGCGGTGTGGTAGTTAGGAAGTCATATTTCCGGGCCGACGGGATGTCGAACTGGATACACAGGGGTCATAAACTTTCTCATCCATTCAGTTTGACTCTTCGTGCCGCAAATTGTATTTATAAATATAATACTAGCAGGTATGCCCACTTGCGCCTCTCACGTACGACAAGGGTGAGTCATGTGGGAATACTTGCGGGCAGAATATTAGCTTTGATAAATGTACTTGAATCCTAAAAAAGAGAGACTGACTTAATTATGAAGTAATAAGTGTCCTCATCACGGAAACGATGTTTTGCGGAAATAATGTCCATATGTTTTGCACCATAATGTTTCTCCCATAAGGAAGCTCTGAGATGGGAGAAATTTTATAATGCTCTGGGAGTAAATTTTGAAACTTAACCACACCCATTAAAATTTTTATTTAAAGACCCATTTTTAAAAAAAAAAATTAACTATAAAATTGTTTAGAAAAATAAAATACATAATTTTGTTGTTCAAGTTATTTTCATAAAATATCATAATACATGTCAAAAATAATTATCAAAATATGGTAGTGTAAAATCAATTTATTTGTCTATAATTTTTTATCGATTTATTTGATATGGTATTTAATTTTTTTTTGAAAATAATTTGCACTACAAGAATATAATATATTTTTCTGAATAATTTTATAGTTAAAATTTCTTCAAAAAATATTTCTAAATATAAATTTTAGTAAGTGTGGTGTAAGTTTTGAAATTTACACATGGAGCGTTATAAAATTTCTCCCGAGGAGGCGTGTATGATTCAGATAAAGTGATTAGCATGCAGGGCAAGATGAGATATTATGCCGATAAAATTATCTGCGGGATTTTCATAGGACCGAAAATACTCATAAATGCGACGATTAAGATACTGATTTTCAAAGATGAAGCCGGGCTGGTTGATGTCATATTTCTCATCTTTCTTGTATTGGAAGGCTGGCTTTTTGTCCGCCACATTTCAGGAGTGCAAGCAAAGCTCAAAGTCTTGGAAGAGAAAACAAGTTACAAAGTTACATCTCTCTCTGTTCTACCAATAATTGCTTCATCTGGTATATTATATTTGAAAAATGTTTGAGATCGCAGATTCGCGCACACAAAGAACCGGTGGAATATGCATTTCCTACCAACCGGAAAACAAATATCTTTTTCTCCAAACTATACCCCACAACGCTAATGAACCTCGGGTTGCATACTATAGATGTTTACTTGGAGTTAGGATCACATACGCGTGCATATGTGATCATCATACGTATGAGCATATGGGTTTAAAGAAAAACTTAGAAGTATTTTTTGAGAAACTTCTACCATAAAAGTTGTAAATTTTGATAAGATTTACAGCTTTCATATTGAAATTTTTTTAAAAAAAAATTTAAAATAAATATTTTGGGGTTTTAAAGTTTAATGAATTTAAAGTGGGTTTCAAAATAATTTTAAAATCCGCTTCAAACCCGCTAAATTTTTTAGCTCTAAAATCCATTCAAAAGTATAACTTTTTGGAAATTTTCTAACATAAAAGTTGTAAGTCTCATTAAAATTTATAATATTTATATTAAAAAAAAATTCAAAAAATAATCACAATTTTTTTTAAAAAAAAAAGATACCCATACGCTTGTACATATGATAATTCTATACACACTGAGCGTGTGGAATCAAAACACGTTTATTTAAGATAAAGATCTCATACTCCTTAGGAATAGTTACATACCAGCTCCCCCGATTTTAGAGGTTCTAAATTAACCCCTGATTTTGCCGAGCGCTATCATGTCAGTGAAAGCAGTGACCGATTTAAACTAAGATGAGAACAAATATATGAATGAATAATGTCTTGGATTCGGTTTCCGCTGACTATAATGGGCTGGTGGAACTTGAAGATGGTAGCGCAATGGGCCAAAATCCTATAATGTAGGAGCCGGACACTTTGTATGCATGGATGTTCCTTCTCGTTATCTTAAAAAAGAATCAGACTTAGGGCATTCTCATATAACAATTAAACATTCAATCCTTCCTTTAAATTTTTAAATAGGCACAAAAAACTCATGTACTTGTACTAGCTCATAAAACTATATTAATATACAGGAAAAGCTTTATAATAACATATAGATCAAGTATCAAAACTCACCGAGCACAATTAGCTTGATCGGATGGGGCACCTCAAAAAGCATTATCAATCGAATTCGAATATGCAGAGGATAAAATCTTCGGCAGAATTTTTCGAAGAAAAATTCTGTGTACCCGTGGTAGGAGTCCATGTTTATAGAAGATCTATATTCGGATATCAGAACGTCGGTTAGAATTGGACGTGAATGTTTTCTGCAAATTTAGGTCCCTATAGGAATGTGCACTCGTAGTACTGTTCCACCACGATAATCTAAAAAAAAAAAAAAAGAGTATCAAAACTCATGCCTTATATAAAGTTGAAACCTTTACCTTTTTCTTTTTATGCGAATATTATTGTTATAGCTGCTCTGATCATGTCTTTGATGCAAAGCTGGATAGCTGCAGATGTAGAGAATCAATTAACTACTTAGGAGATGGAACACGCAGAAGCTCCAAGAAGACGTAATTTGCGTACAAAAGTATGGATTTCGGAAGATGACGGTGGAGATACGTAATTACATGTATCATAAGCACAAGCACATGAATCTCTAAGTCCATTATAAGTCAGGGAATATCCATCTAAGGTGGCAAAAAGTGTTATTTTGAATGGTCGATGAATATTATATTAGTGGCTTCAACTAGGAAATTCAAGATTTTGAGATACGGTATCCGTCGGGGAACGCACATTATCAATAGGGTTTTACTATGCTCATCCAAAAAATCACACAATAAATCACATAGTATACGTGGCACATCAAAACCACATATCACAATGGGTATAGTTATAATTTTAATAATTTGTGCGGATCACGAGATAAGTATGTAAATCACGAGACGAATGTGTGGTGGAGATTAGTTGTGTGTGGTTTAATGTGTGATTTATTGGAGGTGAGTAGTTTTTTTTCTTATCAATAATATGGCCAAGTTTGCCAACTGTATATTTTTTTGCAAGCAGTGGCGGATCCAGAAATTCACAGTAGGATAGTCAGAATTGAATAGCGACGGGAAGAAGCCGTGGAGCGACGACGACGGAAAGAAGCCGCGGAGTCGGAGCAGCCGAACAACAAGCTTTGACGAATCTCCAAATCTGAAGGCTGGAGCGACCGTGCGACAGAGAGAGAAAGCAAGGCGGCGGGTAGCGGCAGCGAATTGGGTTTGTCGGAAGGATGTGTGGCACGGGGACGAAAGAATTAGGGATTTAGAGTTTGAGGAAAAAAAAAAGACAGAAAGGTGCGGGTGGCTTAAGGGGAAAAAAAACACTCCCACATGCCGCTCGAAGGCGTGACCTCCACCTTCCTCGCGCGCACCCCTTACCACTGGGCCGATTGCTGTAAAATGATATTTATTTACCCAAAATATATATATATATATATATTATATATATATATATATATATATATATATATATTAGCACTACTATATATATACATATATATGCAGGTCCCGAAAGCAGGGTAGTCAATTGACTACCCTACTACAACACTAGGTCCGCCTCTGTTTACAAGGATATAAGAAATAACTTTTTAAATGAAATAGGAAATGTTTTCCATTGATACATTCAACTATAAGATTAGCAGGTTTTTTCCGTTAATTTTCTGCTACATTTAATGGCTGAGATAAATGTCTAGTTAAAATTTCTACAAGTAAAGCTACATTTGCTCTTCACATCTTACTCCAACCAGCTTCTTTTCTTACTCCAGATTGATTCATGGACCCTCTGATCTTCACAACTTCGTCCCAGTTCCCTACACCAGCTGCTATATTTGAGAGAGAAATGTAACCACCCGAATTGCATGAGTACACTTCAAGAAGTTTTTTTGCCGTAAATTTTCCAAGCTCAACATCACCGTATACTCTGCAAGCGCCAAGCAACGAACTCCATATCAAATAATCAGGTTCAACAGGCATGCCGTGAATAAAATCAGCAGCTTCTTTCAGTCTTCCTGCTCGCCCGAGTAAGTCGACGACGCACGCATAATGATGTAAAGTGGGTTCAAAGCCGTAATCTTTCATGATAGAATTGAAATGGAAAAGTCCTTCATCAACCAAACCACTATGGTTGCACGCCGATAGAACAGCCACCATTGCCATTGAATCAGGCTTTAATCCATGATCTTTCATCTTTTCGAATAGTAGTAAAGCATCCGAGCCTCGTCCATGTTGAGCATATGCATTGATGATAGTAGTATACGTTATCATATCGGGGTTTTGTATTTCATTGAATATTTCGCAGGATTCGTGGAGACTTCCACACTTTGAATACATAGTTAAAAGTGAGCTACTCACTGATAGATGAAGTTTTAAGCCAGCTCTGATGATAGAGGCATGGACTTGTCTGCCCAAAACTGGCCTTGATAAGAGTGCGCATATCCCAAGAACATATGAACATGTGAATTCATCGACTCCGTGGCCAGCAATCCTCATTTGACAGAATTCTGACAGTGCGTCTACGTTGTAACCATTCATGGCATAGCCTGAGATCATGGAAGACCAAATGCATTGATCTTTTTGTGAAACTCCATCAAAAACTTCTTTTGCAGAATTAATACGGTTATATTTCGAGTACATGGTGACAAGAGGACCGCCAATATGCGCATTATTTGAGAATCCAACTCGTAGGGCGTACCCATGAATTTCTTTCCCTTTAGTTAAAAATACTTGAGTAGAATTACATGCTTTGAGAATTCCAGATAAAGCGATATGATCAGGAATAATATTTTTTCTGTGCATCATTTGCCTGAACAAATGAATGGCCATATCTGGGCAATCATGTTCCGCAAATCCTGATATCATAGAAGACCAAGCAACTCCATCTTTATCGGGCATTTGTTTGAATAATTCATAACTTTCTTCCAAGCTTCCACATTTTGAGTACATGGTGAACAGAGCAGACATCACCAGAACATCCAATAATAAGTTTGTTTTCAAAAGGTAGCAATGCAACTGCCTTCCTAGATCGACGCATTCCACTAAGCTCAAAACACTGGAACAACAAAATTTATCAGGCTTCATATATTCACGAAACATCATCAGCAACAATTCAATCGCTCTCTCCGAGTTACGGTTCTGAGCAAGTCCACAGATCATAGCTGAGAACAGACCTGGTGATCCTACCACATTCTTGTCTGCGAAAATATTGTCACAAAAATTAACATAACCGATTTTGGCATACACATTGATCAGAGAACTTCTAACCACCAAATCCATGTAAAGTCCGGTCTTTAAAATCCAGCAATGGATCTGAGCTGCAATTTCATCATACAAAATATTACCGCAACCTGACAGCAAACTAGTAATGGTGTACCTGTTTATGTTAACTTTAGCGAGTATCATCTTCTTAAAGAAGTTGATAGCAGCAACCATGTTATCGTCCTGAACAAAACCAGAAATTACGGCAGTCCATGACACCACATTTTTGGAAGGCATAACTGAAAACACTCTCAGTGCTGCCTCCATTTCACCACATTTTGCATACATATCAACAATTGCAGTTCCCACCACAACATCATCATGAGCATCGCACTTGAGAACCCAAGCATGGATTGCTAGACCTTCATCCAATCTACAATCTAACGCACAGGCACTTAAAATAATCGAGAAAGTAAAAGAATTTGGCATGCAATATAATTCTCTTCTGACCATCTGCTTAAAAAGGTCTAGTGCAATACAGTACTCTCCATTTCTAACTCCTCCAGCAATAAGAGCATTCCAGCAAACCACATTATCCGTACGAACATCGAAGAACACTTTAAGAGCATCATCGAAGCTTCCGTGCTTAGAAAACAATTCTATCAATCCAGTGAGGACAAAACCGTTTGACAAGAAGCCACATTTACGGGCGAAGGAGTGAACTTGCTGGCCAAAGTTCAAATTTTGGGCATTGCTACAGGCCGAGAGAACGGCGGCAAAGGTGAACTGGTCAGAATTAAAGTCAGAATGAAGGATGCGAGAGAAGATTGTAAAGGAGTTGGTGAAGTTAGAGAGGTGATTGTAGCAGGAAATTTTGAGGTTGTAGGTAACGAGGTTTGGCTGGGGAATTCCGTCGAGCACAAAGAGTGCGGAATCGAAGGAGCCGGCTTTGAGGTGGCGGACGGCGAGGTGATTGGCAGCGGCGGTAGCAGAGGAATGAGCGGTGGAGTAGCTACGGTGGCGGCGGCAGAAGAACGAATGAAGGAGAGTTCTCAAATTCCATGCGATCATAAGTTATTTTTCAAATAAATTTTCTATAACATAAATCGTATAGTTTTACTGTCCTCAAATCTTAACTACATCAGCATTTTCTCCAAAAAAAAAAAAAAAAAAAAAATCAAGAAATTCATACTCTGCAAAATTTGAAAAATCAATCCTTATATTGTTAATTTTTCAAAAAAAATTCTTATATGATACATCTAAGTTTTATGGATGAACAAACACAGTGTTATCGATTTGTATCATGGCATTAAAATTTCGAATGAGTCAAAATGATATACTAGACGACTAAATAAGATATTCATTCGAATGAATATATATTGTATTTGAGAGATTAATTTGTTCAATTTTTACAAAGCTCCTAAAAGAAAAGGGATAGTTGCATGCTTAATTTTTTTGTTTTCCTAAACTTTACGTATCAGCCTCTGAAAATGAAAAAAAAAGGATTAACGTAGTGACGTGCATGCGGATATGGCGGCACGTGCGTACTATTAGCATATTTCTCTATTTTTAATAGCTAATTTGCTGATTATGTGTACTGTCACTTTAACCATTTTTCCGTTTTCATAGACTAATACAAAATGAGCTGTTACGTTGGTGAATTTTTCTATTTTTAGAAGCTGATAAGTAAAGCCAACATACTATTATATCAACGTATTTGTTTATTGGCAAATGTGCAAAATCTTTAAAACCGGACTGGACCGGGATTTAATGCATTATGGATTTTTAAAACCGGACTGGACCGGCAGGTTTAACTAGGAGTCGACCCTTGGTCTGGTCCGGGTGGGTGTAAAAAATCGGAGGTCTCTTGAATCGGATGCGAACCAGTTTAACTGGTGAATCGGATAAAGCAGTTTTAACTGGATTAACCGGGTAGAACTGGTTGGTGGACTTGAATTTGGCATCTTCCTCATCACTGATCTCGAAATTTTGATCACCACCGGCCCCGTTGCCTCTCCGACGCTGCACCGGCCTTTCTGCCCTCCTTTCCTATGGAGCTCGAGATATTCTAGAGAATATCGTGTCTCGGCGATGTCGTGTCGAGCTTGGGATATTCTAGAGAATATCTTCGCCATCGGCGGCTCTTTCTCCTATCTCCGTGTCGAGCTCGTTGATTTCGTCTTCCTCGCCCAACATCCTCCTTAAAGCCTTCATGGGCGCAGCCGGCCTTGTTTGCTCCTAGACCTCTTACTTTATGTGCATTCACCGAGTCACAAGCTTCAACCCTACTCTGCTGTCCACATTCGTTCATCTTCGAACCGGAGGCCGACTGGTCGAACCGGACAGGACAGGAGGCCAACCGGAACCGGTGGTCTCACTAGTTTGGCTTCCGGTCCAGTTTTAAAAACCTTGATTAACCCAAAGATTTTCCGCAATGTGCCTGAGACTCCCAATTACAATCGATCAGTTTAACAATGAATACACGTGTCAAGATGGCCGACAAAAATTTAATTACAAAAATCGCCTGGCAGATTATTATTAGGAAAAAATCATTCATCAGGGGCCCCTGACGGCCCTGATAAAATCGGGGCCGTCCGAGGCCCCTCGGGATGAAATTAGGGCCGTCAGGGTTCCTGTTAAATAGCAGGCCTCTTATTATTATTATTATTTTGTTGCCTGCTAATATTTTAGGATGCCAACTCCTGATCCATTATCAAAATCAGCTCATGGTATGTCTATACATTCCGAGGGCCATAAATCCTTCTCGTTCAGTTACTTCGCGCGGAAGCTTGAGAAGTGAGAAATGGGTGAACTGTGAGAACTGAGAAGTGGGTGAGAAGTGGTGTTTTGAGTTTCTTTGTTTACTTGAGATTGTGAAGTAGAGGCTGTAAGATAGTTTCTTTGTTTACTTAAGTGAGGCTGAAAGATAATTTTTTTTGTTTACTTGGAATTAGAAGTAAACTGAGACATAAAAAATATATTATATTTATTTTAAATTTATATTTAAATATTTATATTAAATTATATATTATATCCTATCTTTTGTATGTATCTCTCATTTAATATCTTAAATTTATATATTATAACATATATATTATATTACACATGATATGTTATATTATATATTTTTTTATTTTATTTGTATTAAATATATATCAAATAAATTTTATATTCTTGAATACTAAAAAGTATAAGAGATATTCTAAAATTTGAACACAAAAAATATTGAATACAAAGATTTTGTATTGAATAAAAATTTACAAAAGGTTTATTATTATATATATATGTATCCCTAAAAAAAAATAATTACACATTGTACAATTATTTCAACTATTGACTACAGTGGTCGACAGAGGAAGGAGAAGAAATCGCGAGAACACAACAGAACTCACGCGCGGAAGACAAAACGAGTTCGCTCACTTCGCAGCTAAAAGCTGCGAAGTGGGTGAACTCAATTTATTATATACTCGCGGAACTCAATTCTGAATTCCCGAGTTCCCGCGGTGAAGTAAACAGCGAAATTTCGCTCACTTCGCAGCTAAAAGCTGCGAAGTGGGCGAACTCAATTTATTATATACTCGCGGAATTCAGAATTGAGTTCCGCGAGTTCCCGCGGCGAAGTAAACAGCGAAACTGTGTTATGAGTTCCGAGTTTCACGAGATCCACCAGTTCCGCGCGAAGTAAACAGCTCTTAAAAGTTGATTTCGTATGTTCATGTTTAGCACAAAAATAAATTATAAAAAGTTTGGAGAATGTTAATACGCATAATCTTATTGTCGAAGGGCCCGTGAGCACGCTTGGTCTGCTCCCGCGCAAACTAGGGGGCTTTCTACATGCAAGCTATTTAATACTAATGTTATAGAAACAAAAAAAGAAAATCCTTTTTTTTGTAAAGAAAGCGATGAGTCCCTTATATATATTATGAACTGATTTTATAAATTTTTAAAAATTATGAACTTATCTTTCTTCTCAAAAAAATTATGAACCTATTTAAAAATATTTTGCGGTGCTTTTTTTTTTTTTATAAAACTCCAAATATATTCACCAAACGCTAAAAGGGGTAGGTCAGTAATAATCATGAAAACACAGGAGATTTAGTAAGAACATTCCTAAAGTGAAGTGAGCGAGGACACATACAAAAACGCTCGCTCTTCATTACTTTTTTTATTATTATCATCAAATCATTTTCTATGTGCCCTTTTTTCACCTTTCCCACTCTCCAACTTCTGATTGAACACCTGCAATTTTGGAGAGATTTTTAAGATAACTATCCGTCAAATTACTTGAAGAGCGACAACAGAAAAATGGGATCTGGATCGTTCCTCAAAGTTGTGCTGAAGAACTTTGATGTTCTTGCTGGGTAAGCTTTCACGCTAAAAGGGGTAGCTTTTTATTTTTTTTAAAAATTTTTCTTTACCATTTTGAGTTAAATGTTTCACTAAATTGATTAATAATGTTCGTGTCGTAATATCGATATTCCCTTATAATTCATTTTTTGTGTGTAATTTTGTGTCTGCTTAAGTACTGGGGTAAACATTTTGGGGATCCTTATTGTGAGGTCATTCTAAATTCTTCTCTCTCATGGAAGATTTTTTTTTTTTTTAATTTTTTATTTATTGTTCTTTCAGTGTTGTGGATGTTGTTACTGGTGTGCTTTTTTCAGTTTTCTTTTACTTTTTCTTTTTGCAGCCTGATTTTCACCATATATGACATTTAATGGAAATTTTGTGTTTTTTAATTGATAAAAAAGGTGGAGTTCTATTTCCTACATGATGAAAACTTTCTTTTCTTAATGGTAAAAGATGGAGTTTTGTTCGCCCTTCCATCTCTTTAATTGGAAAAAAAGACGGTTATTTTTGCGCCTATGCAATGAAAATTGTCAAGCATTAGTTCAATCCGCCAGTTGAGTTGAATCCTGTATGATACCAACTTTCTTTTCTTAATGGTAAAGATGGAGATTTGTTCACCCCTTCCATCTTTTAATTGGAAAGAAAAAGACGGTTTTTTTGCGCCAATGCAATGAAAAAAATTGTCAAGGCTTAGTTCAAACGGCCATTTGAGTCGAGCAGTAAAGTATGCTGTCAATCTCCACCTGAAGAGTTTCTTAGCATGCCTTTCAGAAGTTCCACACTATTTTTCTTTTGAAGATTAGAGATGTTTTAGCCATATTTACTTTTTTTTTTCAAAGTTATGTCGTGGAGTTTTATGCTGATTTAGTGCGAGTGAAAACAGATCTTTCTACAAATTTTTGGAATGTTTAGTACATGCTGGTACATTTATAGAAAACAAAGACTTAGAATATATCAGATGAGAGTTTTAGATTGACAACCACAAACTCCATGTTATCGATTATGGTTTCTTTCTTTTTTCATCCATGAGATGTGAAATAGAATGGCTCATATGACCAATTAAAGAACATAACAGTCCTAACATTTGGAATTCGCTATGTCACATAATTTAAAAAAAAGAAAGAACGAATATGCATTTATTTGCTGGTGTTAGCATTAATGTTCTATATTGGGCAATATTAGTTTTGAAGAAAATGCGTTTTATAACAACCATGCTTTTTTTCCTCTTTTTGGAAGTTTTTTACATCATTCTTTTCATTTAGACTCTTCTCTTTCATGATATTAATACTTCCGCTTCTTGTTTTCAGGCCTTTTGTCACTCTTGTCTATCCACTGTAAGTAGCATCTGAGTTCTCTCCTTTATTAGGAGAACATTTTTTCCTTTTTTAAATGCTGCTATCAGCTTATTGGTTTCGTGTTGAACAGGTATGCTTCTGTTAAGGCGATAGAGACAAAGTCACCAGTTGACGATCAGCAGTGGCTGACTTATTGGGTGCTCTATTCCCTAATTACACTCTTTGAGCTTACTTTTGCAAGAGTGATCGAGTGGTAATTATATTATCTTTAAATTAGACATTAAATCCCTCTTTGCAGTGCGTAAATTGTGTATCCCCCTTTCTGTTGCTGATTCATTCATGGGAGTTCCTTTCAAGAATTAGTATTTGTTATTTCCTTTGTATAAACATATTAATGAGAGATCAAGTTTGTGTTTTTAGCTACATAGAGAGTTGTGATACAATCTTTTTTGACATAAATGTTTACTAGTAAACTAGATTGTTAAATACACGCTAATCTTAGTTTACTGCAGGCTTCCAATATGGCCATATGCAAAGTTAATATTTGTATGTTGGCTGGTTTTACCGTACTTCAGCGGTGCAGCCTATGTTTATCAACATTATGTGAGACCAATCTTTATGAACGTGGATCGTCAGACAGTAAACATCTGGTATGTCCCTCGTAAAAAAGACGTTTTTAGTAAACCAGATGATGTGCTAGTAGCGATGGAGACATTCATCGTTGAGAATGGACCAGAAGCATTTGAGAAGCTATTAAATAAGGTAAAGCTTTTTTAAATAATGAAATTTAATAGTCTTTTCTTCAATTTATATACAACCGTTTGTTTATCTACTATTTAGATTTTAGAGTAATGTGAAGGTTCAAAAAAAAAAAAAACCATAATAACCCAAAAATATCAAAACTGGTTTTTT
Source organism: Xerophyta viscosa (assembly GCA_002076135.1). Lineage (NCBI taxonomy): Eukaryota > Viridiplantae > Streptophyta > Magnoliopsida > Pandanales > Velloziaceae > Xerophyta > Xerophyta viscosa. The sequence continues at coordinate 939,816 of MJHO01000031.1, forward strand.
TTTTTCCATGAATTTTATACACCTAGGGATGTACTTTGGGTGATTACTGGTCATTTAGCAATTTAAGCCATTTTTATTTGATTTTGTGAAATTCAGGCTGGGAAGGGGTCAAAACCGAAAAAAGATGGCCGCCATGTGACTTTCAAAGAGGCGGAATCTGGTAAGGAATCCAAATGGAAACCTAGCCGTCGTTTAACATTTGAGGATGAGGTGGAGCCAGAGAGAGAATCTAGTTCGTGGACAACCGACAATTTCATGATCTTCGATGATGATTATCATAATAGATACTACTGAGACAATGGACTTGCAGGTACATAATCTTGATCTTATGATACTTATCTAATGCTACTGAACAATGAATTTAGAGGATATAATCTTGATCTTATCTTAGATAATGCTGAAAGAACTACTCTTGATCTTATCTTGCTTGTATATGCTGAAAGAAAATAATAATGGTGGAGCTCCCAAAGTGCCTCCATAAATGTGTTCTTTATCTTTACTTGACATTTTTTTAATGGAACTTGTAAAGAAATCTGAAACTCTAGGTGGAAGGTAATGTTGAACCCTTTCCACATATTTATTAGAAAGACATAATAAGCATGGTTTGACGTCTCGGTGCCGCCAAACGGCCGAAACGGCTGTTTTTCGGCCGTTTCGGCTGTCTCGGCCCGTGCCGACCGTTTCGGTTGGCACGGTGTGTTTGTGTCGACTGTTAACGTTCGGCACACTTTGTTTTTTTTTTTAAATTTTTTTTTATTATGGGTATCATCATATTTATTCGTGGGATAGGTGGGTGTATTATGTTCAAGCAGCGCACGGGGTAGATTTACATGCTTTAGGTTTCGTTGATCTATTTTATCAACCACACCAACATTCAATGTGGTAACAATTTATGATATGTGCTTCGAATTTTAATAAATGAATGAAATTTCTTCTTGTTATTTAATTTTTATTACTATTTATATAATAAATCATATAAATTTTTTTTAATATAATTGTACGATTCGGCACGGGTCGGCACGTCTCAAGATTTGAGTTTACCGAAATTCGAAACGGCTCGGCATAGAAAACCTTGATAATAAGTATATAGTGGGAATTAAACATCATAACCAATTAAGCAATTCATTGCCTACTTTGTAAACGCCATGGAGGTCTAGCAGGGACAGTCGCAAGTGAGCGATCCCATATTAGTTCTTGGTGAAATTTTGGGATCTCCAACTTGTTTTTCATCGCCAGGTTAAGCATGTTGTAGATGACACTTTTTAGTTTTCCTATGAGTATCTCCACCTTCACAGGGGTTGAGACTATTCTCGTTCGGGGAATAGTAATTCCCTCCCAACAAAAATTCTTATTGTTGCTCGAACCCCTGACCTTTGCTTGACCACAAAGGTGAGTTTTGTGATGATCCAAAAGAGAACTTGGTTGGTTTTGGGGCAAATTTGGGAGTTATAACTTGAAAGAAAATTTTTTGCATGGCTTTTTCGACTTAAAGATCATGCTTCTATTGTCAATGCAGATGAAGTACTCAGAGTAATACAAGAGGAACCTGCTTGGGATGTATTTGTAAAATTGCTTGTGAGTTATTCAAGTTACATGGTCTCATGTTAGTATTTATGGCTATGTAGTTATATAATCTGGTGTTTGTTGTGTGTTTGAAGCTTACTTGGTAGTCAGAATGAAACATCTGACGGTTTCATGTATATCTTAGTTATGATATGTGATGCTGATTATCGTATTCGGTATCTGTTTCCAAGTCAATAGATAATTTGTGGATATTTTTTGTGCCATTGTCATCGTATTTGGAAGGGACATCAGTGCTCTTTTTTGAAGAAAACGGGAAAAATTGTGAAAAAAAAAGAGAAAATTCAGATAATTTTGCATGGATATAGCATATTGCAAAACTGGACTCTTTTTGCCTCCATGCAGTGCTCGACTTTGGACCCGTCGGGCATAAGATGTGGATATGGACCGAATCTAGCACCTCTCGAGTATTTTCCCTGCATTGCACTGAATCCAGCAGGGAACATGCAGTGCGACCGACGACAATGTGCTCGGTGCGTAATTCTGGCAATAATAGTGAGCCATATAGCCTTGTAAGGATATGGACCGAAAGGAATACAAGATGGAACTTTCGTCGTTTAGTCTTCATCTTTGTCGTAGCTCGACGAAGACCTACTCCCAAAAACACAATTTTCCTTCAGTATAGATCCATGAAGACATGGTGCCAAAGAAACAATTTTTGTTCGACCAAAAACAAAAAAGAAAACAATTTTCAGTTATGACCGTGCAATAAGCCAAACAGACTTTAATCTGTGAAATTTTTTGTCCACACTGTAATAGGACGAAGGGAAGGAGCAACAATAAGTGTCAATTATCGATAAGAGACAAAAAAGTCATGCAGATCATGTCAAACCCAAGCACAAACAACGCATACATAATATAAAAATAAATAATAATAAAATAAAAAGTATAAATAAATAAAATTAAAAAATAGGCAGTAAATAAGAACAATATAAATAAAAATAAAATAAAAGGTGCTCCAAAATTATCAAAGATCATCCCAGTAAGTATTTCTTTCACCAGTACGCTCACCCAAGTAGACCAATTTATATATCATCTCATATAGAACAATCTCCCAAACCTTCAGCCTATCTTCTGCGGGCATGGATCATCTCTATTATTCTTCCCTCAAATTTTTTCTATTACCTGATTAAAACTGATGCCTAGATATATTTTTTTAAAAAAATTTTAACATTAAAATTATATATTTTAATGAGATCTACAATTTTTATGTTATTATTCGGAGCCTTAAAACATATATTTATAAGTATTTTTTGAAAAAAACTTTGAACATAAAAATTGTAGATCTCATCAAAATCTACAACTATAATTTTGAAAGTTTTTTCAAAAAATATGTCTAAGTATTAGTTTTTATCAAATAATGGAGGGAACTTGAGAGAAGAGTAATGGAAATGATCAATGTCTATCTTCTGCTACCTTACAAATCCCAACTCCATTCGATAAACTTCGAAATGCGATACGTAAATCCATCAGATTTCAGTGTACAAGCGCCGTCTGCCTGTGCCCATGCAGCGGGGACCTATTATGCACGTTCTTCGAGATGGGTGCTGGGGTCTCCCTGGTGATCGCCCTACCGGGCTTGAAGCAACTCTATGATGTTGGTGTTTTGAGGCATCCTTTGAATGTTGGAGTTTTTCTAGGCCCGCCAAAATGTCACACATTTTAGGTCTCATTTTAGCCTCATTTCGTAGACATTGGAAAGCAAGGCTAGCCACCATGAAAGCTCCGTTCTTCGGATATTGTCCCTCCAATTTCGAGTCCATTATACGACACACCTTACGCTTCTCGTTTAGATAAGGCTTTGCCCACTCCACCAGATTCTGCTCAATTCCTGTTTTTGATTTATCAACAGCACGACGACCAGATAAAAGCTCCAGTAGAACCACACCGAAGCTATACACATCAGCCTTTGCAGTAAGACGGCCTGTATTAAATAAGTTTTAAAAAAAAGCTCTATTAGTGAGGAAAACTGCATATGTTTCATGTTAAATACAAAAAAAAATAAATATATTAATTACAGTTTTAATGAAAACTGGTGGAGGATATCATTTCAGTTCTAGGTTAATGCGCTAAAAGATATTAACACTAACAACACCTCTAATATGTCTCACCAATGTGCTAAGGAAATTATTCACATGCTCTAATCAGACATAATAACAGAATTACTCTATTAAACAAGAATAAGACAATTTGGCAAAAAATAACCAGATTATCGAAGTAAATGATGACAATATTTTGCAACAAAATGGTGAATAGTTGTAGGCATGCTGAAAAATATGGATTTTCTTCTCTTACCTTTAAGACAAATTAAGAGGCATCAAATTAAAGTGACCAGAACCACCAATAACACATCAGACAGGATATTTTAAAATTAGGAAGAACTACTTCAGTTTATATATGTATATATATTAAATCGGTCAGTTAAGATAGCATCTTAAACACCTGTCGCAACATATTCTGGAGCCGCGTATCCATGAGTACCCATGACTTGCGTCGACACATGCGTCCTATCACCAGTGGGTCCCGCTTTCGCCAAACCAAAGTCAGAGAGCTTTGGATTGAAGTCCTGCATATCATGCCAAGTGTAAGATCTTAACTTACGAAATATTACATTGGAATGATCGCACACACATACGAATATTTTAAAAAGAAAATCCTTCAAGTAGAATACCAAGTCTAAAAGAATATTCGATGTCTTAACATCTCGGTAGATGACTTGTGATTCTGATTCATGCAAGAACGAAAGGCCCCTGGCAGCCCCAATAGCAATTTTGATCCTTACTTGCCAAGAAAGTGGTTGAGCTCCTCCTAAGAATCAAAGAGCCAAAAAATGATATCATTGGAACAGAAAGACATACAAGAATAGAACATAATCCATTAAAGATCAAGGTTAATCATCATTATATATTGCATTGGCCAATCCCAGATTGGGAATTATGTTTGTTAAAAAAAGACACATGCTTAGTCCATAAAATCTTTCTTCATCTTCCTCATGTATCCTTCTTCTTAATCTAAATAGAGGTTAATCTTCAGAAATTACTTCATCCTACCAATCCAAAATTTATACCTAATACGTAACATAGACTTTCAGATAAACCCATTCTATGATGCGCCAAAAATGACGAACCAGAGCCAAAAGTGGCCATGGAGTAGGTTTCCAACATCAGCAATACTAAGACCGTCCCCCCTCCTCCACGAGTCAAAAAAAAAAAAAAAAAAAACTCGCGAATTAGCGGGGGCTGGAGTGGCATTGTGCCATGGGTTCGCCTTTTTAGGAGGCAAATTAAACACAATAGTTTAGTGAAAATAAAGTTCATACAGAAGGCTAGCTTATATTATGCAATGAAGATCCTATACTCACTTCTGAATAGATGATTCTCCAAGCTCCCCTTTGGCATGTACTCATACACCAAAAGTCTGTCATCAGCTTCCGAACAATATCCTATCAATCTCACCAAATTTTCATGGCGGAGCTGGCCAAGATAGTGAACTTCTGTCTACAATGTTTTTGAAGAAAAAGCGTGCGACATTAGATATTGCAAATTAACAAAATGAAACCACCAGCACAAGGTACCTCTAGATACACCTCTAAGATAACTCTAAAATGGCATGTTAGTCATCCACACCATAAATAATGTGCCCACATCACTTGAAACATGTGATGGGATAACTCCCACACTACCTTAGAGTTTTTTTTTTTTTTTTTTTTTTTTTTTTTTTTTTTTTGAGATAACGAGGCGAAATCCCTCCCTGGGTCTCCGCTAACTCGCGGACCACAGTTTTCTACGCACACCTATAGGACCATTTTAGACCCAGGTGCGCGCAAGAGAGTAAAACTCCGGCCTGGCATCCACTCCAGACCAGACATGGAGTACTGGGAGTTACTCAGCCACCAGCTTTCTCGCGACCGCTGTAAACTTACGGCCACGGGCACATCCCTATTACAGGCACCTCCGGAGCTCGAACCCGGGCGCTCGCTTCCTGAGGCGAGCGCCCCAACTGTCTCACCCAGGGGCGGGGACTACCTTAGAGTTTTCATTAGAGTTACAGTACAAAGTATTTCTAAAATGAGATTAAAAAAAATAAAAAAGATGCATACCACCCATTCTTTATGACCCTGGAAGCTCTCCGGCTTAAGCTTTTTCACAGCTACAACAATTCCTGAACCCGGTCTAGAAGGTTGAAAAGTGTGCTCATCTATCCAACCTTTATAGACATAACCAAATCCTCCTTCACCGATGAGACTATCAGGTCGGAAATTTCTAGTTGCACTCTTGAGCTCACTAAATGTGAATGACTTCAGATTAGAAGATGATAATATTTCCCTTTCACTTCGCGGTGTGAGAAGATTGTCGTAACTTCTTTCGGTGGAAGAAGGCACTGTCAGAGTCGAAGGGACTGATTGTGATATTCGAGATGAGGGTAATGAAGGTGAGGCAGCCCTGTGGGGGATTCTTCGAGGATCTTTTTTTTCAAAAGATAAGGGAAAACGATGATTTAGTTTAGGTCTTCTGGTAGATAACTTGTAATACTTGAAAATTAAACGGGGACATTTATGACATCATTCTTTTTGACAAGAACAATATGTAATGCTAATAGAAAACATCATTTCCCAATAGTAACTGACGTAGATTGCGATCTGAGGTGCTTTTAGAAACTATGTTTACGAACATATTATAAAACAAAATTAGTTTATATTGTAGAAAACAAAAATTAGTTTAATCAACTCAAGCATGATACACAATGTAGATTAACATCAGAAACCCTCACTCTAGACATAACAAGCAAATAAACGCAGCAAAAAAAAAAAAATCTAAATATATTATCTACAGCTAAAAAACTAAATTAACTCAATCACATAAGATGCATCATTTCAATTACAAAAATCCTCCACCTCATAACACAATGAGTAAATGAATAATCTAATACGCAAAATTCACATTACTGTCAAAAGCCCTTGTTCTGATCACAACCACAAATAACCTAATACAGCAAAATCTTCCTAAAAAATTCCAACTATAGAGATCTAAAATGGATCTCTGGCTTCCTTACAAGTAAAGACCTTCAATACACCAAGTTTATTACTTCTAAGCTATGCCATAAACAAGAAAATTTCACCAATTTCCCCAAATTTGCAACAAAATTAGAAAGAAACTCACCAGAAGAGATTTGATTACAGCTCGTAATGTTCTTAGTGTGTGAAGTAGAACCAAAACAATTCCCCATAGGCTCCGAAAGCAGCTACCCAACAATCAATCTACAGAAAAATCACAACTTGTAGCTCCAAACATTCTAACTTTATCTTATCAAATTATCCAAAAATATCAACTTTTTTCTGCCAAATGAAGTGAAATGAGAAAAAGGTGAGACTTTTCAATTTTTTCTCTCTTTGAATCAAGGAACAAACTTTTTCTCGCTCTTACCTCACTGATATTGGAGGTGTTGTAGAGAGAGAAAGACGAAGATTGTGAGTTAATAAGGTGGGGAGAGTCAGACAGGTAGCGGGGATGTTTCTGTTAATACATACAATCTGAGGGGTTTTGTGCAACTTCAGATGTAAATAGGACTCGAATGTTGGTGATGCACAGAAATACAGAATTCTACCAATTGCTACGTACTAGCCAATTATTGGATCACCATGCACAATCTTTCACAGTATTTTCTTTATTTTTTTTAATTTTTTTTTTTTGGGATGATTTTTAACGAGCATCTCCGTCCCCACATAAATGAAACTAATATCATTATGAGTATTTTCAATATGTTACAAACTACACCCATTTATCCACCAAGTGGAAAGGTGAAAATTAAATACAATAAGTGAAAATAATTTATAAAAATTATAGAAAATAGGCGGTTTAGTAGATGATGAACCGTTTAAACTAGGACAACATTTGAGAATACAAAGGGATGCACAAATTTGTGCATAAAAATAATAAAAAATGCATTTTTCTGTCACGTAAAACACGTTTTTTTAGTATTTTTGTGCGCAAATTTGTATGCGGATTCCTATTCTCAAGTATTTTCCTCCAAACATATATTATGCATCTATATCCAAGCATTGCAGTAATTTTAATATTTTATCTTGATTTTTTTAAATTATCCCTTTTTATCGATCTAGAAAATAGTAAGAAAATACAACAAATTACTACAAATCTTAAGTTTAGTAATATTTGTAGCCATAAATTAATCAGAGTCAGCCACAGATTGTGCCAAACTAAAGCTTTTTCTAAACTAATTTTGGACTTTCGGAAAGTGAATTTGGAAAATAAAAATAGAACGCGGGGTAAGAAGCGAATCCAGATTTCATGATTGACTTTTCGGTGCAGTATTAGTCAACGACGACGAGGTTGCCACGATTCACACGTGCAGAGGGAGAAGTTTGACTTTCTGCCATCTTGCTTATGTGTAGAAAGATGACGTGATCACACGAGTTTTGTTTCTGCCATGGAAGTCCAGACCTTGTCGAAATCCCAGTGTGGAATTCCATGACGTGGTCGTCTATCCGAGCAAGACTTTATCTCATTCCACAAACTCAGTTTTTGTAATGCTAAATATCCCAAAAATCGTCCCGAAATAAATAAAATTGACTTCTGAATATTATATGATTTATTATTAGTAGCAAAAAGTTATATTCATACATTATAATAACATTATATTTTCATTACTCGATACTCTTATTATATAGTGCAACAACCATCTCTCACTTACGTAGACGTAGCTTTCGGATGAGCCACGTAGATTTCGTGTCGTCGTGATTTTCTTTTGCTTTCTGCGTATTTTTTCTGTGCGTATGCCTCGTCAACAACGGCGTAGAGTTTGGGAGATCGATCTAATTTCAAACAGTACGTGGTCGATGCGTAACCGTTACCCTGGAGAAAAGTTAGAACTCTTGATATCAATCTCTGATGAAAATGAGAGATGTATCACGATGCATGCAGGAATTGAATGCCCAACACGCAGTTCTAACACTGACCGCTTTGTTGATGAGCAAATTTGCAAGGAGGTAACAAAACCGTCGCTGTAAATTGTTTTCACGACAATGATGCTCGGAGGATCTAGTCAGTAGTTCATTAAACGATCCAGACCTGGCCGACGCGCTTCTCTCTCTCTCTCTCTCTCTCTCTCTCTCTCTCTCTCTCTATCTCTTTATAAAAAAAGAAAAGAAAAAAGAGCGCCTGGTCCTAAATAAAATGAGGGGTTTTGTATATCAACCGCTATCTTGGAATGCTTGTTATAAATAAATTTGTTATTTATAATCTGTTATTATTCATGTCCAAAAGTATTTTTTTTTAAAAAAAATTTGAATAAAAATTATAGATTGTATACTTTTTTGTATTTAAATTTTTTTCAAAAAATACTTCTAAACATATATTTGAGAATCCAAAGCCTTAGCGAGTTATCCACTAACTTCTTAGAATTTGGAGTTTCAAAATATTTATTGAAAAATTTTTAAATATAAAATTGTAGATCACATCGAATTTTTTTTTTAATATTTAAAAGTTTTCCAAAGAATATTTATATAGTAATTAAAATATTTTTAATACAAACTTTTAGATGGATTAATTTATAAAAAAATATAAAAATTAAAAAAAAAAAAAAAAGATTTGTAAGAGATCTAAAAATCATGCGCTCCTATGCAATTATCCCAAATTGAATTGGCCCTTTCAATAACAGGCCCACTGGATGACATATTATGTTTTTTCTTTTTTTTCTCTCCCTCTTTTTTTTTTTTTTTTTTTTTTTTTTTGTTTTTTTGGTTTTTGTTGTTGTTGTTGTTGTAAATAATAGTTTGCATCCCTCCTTTCTCAACTCTTCCTTGATCTCTGCTCTTCATCTTATAATACCCTTTCTTATCCTGTTTATTATTCCCAATCCCACCGTATATTTAAAGTTGGAGGAAAAAGATTAAAAAAAAAAAAAAAAACTAGGAGTAAAACATACTAGTTCTGTTCTGTTTAAGGACAAAATGCATTGCTTCACCCATAATGCTCGGAGAAGTCGATGGTAATACATTTTTGGTGAAAATGCTTGCACGTGTAAGTTGAACTCTAAAAAATCTCTAAAATGAAATGAGAAACCTCCGTCACGCGCTTATACATAACGTGAAATGTATCTTTCGAAACATAATGGTAAGTGATTCTCACCTCACTTTAGAGGTTTCTTTTAGAGTCCCAAACCCGAAGTCTCTAATATTTAATAGGCTACACCAAATCCTACCGTACATTTGGGGATGGAAATAGAGGGAAAATAAGAGAAAAGTTAGGAATGAAGCATATTAAAACCATTTTTTAAGGACAAAATGCCTTCATTTAGCCTTAATGTTTGGATTGATGATGTTTTTTGGAGAAAACGCTTGCAGCAACAAGTTACGACAATAATAATATTCCAGTGATTAGTTCTATCTAGACAGAATGGAGAAAATTAGATGTATCATTTAGACAGTAAACCTCCACCATATGTTTTGAGATAATAAACCTCCACCATATGTTTATTTATGTGGTGAAATTTATTTTTCGAAGCACATGGATAAGTGATTTTTGACCTCATTTTAGAGATTTCTTTTAGAGTATCAAGTCCGAGGTCTCTAACAGTTCATAGGCTACACCATTAGATGAAGGCGTAATGGGTGAAGAGATTGGCATAATTTGTTATTTCAAATAATTTAATTTTCACTAGAGAAAAGAAAAAAAGAAGAAAAAGTCAAGAAACTCCAGCTCAAGGAAGAAGAATAAGAAGAATTAGAACGGAAGATTGTTTTTTCTCCCTTTATTTTCCCCCTTTCTTTTTAAAGATGGTTTTACATTCTTCTCCGTCACATTCATAGATCATCATTTTTATGTTTTCCTTTTTTTTTTTTTAATTTTAATTTATTTTTTTAAAAATTAAAATAAAAGAAATGTCTGTTTCAGATGATGGCTCCCACCACCCCTTTAACATGTAGTGGGGATGAAAATGATTTTATTTAAATGATAACATAATTAGAGGTACAAAAGATTCTGTGTGGCTGTTTATAACTTTATAATATATATATATATATGCTTACCTTGCATATTTTATTAAATGAGTCAAATTATAATCTAACATCAGCTTATCAGGTTGGCAGAATTTTTTTAAAAAAATGGCGTATTGAAATTAAGACCAAAATGGGTAGGTTTTTTTTTTTTTTTGAGCACCGCTTATCGTCGGGATTTCTAAAGCGCGTAATGGAACTTACCGCCTCATGAAATAAAGATTCATATTTGAATTTCACAAATGTCACTGCAAAAGTAGGAAGGTTTAGTTTTTATGTATCTCATAGAGAATAATATGAACCTTCAAAAGCCGAGCGCAATTAGCTCGACTGGATGGGAGATGGTTCAGAAAAATATTACTATACAGATTCGAGTCCCCACGGGATAAAATTCGTCGCAAATTTTTTTTTTTAAAAAAAATTTATGTATCAAATAACAGGAGCTTCCATTCATGGAAGGAATGTCCTCAAATTTCAGAGCGTCGGTTGGGACTGAACGTGATGACTTTCCGCGAATTTGAGGTCCTTATAGGGACGTGCAAGATAATGTCAAAAAAATATGAACCTTCGAATAAGTTTAAATTTAAAATAGATATTTTACGAACAAAATTTCTATATAATAATAAAAAAAAATAAAATATGAAAGAGATGTTGTGTGCATGCCCAACTTGATCAGGCGCGGCTCTCCTATTGCGGATTCAACAGGAAGTAGGAAAATAAAGGGCTACGATTGCGCCAAGTAAATAAATACGGATTACGAGATATTATATAAAAATATGGACGAAAATTTTATATAATATCTCGTAATCCGAATTTACTGATGTGGCACAATCGTGGCCCTTTATTTTCCTACTTTCTGTTGCATCCGCAACAGGAGAGCCGCGCCCAACTTGATCCGAACTAGTATATCAATTAAAGGTCATAGTCATTATTCTAAAAGATCTAGCTTACATAAATCAATATTTACAAGAATTGTTCATCACCGTGATGGAGGTTAGATCATAATAAAAGCATGATTCATTGGTGCATAAAACAACGAAGTTAGGCTCCAAAAATATTTCCACTACACTCTTTGGTTTCTATGAAGGAATCCGGCGGAGTGGTAAAAATTTATATGTATAGACTAAAAGGTCATGATTTCGAGGTGCGAAAATCATCCCTCGCAAACTAGAATAAGATGGTGTACATCAGACGAGAAACCGTTCGTCTGTAATTTGTAATTAGGATCGATATATAATTTTAGTGGACTCACTCAACTCAGCATATAGAACAGATGATAGTAAAAAAATGAAACTATATTTTTTTTTTTTCATTGCTTCTTATTTACTTATAATAATATTTGTACAAATTATAGGACTCTTCATTTGTATAACTCCTATATAAATAACTTACCTGCTACATGCATCATAACTCTCCACATACTTCACTAATTTCATTAACTTGCAATATGTACCACAACTACTCTCTTAGATGTATAAGTTACAAAAATAAATGTCATAGGTTACACCCAATAATTCCATTTAATTTTAGTTTATTTTCCACCATAATTTCGGGAGCTTATGCATATTCCTGTGAAAACTCTTGTGATACTGAGTAGCTCCCCTTTTCGATTTCATTGATTGGCTCCATATCCCATCTGCAATATTTCTATGGATAATTGTATTTCAGCCATGTTAAATCTCTTACAAATCAACCCACTATTTCAAATTATTTATAAATTAGCCCCACTAAAACTTTGTAATTGATGTGACTTATAAATTTTATATTTAAAAATTTTTATAATACATCTAAATAGATATTTAGGGATATAAAAATAACGGATGAAAAATGACGACTTTTTTTGTTTTAACTAGTAAACAATGGAAGGGGCTGTTATATACCTCTCACATATTTTTGTAATACTGCATCTAGAAAAAGAAGAAATAATATAAACGCTCAAAAGAAAAAAAAATTAAGTATTAATTGGAGCATTATGCTTGAATGCTCTATCATTTAGAACCTAGATGGCAGAAAACTAATATTTGGATGTAAAAGATTGTCTTTTTATAGCTTATTGTGAGCCAGTGCTTGGAGACTCATCTTCAAGATAACGCTGAACCTCTGCACTTGATGATCACGCCCCAATCCGACGGTTCTTGTTTTCTGGTCTGTTTGTATTGTAGGTTAACTGATTCCTTCATTCCACTCTTGTTAATTTGCGGTAAAAAGTCTCGTTGTTCTACTGCTTGTATGCTGTAGGGGTTTGCAACCGGTCCAGACCGAAATGGAGACCGAAACGAGAGGAAAAGATGGACCGCATACCGGTCCGGTCTGGACCGGATTGCGGAAAATCGGGACCGGAACGGTTTTGGGCCGGTCCACGAATTTCTCCTTGCGAATCGCGAGCATCGTGATTGATTGCAGCTGCAGGTCAGTCGCTCGCCGCTTGGAATCGTGATCGCTATCGCGCTTCGCCGCTGGCACACTGCCGCATGACAACGACGATGGAGAAGCGCCGAAGACGACGACGAGGGACGAACAACGATGAGCTGATGATCAACGACGACTACGATGGCAAAGACGATGAAGGGCAAAGATCGGCGGCGAAGACGACGAAGATCAGATGACGGCATTGCACAGCCCGCGCTGTCGCTTATCGCACGAAGTTCAGTGCGCCGCCGAGCGGGTGAGACGTTGATTGCACGCGTACATCAGACGTAGTCCGCGATGGGCTGGGCTTTGTGGGTTGCTGAAATTGGCCAAAATAACGGGCTAGACTAACTTTAATCGGTTTTCGGTCCGGTCCACGATTTTTTCAGTCCGGGATTGGACCGGACCGAAGACCGATATTCAGCCAGGTCCGGGACTGCGACCCGGCTGAGCTGCTACCGGTCCGATCCTATTTTTTTGTCCAGACCGGTATATGCACTTCCCTAATGTTGTGTATATTTTTCATGTTGTTATTCGTACTTGAGTTTTGATACTTTACGTACTTTTATTTATTATTCTATATGCTTATTTGTTTAAGTGTTGAAAGCTAAAGGTTCTATAAAATAATATTCTGCAGAATATGACTGCATACGTCATACTCTTATCAGATCCTATCTATCTAGCCATAATTATAATGGAATTTGCTATGACACTTTTCCTTAATACTTTTACCCAAAAAAACTGAAGTGCTTATGAAAATTATCCAAATCCCACATATTTGCTAGCCAAAATTGTTTTACAAAAAAAAAAGGACAAATAAGACTAGAAAAGGGAAGGGATTTCGTTGAAGAAGTTCCTACCTCAAATAAGTATATATTACTTTGAAAACTTATAAATTCAATCCATAACACAAATGTATTAATATTTATTAAAAGATAAATTTTGATAATATTATACAATTTTTACATCAATTTTTTTTTTAAAATAAATTATAAATAAATATTATGAGATTTCAAAATTTTTGTAATAAATAAATTTATATATTAAAATATCTATTTAACGATATTTTTAAAAAATCTATCAATATTAAAATTATATAATACGTCAAAAAAATTTTCATTTTATAATTTCTTAGTAATATTTATACGTATCAAGTTTAATATAATTTGATAATTATTAAAAATCTTATCTCTTCTGCACACCCTCTCTTTTATCAACCTCATAAAATAACTGATAAGCCCGCCAAAAGCAACTACCACCTCTCCTTCTCATGGCCACCGCCGCCGCTCCCGTCGCCGTCCTCCGCCCTCCTGCACCGCCCACCACCACCACCAAAACCAAATTCTCTTTCCCCGCCTACCTACCTCACCTCCACCGCCGCGACCGTCTCATCACCCATCAACTCTCCGTCGCCTCTCCTTCCTCCTCCTCCTCCTCCGCCGCCGCCGACAAAGAGGTTGTTTTCTTTGACGGAGGCGCTCACTACGGGGACCTCGTTGCGAACCTGCTCCTCGGCTACACTCTTCTATGGCTTCCGTTAACCCTCGCCGCCGTTTCCCGCGCTTTCTTTCTCCGCTACCGTTTCACGAATCTCCGCGCAACTGTCATCTCCGGATTCAACGGCCAGGATCGCAGCGACTTCGCGTACAACTCCATTACCGATGTCAAAGTTGTTCCAAGATTTATTGGTGAGTGGGGCGACATTGTTATTACTCTCAAAGATGGAACTAAAGTTGATCTCAGAAGTGTTCCCAAGTTCAGAGAAATTGCTCAGTATTGCATTTCAATGTCGGGAAGCAACGCGAAGATTGTTGAAGAGAAGAATGGACCTAAAGGTTTTTAATTAACTCATTAAAAAAAAGTTTAAATTTTATTGCATATATTATATATGAGGATGATTTACTTGATGTTTAGATAGATTTTAGTTGTAATATATCGTAATCCGTGGGAGGTAGTAAATTAAAGTATTGGAAAGAGGAAATTTTTTTCTCATTCATTTAATTGGGTATATATAGTTGGAGTAATTTTTATATTATGTTTGATAATCATATGGATTATTATATGGTTACATGGAATTAGTTGAATACAAGGGAGAGGAATATACTAAATTGAAATGATTGAAAATATGAATTTTGGTTATGCTTTGTCGTGGAAATTCCTTCATTGCTATATTTGATATGGATTTGCATTTTTTTTTTTTTAACATACTGCCATAGAATCATATTGGCCAGATTTTGGTTATGGTGTTGTATAACCTTTTACTATACCTGTAATTGGTACCAATCATCTTTTATGTACTTGCATTTAAAAGAGTTTAATATGTTGCGAGAAGCACAGTGGGTATATCTCTATATATTCAATTACTTTTAAGTTTCAATAAGTTAGTTTTGCTATTTTAGCTTGTCCAGAAATATATCAAAAGGGAGAAACGACTAAAGTGACGTCACGTGCGTGCCGCCATGGCAGCCGTTTCTATATTTGCAAGGGCTGATATGCACAGCTCCTGGATATGGGATGGCTGATACGCAATTAATCCTTAAAAGAAAGCTTCAAGAGTAGAAACCTAATGCGATTGTGTAAGATCAAACACCTATATTTTCATCATTGTCAATAGTAAAATTGTCAAGTTGATCAACCTAAAATAGCTTATGCTGCTGTATTAGATGTGCATATAAATTAGAATATGTGATCTGTCCCTATAGGATACTGTGCTCTATTATGAATTCGATCTTCATTTAAAATAATTGATACTAAATAGGATGCTTTTTGTTAGATTACCTGCAGAACTCTTGCAGTATGACATTGATTAGTTACTACAACAAAATGCCTTCCAGTTCAGAATTTAACACTCTTTCACCTTTTCAACTCATTTCTTCGAAACAGGACGACTCCGCATACACCAAGCCAAAAGAATGTATGTAGGAATACAACATGTGTCTGCTAGGAAGTGCTAATTATATAGCACATAGTTATTTTGAACTCGTAGTTGTTGTTTAAGGTAGAGTAGCAAAGCAAAACAAAGTTTTGTCTATGTCTAGCCGAGCCGAGTTTCCGTAAACTCATATCTTGGCACATGTTGGCCGTGCCGATGATGCCGTACAGATATATATTTATTTGTTATTTTTTAAAAATAAAAATTAATTTAAAAATTCAAATATAAAATTTTTCGGCACAGTATAACTGCTGAAACAAGCACGTGTCGTCCGGCGCCGACCGGCACCGAAAACCATGGAGCAAAATCATCTGTGTCAGATGACTGTTAATCTGATTTAGTTTGTGACAATTGAGTGATCGACATTGCTTAATTACATATATATAGTGAAAACCATATCACCATCAATATTCTGTCTCTACTGGCAAGTGTAGCAATTTGGTGAATTACAGGCCTTTGTTCTGGAGGATTTCAAACTTGGTACATGTTCTCCGCAGGCCAAAAGCCTTATCATAAAACCAAAGATGTTTAATTTTCAAATTGAGGGGGAATCTTGAAACAAGAAAAGAAGGGAATAAGATAGAGTTGGCAACACATGCCTTGCACCAGAATTCTCATAGATATTAAAATTTTATGTATCATGTATTTTAGTAGATACCAACCTCCATTATTTAGGAAGTCAATTTGTTTATCGATCGATTGCTGACTTTGATTACCGATTCATGTAACTGGGTCCGAATGGTGATCAGGTACGACCTATAGAATAAATACCTAAAGATGTTTTTTGGGAAAACTTCCAATATTAAAGTTATAGATTTTGATGAGATTTACAACTTTTATGTTCAACATTTTTTCAATAAATACTTTTAATTAGATATTTTGGGACTTTAAAATCTTAACGAGTTTAAAAACAGTTTTGAAACCCACTTGAATTCCGTTAAGATTTGGAGCACAAATACTACAAATTTGAAGTATTTTTTCAGAAAAATTTTGAACATAAAAGTTGTAAAACTCATAAAAATTTATGAATTTTATATTGAAATTTTTCGGAAAAATACATATAGATTTTGTTCTATAAGATCATTTGTATAGTAATTACCAAACGGAAGACCCAAACTGATCACCACTCCAGGGGATTTTGTATTTTTCCTTTTTTGGGGTGAGGAGGGGGGGATATTTTCCCCTTCAAAAGTGTAATTTAGGAGCTTTCTAATATCATATGATTGAAATTAAAGAAGATTTGTGGAAATGATTGTGGTATCAATTAAACATTGTCTCTGCATTGCTTGGGAAAACTATATATATACACACAGCCAGATTCTATTTCGTAATCTTTACTCCAAAAAAAAAAAAAAGATAAAAAGAAAAAAAAAAAGAAGATTGTTTGTAATTGATCTGTCAGCAAGAATGTCTTCCAAGTCTTTGATCTTGGAAGCTTGTTAGAAGCTATCATGCCATCATTCTAGGGATCAGTACTTAGTTGCAGGCCTGTTTTTAACAATTTTGGACAGTAGATCGAGCTATTAAATTTTTTGCTATGATATGTTCCTACATCTCGACCGAAAATGGAGCGGTACTATAAGCCCCTCGCAACTCAGGCTTTTTAGGTTTCAAACTTCCAATATATCATTTGTGAAGAACAGATCGTGGTCTTCCACCAGTATCTAGTTCCGCTAACCAATTGGATCAATAGTAGTTGGTTCCTTTATTCATACCTTTGAATGTGCTTTTCTAGAAGCAGTATCTTTGAACGTTTATTGCTTACTTAGTCATCTTCTATACACTTAATTAATTCAAATAGGAAATGACTCCCATCACCATCAAAGGCCACAATTTAAGATAAAATTAGAGTACAAAATGTTCCTATAGTGGACTCGACCTTGTAAAGCTAGATTCTTGCTGGTAAAAAAAAGATTTTTAGGCCAATAGACTATTGAAAGTTGCACCATTTCTTTTTTCTTTCTTTCTTTTTTTGTTCTTTCTATTTTTTTTTTTTTTTTTTCTAAAACAAGCAGCTAATTTATTATAACTAAGTGAACTCCCAATCAAAAAATTTAGATGACACAACCAAAATATTATTGCAAGAATATGATCGTGTCTTTTTGCACTTTACTCAATAACTATACGCACTACTAAGATAGAAAATAACTACATGGTTGGCAAAACTCACCATTACAAGGATAAATAAATGATGAGTTGTTGATATCGATCTTCATGACAAGAACCACATTATTATATTTGGTATATTCTTTGACTATCTTTAGATTCATTCTCTCTACTCTTTACAGTTTAAAATTGAACATAACTCACTTGTGCTCTGTAAACTAAGAAAATA
This sequence comes from Xerophyta viscosa, assembly GCA_002076135.1. Taxonomy (NCBI): domain Eukaryota; kingdom Viridiplantae; phylum Streptophyta; class Magnoliopsida; order Pandanales; family Velloziaceae; genus Xerophyta; species Xerophyta viscosa. The sequence continues at coordinate 958,083 of MJHO01000031.1, forward strand.
TATATACTAGAGGCTACAATTTGGGGGCGACGAGGTATCGCATCCAATTTCGACTTACCATGCCACCATTATATCATATTTTGCGGCTGCTATGCTGGCGGTAACACGCACATGTGCCTCCTCATTCACGACGGAGGGCTTCACCATTAATCAATACGAATTGATCTACATGCTAGTCAAATGGGAACTATATGATGCTGAAGTTGACTTGATTGATTTTTTGGTGGTTTTGGGAGCTACTAGCACTTGTCTCTGAGAAATTTACCAGCTGATATCAACAATCTTTTGTTTTTTAGGGTTGGTGGAGCACTCATAGTTCATATCATACTATAGATACACTCTAGTGCCATTTAGCAACAGATTATGGTAATCTAGACCTATTAAATATTCATCCTAGTCCTTGAATCACTCTTCATAGTCATCTATAAACTATGAAATCATGGGAAGCTGACCTCCTCAAGTATCTTCTTTGTACATAAACCTTTTTTTTTTTTTTGGTTTTTCCATTTTGGAATCACCACTGGTTCTGTCTTCCCTCAAATTTAGGAAAACGCTGCTTACAAGCCGTAATTTTATATCTAAATTGCCGTGGCCTCCACCGAATGGTCAACTAGTGCGGTTCTAATCTAACTGTTGTCTAATGACCGAATTACAGATCAATTTAATGCAAGTCTAAGTCATTTTGATCTCAGGATATAGCAAGATTTTCAGTACTTAGCCTAATCGAGTTTCGATAAATTAGATCTCGACACGTTACGTGCCAATTGTGCTGATATATATTAATTTGTTATTTTTAGAGTAAATATTTTTAAAAAAAATTATTTTAATAATTATATACATAATATTTTTTTATACGTGCCATGCCGCTTCGTAGCGTATGAATAATTATCGAAATAGGAACGTGCCGTCCGGTACATGATGAATGAACGTAAGATGACCTGATAGAATCTACTGATTTGGGCAGAGCGATGGACAATGGTAGGCATGTTTGTGAGAGCCACTGAGTACTCTGTGGCTTTGAGAGACCCCACATATGCATACTACTGGCTTCTTGATGAAGAAAGCATTCTCATATGAGCTGTGTTTTGGACTTTCTTTCTTTCCATCTATTGCTCATAGACTTTGCATTCCCACCAAAGGAAAAAAAATAAAATAAAAATAAACTTAAATATAATCATCTGATTTCTTCTAGGATTTTTTGAGATATGTTTTGTAGTGGTGATGGTGGTGGTTCAGGCATAGTCCCCAATTTCCAGTGGGACATGAACTAGCCACATTCTGCTGATTACTGTAGCTTTTCTTTCTTTTACTGCAGCTTTTAGATATATATATATATATATATATATATATAATATATATATATATATATATATATATTTAAAGTTTTTCCTTGAGATAATGGGACAAGATTTTTTCAGTGTATCAACCACTGTACTGTTTTCTAACCCATAATCCATCGCCTGCAATGGGCCAGATTTGTGGTCAAGAAGTAAAGTTCCGACCTGAAGTGCCTTCCGAGCTAGACATGAAGTGATGGTGTCCTGTTCAGCCATTATATTAGCAACTCCAACTAAAAACTCGCTGACGCCATTTCAAGACCGTTAGTGAGTTTGGAGCCTGCAACGTACTCTTCCTGAGGCGCACGCCACGCCACTTGGACTCACAGAACAGTGACTTTTAAATTTTGATTTTTTTAGTTGACATGTTGGCATACCATTCCCTTCGGTAAGCCTGTCAACCAACTGCGACCTCGTGGCCCTAGCTTATTGGAGCTTCAACAGCCATGCATATACGTATGCCTGTAGTCCTTGTTAGTTTAGGTCATTTTATAATCTAAAAACGAGAAAATATAGTAGCAAATAAGTTTTAAGTTCTTACCCATCTTCAAACAAGTAGTTAAATATAATATGGAAATGCAAATACGTTAGGCCTTTTTTTCAGAGAAAGGCTAGCTTCCCCATTAGTCTACCAAAAAAACTAAAAAAGACTTCTCACCAAAACATGATCCCTTATAGTAGGGATCCACAAATAAATAATATTTTTTTTAAAAAAAAATTTGTTAGTGAAAAATTCGGTGTGTAATTTTTATTTTTTATTTATTTTTTTATTTTTAGCCTGAAAGAGGCAAAAACTTGTAAAGATGGAAGGTGAAAAAGTAAATCTCATGACTTATTTTCATAGGAAACATAAAGGGCTATGACAAAAGGGGTAAATAAATTGGTGATTTCACTCTCACCCCCAAGGAATGGTAAGGGGAGGGACCCCACAGCTGAAATGTTGGTGGCGTACAGTCAGTGAGTCACATGCATGTCTCATAGTCTTATCTTTCAGTGCCAACACCCTTTCCTCTCTGATTAAACATCAATATATATATATATATATATATATATATATATATATATATATATATATATATATAGAGAGAGAGAGAGAGAGAGAGAGAGAGAGAGAAAATCTTTGCTCCCCATAAATCTTTCCAAAAATTTCTCCATATTTATAAATTTTTACACAAATCTCGCAATTAATTCAACCACCCCCTTCATTTATCGCACCACATACCAATTTTATCACTAAAACGTTTCTACATCAGTTTTTGAGAAATTTATAGAAAAATTTGTTGAAAAATATAGCATTGCCCATATATTTAACACCCCATTGGCAAAGACACTACCCTACACCGTCTTTCTCTCTCTACTATACTTTTTTTTTTTTTTAATTATCATGTTGGAACCTATAATGCAAGTTTTTTTAATATGCCTTTGTACGGATCTCAAACTCGCGAAAAATCTTCACGTCCAGTCCCGATCGACGCTCTAGTATCCAAGTATAGGCATTCTATAATCGGGACTTCTCCCACAGAGTACAGAGATTTTTTTCAGATTTTTCTATTAAGAATTTCACCCCACGCGGACTCAAAACAGGGTTATTTTCAATTCTACTTTACTTTTTGCAGGGCATTCTTCAAATATCACATAAATCAGTTTTTTCTATTCACTTTTTCTCACTCTAAATCCTAAAGCTTGAAAATGTAGGTTTTGTGCTTTATAAGGCTAGCTTTTATGCATGTATGCAAGTTTACAATATGCTTTTTGGTTGTTTGGTGCATTGAGCCCATCACCATCCATGATGGAGCTAAAAGTCACTGCAACTTTTGCTTCATGGACCCTCTTAACCAAGACATCAGCATCAAGCTGTCTATTTCCTAGACAATTTTAACCAGCAGAATTGATTATGTAACATCTGTGACTGACCTAGCCTGAAACACCATAAATTATATATATATATATATATATATATATATATATATACACACACACACACACACACACACTATGACTTACTTTGTCCGAAGCGTTCAGGACGACTAATGAGGCTTCCAACTCATAAAATAAAAAAGTTTTGAATCCTGCAAGCACCGCCTGCAAAAGCATGGGAAGTTATATCCTCTCTGTAGATTGTCGAGGATAAAACGACCTTTAGGGCTAGCCCGGAGCGAATGATAAGAATTTGTCGATTGGTGGAATATGATCTGTGCCAAATGTGATATCTACTATAGTATCACAACAAACTAGGCCGGTTATGTAGTTTTTTAACGATAGTTTTGTTTTTTTTTTTTTTTAAAAGACTTGTAAAGATAAACATGCTTTCATGTTTTGCAAGAGCATAAATAATGTTGTGTAGGCGAGGGTTAGAGTCCTTGTACATCTTCCATTCACATTCAAGTCCATCAGAGAGCAAGATAGGATATATGGTGCAACTCATCATCAGCTTCATAATATTCTCTCACACAAAGGCTAAGCTGGGTTTATATGGATCTACGATGTTCTTGTATATGCAATTGTACCGATAAAAGGCACGAAACTACAAAGATTCGATAGATTATGATCTGATAATTAACTTATCATTTTCCAAATTATATCAATGAAAACTGTGATGCTCAGACCAAGCCCAGAATGCAGATTGATCATCCATGTTGCAGAACATGTTGCAGAAGCTCTCTTCAGGAATATTAACACTTTGCTCGATCTTCGGAAGTTCATAACTCGACGAGCTCTGCAGCAGCTGAGTCAAGCTTATTGCGGGCGTTCTAAATTGATTAATATTCAGGTTTATTGGGCTCTCAATTGATGGATTATTTCTCGATATATCCAAGTTAATTTCAGAGCTATTCTCACTTCTATTGCTGCAAGATCCCTGATCAGTCTCTTTGTTGAGGTTGATTGGTTCTTGCTTTTTTTGATCTCTTCCTTTCAATGCCATTATCTGAAAAAATCATAGTATATCATTATAACATAAAATTAGCTTTTTTTCTTCCAATTCCCCGTTAAAAAAAACTACGTTAATATTTAATTTTGGAGCAATGTACCCATACACCATACATATGGAGTCAGATCTTTCTCAAAACTCCCCCAAAATTCATCAATAAAAACATGTCAGTCCCTTGCAACCACTTAATTAAACAATAAAATTCTACCAATATATGAACATATCAACTATCTTCTTGATAATGCAAACTCATATAAGTCATATTCATAATTTTAAGAGATTATATATATATATATATATATATATATATATATATATATATATATACTGGCATACTTTCTATACTTCTATCAGAAAGCTTACATGCATACCTCAGCTTGGAGCTTCTCGTTATGGGCTTGGAGAGAATCATTTTCAGATTTTAGGGCATCAAACTGTCTTTTAAGAACACCAAAATCTTTCTCTAATTGCTTGGTTTTCCATCTAGCCCTTCTATTCTGGAACCAAATTGCAATCTGCCTTGGCTGCAATCCAAGAGCCCTAGCGAGCTCCATCTTCCTCTCAGGCTCGAGTTTATTTCCAAGCTCGAAATTCTTCTCTAATGTTCTCACTTGTTCCATGTTAAGCCTCCTCTTCTTCTCCCCCGCCAGCGAGCCGTCATCTGATAGATCATCCTCACCGTTCAACCCCTCGATTCCCGAAAACGACATCGATCTTTTCGTCCCCATCATTACTGCTAAAAAAATCAACAGTTCAATAATTAATCAGTATTTAAACAGTTCTTTTATAATTTACATGTTCTATAAGCTTATGCTGATGCAGGATCTCTATAAACACATTTGACGGTTTTATAATTCACGGCTTTTTTTTTTTTTTTTGGTCTGAAAAACTAGTAAAATCACGTGAAATAAGCGTGGAAAATAGAGAAAATTAAAGAGACTACCTCCGAGATCTTGTGGACTGGTGAGAAGAGGAAAAAGGGAGGGCTGATGAGATGGCTGCCGGAGTTCTTCGTGATAATGATGATCACGGGCAGTTTCAATTTGGAGAAGAAAGTTAGGAGGGAGGAAAGATGAAGCCATTTGGTTGAAAGACATGGATAGCTCTGAAGCTAATTAATTACTCATGGAGATGGAGGGAAAGGAGATCTCAATTATCCGGTGCTGACATGTGATCGAGAAAGGACTCCCATGGAGGAAGAAGAAGAAGAGAGACCGAGATGAGATGAGAGAATAGAAAAGATATATGAAAAATATGTATATATGCATGTGCAAAAATATTTAAATAAACCATGAGATCGAAAAATTATATAGGGAGGGGCCCTATCTACTTTGTGTGAAAATTTTGGAGTAAATTGTAGATTCCTTTACTTGGTTAAACTTCTAAATGTTTGTACTTTGGAATGGATAGTTGTCTCCAGCATAGCTGTCCATTCTATTTCAACTTCTACTACACGGATTTGGACAGTTTAAACTTTAAACATAATATATATATATATATATATATATATATATATATATATATATATATACATATATATTCATGCTACAATCTACCTGCATTGTTTCCTCTAATATTTCTAATTCTATCTCTCAGTAATCTATAGTGAGGTATGAATGAGGATGGTATTTATATATTGTCTTCTTGGGACAAAAATGAATAGCTTTTCTACCGCACACACATGCTAAATTATGTACCAATCAAAGTAATTGTAATATTATTACTGTAAAATAATGAATTTTTAAGGAATAATGTTAAAAAAGCCCATGCTTTTTAAAACTCATACAAATCAATCACTCTCTTTTCAACTTTTTCAAAGAAGCCCATAGTCCAAAACTAAAACGTCTTGTAGACAACTAGTTCAATATTTTAAATGGCTAATTAACGTAGTGTTGTTAGCACTGCTATCGTATTGCTCGTGCTGTATTGCTCAAGATGAGCAAAAAAAGTGTTACGAACGAGTTAAAAATGTGCTGAATTGTTCGTGCTGAATTTAGTGTTTGTAATTTGAAGAGTTGTTTTATTCAAGTTTTGCAAAATAGAAGTTTTTCTAATAAAGCTCCAATTTTTAACCCTCGCTTTCTATGAAGTAAGCCGGTGAGATACTTCCAAATTATTTCAGTGAGATTCTCAGCATCTAAATTCCGAGTTGGTCAATATACATGATCATGTTATTGCTATTTCGTAGCCGGTTAACATACATATATGTATAGGAGAGCAAAAGAAAGTAAGATATTTGGGTGTTGATTACTTCCTTTGCAAGGAAATATAGTGGGACCATAAAAAACTGAAAAAAAAAGGAAAATAATGGAAGACAATGGAGAAATAGGCTGTCTATGCATATAGAATATATAACAATTGTTGTTTGCACATGACAATAATTATACATAGCAACACTTTCGTTAGACATCTCGATCGACAGCCGTCATGCATATGCTACACAATATATTGGCATCTATATATATATGTTTGTATATATATGTACCCATACACACACATATGTACACATGCGCACGACCTTACTTGAATAGGACCTGTTATATATAGCCCGTACAATTGTATTCTTAAGCACAAAAGAGACATGCAACTCAGTATGATAGATGATATAAATGACCCTATGTCATGAACGTGATTAATAGATGGGATTCTTTGTGATCAAGGTTACAGAGGACGTTACCCAGCTCGCTCCGACAAATTAATGAGGCCCCATTGTTGTCTCACAGACCAATAATAATAATAATAATAATAATAATATATATATATATATATAACTTCTGATATCTCAGCTGGTGAAATGTAAATGATTTTTGTCCTTTGACCAAACACAATCAATCATAATTGGCAGTTAAAATTCTATGGTTAAAATGCAAAAACGCATGTTATCGTACTAATAAAAAAAAATCTTTTGAGGTTGTTAGAGAGAGAAAAACAAGAAAGAAAAAAGAAAAGGAATCTCTTACAGGTTGGGTGCGAGGGGATGGTACTAATTGTAAGAGAGGGAGCAGCAGGTTTGTTACCTACCAACAAGCACCTCTCATGCTTCATTTCCCATTTCTCCCAGGAAAAAAAATTATAAAAATTAAAAAAAAAAGAAAGAAAGTTCATGCTTCAGTTCCCCGGAGGCCTCAAAACATCACTTTTATGCCTAGAGAGATTCTTGGTTAATTATAACAGTTATACCATGTCACTCCGTATAACGGTCTAATAAAATTTATTTAGAAGTATTTTTTAATATAAAAATTATAAATCTCATCAAAATTTACATGTTTTATTTAAAAAAATTTCCCAAAAATAATCATAACTTTTTTTTTTATTTAAATATAAAAATAATATGTGCTGACGTGGCGTAAACGTTTCATTGTAAATTTTTTCTTATGGCTATACATGCATAAATACATCTATCCGTACGTACGTGTGTACTAGTCCATGCTTTAATTCCCTGCAGGAGAGAGAGAGAGAGAGAGAGAGTGTGGGTCTATTTTGTCTTGGCATCCTCGTGGCCTACTCAGATACCCTATGTCTCTCTCTATCTCAATGTCCTTTCTCTTATCAGCTCACCTTTGCTCACATAACTGTTTATCGGCTGAATCCCCGGAATAGATTATACTATGTGTAATATGCACCCATCACACGTAGGAGAAACACGCATGCGCACCAGCCAGTAAAATTTTATTTTCGTTGGCAGGACAAAAAATCGAACCCAAAATAATTAGCTTTTCTAGGTCAACCTTCACTTTCAAAAAAATCTTTTGTGACTGCATCTTCAGTGACTGACATTGTTCGGTCACAATTCATCATATTCAACAACCGTCGTAGCTACAGTCGTTGCTAGAAAGCCTTTTCCCGACCAATCGTTCCATTGGTCGTTGATGGTGACTATTAGTCGACCACAGTGGACAACAATCTCCGAAAGTTATGGCCGTCAACAACCAACGCCATGTCAGTTAGTGAAACAACAATCGTAGCATATAACGGTCTTTGAAAATTGAGGCCGTCCACGATCGATCCGTCATTGCTCGGTAAAAGTATCAACCCTCATGGACTTGGATTTGATTTTGTTCAAAGTGCGGAGGGCGGTGATTGACACAGCGACAATAGTGATTGACGGTTGATGAATGAGACATCAACGAGCGACGGCGACAAGTGAAGGGCGATACGGGCGCATTGACGAGACGGTCGACGGATGACACAACGACGACAACTTCCCTCTCTCCCTCCTTTTCTCTCTTCATTCGGAGGAGAGAGAAGCGGCAGTGAGGGAAAGTTTTACATTTTTTTCAAATTTTAGCGACCGCCGTCATAGTCGTTGACAAATGGCTCTGGCCACCGCCGGCAGCGGTCGCAGACGATTACATTTGAGCGACCACCAGCGGCAATTGTTGGTGATTACTAGCAGCGGTCGCTGAAAGTTGTTAACTTCAACGACCGTTTCGCAAGTGCGGTCGTTGCTCGGATCAGTGACCGAGCTTCAACGTTCAGTCATTGACCGTGGTCGTTGATAAAAGCAACGACCTATTTTTGGGTTTTAGCGATCGCCAGTGACGGTCCTTGATGATGATATTTGTTGTAGTGCCTGCCAATGCGCGCATCCTCCTTCCTAAATCTAACTCCAACACTTAACTCTTACTTTATATGTATAGATATATAAAAATATACCAGCCATTACTTTATCCCAATTCGCTTATTCGTCATTTACAGTAGATAAATTCGATCATGGAAGACATGTGTTCCTACAATTATAGGTATAAATCAGTATAGATCAATTATATTAGATGATATATTCAATTTCTTAATTACATCTTCATGTCAGAATCAGTATAGAGTTAATATTTTGAAATGGGGCTAACTCTCCAACCAAATCAGCTGAGGAAGCCAGAGATCTTTGTTCATATACGTAAAATAACGTTAAAATAAGTCCCATCTGCACTATATGACAGACAATTTCATTGGTGTTATTAGCATGTGACCCTCAATCTTGCCATACATATATTTGGCCATCAAACCACCCACCACATGGTTTTGTTTGGTTGGAGAAATCTTCAAATTTTGAAAATAAATCACAAATTCTATGTGATTATTTTAAATTTTATAGTATCGTACTTAGTACGGATTAATAACTAGTTCGAAAATAAATGACAATTCCAACAATAAATTATATTCATTCTTATGAACAACCAAGTTTTGATGCTTTTAACATGCAGTGCAATGTCATCGAATTACTCATTTTGAATATAACTATTAATGCTTTTAACATTGCACTCCTATGTAAATCGTAATGAAAGTGATCGCAAGGCCAGTGCAACCCCTAAGAGGTGTTTGCTAGAGCAAACACCTCTTAGGGGACATAACACGACGTGGACATGGGAAGAACTATTTTTAGAAAAACATGACACGGATACGGCTTGAGTACGGCAACAAATAATATAATTTATTAAAAAATAACTTATATTAAATATTTGACCATTTGAAAAAATAATAAAATTTAATAATAATATCCGTGCAATAATTTTATATTTTATTTTATATTTTTATATAATTTAAATATCAAGAGTCTAATTTCATAAGAAAAAAGACAGACAATATTTCAATACATACCATATTATAGTAATTACTACTTATATTCTACTAGTAGTATATGGCATTTCACTTTTCTCACAAAAATAAAATCAGTTTTCTTTAAGAAAAATAAGAATATATATATTTGTATATGGACAAGCATGTTGAATACTATTGTCGAGCATGTCCAATACGTGTGTCTGAAATTTTTTTATTTTTAAAATTTTTGGACACTTAATTTTCTGGTGTGTCCGATACGTATAATGCCATGTCCGCGGCATATCCATATCAGACACTATATTGTCCTCTCGCGCTATTCGATCATATACATCACATGCACCTCACCGCTTTGTGCACTGACACTTAAAATAATATTTACATTTTTTTTTGAAAAAATTTTAGCATTAAAGTTATAGATTTTAATGAGATCTACAACTTTTATATTTAATAGTTTTTCAACAAATATTTTTAAATAGATATTCTGTGGTTCCAATCTTAACGGATTTTAAAAATTATTTTAAACCCGTTAAAACTTGAAAGCCTCATAACATCTATGGAGAAGTATTTTTTAGAAAATAATTAAATATAAAAATTATAAACTCATCAAAATTTATAATTTTAATATTAAAATTTATATATATATATATATATATATTATTTTGAATGTCGGTGTACGGAGCAATTTATAAAATTCGAGTGTAGAAGATTCTAATCCATCTCTAATATGTACTTTAAGTGGCAAAACTCCTTTGCCGATATTTAAATACATGGAGGAGATAGGGTAACTGGCACATTTCTTTAGAGTTTTTAGGATTATTGTTAGAGGTGGGAAGCAATACAATATTTCTTGTCTCACGTACTGCTAGGAGTGAATATGAATTCTCTTTGTTTTTATTATTACTATAAATGTTTTCTTCTTCTTCTAGTTGAACGTGGGACCCGGAACAAGGGACTCCAAGCCAACCATTTCTTCAATTATCTTATTTTTAGTATGTTTTTGCTATTTCTGGATATTGCGTACGTATATAATGGCCTGAAATTAATGAAATTTTTAAAAGCTAAAACTTAGAATTATAAGAACTGTAAATACATTAACTTGTAAAATGTAAGTATTTTTTCAAAAGTTGAAGTGCATGGCATACAGTTTCAAAGTTTAAAAATATGCATAAAAATGTCATACTGTATGGCATAAGCTTCATTCAGAGACGTAATATGAGTAAAATTTGAAGAATTTCGGAGGCAACTCTAAATGATTGCTCGATCAGTATTGAGAGAGAGTAGTCGTTGAGGGTGAGTGTTAAAGATCAAGCCCAAGCCCAAACCCAACAACAATAACTCTCTTAAACCTATCATTTAGAATACTCTAGAGCTTAATTAAATAAAAGAGCTCTAGAATAATTTAAAATTTACTTGAATCTTGGTTATTTAGTCAACAAGAAAGAGTATTCTATAAGTATAATCTGAGCCTTACGTTTGGTTTAATCTAGGCCATCCTTTTGATTTTTTGGTCAGTATAAATAGGGTACCATGCTAGAGCTTAGTGTGTAGTAGAGAAAAATCAAAGAGTGTTGAGAGCTAGCAAATAGATAGAGTTCTAAGTGTGTGATCAAAAGAAAAAGTACAAATTAGCATCAAAGAGTGTGAAGTGTGAGAATCTATTGTGAAACTATTGTGTACAACTTCATCAATATAGAAGCAATTTTGCTTTAACATTATGTATCAAGTGATTTTCAAAAACATAGAATTAATCATATATATATATATATATATATATATATATATATACGTCCAAAAATCTAACACCGAACTCTCTGTGAAGTTCGCTACTAGATACAAGAAAAATAGTCTAAAATCTTCCAAAACGGATAGCGACACATGATTAAGTGTGATTTTTCACACTTCTCCTTCGAAAGAATGTGTTTGCATATATATATATATATATATAAAGAAGCAAAGAAAATAGCAGAGATTTGGTTGGTTTGAGCTTCTCTCCCATTTTTCATTGAAATAAAATTCCATTTTTGAAGATAATAAGGAAAAATCCTTCTAAATCGACAATTGTATGGTCCAAACACATTAACCAAATTAATCATTCTACTAAACTTAGCTTCATATATTACATTCATTTATTCATTCTTCTCTAATCTCTCTTGCTTTCGGTTGATAATTTCATTCTCACCAACTTTTTTGTCTTCTGATGATCATATCTATATGCATAATATACACAATACATGATATAGTAATATGGGTTGCACCACCTCTAAGCAAGCTCGCAGGGACCTTCGCCGGCGACCGTCGCTGTCAGTCCCCGTTGATCACCGCCATCCTCACCCCGCCGCCGCTGCCCACCTTGCTGCTCTTCCTCGTTGCACCGATGAAGATAAAAGCAACCATTCTTTCTCCGACGAGCATATGAAGAAGACAGCCAACGATCGATCCTGCAGGGCGATGAAGCCGCCGTTGCCGCCACAGCCAGCGGTGGTGCTGCGGACTCCGACAGTTACGCCCAGGAACGAGCCCCAGATCATCAACACCTGGGAGCTGATGGAAGGGTTAGAAGATACATCTCCTTTCCTCCCATCCTCAGCCGGCGTTGCACGGCCGTCATTCTCCACCTCAGGCGGCGGCTCCGCCGACTTTGACCCTGCGATCATCTCTGCGTTTCGAAGCGCGTTAGCGGAGCTCACCCCTATCCAACCATTCTACCTTCGGTGCTCGCCGGCTAGGCAGAGATCCCCAGACCTTACTGGAATCGTCAAGGCCCGAGTCAGAGTCTTCCAAGATCGAATCGACGCAAAACGATCATCCACCGGTAGTACTTCGGTTACACTTCTTGCCACGGGCGGTTGGCCTCCCGGCGGCGAGCGGAGAGTAGTAATATACGTTACTACTCTCCGGGGAGTTCGCGAGACTTTCGAAGATTGTTGCTACGCACGTACAATTCTAAATGGTTATGGGGTACGTATCGATGAGCGTGATGCTTCCATGCATGCAGCATTCGTAGACGAGCTTGACGACTTGCTTAACGATCACGAAAATAATAATAATGACGATAACAATAGCGATAACAATATTTATAATGTGAATTATAATAACAGCGATGAGCTTGGACAGCGGAGGAGGAGGAGGTGGAGGTTGCCAGAGGTGTTCGCGAACGGTAGTCATATCGGAGGGGCAGAGGAGGTGAAGAGAATGCATGAAACGGGGGAGCTGGCGGCGGCGCTGGAGGGCTGCGTTAAGGCAGGGACAGGGGTGGATGGCGGTGGAGGTTGTGAAGGTTGCGGCGGGGTGAGGTTCACGATGTGCCGGAGTTGTTCGGGGAGTTGTAAGGTGTTTGTAGAAGAAGAGGGGAAGGATGCCGCCGGAGGAGAATTCCGGCGGTGCAAGGAGTGTAACGAGTATGGGCTTGTCAAATGTTCTTTGTGCTGGTGAATTAATGTCGTTGAATTTTTAGGGATTTGTATGAAGTTTGTATGTAGTTTTGTATAATACTTTAAGTAAATAAATGCACACAAGATACGCCGCAATTAGGGCTAATACATATTACCTCCCGCTTTGCAAATTAGTTCCATCAAAACTGATATGACAGCACTACGGCCTTTACAATACGGCGCCGATATGTAGTTTTTCATATCTATTTTGAAATAAATATAAGTTATGGTTATTTGTCAACATATTACCTCCAATTTTTAGATGTCGGCAACTTTTAGTCTTTCGACCTAAGATTAATGTCTGCTAATCCTCTCGGCTAAATTTTTTTTAAAATCCTCAGTTAAAAATTATGTTTCTCTTTTTTTTTAAAGATTAGTCAGATGTTTATAAATTGAAACATGATTTTGTGCTTAGTGTAGGTTAAACACTAGTTTTGTAGATTAATAAATAAATATTGTCAAAGTCTTGCAGTCTTTATAAGATTGTATTATTGTACATCCAAACTTGATATTTACAGTGAATGATTTGGAAGAAGTTTCTTGGATATTCCGCCAAAAAGTGCCGTCCAAAATTACTTTTGTCAAAAAGTGCCCCCATTGATTTTATTAGATTTTATAGTGCCCCTATTTGTGACATAAAATGACCAAAATACCTTCATTCTCATTATTTTTTTGTTTGAAAGAGTAATATTTTTCTAATAATTACTAAATCAAGACAATACATTTATAAATATTTTTGAAGAAATTTTGAATATGAAAAAAAAAATGAATTTTGGTGTGCTTTACTACTTTTGTGTTAAATTTTTTTTCATAAATATCTCTAATAGATATTTTAAGACTTAAAAATCTTTACTAATTATAAAATATTCAGAGCTCCGAAGTATATATTTAGAAATTTTTGTTTTAGAAAACTTAAAAGTAAATGTTGTAGAGCATAAAATAACTTTTTTGTATTTAAAATGTTTTCAAAATATAGTTATAAATATGTGTTATGGAATCAATGTAGCTGGCATGGCTAGCTGGCCCAACTGCACCGGACTATTGTTTTAGCTTATGATAGCCACAAGTCGAGCCAGGCTCTTGTTTTGGCTCCGACTTGGCGGCCATAAGCCAAACCGAGCTGGATGCACAGGTAGTGCGGGTCGACCGGCCAAACAATGCGGGCTGATTCAGTCCATACTGATTGACATCTTTAAATGTACATGCTTGTTTAAATAGATACCAGGATGGTGATACATAAGAACATTAGCAAAGAAACAAGCACAAAACACTCAGGAAAACTTGACAATTCCAATATAAAGCCTGTAAACACCCAGCAAATTGCACACATATTATACCAAAATTATACACAAAAAAAAGGGGAAAAAACTTTGTTCTCCATAATCCTACCCAGACATGAAGCAATCCAATTAACATTACAAAGCTTGATCTCTATCTCCCTATGGTAATGGTATGATGGGGATAGCCATATTACTAAGTAGCCATCTCTCAATCAACATGATTAGTCCCTCATCTTTGTCCATATTACAAATTTGTCACCCAGGTTTCTAACCTTTCATATTAGTCCCTCATGTTATATTTTTGTTTCACTTGGATTTTTGGCTAGCTGCTTTGGCAGGTAGATTTATATGGCATTTTTTATAGTCGTAGCAAGCCAGCTCAGCTGCCACCTCAGAAAATAATGCCATCTAGATATGCGAGCTTAAGCTGTTAGCCAAAATATTCTGGAATGACTACAAAACGCGAGACTAATTCGAAAAGTTAAGACCCCAAGATTTTAAACATGGAGAAAAGTGAAGAACTAACCATGTATTGGTCACTATCTATGTATAGTGATAGATAGAGATCACTATCTAGCTAGTGCATTCCACTAAGTCCAGATGTCTTGAAAGAACTCCTGGAGAGATTTGGAAGCATGAAGAGCCCCACGATTCCACAAATACATGCTACCACCGATGCTAGAGCAAACGCTGGAATGTTGCCCTTTCCGAATAGTGCGTCCCATGGACCTGCTGATAGCGAGATAATCACCTGCACAATGATCATTTCAAAGTTAATATCATGGTAATGATTGTAGAGACATAGTATAGTTTTTTTTGAACGCCTAGTTACTACCCGGCATTCGGCGCTCCTGGTACACCTCAGGAGCCTGGCTCTACCCAGGAGGTACATCTCTCATGGCCGCCCACGAGGGGAGACCCTTTGCACGTTGGGGCGTACGTACGCATTACCATCAGCTAAGAAACTAATTGGCAGCGTACGGGGAGTCGAAACGAAGTCAGGTAGGCTATATAAGGCCAGCCTACTACTACGACATCCCGCCACCTCCTACAACAGTATATATTCTAACATGATAACAATGCAGGTAATGAAGGACATGTACCTGAGGAAGGACTATAGAGATGTTCAGAACTCCAGTGCACAAACCTGCAATATCATAATTAAGCAGGCAAAGTAAGTTTTGGTATTTTTTTTTTCTTTTTAGGTAGTTCATTTGCTTAACGTACAAACCTTGGCCTCCACCGCCACGAGCAGCAAGCTGTGCTGTAACACCAAAAGGAACACTATAAAGAACCTGCAAGAGTTCATATATCTAGTTAAGCTATGCAATTATATAAGCATTATCAACATATGATTATGAATTGGAGTAGTTACAGCAAGAGGAAATCCAAGGGCTGTAAAGATGGCAAATGCTGCTGCTCTGATATCACCATCTGGTCCGATCGATTGCTGGATTCCTTTGTGATAGTCCTTCACTGAGTAATATCCTACTATGCAAATTGCAGCCATGGCGATACTAACGAAGAAATTGCTAATCACCCAAACTACCCTTGCAGTCAATTTTCGACAAAGTGGTTCAATCATGAACGAACCAACAGCAAGAACAATCTGTATGATCATAATAAATTTAATGCGGATTAGCTTATCTTTACTTAGTTTCTGATATTTCAGTATGTGGGATTAGTTTGTGTTTGTAAGAATTTCATTACCGAATTAAATAATAGACCCCAGGCTCCTGCTCTAACACCTCTGTCGTAAGCGTTGATTTCAGCATTTGTTCCACTGGGATTTCCATGGTAGACTTCGCGGCCCATCCAATCGGTATCGTAGAGAATGAATGGAAACCATGACAACTACAGGTACATGAAAACAAAATTAAACCAACTATTTGGAGTTAGTAAATGAGCATTTTCTAGGCTCCTCTATATTTGAACACTAAAAGAATCTCTAAAATGATGTGAGAATCACCACCACGATAATTCAAATGGTGGATCAACCTCACACATAAAACATGTGGTGGAATGGCACATAGTTAATACTAGCTAGACTAAGCAAGCAATTGAGTTTGAAGAGAGGGAAATTAAGAAGTTTACCCAAGTAAGAGAGGTGACAAAAAGAACTGACGGCATTCCCGGTGGTAAATTCTTGAAGGCCCTGAAAATATCAAGGAATCCGACTTTCTCTTCCTGTGAACCAGTCTTATGAGCAAGTTTATCTAGTGGAGTCTCTTTCGCGAAAACTAGAGTCACCGTTAAGCACAATGCAAGGAAAACCTGCAGTATAATTCAAAGATACCCAGAAAATGTCATGTAAATCGTATGTAATTAATGCTGACTGTAAGCGTTATTAGGGTTAAATGATTTCATACTTACAATAGCTATCAAAAATGCTCCTTTAAGATTTGCACAGTCTTCACAGCAAGCAGCATTTTGCAGAAAAGGAAACCACCTAGAAGAGAAATAGAAGCCATAAGTAGGTGCATGTGTCAATTATCATATATGATGAAATATAGCTATAAAATTTGATTTCTCAGGAAAGGAAAAAAAAAAGAAATACAGCTATATTTGAATAGGATATCAAGCATACTTGTGCCATTTTCCACTAGCACCCGAAGCATAGCCTAGGATGTTTCCAAAAGCCATCCATGAAGCGAATATAGCATTAGCAGCACTGCACCCCTCGGGTCCTATTGCAAACAGATAAATTTGAAATTGACATAAAAACATTCTACGGTATAAATTGAAACCAGTCAAACTTTGCTGGTAGGTTGATCAGATTGTCACCTGAGAGATCAGCCATAAGCGCACGGGCAGGGCCCTGTGAAAGGTTGTGGAAACAATAGAAACATTTAAGTGCTGCTAAGAGATATAACACACATTCAAACATCATTGTCATTGTAAACGTGATGTCTTACTTGTACAGCATTATTGGAAAGATCAAGCATCCAGAACCCGGCCACATATACAATAGTTGCGTGCCACCTTGGACCATGGTAAACACTGTAAAATAGAAATTTTAATAGGTTGATTTTTCATTTGCATCATCCGAAGCAGAAAAAAAAGTAATTGCCTTGCTATTCACCTGCAACTCTGTTTATTCGTGTCGCCTAGTGCATAACCTATATCCGATGAAAATGCAATCAAACAAACCTGAAATTTTACAAAGGCTGATTTTAGATTTTTCAATCCTGATAAGGTGTGTAAATCATTTATATTAAATTAAAACATTGGTACTTACTGCACACATAATTAGTAGGCAACCAGTAAGTATAAATGGCCGCCGCCTTCCAAATCTTGAACGACATCTATCACTATACAAACCACAAAGAGGTTGGACCTGCATACAAGTAGTGTTGTACTCAAATGTTAACTTTCTTTACAAACCGTAACAACTTATGTATTAGTATTTCAGTAACATCTAAGGTTTAATGAAGTTAAACTTGACGAGATCATAAATTTAATAGGAGCTTACCACAAATCCTGCTATAGGACCACAAAGCCACATGATCGAAGAGAGAGAGTGTGGTAAACCAAGCGTCTGTACATACCATAACATCAATGAGAGTTTATCTTAAGATTTGCTATATCTAGGAAGTAGATTAGGAAAATAATCGCAATCGAATTCGAAGTATTATAGGATTCATTGGAAAGATACAAGCATCTCTAAGAAAAACATTTAATGATCGTATAATATGTAGAGCGCAAATAATGTCGAAAACTTTTCATTTTTTCAAATTGAAACATCCTTATAAAAGGTTTCAAGGAACCTCCAAAGGGAAGAATTATTTATTGTAAATTCACCTCGCCTATGGCTTTATAAACTAGAGTTTACAAGTTGAGCTAATTTAGAAGTTAGAGCACCAGCAATAAACAAGTTCATTCACCTGTTGCATAGCTTATTGAAATGGACTGGAACATCAGCTTTATTCTACTAAAGAGTAATATTGAGCAAATATATCTTATGGATAAAAAAACAGTGACGATGGGGTAAAAACAGAGGTTACCAACAGCAAGCAAACAAAATTTAAAGTTACATATAGAAGTGATGTAAGTCTAAAGTCTTATTCACAAGAACTCAGAATCTTGTAAGGCTTTTCAGTTGGAAGATTACCAACGGGGTAATCATAGTACCACTCTGTTTCATGCTTTTGGTGTGGCAGTGGAAAAAGCCAAAGACTTGGAGAAATCATAAAGATCAGCACATGGTATGTTCATTTGAAAGTTAAACACCTATTTGCGGCCAAGTAAAAATGGCATATCTCCCTTTGTCATGCTTTCCCATGGAATTGTCTTTGAGAAAACATTTTTACTTCAAAACTTTTATTTTATTTATCGTAGGAAAACTATGGCTGTAAGCAGTACTTTTGTGCGATCTTCATAACAAACAAATTCACGGTGGCACCAACCTATATTCCCCCAACCCAGAAGTTTCAGCTATTCGGTCAAAGCAGACCCAAAAGCCCGTGTTATACTCTACGGGATAGAGAGAGGAAAAATCACCCATACCTTGCGGAATTCGAACCTAAAACCTCCACTTCATGAAGAGAAGCCCCATCTGCCTCACCCTAGGCTAAAGCTATTCAAAAGTTACTTTTAAAGAATATGTAGCACAATTTCATAGAAAAGTCATAATAAGACTTTCTATTTCATCTATATTTTTTAATTGCTTTCATGCATCATCCTTCAAAATCTTTCAATTACTAGAAACTGGACAAATATATCCAAGAGGCACTGTCATCTTTACTTTACCTTATTCAAGTCTCCAATATAGGATGCAAGGAACCTTGCTAATAAAATTCTCTTTTTTCCTTGCATATGATAATAGCCGGCTTTGTCCTTATATGTTTGTAAGTATAGATAATAAAAGATGAGAGAGAAGTTCAAAGACAAAGCATGAAACCATACTATCTCAATACTAAGGAATCAGCTACCTCATTAAAGGGTGAAATACACCCATCCCCACCCTTGGTACATGGAGGGGACCCCAAGGAGTGACTGGGAGGGCTGCATGGTGATTATTTCCTATATAAATCCCAATATTCACATCTGGATAAAAATGGAAGACATCTCACAGTTATTCATGGTGTATTCACCTAATAAGCTCTTTCCACCTTGACATATTTCATGTATGTACATCTCACAATTTCTGTCATCCAGCTTGAACGAGATGTTGGATGAGTATACTGTGACTATCTTATCTTGTGACTCTTATATGTACTTTTTTAATTTAATGCTTCATATAAGTCATATTTGAAGTATCTTTTTACATATAATCACAAAATATCGACATCCGGGACCATTTTATAGATCTTCCAACTTATCAAACCAAAGAATGAAACTTATACATGCTCTACAACCGGACCCAGCTTGTGGCGTGTGCACCTTCCACAAAGAGCACTCTACACATCCCTTAAAAATCGTCACCTTATCTGTAAAGAATATCTCCCATATTTACTCAAAAGAAAAAGGAATGTGTTAATGCCCTAAAATTGAAAAAACATGGATCCCAAAATCCCATGCAAGGAAAGATGAAACCTCCTTATTTTCCTAACATTCCGAAAAACGTCCTCGTCTATCCAAAACAAAAAAAAAAAAAAAAAAAAAAAAAAAAAAAAAAAAAAGACTATCCAACCATAATTATATTACCTGGTATCACCACTTCTCAAAAAAATGACATGCTAGATTCCCGCTTCTTGTAATAGTGGGGAAAATTTATAAATTCGTTTTAAACGGGCATTGAACTAAAGGACCATATCGTACTATGCTGTCTGGTTAGGTCAACCAGGCTTCGATTTGCACGTACCCAAACCGTCAAACTAAGATGGCGATTTCCCATTTGCATTCACTCAAACCATTCCGACAAATCAAGGAGAGAATCAAATTTAAACTCTTGAACAATCATGATAACAACGTACGCATGCAACGGAATTTAATCAATTGGAAATATAGACATTTAATTATATTATCCACCTGAACGTAGGGTGTTAGGAGCGATAGTTGGAGCGCCCAGCCGTACTGCACGCCGCCGGCGACGCAGCAGGCAACCACCAACCGCCACAACGGCGGCGTCTGCGTCGCTCCAGAAATCGCTCCAGCGCCATTTCCATTCCCCAGATTAGCCAACCCTCCGCCATTGACCACCAACTCTACCTCTCCCTTCTCCATTTTCGATCAAACGATCAATGATCGATGCTAGCAAAAACTGTCGGTGAATCTTTGCACCTCCGCGAAGATTTTGAATGTGGAGGAGGAGGAGACGATGGTCGGAGTTTATATAGACGAGGAGGAGAGCGGTATGTTGCGACTCAAGATTATTTTAGCATCCATAGAGTGGGACCTTATCCGTCGCAGATAATTACCGCGTTTACGGAAAGTAATCAAATCAATTTAATTACTTTTACAATTACCTAGTAGATTCAAAAATCAATATACATTTATTTGAAAATGGTAAAACGATGTTATTAAGATGAAATTTCAAAACTAATATATGAAAATGTTATAGAGATCTATGATCCGTGATAGAATAAATAAATGATAATATCAGTTGGCCAACTTTTTATAGGTTATTTTCTAAAATCATATTTTAAGAATACGGAGGAATGTACAGATTTACGTACGAAAATGATGAAAAAATATAGTTTTTGTGACTGTGAAATGTTTTTCTATTATTTACGCAAGAAAATGATAAAAAAAATATTTTTTTTTGTGATTGTGAAATGCGTTTTACAGTCATGAAAAATACATTTTTTACAATTTTCGTTCGCAAATATTTTACAGGCATGAAAAACGTATTTTCTACCATTTTTGTGTACAAATTCATGCTGGACTTCATATTCTTAAGTTTTTTTTTCTTTTTTAAGTAACTGTGTTAACGACGCGAGGGACCTAAAAATTCTAATTAATGAAATTTACTAAAGCCACGGTGAAAATGGACCAAGAATCTGACCAGAATGCTGATGTGGCAGAGGAAATATCCAGGTGTAGAAATGGATATATCTTATCTCGTTTTGCAAAAATAATGAATGGGAGGATAAGCCCCTAATTAATGCACAAGTTTATGTGTGTGATTTTGGAAATTGTTTTACTTACGCTTGGTAAGTGATTTTACGACGATAACATGTAATGCACGTTGTAAATTTTGTTTTTGTGATGAGTTGAGTTCCCCCATATTTTCGAGGAAAATTATATCTCGGAAGTTGAATCGCGAATTTAGCAAGTGCACAACTCATTAATAAATTCGTTGTGTACAGAATATTTTTATTAGGACAGAAAATGTCGGATAAATGTACTCTTGATAACCCATATATCATATATTCCAAATCGAACTTCAAGATTTTCATTTGAGGACTTGATTTATTTAAATTTTGAAAGAATTTTTTTTTTTTAAGGAAACCTCTAGAATTTTCCATGCCTTCATTTTCGTGGAATATCACCTTCACAACCTCACGAAGTTTCGGATATTTTTCAGCAGTATCTTCATGAATTTTTGAAGAGATATCAAGTTCGTATCTTGATATGAACTTTGCTTTTTTCTTTAAGGAGTTAATATATTCAAGTATTCTTGTATATCTAAACTAGAATATGAACATTCCTTAGGTTATTTTTAATGCGCCCGATTTAAATTTTCAAACTTTCGTATTTATATGGATGTATTGTATTCCGGATGCATGCTGCATATCTTCTCCAGATCCTATTTCGACGGAACTTACCACTTAGTCGTTGTTCTCATTATTATAGTGCTATATGCATAAGTGAATACCTTTTTTCCA
Source organism: Xerophyta viscosa (assembly GCA_002076135.1). Taxonomy (NCBI): domain Eukaryota; kingdom Viridiplantae; phylum Streptophyta; class Magnoliopsida; order Pandanales; family Velloziaceae; genus Xerophyta; species Xerophyta viscosa. The sequence continues at coordinate 980,385 of MJHO01000031.1, forward strand.
CATGATATGATAATATTATATTAGATATGATTATATGTGGTCAAGATAAATGCAAAATCAAAAAGGCAAAATACATCCACAATATGATCATGACTGGTCCAATATATTTAGTCAAAAATAGTTGAAATTATTCAAAGAAGACCAGATCCAAAATAGCCTTGAACTTCCAACATCATATACTACAACACTGATTATTATTTTATCCACACCGTACATTTCTTTAGCCGTTAACCATCTTTTCAGAGTTTTGATAGGATCTGCCCGATCAGATGGCAGTGCGGTACAATATTTCTGACACATCCGTTCCGACCTTCTTGCTTGTCGGATTACAAAGCCTCCACGTATGACCACCCGCGTGATCAATTTGTTGTTGTATTGCTAAAGAAGTAAATTATTTAGAGTATTAGTGGGTACTTAGTTAATTGCAATGCTCATGTTTTAAACTTAATAATTGCTTTTTATTGCCTTAGGAAAAAGATATAGTTCAATAGAATCTGAACTTCCACATTTGATAATGAGGGAAATTTGAATTTTAAACAAATCAATTAATAAAATTAGGCAACTAAAAGTCAAAAAAATAATGGGGGTATTAAATTAAACACCATACTTTGAATGGAGGTGGAAAATAGAATCTAAAAAATTTGGAAAGATATGAAAGTCTATATGACCCGTAAACCTGTGTGCTTTTATGTCCGCCTGTCTTAAATTTACTTTCGCGAATCAAAAATTCTATAAAAATAGCCTTCTGTAAAATATAGTTGTGTATATCTATTCTTTCCAGACTCTACTGTGGCGAGGTTTAACTGGAATATTGTTGTTATAGTATTTAAGTTTATATCATGATGACAAATAATTGGATTATGATGTCTTAATATCATTTAAAAGACAACAAATGCTCTGTGCCTTCTTCCTTGATCCTTCCTTACCAGCATTCTCCACTAGCCACTATGACATGTGAATTATTGTACCTCATTGTGTTTTATTATAAAATAAGAATACTATGGCATTAACAATTAAAAGTATATATTATATTCTAAAATAGTCTCAAATAATTGCGGAAAAACATAAATACTAACATAACAAAGTCAAGCATCTTTTGTTTTCTTGAAAATTAACAATATAATTGTTTATTTTTTAAAAAAAAGGAAAGAAATATTGGTATTGCATATAGGAGTTGCAAGGTAGCTCGTTTCTTTTTTTTTCCCCGACTACCTATAGGAGTTGCGATCGAGTAGCATTGAGGTTAAATATTTACTTTTCACGGCTATTTTTGCGGCCTCTCCCATCCGTCACCAACAAGATCATAGATGAAATTTTTCAGCATTTTAAGTTAAATTCTAATGATAGAGGACCCCTTAGAGATTTAAGGATTAACAACAACACAAAACAAAAGTACTTTTGTGGGGAACACAATAATATAGACCAAACACTTAACAATATGATCAAATCTTCGCGATACTTTTGGAGCTAGATATCAATAATGAGTCTCATATATTGCACTATACATAGTACATTGTTCGATGTTCAAAGTTGGCGGGCCGAAGAAGAAAGTTAGTGTAGAACTTGTATACGCGTTCTCCTTGTTTTTTGCTTTTTCCAATAGTTGGCTCACCAGATATCTGTTTAGATAGCGGTGCTCGAATCTCACACTAGTAGCAAATTTTTAAAAATACATAATATTTTTTTAAACTGTATTTCTTACCTTTTTTTTTTTTTTTTTTTTTTTTTTTTTTTTTTTTTTTTTTTTGCAAACCCACTTACTTTTTTTTGGTCAGATATTGAAACTTAAAGATTGATATACTTCATTGGATCGTTCGGAGATTTTATCATCTTTCAATGTTCATAAGAATAGATAGCACGATAATGATGTAGCAGCAAATCGCATTGGTAGGATGGATTTGGTGGATGATTGGTACACCGAGTGAATGTAAAGGATCCGCGTCCCTAATAATCAATTGCAACTGTCATGATTTGCATAAATGATAAAGACGACAGCTGCAAATGTTTAAAGTGATCGGGCTACTTAGTTTAATTTTTTATGATTTTTTAACACTTTAACATCTTTTTTTTTATCTCAAAAAAACAAAACATTTGTTTTTTTTTTTCAGATGAAGTAACCAGTACACATCATTTTGATTATCGTAATAAGTAAATTTATGGATAGTGTTCATTTTGATTTCACCGTCAAATTTTTACATTTGATTTACATGCTCAAGTGATACTTATAGATCGATAGAAAATTATACACCTCTTCTAACGTTTAGACATTTTATAGATATATCTACTTATCTGTACTTTATAAAATTAAAATTTTATGGACATCGAAATTTGAACCTAAGATTGAGCGCTCACAAGGCGAGCGCCCAGCTCAGGGCATTATGTTTATTAAAAAAAAAAGAAGAAGATGATGATAATGCTCCCTTTCTAGTCAGCATGTGATAAACCCTTTTTGCCATACAAATTCTAAATGCTACAAACCTACTAGTTGACTTATGCTAGATCATATTATTCGCTCAGCAAAGATCCACCTTTTTTTAGATCTATTCTTTATGAATGATAGATCGGAGGTTCAACTTTTAATAACACATAGTTGAAAGTGTCTGCTATTTGCTATTCAGTACCCGTTCGAGATATAGAATAGAAACTGAATTTGACAGTCATGATAAAAAAAGATCCACGTTTTTGTAAATTTCTTCTTTTTTTTCAAAAGTTTGGCTCCATGTGGAAATTTGATCTTGTTTTGTCTATAGCACTTTCAAAAGGAGATGAATTAGGTAATTAAAAAGACTTAAAAATATTAGCATTAAACACTTAAATAATTCGAGCTTTATGCCTATCAGAATATTCAAATCAATTACTACGCATATATCTAGTAATCTATACAAAGTAAAAGACAAGAAAAAATAGATAAGACACCGCAATTTATAGTGGTTCGGCACAACTGTCTTACCTCTACTTTCCTTGTCTCCTCACAGGGACTTTCTTCACTAGTCACTAATGCGATCAACTTACGGGTGTTGATCAAACTGTAGACCTCGCTTTTCCGAACTAAATGATAATTTTTTTTCTAGTTTTTAGCGGCTTAGTTAGCTACCCATAGTTCTCTTTTTTAAAAGACAAGAAGAGTCGTCATTACAATCTTTCCCTACAAAAAAATAAACCTAAAAATCCAAAAATACAATCTCTCAAATGATCTCTCTTTAGAGACAAGATATTAGGGTTTACATATAATAATTATTAGTATAAAGAACAATCTATGTTCAAGAGGGTTTCGAAACTTCTTTAATAAGTGTTGAAGTGTTTTTGCAAGTGTGGGATCAGTGCTTGAGAACTCAACACATATAAATAGGTTTCTCCCAACGAACATAAACGACTAGTTCCGCAGACTTATGGTCGACCGATCCAAAATTTCGGTTGACCGATTTTTCCGTCTAATGGCTAGTTCGTTCGAATTATCGGTTGATCGAAACATGGTATCAGTCGACTGATCTCGTCCACATAAACTAGTATGCCTAGAGAGCTATATCAGTCAACCATTAAAATTGTTTCGGTCGACCGATAAGCTCACTGTTATTTTGGGATAATGTAACAACTTATGATTTTTTACTCCAAACTAGTTTTATCTTTTAAGTTTATCCTTAAACCATAATTTCTATCTCTAGAGATTATATTTATTCACTCACAAAAAATATAAATACAATTTAATTCATGAGTGTCGGAGTTGCAACGCCTTCGTTAAATTCATAATCAAGCTCTACATGCCTCCGATGTGTTTGCTTCGCTCCATTGATATTTTCTAGGCTCCACAAATTTAACTGTGTTTGTTCCTTAAATTATGTTGCTTTGTTTGAATATTTTGCACTTCTTAGCTTATTCATGTAATATCTATACTTAACATGACTTAAACAACTTATTTATAATATTTATTTACTAATTATTTGGTTATTACTAAAATTTACATATCTTATTGAAACATAAGCTCGTGAACTTTTATGATAAACAATAATTCAAGTTCATGTAGATGATAAATATAAATTGGAGAATTCGATTCTGACTTGACCTTGAATCTCGCCTCAATAAATCTTCGATAAAAATACAATTTTTATGGTTTTTGTTCTAATAATGTTCTCATATATGTTATTTTTTGAGAGATCCTATTTCTTTATGGACCTAAAACACTGTCATCATTTCTTTTAGAGAAACCGAAACGAGGAAGGCTTATAAAAATCATCTGCTTCTGCTCTATGTTTCTATTCTCTATTTTCACACTCTAAAAAAATACATGCATGTATTTTTGGAAAAAAAAAATAAATAAACATGAAAAGTATAGATTTTAATTAGACCTACATCTTTCATATTAAATATTTTTTAAAAATATTTCTAAATAAGTGTTCTGGTATTCTAAAATCTTAACGGATATTGAAAAATTATTTTTAAACCCATTAAGACTTCGGAGCACCAGAACACTAATTTAGAAACATGTTTTGAAAAAATTTCAATATAAAAATTATATATTCATAAAAAATCTACAACTTATATATATATATATATATATATATACATGGATAGTGAGTGGGAATATAAAATGAGGGCAGAGAATTTCTAGCCGCCCCAGTCTTGCAGTCCAGCAAACTCACTGCACGCCTGCCACTTTTTTTACAAGCGATTGGGCCCGAACAATTATAGTGCATCATCCAGTGGCAAAACGGAAATCGAAACATGCAAATGAGAGACGAGAAGGATAGAGATATAAATCACTGCTCTTAATAATACATAATGTGCAATATTAGAAAAAAAACCTAATTACATCATTAGAACAAACCTTAAGGAATAATGTAGAATTATCTTTGTCACATAGTTCTAATAATAGGTCCTCACTCGCTTAAAATATGTATTACGGATAATTCTCATCTACCGCCACGCTGGGCACTCGATCCGACCTCTTGATGCTCTAGTAAGACTATGAAAGTATGTTACGTGTATATCGTTTATCTATTTTCCCTCGCTTTTCGGTTGGTTCTTCCTTAGATTCATAGCTAAATCTAAATCGCAATCAATTGTCCTAGTCATGAACGACGGATGCATCGATCAAAGAATGACATGTATCGCATAACACAATCTTTTCAAGATGTTTTGAAAAAAATTTCAAGAATTCTTTTAGTAGATGTTTTTACTTTTTTGACAAAAATGAAACAAAATCAATCTTTTTTAGATTATGATAGTCTTTAAACCTCAATTTTCAAAGATATACTAGTGTATTCCAAAGGAGAAGTCAAAGTAGATTTCGGATAGGGATCATGATGTAAATAACTTTCTAAAGGGTAGATTAACACTTCAACTTGACCTAGGCTGCCTATATTTTATATAATATTATTGCGGATAACTACTAAATTGGACTAATTTTATCAAAAGAGGACCATAGCAACAACAACATCATATTATAGTAGCAACATTATAATACGACATAAACAATATTATTAATACAGTGTAGATTCGAAGTGACATGTGTCAGCAGATGATTAAGCTGGACACCAGATAAAGCGAGAAGTCCAAATATCATACCTCACCATTGTGCGCATGCTGCTTGAGACATCCATCTGCGCACTCCGTCCTGCTAGATTGAGATCAACCTCGGCTCGCGTCCAACCGACACCGAGGTCTAGGTAAAATGTACGAAGCATGTCTGTTATTCAGCATTGGTCAGCCGAGAGCGATACCGAGATCCGACGTCGTTCCAGACTCCAACCTAGACTTTGGCATATTAACCGAGCTCGTGAGTAATGAATAAGCGGAGACCAAGCCAATCGCGTAACAGCAGCATGAACGCGAAGCAGTCAGTTATACACTCACCAACGAACATGACGGCTTACGTGGCGCAAGGAGAACCAATTTATCAACGATTCTCGCCACATCAACTATTTTCTCAACGGTTACGACCCTGGCATCCGCTCAACAACGCCTATAGAAGGCCTTGTGGAGGACTGTTGATGGGATCCAACTTCACGCATTCGAGAGTACCTTGAGAAAACTAAGACTTTCAACATATTGTGCTAAGTCTAGTTGTGTTCTTGAGTGTACTGTAACTTTATAAGCCGATGTGCTGATTAACCTCGGTAGTAAGGACGATAGGAGAGATCTTATATCCTTAAGCCCTTGTGACATTATTGCGTTGGCTTACGTGATCGCACGTAGTTTTACTTAGTATTTCTCAAAGATTTTCACGTAAAAATGTATATCATTCTCTCTTTCTCTAGCTATTCTCTTAGCCATTACAAATGTTTTCAAATAATATTGGTTGACTGAGGCCACACTCGAATCAAATATAATCGTCATGGATCTCAAATTATCATTCTTAACTCTGTCGATTCCTAACATATTAGCATGAGTTTTTTTATTTATGCTATGAAAAACTGGGACGAGACCCTTAAAATCTAATGGTTCCTGACCTTCACAGTTTTATAAAACCAAACATAATTTAGTCGATTTAATACGAGATCCGAGTGATTGTACATAATTTTATAAAAATTTAATGTAATTTTCCTTTGTGTCTTATGAGTCACTTATATGGATTCGTTAATGGAATTCTTTGTTGGCATAATTTTATTGATGACTACTGCTTTGCCAAACTTCTAGCACCGACATTTGGTTTGTTGGTTTATGTTGCTCGGTAGTTAAGGGTTAATTTGGTAATTTTGCGGTATTGCTTAATCTGGCCGCGTCACTATCCAAATATTTTAGCGCCTTTTTTAATAAATTTTTTTATTAGTTATTAAATCAAACCAAAACACAGAGCGCGCGTGTGCGCGTACATACACACACACACACACACACACATATATATATATATATATATATATATATATATATATATCTTCAAAAGAGTACGCAAAACACATATGTGTAACTCTTCCTTAGATGTTAAATACAAAAGAAAAATAGATGTAGATGTACTCTAAAGTTTTTATTATTTTTTTTAAAAAAAAAACCTAAAGGAAGATAATTTGAGGCGGTCAAAAAAACTTTGAAACTTCAAAATATTTATTCATAATATCTTTTGAAAAAAATTTGAATGTAAAAATTATCAACCATATTAAAATTATTTTTTCGTATTTAATTTTTTTTTCAAAATATACTTACAAATATATATTTGTACTAAAAAAAAATTATTGGTATTTGAGAAGATGTTGTAAAGTAGGATGTTTTTTTTTTTAAAAACCAATTATCCTATCCTTCTTAGCTCGGACCTGTATCTAGAGAGGAGCATGTGACCTCTCCAACGGACCCAGGCTCATACGTGTTCATACGTCACATGAGGTCGCTTTGCGTGCTTGGTCGAGAGTGTACAAAGACATATTTGTGGTCGGAAAGCGTTGTTCAAGAGCGTAGAAGCTCAACTTGCAAAGTGTTAACCAAATGGATCAAGCTCAAGCATCCACCTAAAAATTCTATGAGAGATCAAGATATATAAATATATATGATAAAAACATTAACAAGCCATATATATATATACGATAACCAAAAGATTTGGAGAATGATCTAGATGATGTTGACAAAAGACAGTCAGAAACAAGTCCAATTATGATGATAATTATATTACTAATAAATTTATTATTATTAGAATAAAGATTCTATTTTTCTTTATCTAAGCACTTGAGTACAATTAATTGATGTTTTAAAGTGCCTTTCTTACATATTAAAAGTCTTGCAACACATCAGCATTCACATTAATTTAATTGGATCCGAGTTCATTTTCAATCGGGTCCCATCAGACTCGAGTCCAAAATCTCACCAAATTGATTCATCTAGAAGATAAATGGCGCACCACGGGTGCCAAGTATGTCTATATTTATAGGAACTATTTAGGGTCATGCTGTAATCTAATCAAATACTGTGTATCGGGTTGAATGGTACACATCCGATACGCAATATGCTGTCGAATTGTATCATGACTACTATGGACTTTTGATGAATGGCATTTTTCGTCCATCCAATATCAAATTTTTTGTAAAAGCACCCGCTTGTTTTCAGTTATTCTAATTTTTTTCGGTTGGATACTACATTAATTTGTGGGACCTAAAGGACAGGTCGGGGGAAGGCGCCCGACAAGATCATAGGTTTGAGTTCCACCTACAACTATTTTTACTTCTTTTTTTTTTTTTTTTTTTTTTTTTTTTTTTTTTTTTTTTTTTTTTTTTTGCTATGTTCAGATTTGTTCTTATTTAAATTTTAATAGATTTTAATTTTAAAGATTTTATGACTCATAAATATTATCTTAAAGTAATAACATATCAGTCAGTGCTTTGTTCGTTCAACATATCAGTCATTTTAGATATTTTAAAATGATATCTAAAAGACATGAAAACTAGTATAATAACGTGTGGGTTATATAGCCTATTTTTTATCCTACTATATAAGGCGGCCCGTGTCACCGGAAAAACTGCCCATCAAGATCCAAGCTCGCCGTAGTGGCTAGGGGTGAGCATAATTCGGGTTAACCCGAAATTCCGATCCGACCCGACCCGAAAAAATGCAAAATTTCGGGTTCGGGTTCGGGTCGGGTTCGGATCGGGTTGCTTTTTAAAGAAATTCGGGTTACTAATTTCAGGTCGGGTTAGAATTTTTTAATTCGGGTCGGGTCGGGTTAAACCCGTATTTTAAATTTAAAGTACCTCCTATAAAAATCTGGGCCTTAATGTTAATGGAGCCCAATAAATGATTTAGGCCTTTAGGGCTTGTTTGACACATTTAATGCTTTTGCCTCTTGGGTTGATCTCTCTCTTCCCCACTCAGCCGCGGGTTCTCTCTCTCTTCTTCTCTCCTCTCTCTCTCTCCTCTCTCTCTTCTCTTGCTTAGCGTTATTGATTTGTCTCTCTCCGCGGCAATGCTTTGCCCTCTCTTTCTCGCGTGCGCGATTGATTACCTACGCCACCTCCGGTTGAGATTCGACGATGGTCGAGTCGCCTCGCGGCTAACCGCTTCACTAAATCCGCTACTACCCTACTCCGTGCTCCGCCGCTCCCCGGGTGGAGCACCATCCTCTCCATATATGTCTCCTCTTCTTCATCTTCTTTGATTTTTGCTTTGTTTTTTCTGATTTTTTTAGTTAATTTCGGGTCAACCCGAACCCGACCCGAACAAACCCGAAATCTATTCGGTTCAGGTCGGTTCGGGTTGATTTCGAATTCGGGTCGGGTTGGGTTTGTGTAGATGTAGTTCGGGTTGGCTTTTTGAATTCGGGTCGGGTCGGATTAATTCGGGTTGACCCGAATGCTCACCCCTAGTAGTGGCCTCCGTCGACGAGGGGCATGCATGGCCTGCACTTGGGGATCGAACACCAGGGAACGCGAAAAAAAAGCGCACCGAACTAGCCACGCGAGCCAGCCGATAGAATGGCAGAAGTTGCAGAAGCATCGGCTGGTCTCCCCCGCGGACGATGCGGTGCTCGGGTTCCGCTCCACCGGAGAGGAGGACATCGACAGCAGTGCGGTGGTGGGGCCACCATTCCACCACGGTCAATGTGGTTTGCGGCTACTAAAGAATGGTGGGCCAGTTTGGTCCGGTTAGGGTTATTAGGAAAATTAGCAATAACAGTTGTGGTTTACCAGTTATAGTTGTGAAGAGAGAAATAAGTCTTCTTTGGCTTGATGTACAAAACACCTAATTTCAGTTGATTTTGAGGTTATTCTTCTCTCTAATGTATATTATATCTAACAAAGCGCTCAACTCAGCACCTATCACAAATATACACAACTTTAGGAAGGATATATTTAGAAATTATTTTGAAATGGTGATCTTTGAAAACCATCTTTAGGATTAAATCACATTTTTTTTAGTAAAAATTCTTGTTTGACTAAATTAAGTGGAATCGGTCTCAACAATATTGTTTTACTATACAACACTCTAATCATTATCCACATTGTTGGCATGACTCGAGTCGAGTCCGAGTCAAGTATCCAATTGGGCTCGGTAACCGTCTTGCGGTTTCCGTAACCGCCGGATAGTTACGGTAACCGCCAGATAGTTTCGGTAACCACCCGCCCACTCTATAAATATATATTGATAGAGACATATGGACCACCGTTTGCATTCGCGATAGATTGGGAACTTGGAGAATGAACAAGTGAGTGTCTCTGGTAGTTACCCACGCCGCCGGAGCACTGCCGGAGTACGGGAGTGAGCACGACGAGATCAACGCTTCCGCACCGAATCGAGGTATTCCGATAGACTTTGATCTCTAGATCCGAGCATGTTAGGATCCCTAAAATTCTTCACACATCAACATCGTAGATGCGCTTATACGGTGAGAACGAGTACGGTTTACAATGAATCAACTTAACCGTGTAGGTAATTGACAGTTGCAATAGTAGGAGAACACTGATTGGGCGGAAGAATTTTTCAATGTCCATCTATAGAAGTTCTTTTGGCAGGTCCAAAAATTCCTTTTTTTTTAAACAATTTAGAGAAATAAGGAACTTCTGCATTATGTCACAAGGCGTCCAATAACTTCTTTTAGGAAAAATAAGATGTCAAAAAGATTGTCTCGTATGTTTGTTGAAGTCGAAGTTTTAGAAATACTTTGCAATTAATTTGTTAGTGATCTACTCAATATATTTTATTTTTAAAGAAGTCAAAATGGTAAAATATAAACCGCAATTAATTGTGCTTATTATAGAGAGAATTTGTTGCAAATGGTAAAAATAAAAGATTCAGCTCAGTGACACCAGCTGGGTTGTTTATAAAATAAGCACCCAATTATAGGTTCAAACTCTACCCTTGCAAAATTGTGCAAAATCTCAACTCCCAAGTATGCGAAAGCATAAAAATCAAGCCCTCTCATCTATAAAAACGATAAGCCGTCAACACAAATTATGGATCATAGAAAGGAGTAGGAGCAACAAAAATATTACTTATCAGTTTTTAACATATGCACCACATGTTGAGGGACTAATACGAGCGCGGCTCATGAGCCGTTCATGTCTTCAAACTATCAGAAGTTGATGAAATTTGCCTCCACATCTATTTTGAAAAAAAAAAAAAAAAAAAAAAAAAGAACCCAAAAACAAATAAACGAAGCTATCATGCTCAATGGTGTTTTGCAGGAATCTCTGGCAGAAAGCAAAATTTGATACTAAAAAAGGAGGTTTACAGAGAAGATTGTTCTGGGCAAAAGTATATGCAACCAGATGTTTCAACCTTTATTTCTACCTAAATTCTACCTGATGTACATGTATGCTAAAGCAATCTTTCCTTGCTTTTACATCTCGTATTTACATAATAAATAGCCTATGACTACAAAAATTACCTTCTTCGCGACATTACCCGCTCTCCGACGGGCTTCATCATTATACAATAGAATTTAGCAGCTTGAATAATACACACCTGCCTAGTTATCGGCAAAAAAGCAGAAAATTTACGAACGGCAACAACTTTTATCTAATATTCGGCCACTATCTTCGACCACAACCACCTTGGCGATTGTTGCATTACAAAAGAAACACCTTTGGTTGTTTAACAGGTGCCGAGTGATGCATCCAAAGCAAGATTTATGACGGCAAGGCTCAAACGTAGTATCTGAATCACGCGTATAACAGATGCAACAGCAGCTGTCAGCAAATTCATCGTCCGTTCTATAATTATTACTATCTCCCCTGCTCTCCAAAGTAAGTATTCTGTTTCTAAGATAACTCGAGAACTCTTCAAGCTGTACAAGCTTCGCAAGAGCAGCATCGTCCTTCAAGACATTGCCCTGCGTAGTTTAAAAAAAATAAATTCCAGAAATTACTCATTTACTGACAATATGGATATACAAACATTCAAAGACAAGGTTATCCTTTTACAAGTTAATTCTGTGTAATCATCTCACACAAACACCAACGAGATATAAGGAAGACTTTCTACATATGCCTACAACAAACGAACATATACATAGATATACACAAATATATACTTTAGATACTCTCCCTCTCCCTCTCTCCTCTCTCTGAGAATCAGCACTGCCTTATAATAGCTTATTCATCCTTAACTATCCTAAAACGACATGAGGGTACGACAATTTGGTAAAATCCAAACAGAAGAAATACAAAACAATATGAGGGTGAACAGAGCTGCAAAGGAGTAATGCATAAAAAAGTTATATACTATAAACAGTAGTTCACTTTTCTTCCTTTTGCGAGGCTTTTTGCCACATAGCAAACAATTTGCCTAAGCTAGAGATACCGCTCTCTCTACGTACGGTCAAAAACTCTCGCATTCCTCTCCATCCACAACGCCCTAACTGTTGGCACTACGCCGAGCGCTGCTAGCTCAACCGGATTGGAGGCGCCTCAGGAAGTATCACTACCTAGGTTCGAGGCCACGTGGAGTGAATCCCTCGCAGGATTTTCTACCCCGTGGCAAGAGCCCCCGTTCATGGAAGACCTGCACTCGGATCCCAGAGCGTCGGTCGGGACTGGGCGTAGGGTTTTCCGCGAGTTTGAGGTACCTACAGGAGCGTACGCTCGCATTACGGGTTCACCACGATAATCTTAAAAAATAAAAATAAAAATTGTAGGCACTACAATACTATCTAACATAGCTCTCTTCCTTCTTTTAATTACTTGACGCCACTGTGTCCACGATTCATATAAAAGCTATCTTTAAGGTTCGCACATGAAAACACGTGAGCTTCCAAACTAACTCAGTGTATCTACATTGAAGAAAAAAAAATGTGTTGTATCATTTCAGGTCATTGAGCAAATAAGAGGCAACAATCATCTAGTGTTGGAAGAAACTGGAGAAAGATAACTGGGAAGGTTATCAAAAAGAATATAGCTTACTTGAGTATAATTTTGACAATAATGAAAATCAAGTGTTAGGCAGCTTACCCAATTGTAGCCTAACAGGTACTGAAACCCAGAATTGACAGTCGCAGGGCAATCCATGCTTGCAAACACCTCAACTACATCATTTAGGTCCCCAAGCCCCGGATCAGCAGTTGCATCCATGAGGTTAAGTACAATACCAACAAGGGGGGCGAGAATCATTGTCCTATTCGTCTTTTCCTGATATTGAACTGGGCGTCTGGAGTACCTACAAATACATCTTCATCTATCAACCATACGTAAACAAACGATATTTAAAATGAGAAGAGGAGTGATGGAAAAGCAAGGGGTCGTTTACTTAGAATAAGTCAAAAGGAATTGAGAAGAAAGTGAATTAAGAAGTAGAAAAGTGAAAGGATTGAAAGTGGTGAAAAAGTTGGTTTGAGTTTTTTATTTACTTGAAGATATGGTGGAAGGAAACTAGTTTAGACGATTTATTTGAATTATGAAACATCATCCAAAAAATAATACTTATTTAATTAAAATTTCATATTCATTACTATTATGTTCCATTTTTTATCAATAATAACAAATAATTTATTTTTTATAACTAAGTAAATTTTTATATTTATATTATTACATAATAGTAATAATTATTAAATAACTTTTAAAATAGAAAAAGGAATTAATAACGATTTAAAAATTATTAGAAAGTTTATAATTACTTAAATTTCCTATACTAATTATGTATAAAATTTGTTACCCTAACAATATGTCATAAATTTAATAATAATAATCTAGTAGTATTAAGTAATATTTAAAATAATAACTATTGTCCAGGACGCCTAGGCGGATGGTTGGGGCTTTCACCTCATGAAGTAGAGGCCTTATGTTCGAATCCACAAGCGCCACCAGCAAGGGTATAGGATTTATCTCCTCTGTACCCCGTTGAGGGTAACACGGGCCTTCGGGCCAGTCCAGATTGAAAGCTTGGGATTCGTAGTTGGTAGAACATGGGTCGGTGCCACCCGTGGGTTTATCTGTTACGACGGTGCACAAAAGTGGACCAAGTACGGGCAAAGTTTCCCAACGAATCAAAAAAAAAAAAAACTATTAAAATTTACCATAAAATTAATAAAGTTTACTTTCTTCCCACTTCATAGCATTTTTTGAAAAACAAGTGGAAAAAGTATAATTATATAGAATATGAAAAGTGTGAAAAATGTGAGTCACTTTCCACTTTCATTTTCAATCTTAATAAGAAAATTAACTATTACACTTTCTTGGTTTCTCACTTTCTTTCCGCTTTTCACTTTCTGTTTAAGTAAATAGATCCTAATAAAAACATTTTAGCAATCTACAAGCTAAACAAAACACCAAGCATAAGTCATGTTATTCAAACAAAATAACTTAAGGTTTCTCAGACTATACTAAGCACAGCGTGCAAATTTCTTTTTTGGTAGCATTGTATACTAGTGATATAGCGTCAGAAATAAGGACCGACATTAGGCGTGATCGGATGAATGTCAAGCGTCGGTGCTTTGTTGAGGTCGGTGCTCATTTAGGTCGGTGCACCGACAGAACCTCACACGATCATCCTCGGCATCTTTACCGTTCACCTTGAGTGCTGGATTACACGTGGACAACGGCTCAACAGAAATCCGGCGGAAAATTCAAATATGTATGCCAGACTGTCACCAGCCTGGATAACAACCTTCGCCTACTTGCGCACAACTGGCGCAAGTGGGAGAGAACCGTTACAGGATATAAATAGCGATCTACAGTACCGTAACGGGAGATCCACTTTTTCGACAAGAGCATAGAGAGAGTCACGGTAATAGAGAGACAGAGCGAAATCCACCGAGCTACTTATAAAACTCGGTGCAAAAACCCTGTACCTCGGACCCCTTTTTCCTTTCTTAGTGAATTCTCTTTCGCTGGTCACGCGCGACCCGTGGTTTTACCTCGGATTAGAATTCGAGGGTTTCCACGTAAAATATCTGGCGTCATATTTCTCTAAGCCCTCTCTTCGAGCCTACTTCTACTTTCGAACACAAAATCACTGATCGAGTACGAGCTCGATCAACTAACAATAGCATAAGATCTTTTTTGCATTTAGCTCAACACAGTATAGCATACTATTAAAATCCATTTAAAAACAAGGATAACATTGTTCACAACGCTCTGAAAGTTGGTGTTAAGCTTACTATACAAAACAACCATTTACTAATATGCTTTACCTAGCATGTTAATTATCTCACAAGCTCCTAACCACATAAAGTACCCCATCATCAAGTCATCCCAGAAAAGTACGCTAATCTCAACCGAGACTATAATTCATTCGTTCCACCTAAATACTGCTCGTCTCTTCTATACACGATGATTAAGTTCACCATAATGTCTTACTCGTCATGAATGCTGGCATTTTATTGGAACATTCTATAGTATGTGATGACCAACCAATAAATGGAGAAGATAGAATCAGGCTTACAAGTCAAAATACTCGGCATCTGCTACTGAAATTACATGATTCAAGATAAAGATAACCAGCTCAGTCAGCCTCCTTAGATTCATGTCCGGTCCTGAAAGGAACACTTGTGGGATCTCATGCGTCCAAAATTCCAACACCCTTGCAAGACTGCAAGAAAGGTCAAATACCACACTGCATTTTCTTTGTGCCAAATCGCCACCCTGCACATGGAAGATTTCTAATTAGCAACTTGAACTCTAAAAATTAATAGAATAACAGATGCTTATCAAGAAGCAAGTAGCTTCCTTCATAGATATATATAACTGCGATCTACAATGGCAAGGACATTTAGATATAAACACATGGAACTAGATCATATATAGGGCTGAGCATTACCCGAACTTACCCGAAAATCCGATCCGACCCGACCCGAAAAAATGTGAAATTTCGGGTTTGGTTCGGTTCGGGTTCGGGTCGGGTTAATATTTAAGAGATTCGGGTTAGAAATTTCGGTTCGGGTTAAAACACACAAATTCGGGTCGGGTCGGGTATAACCCGAAATTTTAACACATTTATGTAATATGTACATATATAGTTAGTAATTATTGGTTCATTCACCCCCAACCACCCGCCCTCTTCTTCCTCCCCAAATCCAACCCTAAATCAAATACTTTTCCCCTCCCCCAAATTCGTCCCCGCTCGGCCGCTCCGCTGCTCCGCCACTCCCCGCAAGCTGCGATGTTGCCAAAGTTTTAGTTCTCTGGATTCCTTTTGCTCAGCGTCCCATCACCACCGGTCTGCGGTTCAATCTTTTGCTTTTTTACTTGAATGATTTTCATACGTATGTTGACTTTAAATGGGGTCTGTGATCTCTCCTTAATTCTAATTGGAGAAAGGTGTTCCTCCTTCCCTTGGTAACTGATGGTGTGCCCGTGTTGATCATCGTCCTCTAGTGCCGATTTCAGAACTGTATTAGGGCTTCTATTCAATTTCATTCATTCATTTGGAGAAATTCCATTAATTTGTAAAAAAGAACAGAGTGCCTCCCAAATTGTTCAATTTTTGTTTTGTGTTTATTATTATTTTGTTAAACTTTAGCTTTATGAATATTGCAGTTACAATTTCAGTGCTTCTGTACAGATATTTGGTGTTGTGGATTGATGTAATTTTTTTTATTTTTATCTTTATTTTTTGCTAAAATATTTTCAAAAGCTCTGTTTAAATGTGATACAATTATTGGTTGCTTTATTATCTTTTAAAGTGATGAATTTTTGGGAGTGCAGAATCGGGTCGACCCGAACTCAACCCGAACCGACCCGAATTTTATTCGGTTCGGGTAGGTTCGGGTCTGCATAAATACGGTTCGGGTCGGGTCTACATGAACTCAGTTCAGGTTGGCCTTATTAAATTCGGGTCGGGTCGGATCGGTTCGGGTCAACCCGAATGCTCAGCCCTAATCATATATATGTCCCAACAACTACAAAGTACAAACTACACTACAGTATATCAACTATACAAAGGGCTTTTTAAAACATAATTTAAAAGTTCATGTTCAACTAACCACATACCTGATAATTTCCCTGCATTTCACGAACTGAAACAGAGAATTCAGTCATTGTCCAGCTAAGAGTATTGAAAAGTCGGTTCAGGAAAGATGAGAATAATTCTTCATCCTGTACGCATGCTTCTCTAAGTAATAACTTCAGGAAAAAAGAAGAGCATATCAGATAAAGTGAACCAACAAAATAACAAAGTGCTGCACAATTTTATGTGTATAATAATGTCTTTTAATCTCATCAACCTGGAAAAGGAGTGAAGACGATGATTCCGTGTGCTTTGAACCAAACCCAAAACCCTTACAAAGTCGGAGAAGTATATTGGTTACAGGAATCCAGGATCTGTTATCAAAAGCTGCCAGCAATGCCTTTGGCATCCTTTCAACAGCTTCTTTGTTGCTCTCAAAAGCAATGAGATAGTCCTTATACTGAACCAAAACTGATATTGATTGGAGAAGAAGATCCCTTATATCTGCACTCAATATCCGCGAGTCACTAAAGTGTTTGACAACAAAGGTGACCTGCAAAATCCAAATGTAAGTACCAAATAATATTTGATGAAACCTGCTTATAAGTAGTAATCTAGTAAATATTACAAGTACCTAATATTGATAAGCATATTTATGAAAGTAATCTACGCTAGAAAATGTATCCACAAGGATGAAATTGAACTAAAGCAAGATGCTATGTTTTGGGGCTCTAGCTACAGGATGTTTTTAATATTACAAACTTATGACTAATACACCTCTAAGATCACAAGTTTTTAGATGCATCTCCTTCTACAACTCTCTATCAAGCATCTTGCTTAGGACTCAAGGTTTTACGCGCCGTGCCGACTCGAGTTTCAGTAAATCTCAAACTCGTGCCAACAACCATGCCGATCTACACCCTTTTTTTTTATTTTTTTAAAAATATTTTTATGAATTATTAAAGAATATGCTATTTAAATAATAATAATTAAGATTTTTTATAAAAGATGTACTATCTTAAAAATATAATAAAAAATAATACAAAAGTTAAAAAATAAATGTCACGCTGCGCGCTATGCAACCAAAAAAGGGTCGCACCACGTGACCAGTACCCTAAAGGTACTGTTCATCGAAAGATGAGCAGTACGTCCCTTAACAAAAGAAAAAAAGCGAGACGACCGGTTCCGTGCCAGACTGCACGGCACCTAAGACCTCGTTATGACTTAAAGATGTTGCCCCCTATATGATTTTAAAGGCATTCAAATGTATCCGCCATTTTTTCTATGAGGGTGGATGAAAGGTCCATTTGGCACAAAAATATTGGTGGTATGCCTATTGGAATCAACACACTGTTGTACATACTAAATTTTCAACAGGCATTGCAGTAGGCCCTTTAACTTCTTAATCAGTAGCATAAATTTTCCAAACGTTCAATGTGTAAAAAGACAGCTGACTATTTGCTTGTTACTTTGCACCGAACCACGATTCCACCATAGTTCATAATCCAACAACCATGAGGAGTCAGGACAAGCTTACATCAGACTAACTTAATTAAATACACACTGCATAACCAGATTAGGTATATGCTGTATAGCCAGACTCAAATCAGGCATACTTATCTTTATCAGCACATCCAATTATCCACCTTGCACGCTATCAGTTAGAACTTCGAAGTTTGTCAGCTTCTGAATTCTATGGACATCCACTTACACATGGGCCATCAAATGTTGGTACAATGGTCCCAGGATACCCAACCAATACCACCATCAAAAATAAACATAGTATGAACAGATAAACAAAATGCAATTTACTAAACTTAAGACGCAAAAAAGGGCTTGTGCAATTGAAGCAATACCACATAGCTACTCTTCCTAGAAGTTGTATAAGTTGTGGTATTTTACAAAGCACCACAAATTCACCCATGTAGTTATTGAACCGGGTAATGCTGTAAAGCCCGACATACTTATCCGATTTGTCGCCCGAACGCGTGGGAAACGCGTTTCCTCACGTGGAGAAACATGTTTCACCGTGTGGGGAAACACATTTCCCACGTGTTCGGGCGACAAATCGGGTAAGTGGGTCGGGCTTTGCAGCATTTTCCTATTGAACCATTACCACCTAGCTATCTTCCTAGAACTTGCATGAGTTGTGGTATTTCACAAAGCACCACAACTTCACCCATGTAATTGTTGGAAGCAAACATAAAATCTGGGAATGGATTAATGAGAAGAGAACCAAAAGAATAGCTAATATAAAGTAAGCTGCACATACAAAGGAAGAAAGGCCTTGCTTGATGAAGATTGCAGGAGAAACAAATGGAGGATCACTCTTACGTAGCGCATGGAAACAGTCAACCTGCAGATTTAGCATACTTTTGTAATATTCAGATTAGAATTTATTTCTGAAATATATTGGATGTAACACCTCGTAGGCTTCAAACAGTAATGTAATAGGACTAGGCTTAAAGAAAATAAATTGAAGCACTCACAAGCGATTCAACATAGAATTCCGGAATGTAAAGGAAAAGAGAATCGGCATCACTAAGGACTAAGAGCAATTGGACGATCCACATGCAGGTAGCATACATTCCTCTTTGCTTCCATCGAGAAAACAGAAAGATGCGATACCTTCAGACAAGAACAAAGATAATCAAACACAATAATCAAAAACCAATAGCAAGAGATCATTGTCAGATCAAAATATGTTTGCGTTCATTGAAAATACCCTATAAACAGAGAAAAGAAACAAAGTCCACAGAAACCCTAGTCTTGTATTAAAAACACAAAGCCATTTCAACATACTAGCTGATAATGCTTCGCATCTAACATGAACTAAATGCTTAGAATTTGTATGCATAAGCTAAAAGGGACATTTTCTTTCCCATCACTTTCTTATATAGTAATTCTCCCACTAGTGTTATTTGCCAACAAGCTGTTACGAAACCTTTCAAATAAATAAGCAAGCACTGTCTTTTGGAGCATTTAAGCAAGCACTGTCTTTCTGTGCCTATAGCATTTAAGCACCAGCTTCAAGCCATCTAATCCCTCTAATAAGCTCTAAATATTTTGATGGCACAAATCAAGATATACGGACGTCACCTGCACATCACATGATAAATAGAGATAGAAACAATGGTATAAGCATGGTTTGACGTCTCGGTCGGCACGCTTTGTGCCGAACAAGACATCTCGGTCGGCACGCTTTGTGCCGAACAAGACATCTCGGCGGCACCGGAACGGCCGAAACGACTGTTTTTCTGCCGTTTTGGCCGTCTCGACCCGTGCCGACCGTTTCGGTCGGCACACTTTCCTTTTTTTTAAATGAGTATCATCATATTTATTTGTATTATAGGTAGGTGTATTATGTTCAAACAATGCACGTGGTAGATTTACATGCTTTAGATTTTATTGATCCATTTTATCAACCACACCGACACTTTGTGGTAATAATTTATGTAATATGTGTTTTGAATTTTGACAAATGAATGAGACTTCTTCTTGTTATTTAATTTTCATTACATTTATATAATAAATCTTATAATTTTTATTTTTTATAATTGTACGATTCGGCACGGGTCAGCACGTCTCGAGATCTGAGTTTACCGAAACTCGAAACGTCACAGCACCGTAAACCTTGGGTATAAGAACTTGAGACTAAGATGTTACTAGCTTTAGCAAGATTTCCAAGCTCAATTAACCCAAAATGTATGTACGAAACCGAGCCGAGTTTCGGTAAATTCAAAACTCGGCACATGAGATTCGTGCTGACGTGTGCCGGTAATTTTAAAAAAAAATTATAAAATAAATTATATAAAATAGATAATACAAAAAATAAAAATTAAGGCCAGATGGAGTGAAGTCGTTTGACCTTAGCACGGGGTGATCTGACGCAGTCACAGAACGCTCAATAAAGTAAAACAATAAAGAAAAGAAACTATAGGTTGTATGCAGAGCTACCTTCTCCTTACTAGTGCCTCCATGCAGTTCGTAGGGAAAAAAATAATATAAAATAACCTAAATAATAAGAGACTGGGGACGGGTATGGAGACATCAATAGATACTACCGCGACAAGGGCATTAAGGTACACAACAATTCACTCTCCTCGTTTTTCATCCGTAACCTCTGACACCGGCACATACTGTGCGGAACCGCAAATGCCGTTCAGCACTTAAAACTTGCGATTAATATAAAAAAAAATTAGACTACTTGTAAAACTCGTCAATGACAACTTGCATTACTTGCCGGCTAAACTCTATGGATATCTTAAATAAGACCTGAACAAAGCATGTAATAACCTTAGACACAACGAAATTCATCACACAATGTAAACCAATGGTCACATACACCACCAAAAATTACTCAGCTTAGTCTTCACATAATCATAAGAAAAATAAATAATGATTCACTAAAACTGTAACATTAGCATCTTTGACTAGGCACTCAAGCAAGTACTTCATTCTTAAGTTTCAATATAGCAACCAGACAATAGTTGCATGGCATTCAATTTTACAAGATCAAAACCACCTATGAACTAGAAGAGCTATCACATAAAATATTGTATTTACATAGAAGTATTGTCTACTCAATCATTTCTTGATTAAGACCTCACTTTTCTCCTCTTTGGAGCATAGGTGATTACAGAATTCCTAAGAAGTTCTATTTATCCTATAAAGCAGGTAAATGCATAAAAGCGAAGAAATGCCTACTCATAGTACATTGATCAAACCAAACTAGTAGAAAATATGGTCACTAGATTACAACGCCTAGGTAAAGCTAGGATGGTACAGAAAACCGCCAACTAACACCTGAAAAAATAGACTGCCAACAAGAATCAGACAAATAATCAAATCTTTCACACTGGCATCAAAGTACATCATGGTATGTTACTAACCTAAAACAAGGCTAAAATGCTTACATATATCTCTAATAAGAGAAAGAAAGCCAACAAGTACACCAAGGTAACATTTGAGGAAATCTTATAATCCATGGGATGGCCTTACCATGTGCACTCGGACACAATCCACTAACTCTTCCCTATAAACTATTCGAGCTTCTCTTAAGCGTTTTACTTGTTCAATACAAGATTTTTCTCTTATCTGCTTATCAGTATCATCCAACAGGGAAATTGACTGCGACTGATGGGACATATAGTAGAATGCCTGCAATAAAAAAAAAAGTAGGTATAATATCCCTTAAGTAGAATACCAAGATGAAAAATTGATGGGGAGATTTTTGTCATCATTTCATTGAAGAGGCCATATAAAGACAACTATGACAAAGGCAAATCTCACATAAACAACGAAATAATAGCAACAACTTATAGCGAAGTAGAGATTTAGTAATATCCTATATTGGACACAAAAGGCTTGAAAAGCTTCGACTGGAGCATGAAGCATGCTAATTATTCATGATGAGAGGTGTGTGACATGCCTATCAGAAATTAAGGTCGTGTTATGAATTACTTGAAAAATGCTGCCGAGTAAGCGGGCACTTCTATAAAGCATACGGCGAAAACAGCTAGATCCAACATACCTGTCTAAAGTTAGGGCAACACTCATATGATACAGTAAAAGCATTATATCAAGTAGCTCCTGCTCTCGTAGTAAGTCTGACGATAACTGACTGGCCATTGGCACGTCCCCAAAGGCTGACAGATCGGATCAGGAAATCTGTATCTGGTCGCTCACTAGAACTTGGCTTATCTACAATTTCTTCATTCAAACTGCCTGAACTACACTCTGATGGAACATGAGCTGGTCTTTCAGCGGGACCACAAATACCCCTCGACAACTTTGCAAAATGTTTAATATGATCTCTTGCTATTCTAGCCATTTCAGCATCAGTGGATGAACAACAGCAAGGTTTCTGCTGAGTGGAATGTGTTATTTTTGCAACCTCATCATCCATATAGGCCTCGTCCCACATAACTTCTTCAGTTTCTTCAACAGTAATAGGGTGAGACTTAATGAGTTGCTGGAATGAGCCCCAAGTCTAGGAATACCAGCTCTATGAGGATCATCATTAGTAATCAATCCAACAGGGAAATTACGTTTTCCACACTTATGTAGAAAGCCACCCTCATCTCCCTTGTCTGCTTTTGAGTCTGTCAATTCAAAAATATTCTCCACCCCAAAACCTTCGGATAAGAAATGAAGGATTACAGTGTACAGTGAAAGAAGTGCAGAATTACTGGAAGTGCCAGTTAATGCTGCCTTCTGATCTGCACCTCTGACCCTTAAAATAAAATTCTGAAGGAAAGATCTGAAGACAGATCCAGGGATTTGCTGATGGTCTGATGGAGGTACAAAATGTATTATCAAACGACAAAGCTCTCTATGCATTTCTTCTATCTGCGAATTCATAAGTACAGCATTAAGAATACCAAAAAGGACACTCCATTCTCATACCTACTATTAAGTATGCGGAGCACAAGCTACATAAAGTCAAACTGATAGTTAGGGACTACTAAAAAAATACAAAAACCTGCACCATTAACTATTGAACTAATTTAAGAGCTTACCAGCTAAGGGCTGTCAAATTTGAGAAGACAAGCATTGTTGCATTCATTTATAAAGGATACGGCTATATTTAGGATGTATCAAAGCTTAAAAGTAATTTCAAGGTTTACATATTTGAATGGTCAGTGTTTTTACACGACCATAAAAAGAAATAGGAAATTAAAACCTACCTTACTAATTGCTCCAGATAATGCTGATGTTGTGAGCATCATGCTACTTTCTGAGCCCATGTCCTCGCATGACCCAGGCCACCAAATAAATGGAATCATACACTGCAGATCATGTTTGTTTGGGCTTTTCCTCGATAAAAATCCTTCCATTGAAAGCTCAAAATCTTGTGAATTCCACAACATAAACATCACGTCTTGATGCCTTAGGATATGGCATGTCACTGCTAGAAAAGGATATGATCCAGTATATGGACAATCGGTCAAAATGAGAGGAGCCACCTTGCAGTGATAAGAAGCCAACATCATATGTCGGAACAATATATTACATCCAGGGACTTCCAAGAACATTTCAACAACCTTGTCCAAGCTTGCATATTCATGTGGTGGATGAGTTCCAAACAACTCTAGAAGAAACGGTACAATAAGATCCCATGTTATATACTCACAGCTACCATCCTTCTCAAGTACAGAGAAAAGACACTCACAGATACCATTAGCTATTGGATAAAATAGTTCATCAAGTAATGCAAGTCTCTTCAATCTTCTTAGTTTCTCAAAGTATAATGCATCAGACTTATCAAAACCCCGAATTTCCAACAATCTTGAAAGGCACTGGAGCAAGTAACCAGCAACAGACCTACTCCTCGGAGGGGGTTGAAGTGCAAGAAATCCATCAACTGGGTACTTAAACGGGCGAGACCCAAAGTTCAAGTCACAACGCTCACCTTCAGATAGTGAAATTGATGGGTAATAGCCTAGACCACGAACCATTTTCCTTATTCCATCAAAAGCCACACCAAGAGAAACACCATTTCTGAAGAACGAAATGGTGTCATTATCCAAATCTATGCAACATCCAATAACATCACCAACGACCCATGGCTGCCCATATGTCTTTGCTTCTTTGTTCCACTTATTACCCTCTTCCCATCAAATGCATAAGAGTCCTCAACATCTCCAACACCCTTACGGTCAGTAAAGGGGCAAGATACGGTTGCCCATCCAATCTGCTGAACTCCACAAGTCTCTAAAGTCACTTCGTACATCCACTTCCCCTTCCACAAACAAGCATTTGCTCGAGCACTGCTGAACACTGCAAGGCTCTCGATAAGGAAGGGTTCTCTTATGATGCTAAATTCTCCAAATATGCTCGAATTATCTATTGCCACAACATCCGAACCATATCCAGAGTCAATAATAGATATTCCGTCTCTATTGCAATAATGTATACCATCATGAAACCTAGGCAGTTGATCTTTCAAGATTGCACCAACAAACTCGATGTCAACTGAGCCAGAAGGAAGACAAATAGACTTGTGTGGAAGATCAAATATATGTTCAATAGTCCTTTCCAGTGATTGATTACCAATGTCATCACGGTGAGATATCAAGTGAGACTTCTGAGGGTCTACTTTTTGCTTATCACTGAACAATAAAACTCCTAAACCTGGAGAGAAGCCGCTGATTTTGCGGCCCTCTTCTGCCATCAAGGCTGGGCACACTCCGTTATTCTTTTTCTGCCTTCCAACTGTGTAATTAATCTTTTTATTCTCCTTTAAAAAGTGGATGGCTCCAGCTGTGAAGTAACAGAAAACCCAGTCACAACATTGCAATTACATCAGGAAATTCAAAGAGATTTTATGGAACTAAAAATAGAATTCACCTATTCTCAACGCAAGTCTATTCATGATTCACTAACTTCTAATTTTAACAAAGCGTGTCAAGAAAATATATTCTTGTATTTCCATGTAACAACTTTAGCATTGGATCAACTTAATAATACAACATTGTTAAGGGGAAATAGAAATTTTGAATTAACTAGCTGCTCGCATAATTTCACTTTGAAATTTAACGAGGGATCCGACCTGTGGCGAGGCCACTTAGTCTGCCTCCAGGGTCGGTAAACCATTGGGTGATGCTAGCCCGGTTCCTCCATACAATCTATGCACCCGAGTATAAGCTAGGTCTAGCATCACCACCTAGGCAGGGGACTTTCGACCCCTACGTGCTAGGACATTCCACCATGCGTTAGTCGCTGAGGGAATTGACCTAGCACTAGACACTCATGGGGAAAAACGCTGATGCCACTCCCCTGCCCTTTGATTCTGTTATGACCACAACAAATCTTGATATCAAGTTTGAACAAAAACACACTATCAAATTCGACTTATATTCTGTAAAAATCAGTCTAGGAGATGAAATTGGAATATTTAACCTAGACGTCCAGAAATCAGCATATTTATTCCGTCACGGGCAGGAACACACAAGGAATTCCAATTTAAAAGAAAACTCCTGGGGAAAAAGGCTGGTGCCACTCCCCTGCCCGCTGGGAGCCAGTTCCTACAATTAGCTAAATCAATTTCGCTACGAACATGACAAATCTTGATATCTAATTTGGAAAACTACAGACAAATAATTTTGATTTAAATTCTGTAAAAATTCAGTCTAGCAACTGAAAATCAGAAATTTAACCCAGAAGCCCAGAATTAGCTAATTGAATCTGTTATGAGAAAGAACACACAATAAATTTCAATTTAAATTTTGAAAACACGTTTTAGGAGCTAAATATGCATAGAAAATCCAAGCTACACGTGTATAATCAGTGATCACTAAGAAATTTAATTGAAAAGTTGCGGCTGACTTACAGATAGCACTAGGGTTTGCAATCCGAGCGGCGAGAAGAGATTTGATGCATGGCAGGTAATATTGATGAGCTAAGAAATCAAAATGAGAGGAGGTAGAAGAAAAGTTGGAGAGAAAAAGCACGAAAACAAAATGTAAGGAGAGGAAGAACGAGAGGCGAGAAGAGAATCGCTCACACACGGGTGAAATCACACGTGTACGGCGGCGCTATGAGAGAAGTCAACTCACCGCGCTAATGGGACATTGTAATTTATTTTTGGGAGAGTGAATAAATTACAACAAAAAGAGAAAAAAAAAAAAAAGAGATGATTTTCGGTCTTAAAACCATATATATATATATATATATTAAGACGCGTTATTCTAAAATCATATTACATATATATAACTATAGTTAAATAGGACTATTTAGTAGCACAAAAAATTTCTTTACATATACGCACAGACTTAAAAAAGAGACGAATAATTTTGTTCAATATACACCACCTTCATATCTTATTTTTGTAATAGAATTTTTTTTCTTAAATTCACTATTTTGGTTACAAGACAAAAGTTTTTACTATTATGTCATATTCCCACAAAATAGTGGAATCATATTTTGGATTTATATAACTATAGTTCTACCTAAAACATCTAAATTACTCTCTACTAATAATTATAAAACTACCCTTTTAATCTTCTTTATTTTGCATTTTTTTCATCCTTGCAGTTTGAGGCCCTGTCATCGCCAGTGGGTTAAAATTGTATTATTATTTTAGTTTTTGAAAAATTGCATCCTATTTAAAAGTTGAGTTATGTATAGCTGAAAGTTATGTTTTAATGTTATAGAATATGTAAGTTGAGTTACAAATATTTAATATAATAAAAGAGTTTCTAGATGATGAAAATATTCTAGCTAACTAGTTTGTAGACATTGTTGTGTTGAAAATATGCTATCATGCTAAATAATCAAACACAAGTAGAGAATGACAACCTTCACATGAATTAGCATTTAATAGACCATATCTTCATATTTACAAGTGTGATGATGTGTGATATCCCCGTTATATTGTCTACTATTTAGTTAATTTTTATTTAACCGACATGTTGATTAAGATTAATTATTGTAACGGTAACATCATGCTGATTGTACGATAACGTAATATCTTTATGACATGCTTCTAAGTTTTAAGCAATATAAATGGTGTACATTGCAGATATTTCTTATTCGTTAGGGTTACTAAAGAAATTTCATTTCTTAAATGTATAACATAATAAATTTATTTTTATTGATGAAACTATTATGATTTATATTAGCATACACGCTTACGGTGCTAAAAATATGGTATCACGCTAAATAACCAAAACAAGTGAAGAATTGCAAACTTTACTTGTGATAGATAATATCTTTCTATTTGCACATTGTTCTCCTCTAATCCTATTCACATTTTCTTTTGAAATAATACATTTCATTTTGTACTCCTCCCTATTACATTGTTTAATGCATGTTAATTTCAATTAAATATCATTTTAGTTGAGATTAACATTTGCAACTTTAGCAACTGATTGCATAATATAATTACGTTTATTTTTAGTTAAATGATGTGTTTCTAAAAGCTAAACGTTCTCATACAATAACATATGTTTAGCATATTCTTGTAGGTTTTTAATAGTGGCAAACAATTTATATACAATGCGTTATATTATGTTTGAGTGGCTAAAGAAATTTTCCTTGTTAAAATGTATTTATATAATAAAATTACGTCTAATTGATGATATGGTAATTATTATCCACATATTATAATTATTATCCACATATTATCACACTGAACAATCGAAACAAATAGAGAATGCCAATTCATATAAAGTAGTCCTTAATAGACCATATCTTACCATCATATATTGTTCTCATTTTTATGTTACAAAGTGAGATTATGTATTGATGTTCTTGTTACATTGTCCAAAGTGTGGTTGATTTTATTAATTACAGTCTCTATCTAATATATGTAAAGCAATGTAACGGCTATTTGTCACATGAAAGGTATAATTATTCACGATATCTTCTTTTATTTAAGACACTTACGCTTCATCATCAGCTTAGTATTAGAAAAAAACTATCTATGTTAAAAAGATTAACCTAGCAATTAGAAAGTTACAGTTATTCGCAACATCACACTATAATGAGTGATTCTTGGGTGTAACGGTTACACCACGTCACTTCGTGTAACGGCCTTAAAAAAATATATTTAGAAGTATTTTTTGGTAAAAATTTCAAATCAAAGTTGTAAATTTTGACGAGATTTATAATTTTTATTTTCAAATTTTTTCAAAAAATATTTCTAAAAATATTTTTTGGGACTCCAAAATTTAACAAGTTTAAAGTGGATTTAAAAACTGTTTAAAAACTTGTTTAACAATTAAACTTTGGAGCCCCAAAATACCTATTCGAAAGTATTTTTTTGAAAAAAAATTTAACATGAAAGTTGTAAATCTCATAAAAATCTAAAAAAGTTTCATTTAAATTTTTTTTTCAATAAATATTATAAAATTTATTTTTTTAATTTAAACATGAGGGGGATATATGCTGACGTGGCGTAAACGTTTCATTGTAGATTTTTTTCACTATAATTTATGACTTTTATGCTTCATCGTTTAGCTTAGTAATAGAAAAGATCATCTATTTAAATGAAATTAACTCTAGCAATTATAAAATAATGCTGATTGCCCAATACTATCGTAATTACTCTAGTTAAACGATGTATCTTTAGAAGCTGAATGCTGTACTTCAGTTTTTGTAAGATTGAGTGGATGCGCCTCTTTTTATAGCATTCTTATGAGTTTTAAAGACTGGCAAATAGTTTATATATGTTTTCTATTTTGTTAGAATTAACTGAACAAATTTTATTATTTTTGATGTACTTAATATAAAAAAAATCATTTTTGATTGGTTAAGATATTAAAATTAGTGTTAGCATATGCATGTTATCTTGTTGGAAATATGGTACCACACAAAAACATTATTTTTAAAAAAAAAAAGGTTGAGAACGGCAGCATTCATGTGGAGGAGCCCATAGTTGACCATATTTTGCTATTTGCATGTTTTTTCTTTAATCATATTTAAGTTCTTTTGAAATCGTCATCTTAGTTAATGTTCTCAATTGTGATGATGTGTTGATATCTTTATTACATTGTAATTCCATTTAGTTATCATTTTGATTAAATTAATCCTTACAATTAGAATGTCGCATTGATTGTACAACACAATTATATATATTTTATTTAAAGCTATGTATTTTTAGAAGCTCAAAGTTGTGCTTCTTTTCTTGCAAAATTTATGATATTCTTTTTCGTTTTAAATAATCAGAAATAGTTATATTGTGATGCAAAGTTGCTAAGAGAATTCATTATTTAAGTGAATTTAGTATAATAATTATTTCTAATTGATATTAGAGTGAATGTTAATATACACATACACATTGTTGTTAAAAATATGGTATCATGCTAAACAATAAAAACATATAGAGAATGGCAAACTCCATATCAAGTAGTCCTTAATGGACCATATATATATATATATATATATATATATATATATATATATATACTACTAAGGAATCGTCCTCCTCTATTAATTATATTCATGTTATTTTGAAAAAATTTAATACCTTAGAAAATGTGAAGTGTTAAATACTGTGTATAAATATAATAAGATAAGTAGGAAAAGAGTAGGAAATGCAATTCGAGAAATTCTAACTTATTTAAACTTTTGTGAGTACCTCACCATCAAAGCAGAGTGTCGACAAATAATCTATAGTAGTGATCCCGTACATAGCTTAATAGACTCAGAGGTATTAATTTCTGTAACTTATTACCCCTTTGTGTTGTTTTATTCTTGATGCTTACTTAAACTTTTTTATCGCTTACTGATTATGCACACTGTTCATTTGCTCACTTGGGAGCATATTATTTAAATTCATGCTCTTAGGAATTTTGTGCTTGTATGTTGGTGTGCATTTATGATCGTGTGCTTTAAGTTTTGGTCATCCAGATCAAGGATTCTACCAAACTCATTCAAGTATGACGGCCTACGTCCTATGTTTCTTAGACCTTGTTCGGGCGGAAGTTGTTACATAATAGTTGTTGTTATTGTTGAAATCTCCGTCTTAGTTTGTAATTCTCAAGCGCATGATATGTTAAAATCCCTACTAATTTTTCTAACATGTGATCTATTTCTATCTAATAGCGATATAATTATGATTAACCATTATAACTACAATGTCATGCTAATTACACGATACAATTACATATATTTTAGTTAATGCTTGTATTAGAAATTTGATATAAATTTCGAAACCTATATAACATTATAAAACTTCTCCTTCCAAACCGTGTCTGATCTAGTAGATATAGTGTGCGTATAAAACTTCTCTTTTATTATACTATTTCTTTCCTTCACTGTATCAACCTTCACATATATATATATATATATATATATATATATATATATATATATATATATATATATATATATATGTGTGTGTGTGTGTGTCCCTTTTACTAAGGAACTTCATTGTCAATTATTACATGTAACTTGTCGTCCAATTAGTCGATTAGAGTAATTCATTGACCTCTTTATCAATATATTTTGAATGAAATTCATAACTACATATTCAGCCCAAGCGTCTAAGAAATAATGATATGATATATAAAATAATGTTGTAAATTTTTCAAGCTTTGTCCATATGTCCTTATATATATAAATATATATATAATATATATATATATATATATATATATATATATATATATATATATTATATATATATATATATATATATATATAATATATATATATATACTTTTTCGTTTTAAGTTTTCCCAATTTGTTACACAAATGTAGTTAGAGACGTACATGAATATGAGAGAATAAACAACATAGTTATAATATTTAAATTAAAACTTAAAAAGTGTCATGTGGCACATTTTATTGATTTTAAGCAAGTTATGCATCATCTTCAAATATTTAGATTAAAAATTTAAAATACATAGCAATTAAGTCTATTTATAGTTTTTCAAATTTAAAACCAGAAATTCATAGTAGTTATAATAAATACAAATTAGTTTCTAATTATTATGTTGGTATTTGAAGTAATCGCTTAGGGCCTGTTTGGTTTGCTGGGGTTGGGGGCGAACTGCCGCAGTTGCAACGCAGGGCCCGAACTCGCTCGTTTGGTTTGCTGGGGTTCGGTGGGGCCCACCGCCAAAACGCTGCAGTTCGCGGCCGAACTGCAGCGTTATGAACTGCGGTCGATTTCGCCGCGGTTGCATTTTCGCGTCTCGTCCGCGTGTTTACGCCCCCGAACTGCAGCAGTTGTTTTTCTTGCTTCTCCGCGGCGCGCGATCTAGGGTTACCACCCGAGCTGATCTCCGCGGCGCTCGATCGTCTCGCTCTCACGATCGATCGATTCTCTGCTGCGCTCGATCGTCTCCGGCACACGATCGACCTCCGCCTCGCGAACCCTCGTCTCCCCGTCGCGATCGATCGTCTCCGGCTCACGATCTACCGTCTCCGCCTCGCGATCCTTCGTGCTGTTGCAGTCGATCTGTTGCCGGCTCACGATCGACGCGGATCCGCTTTCCTGTGGGCATCGCGGTGGTGACGCGGCTGGAGACGAACTCCGATCTGTTGCCGTCTCTCTCGTAAGTATTTATCTCTGTTTTAGCTGCCATATTATCTCTGTTTTATGTGCATTTTCATAATAAATGTTAATATTTTGTTACATTAATACTGATATATTAAAAAAAATGTGTATATAGGAAAGTGGATATGATGGAACGTGAGAACGAAAATAGGAGGAAGGCCGTAGTTGTTACCGTTGTGATTGCGATGCAAGTGGTACTCTTGCTTATTAATAGATTGAAGGGTAGATACATACGTAAGCCATATAAGCACCTAGTAAGAATGAATCAACGAAACGTGATGTTGAAGCGCCTTTACAAATCCGATGACGCGTATTGCCTGCACATGTTAAGGATGAGAAAAGAACCTTTTTTCCGATTATGTACTTTACTTAGGAGTAGAAAGCTGATGTGGGATACAATCCACACCACCGTTGAAGAGCAGTTGGCAATGTTTTTGCATACCGTTGGACATCACCAACGAAAGGACTATAGGATTTACATTTATTCGGTCAGGAGAGACGATAAGTAGGTACTTCAAACATATTCTATGGGCTCTCGGAAAGCTCCGTCCTGATTTTGTGAGGCCACCGATTACCAGTACTCATCATATGATCGGTTCAAGCAGTAGATACATGCCATACTTCAAGGTGTGTGTAACTTCACATCTCAACATCATTTCATCTTGTAAAGTAAATTATCTCCTCTAATTTCTATATTATTATGCCTATAGGATTGTATTGGAGCCATTGATGGCACCCATATCCCTGCATCTGTGCCTTCAAGTATAGTCGCACGGTTCCGCAGTCGTAAGGGCATACCAACACAGAATGTCTTAGCTGCCGTAGATTTCGATTTGAGATTCACGTTTGTCCTTGCTGGGTGGGAGGGGTCTGCCCATGATGCGCTTGTGTTACGTGATGCAGTGGAGAGGGAAAACGGACTTAGGGTACCGGAAGGTATAATTAAATAAGTCGCCGATACCAATTTATAACAATTGAATGTTAATATTAACTCCTAAAAAATATTTTCGTTTAGGTAAGTATTATCTTGTAGATGCCGGATACGCAACACGACCGGGATTCATATTCCCTTATCGAGGTGTGAGGTACCACTTGAAGGAGTGGTCTGACCGTTCCCCGTCAAATGCAAAGGAACTGTTCAATCACAGACATTCATCTCTGAGAAGTACAATCGAGCGTGCTTTCGGTGCTCTAAAGAATAGATTCAAAATGCTGATATCGAGGCCCTATCACAACTTCAAAACACAAGTTGATGTTGTTATTGCTTGTTGCGTGCTTCACAACTACATTATTACTAACGGTGGTGATTCCTTCATCCCTAGTCTTGACGAATGGGAGGGCATCAGTGACACACAATTGTCAACAGGGAGGGATCCAAGAGACGAGGCCAGGGAGTGGGTGGCATTACGTGATCGGATGGCCGCGGAAATGTGGGCGAACAAATAAGACATTTCACTAATTTCTTTAATCATACCATGGGGACTTGTCGAAACATACTTGATAATAATATGTAATATTATAATTGTTAGCATTTGAGATTTGCTTTAAATATTTGTACGCTTATGTACTTGTTATTTATCAATATTCTTGTGTGATGTATGGATCTTATTCCTGAGTTGACTTACTTTTTACATTCATAAATGTTGTTTCGTTGATATTGTCTTCCAAAGATGGACGATTCCAACGCGCAAGGATCCAAACAAGGGGGTAGGTCTCTGAGATGGACGAAGCATATGAGCGCCTTCTTTATTCATTTCATGGTTGAGCAAGCTTTATTAGGGCAGAAAGTAGATAAGGGCTTTAAGAACACTGCATATACCGCATGTGCTAGGGCGGTGAAGGAGAAATGGCCAACGGTCCATGTAGAGACTGCAAATGTGATTAACCACTTGCGTACACTCTTAGAGGCCGTTGGCAAACGATCAAGAAACTAAAGGACTTGAGTGGTGCCGGCTGGGACGATGAAAAGAAGATGATAGTATTGGGGGAGGAGGAATTGCAGGCATATGTTCAGGTATATCACATATGCTTGGTTGACGATGTTTTTAATATTTACGTATATTTGACATTTGTTAAACTAAATGTTAATTTTCAGGCGAACCCTAAGGATGAGCCATATCTTAATAAGCCTATTGAATTTTACAATGAGTTAGGCATTATCTGTGGAAATGACCAACCCACTGGTGTTTATGCGTCTAACATGAATGACTTCAACAATGAAATGGGCATGAGTATGGAACCACCTACATACGTGAATTTGGACCATGACATTGAGCTCAATGATGCAGCGTCACAATCTAATGCAAATGCCTCGGGTAATCAACCCAATGTCCAGTCAAGCCCACTGCAACAAACTCCAAGGTCGTCAACTAGCAGGAGCAGCGGGCATAAGCGTAGCCGTGAGGGCGATGATGTCTTGGCTGTTGCATAATCTGCTGCTTTTGTTCTTGAGCTGTGACTTGCAGCTGTTGCATTATTCTACAGGGGTTGAGCAGTTTTCTGCTTGCAGTTGCATTATATATATTCTGCTGCTTTTGAGCTTGTGACTTGCTGCTTGTGTGATGTATGGATCTAAAGGGGTTGAGCAGTTTTATTCTGCTGCTGTTGATTTGTTCTGATGCTTTTGATCTAGTTTTCTGCTGATGTTGCATTATGTTATGCTGTTCTTGATCAGTGACTTGCTGCTGTTCTGAAGGTGTAATCTGTTGCATGAGCAGTGACTTGCTGCTGTTGGATAAGTCTTCTGCTGCTTTTGAGCAAGTGAATCTGCTGATGTTGCATTCTATTCTGATGCATTTGAGCAAGTGAAAATGTTGAGCAAACCCAGCAGGTTTTATCTGCTGCTGTTATCTGTGCTGGAATGTGAAAAAGCTGAGCAAACCAAGCAAGTGAATCTGCTGCTATTATCTGTGCTGGAATGTGAAAAAGTTTAGCAAACAGAAAACTGCTCACACCAGCTGGTTCTTGGATCCCCATGTAGCAAACCAAGCAGGTCTTATTATGACCGGAAATCTGGGCTGCCTGTTTATTGGACGGGGGTCGATTCAAATAGTTGAATCGGTGCCGTCTAATACATAGGTTAGGTCTAGATACCGTCATTTTACAGGTTTGCTTATCGAGGTGCTGCATATGTTTTGTGATATCACATGTTGCTGCAATGAGAAGTGAGTTGGAATTAGTTTTTTAATTATTCTTGGTAACCTATGTTGATACTTGGACTTGTGTGTTATGCAGGTTTATCAAGAATTAAAGGCTCTATGATGAAGTCCAAATATAAATTGAGAAAGTACTTATGCCGATGCATATATATTGTTCGACGAATGTTTCGGTTTTTTATGTTAGTCCTGGGGTGGTTTATTTTTAGGGACCTATGTATTATGCCGGTGTTATGACAGAAAATCCGTACCGCCTACTTATCGGACAGGGGTCGATTCTGATAATGGAATCGGTGCTGTCTAATAAATAGGTTAGGGATGGGTGCCGTTTAAATACTTGGCGCAATGCTTTAAGGTACCTAAAAATTAACCAAATGCAAATGACGCATGAGTACTTTCGATGATAATTTCTATAAGACTTTTTTATTTTTGGACAACTGAGAGCAAGTTTTGGCAACATATCAGCAGTACCGGTCGCTTATGGAATACCAGACGGGGCAGAGGTTCGCAATAGCTGAATAGCTGAATGAAATGTCCAAGTGTATATTTTTCTTTTCACAATTGTAAATACATATGTATGAATCATGTATATTTTTTATCAAATGTACACCATCAAAACAATTGTAAATAATATTGTCAAATATTATTTACATTTTTTTATTATGATAACATTATTAATATGTTCATTAGTGTGTGAAATTGTGTTAAATATACGCACTACATTTTTCGTAAGAATTCTCAGTATTTTAATATACCTCATCTTATAATAACTTTCAATACATAAACCAACTACACTCAACTAAATTAAAAAATATTAATGAAAAATAATAATAACACTTAACTAGCAATCTTATAAATTTTATTATATATATCATTTAACGTTTCAATACATTACATATAATTAAATTTATAATATTTCATATACCACCACACAAAAAAAAAAAAGACAAAAAGGAGGTAACTCTACCGCGAGTTACCATATCCGCTCAACTGCATCAAACCAAACACAGGATTTGGAACTGCACTGCTCAACTGCATCAAACCAAACAGATTCTTTTTAAATGCAGTAGTTCGAACTGCATCAAACCAAACAGACCTACTGCATTACCAACAACAGCAAATACAACTTCCAGCACTTCTAACTGCTGCATTTTAAACTGCATCTCTCAACTGCATCAAACCAAACAGGCCCTTAGAATAGACTAAAAAGACTTGCAAATTTATCGGAGGTATTCTGATTTTCTTTTTCTTCTTTTTTTTTTTTCTTGGAGGGGGGGGAGTGGTCCAATTGGACCTTATAGCGAAAAAGGCATCCAAGCTAAGAGACTGTTTATTAGATAAAAATAAAAATAAAAATAAAGTGAAAAAATTGGATTGAGAAGTGAGAATATTATGAGAATATACTGAAAGCTTAGGTCTTTTTTTTTTTTTTTTTAAAAAACTTGGAGATGTGAAACGTGATAGAAAAAGTATGAAAGATATTTGTGTGAAATATATTGTGATTTAATATTTATTAAAACATGTGTATTAAATAAACTTTTACAACTAGTAATGCATATAGTATTTATTACTTACAACTAATAATAGTCGTTAATAAAAAAATATGGAAAAAAGTAGGAAAATCAATTTCTAGTTTTATTTTCAAAGTAAACAACGAGAAATGTATATTATATTTTCTTACTTTCTAACATTCCCTTCACTTCTTTAGTTCTTTTACTTTTCTCTCCAATTAACATGATATATAGGAGAGCTCTATAAACTAGCATGTGGCTTTGCTATCAGATTTTTAGACAACAGAAAACTTCCTATATATGGGTATCTGCTACTAAGGGTGGCAAGTCGAGTTCTAATCAATGAACACTAAGCTCAAATTATGTTCGATTGGTTTAGTTCGAGTTTGAATTCGAGCTCAAACTCGACAAGCTTCAGCTTAAATTCTATTCAATTGGTTTAGTTCGAGTTTGAATTCGAGCTCAAATTCAAGAAGCTTCGGCGACTGAATTCGAACTTAAATCCACTCGAAAAATCTCAAGCTCGAACTCGACTCATGAGCTCAGCTCAATTGTATCAACTAAGTTGACTTTGAGTCGAATCGAGCTGAGCTCGACTCAAACTCGGTTTAATTGCATCAATTAGGCAAAGCTCGACTCAAGTTCGAATTTGAACTCGCTTAAGTAATTTTATTGTAATATTTGACTAAAATAGAAATTTTGTTTAGGCTCGTGAGCCAACGAGCCAAGTAACATAATACTCAGACTCGGCGCATTTAATTACTCGAGCTTGAATCTTTACTCGAATTCAGCTCAAGTTCGGTAAAACTTGAGCTCAAACCGAACTTAAACGAGTTTGAGTCCGCGCTATTCGTGAATAGTTCAGCTCATTTTCACCTCTACCTGCTACTAATAAATTCAGTTTACACAACAGACACTGACATATAAACGAATTTTGATCCCATGCACTCAGAGTGCATGTTTTTTTTAAAAAAAAAAATCTAAGCATTTTTGGAAAATAGTTATAACATGAAATTTATAAATTTTGATAAGATTACAACTTTCAAGTCTGAAATTTTTTTTAAATTTTTTTCTAAATAGATATTTTGGTGCTTCAAAATTTAATGGGTTTGAAGCAATTTCAAAACTGTTTTGAAACTTGCTTCAAACCCCTTAAGTCTTGAAGCACCAAATACCTATTTAGAAATATTTTTTGAAAATATTTTGAACATAAAAGTTGTACATCCCATCAAACTTATAACTTTTATGTTGTAACTTTTTTTCGAAAAATGATCACATATGTTTTTTTTTTTTTCTTAAACCATGCACTCGAGTGCATGGGATCGAAACTCCCTATAAACATAGATGAGAATGAGAACAAGCAGGATTAAAACCTCGGCGGGAAATAGAATTCCACTATTGTGATAGCTTGGCGCATGCTTAGGGACTACCAATGCCCTGATAAATACCATCTATGTTGATATAAGAGGACAATCAGTGAGTTTTATGCTTACGAAGTGTTGTATGTATGAGATGGACGAAGAGGGTGCTAATGAAGCCCTTGTGGCTTTTAATAAATAATATTGGATATGATAAAATAGTCCGAAATGTAAAAATTCGATAATTTTTCGGATTAAGTATTTGGATCCAATATCATTACTCTTTAATATTTAAGCTGCAAAATTAACTAGCCCAAAACCATGTTAATATAAGGCCCAGCCCGCAGAAAGTAAGCCCGAAACTTGGAATTTCAAATTATTAT
This sequence comes from Xerophyta viscosa, assembly GCA_002076135.1. NCBI lineage: Eukaryota > Viridiplantae > Streptophyta > Magnoliopsida > Pandanales > Velloziaceae > Xerophyta > Xerophyta viscosa. The sequence goes on from MJHO01000031.1 coordinate 1,018,596, forward strand.
TATTATTATTTTTCGAATTGATCTCAACCTTGATGTTGAACCCTAAGAAAGCATTATCAGAGCATGCTGTTATGAGCTATCTTACAAATTTCTTTCACCTCAGTAATTGTATTTTAACATACTATATTACATCAACTCCTTTCTGAAATTGTGCAAAAAGAAAATAATTTATTTTCTTTTTAAAATTAATTTACTTGAACTTGTAAATGTCAATATATATATATATATATATATATATATAAATTTAAAGTATTTGTTAATTATAAATATTACTAACATATATGTTATGGATACATTATTTACTTATATATATATACTAGCGGAAACATCACCAGCGATGCGTGTGAAATTTTTTTTTAATTTTTTTAAATTTAAAAATATTTAATTATTTAAAAATAAAATATTTAAAAAAATTAAGATATTGTATATATACAGTTAATTATTATTAATTAAAAAATATATATATATATTTAAAATATATATTATTTTGATTTTATATATATATATTTTAAAAGATTTAATATATATATATATTGGGGGCGTGCACTGTAGCAACTCCCTTCGTCCTTAAATATTATATATAGATTATATATATATATATATATATATTTTTTTTTTTAATTTTTTTTTTGCGCACTTCTATTAATAGGAAATTGGTGAGAGTCATACCGCTTCTCGTTTATTCCCCCTCGTCTTCAAATTTTTTGATCTCTCGCAGAATCTAGCTCAAGCTTCGAATTTCAGACAATGGGACGACCTAAGAAGAGTTCGGCGGCGGCGAGGAAGCGTAAGGCTGCGGCCGCCGATGGGCCACTCAAAGAACCCGCGGAGAAGCAGGAGGCGGCGACGGCGGCGGAGGAGAAGCCGGCGAAGGCAGCGAATGGAGGGAGAAGTCGTAAACCTACGGCGGAGAAGAAGCCGGAACCAGATTACTTCTCCGAGAAGCGTAACCTTGTGAGCCTTTGCTGTAGACCAATTTGAATTTAGTTGATTGATATTTACTAATTGTTGTTTAATGTATATCTAGTGCTTTTTTAAGTATTTGTTTTTGGAGCTGGTGTATAAAGGTTTGATTTTGGTAAGGGTTCTTGCATGAAGTAAGTCGGCTAAAGTAAATTTGAAGTTTGATATGTATTTGATATATGGTCTTGGGATTCAGGAGATAGATCAAGATTTAATGGTGGTATTGTTTAGGTTCAATTCGGGAATTTAATGATGTAAAATATTCAATAATTGTATAACAGTATCTCTGTAATATCACTATATCAGTCTCCGAGTTCAATTTTTGCTAGCACCTTTCATTTCAAACGAAAAAAATTTGTCATGGCACGGAAGAAAGATACCGGTGAAACAGATGTCTATGCATAAAGCTTCAAGTAAATAAAAATAAATAAAAATCAGTTAGTATGTGAAGGGGCGTGTTATGATATATAATAAATGACATAAACTGTATCTCTATGTCAGTTAAGCTTTTGAAAGAGTTGGTTATCTCTAAACTGACACGTTTCCAATGCTGCATATTGGGAAGTTTTCCAGTTGGTCATTTTCGCTTTCAGTTTGCTTGTTATTTGAACTCCATGGAAATTCGATTAGATTTATTGTATTCCTTAAGCTGGACATGTCATTAGGCAATGTGCCAAGGAATTTTACCAATACTACAGACAGAAAGCTGGACATTTTCATGCATGTAAAAGACCTTTTAAAGAAGTTGTTGCTCCTTTAGACCATAGAACAGGCAGAATCATCATTACGAATATGATGTTTCTGTTATTGATATCCTGCCGTATCATCTATGTTGGAATTATATAATGTCTACATTAATGATATACTACATAAAATATGTTTTTTTTTATATTGTCGCTGGTAAATTGTTCTTGTGCGTCAGGTTTAACATCTTTTCTTTAATTTAAATAGGAGGATCTCTGGAAAGCTACTTTTCCGGTTGGAACTGAGGTCAGTATGTAGAATGTATCATGGCCGTTCATTTAGAGTTTTACAATCACCATTTGCCTTTTGTTATTGGAAAGTATCTTGTTACTTCTTAATACCTTCCTGTTATATATATGTATCTTGTAGCTACATGGATCCTAACTACCTGAATTTCTGGATGGCAGTGGGATAATATGGACAAACTTCGTGATATCAATTGGAATTTTTCGAACCTAGAGGTTCATTTGCATCTTCAGATTTCAGTTGCTCTTTTTGCTGCAAGTTAATTGTTTCTGATTTTTACTATCTTCAATTGTTTGGCAGGATGCTTTCGAGGAAGGTGGGAGCTTTACGGGAAGACAGTTTACATGTTTGGCTCCACCGAGCGTAAGTGGCTCGTTGAATATTTTCAGTTGTGTTCTGTTTGTAGCTGATTGATGTATTTCTTGCCTGTTATTCAATTAGAGTAAGATGTCTTTTATGTAACTAGATCGCTAAATTTGTTTTGGATGGAATTGCATCTATAGTATATGTGAGGTGGGACCTTCTGCTGAGCTCCACGAATGCAACAAACCATAGTTTTCAGTGCCGGTTGGCACAGCCCGTGCCAGGCGGCACGTGCCTGTTCCGGCAGTTGTTGGCATGGCACAAACTGGCACGGCATATGTTAAAAAATCTTATATTTGAATTTTTTAATTAATTTTTTATTTGATTTTTATTTTTAAAATAACAAATAAATATATATCGGCATGGTCGGCACAGCACCATCGGCACGTGCCAGAATCCGAATTTACCGAAACTCGGCTCGGCTCGGCACATAAAACCTTGCAACAAACAAACAATTATCCTATGTGGCTTTCACTTCTTCTATTTGATTGAGGAGTTTTGTCTAATATCTACAGTTTGATTCTGTACTGAACTGGATTCTTCTTTTTCTTTGCAGCTCAACTATTGACCCATAAGGGAGAACAGAAAGTAATTCTTATCCCCATCATTGTGGCAGTAAGAGGACACTCATTTGTCATTGTTAAAATCATATTGTTCGTGAGTGCTGTTATACCATTTAACTGAGTATCTGTGCTCCTCCTGTGGCCTTGCTATCAGGTTGTCTCTCCTATACCGCCCTCCGACAAGATTGGACTAAAATCTGTTCAGAGAGAGACGGAGGAAATATTACCTATGAAGGCAATGAAAATGGCATGGGTTCCTTACATTCCACTAGAAAATAGGTAATTCCAAAGGCTTCTGTTGAATATTTTTAAGGGAGATTTTTTTTTTTTTTTTGTGCAAGGCATCATATTTCTTTTTGTTGTATCTTGTAGACAAAGCCAGGTTGACAGGTTAAAGACTCAGATTTTTACTTTGGGTTGCACGCAGAGAAGGTTGGTATTTGTTCCGAGTTAGATTGTCGATTCTATTTCATATCGATTATTTTTATTAATGATATTTTAGGCTATTTCACATGCTCTTGTTTGAATTAATAATCTCCCCGCATTGGTATTCATTGTTGATGGTTTATAAAAATAGAGGACGCTCTACCCTTTGTCAACCTTGAATGACATATTGATTGCGGTCATTATATTTAGCATAAAAATAGTGATAAGAATTTTATTTTTGTAATTTTCAGCCCAATGTTGGCACAAATATATGAAGTAAGAAATGATATGGTATAATGACATGATACGCTCTCTCAGTATTAATTACTGGGGCATTGACACCAATTCCAAACATGAGTGTTTCGCTGTCTAAGCTTCGCTAATTAGGATTCCTCCATTCATTGTTCTTACAAGAACTTCTAAGTTCTTTTTATCGTGCAGTGAGAGTATCTTCCCGCTCCTGGTGTTCTCTCTCCATCAGATAATGACATTGGGAACATGCTCTATGTTGTACTAGCCTGCCAACAAGGCTTCTTGCTTATTATCTCAACTTATTGAGCTATCTTTTATTTTAGCCGTGGGGTTTATTAATTAACATGTTATGACTGTTAAAGTTGACACCATACTACTGCTTTGTGGCTTATGTTCTATGGCTTGCCCACCTTTTGCACTCTTCAGTTTCTTTACTCATATCATGTCAAGTTTTTTATGTTTTTATCTTTACCTGACTGTTTTGGATGTCTTTGTAGTTGTACCTTGTAACCTCTGTAGCTGTAGATGAAGAAGGTGATTGCCTGCCTTCTAGTTTATTATGTATATACAGCTTTGTTTGTCATCTGTATGATGATGATGGTGATACTTTATGAATGTCTATTGAGGAAAAATATAGTATGATTAAAATAAAATATAAAAGCGATTTATGACTTGTAGTCTTCTTGTTTGCCTTATTTGATTTGTAATAATTTCATTTGTTCAACTGTTACTGTTTTCCTTGGCTACCTGCTTACTGGTTTATTGCACCTGAAAGTGTAACTTTTATACATGGTAAATGTTTGTGCAGGTCTGCTTTGAAACTCTTGAAGGAGGAACGTGTCAAACAGTATGACTACTGCCTTCCCTGTGAGTTGTTAGTATACTGGTTTTGTTTTCATATAGCACAATTGTTTATGAAATTGGATAAATATGCACTAGCAGAAAGTGCTTCTATAAAGAAATACAGTTTCCAAACTACAAATGCAAATCGATGGCAGACATTATCTCAGTGTGATCTTCTGTTTGTGCTTGATATTAAGCTTTTTCGCGGATGCATACTACGACGGGAGTGCTAAGGTGTCCAGAGCATGGACCCTAACTTCATATTTACTTTCATTTTCATTATTCAAGAATGAAGCTAATGGAATTGACAAATAGATTTCCAAACATTGTGAAGCATTCATACATAATGCAGATTAGTCAAATTTCTATGTCATATTTGTTGGCTTGTGACTGTGTTTAGCTATTTATATGGGGTTAATTACGTCATCCTAATGATAGGTTAGGTATTAACTGTCGTTGGTCAAGGTTCATTTTAGCTTTTGACACTCAAGAAAGGTAGAAGAACCTTGAGTTAAGGGCGTAAGTTTCTAATCTAGACTTTGCACGTCTTTGCACCACTTGTATCCAGTTGTAGCTGGTTACTAGTTCCTTTTCATTGTCGGTTGTTCGATACGCTCAAGCAGTTAGTTTAACTCAAATTATCTATGCATTATTAATTTTGTTGCATATACAATAGTGACATTATTCTTTTGGTCACGTTGTTGCAGATCTTCAGCCTTTAAAACCTGATGAAGATGAGGAAGATACAGTGGTCAATATTATGTATCCTCTGGAACCACCGGTAAGACGTTGCTTAATACTTGTAATGGCTTTGATAAATGCTGTAACAATGAATAATCTTTTTGTTTTAAATTTAGTCTTTCTTTACTCATCATCTACATTTACCAGATTAAGTTTTCCTTATTCATGTGTTTCTTAAAATCTTTATCTAGTTATATCTGAAGGTGGTGTTTGTTTTACAAGTTTTATTAAGTACATGTTTTACTAATAATGTTGTTGAAGTTTAGTTTTACAAAATCTCTTAGATCTCATAAAACCTAAAATTTGAGTTTAAGTTAAAACCACTAAATTAGGTTTTTAGGAAATCAGTTTTACCATATTTATTCTTTTATGGTGATCCCCATAAATAATATCCTGTACTGCAAAATCAATTTAGAGATTCGATTTGTATACAATATTGTTTAAATATTAATATATTTGTTTATTATTATTACCCATATATCTAGTAGCAACAATATTTTGTAAAATATACTTCAAAGTATTTCATCCACACAATATTTTACAAGTTGTATTAACCAAGATAAATTCTATGAAGTTATCCAAACAATAACTAGTAAAACTGATTTGAAAAAATATGTATCTAAAACTCGCTTTTAAAAATATCATTGGAAATAATTTGCTGAGAACACACAAACAGTACCAAAGAGCTCTTGTTCAGCATAAGCCTTAGTCTACTTTGACTTCCAGCTTTCTCTGTGTTAGTGTAACAGTGCTCATACCCTATGAAATAGCATGCAGCAGCAGTCTCTTGCCACCGAACAAGTTTAAGAAAGTGAATCTTTGGATTTTTCAGGAGAGAAGATACTCATATTTTCTCTAGGGAAGGCACATTTTATTTGATAGAGAGCTTGCTATTGCTAGGTGCCAGCAATCTTGTATTGGAAAAATATTTGTTGTGGTGATTTCTTCAACTTCTAATTCTACCTCATCTCATGTAGGTAGTCTGCGATTTTGATTGGGAACTCGATGAGCTAGAGGTTTGTATCGATAAGCATCTACCTATTCATCTTTTCTTTGTTTATTAAAGTCTCTCAGTCTATAATGAAAATGAACAAGTTTATATACGTCTTTAGTGAAGTTATCTTCACTAATCTGAAGGACCCTTTAATTTTGTGTTTAGATAAATGTTCTGATAGTGAATTTGACAATCTGCAGGAGTTTGTTGATCAGCTAAATAAAGATGAGATATTGCCAGAAGATGAGAATGAGCCTTTCAAGGTATCCCTTTGGCAGTTTATGTATCCTTGGTTGCATGCGCATGTGTCTATTTTCTGATTTAATCATGCAAAACATCAACAATGTTGCCATTTTCAAACAAGATTTGTTTCGAGAGAAGTTTTAAAGGGATCCTTTAGCATCACTTGTAAAACATCTTAAATTTAATAATAATTTTTTTTTTTTAAAATGCAGACTTACGTGAAGGAGCAGGTTAGAGATCGAAAGAAGGCCCAACGAGAGGTAGTCTTTTTGTGAAAACTCTCCTATGAATTTTCAAATCCAACTGCTTGAAATTTATTAAATTCATTCTTAATATTGACGTAGAAAAGAGAAGCCAGGAAAAAGGCAATAGAAGATATGGATGAGGCCACAAGAAAAGCTTTCGAGAATATGCGGTTTTATAAGTTCTACCCAGTACAAACCCCCGATACACCAGACATCAGCAATGTCAAGGTATTAAATCTCGACTTTACTGCCTTTGATAAGTGAGGCAGCGAAGAATTATCATATAGTTCTATCTATAATGGTCTTTGATTTACGCATGCAGGTTGCTTACATAAATAGGTATTACGGAAAGGCGCACAAGGTCCTGTAGCCTCTCATTGTAACTTGAACGGATACTATTCAAACAGGCCAATCTTTCATACGAAAACAAAGCTTTTTCCGATCAACGTTTGGTCGCTTTTTGTAGTATTGCATTTCTTCCATTTACGCTCAATTTACATGTCTCCCGATTAAATTCCTTCTGACTCGGCAAAAATGCAATGGGATGTAAATCTAGATGTAGTCTGTAGGTTTTACCAACAAATTTTTTTTTTTATCGGTATCGTAGAAGTGTTGAGGTTAGTGTTTGACCTTTGTTTCTTCCAGGCCCTGCTGGGAATTTGCTTTTATGATCTTCTATACATCTCAAGTGTCTGAGTGTTCATGGCTTTAGAAGATATGGCAAAGATAAGCACTTATGTACTCAGTCTGCATGTATCTACCTGCAAATATCTGGTATTATGAATGAATTCAGTCAAATAATCTGGAGATTTCTATTTGTATCCACAGATGAGTGTGCATGTCCCAATTTTTATTCAGGGTTGTTTCATTCATGTAGTCTGTCAGGACATACTACACCTAAAATCTGATGGACTTCAGGCTGCAATTAAAACATATGTGCTTCTGTATAGTAACTTATGTTATCTGCATTTATTTAACCTGTCCAATACACAAGATTGGGTATGTATTTTTAAATAATAGTATCAATATAAAACCTATTTTTAAAGTAAGTGTTAAATTGTAAAATTCTTAATATTTTAGCAATTTTTTTTATTCCCAGATTATATTAGCTTTTTTTTTTTTTTTTTTATGTATTTGTACATCCCCATATCTATTTTTATGTTTCTTGACTATTTGAATTTTACTAATTACAATAATATGAGTTAATGAAGTTAATGACTTCTATAATTTTTATTTTGAATTTATGAGTGAAAATTATATACCTAATTGGTCCAGTTTGTGCGATTATCGTAATACGTAAATATTTGGGTGATGCTTAGTTCTGTTCTATCGTTAGATCATCGTATTCTATTTATGTGCTTCAGTAATGCCCATGCATTGGCAAGAGAATGCACTTAAATTTGCCACATGAAGTCCCATTCACTTGCACTCTACGTTACTAAAATTTTGCGGACACCGAACTCGCGACTAGATATTTGCAAGATGAGCGACCAGCTGTTAGACTATCTAGTGCAAGACATAACTTTTATAATTAATTTAATAGTTAACTATTTGATTTACAGTTTGATTAACTAAAAGAAAATGATATGTGGCATATATAAAAGTAAAAGAGAATGTCATACAACACAAAACTATTTTAATACCTAAATTAAAGGTAATTACGCTTTGTGCCATGTGGCACTTTTAGAAATTGTTGTTGTGTGCCATGTGTTAAGCACTTAATGTTTTTTTCGACATTTAACTTTTCATATCTTTTTATAATTTGTAACTAATTATCTTAAAATTAATATATTTTAACTAACGTGTGTCTCTTTGTTCTTAAAAAACATAGTGGACGGTAACAAATCCAAAGTTCCAAATGCAAAAAACTCTTACCAACCCGACCTATTTCTGCCAAATCACCTTCACATGTTATCCAGTGTCAAGACGATATCAAAATATAGCAACTTCTTCACCAGTTTAGAGAAAATCTTTGTACTTATAAAAATAGCAAAGTATGTTCGTGATTTGTCATTTTTGGAGTTTTTATACAAATATTTCCACCCACATAGTAAAAGGAGCTAATCTCGTCCGAAATAGAATAATTTAAATAATTTTTCTGCCAATAAGTGCTTAGTACAGACTCGAACCTCTGAATTTTTGAAGAGCCTCTCAATTGTAAAATCCAACTTTATTAGTCAGTCACTTTGATCTTGATTTGTTTATTGAATACAACATCCTGTCTCTACTTCAACATAGACCAAGGAATTTTGTGCTGATTTTTTATTGCAAGTATGTCTGTCATTGATCCTGGAATGCTTACGATACGTCCACACAATCCAGTAGTAACTGAGATGGAAATGATTTTTATTCCATCTCTAAAGAACAAGCTCTACAAAGAATGTAATTGTTTTTTTTTTCTTTTTTTTTTTAATGTGTTTCACGAAGAAACTCCGTTAGAAAGTATTTAATACGTAAGCAAACAACTCTATATGTTGTAAGCAAATTGAAATATTTTTTTTTCAGGTATCTTGTTATGCTTTTTAAATTTCAATTTAGCCCATGCTAAACGCTTTTAGAAAATATATAGATTGGTGTTGATCTGCGGGTCAGGTGTACACGGCCCAGATGGCAATCGCGGTCCGAGTCACGGACCGATTTATCTCTCCTTTACGAGTCTGACATTTCCAAGCCAGGACCCAAAATGGGCTCAATCGAGGCACCAAAGGCGGAGAACGGATCTTTCGCCTCGCCAGCGAGCAACGGCACCGTCGCAGTGGCGGTGGTGCATAGTGACGGCGGAGATGACGTTAGTATCGGATCGAAGAGGAAGACATCCGTCGCTGCGTTGGCGGCTTCGCTGCCGCTGGAGGTTGGGACGAAGGTGATGTGTCGGTGGCGCGACGGGAAGCTCCACCCCGTTAAAGTGATTGAACGTCGCAAAGCCTCCGCTCCGCCGCCCCATGATTACGAGTACTACGTCCATTACACTGAGTGTAAGCCCTCAATTCGATTCCCTACTCGTCTTTGGACATTCGAATTAGGGTTAGGGTTTCTACAGCGCATTTATGAATTACGCTTATTCAGTTAATAGGAGGCTTGATGAGTGGGTGAAGCTTGAACAACTTGATCTTAACTCTGTGGAGACCGACACCGATGAGAAGGTGGAGGATAAGGTAATGAAGAAAGAACTGAACTACATGAGGTTCTTCTTTCAAATTTGACCTGACATTTAATTGTTTTACAGGCATCAAGCTTAAAAATGACGCGGCATCAAAAACGAAAAATTGATGAGACACATGTTGAGGTATGTTATTTTTTGAGAGCTGATTATTTCTTGTTGCAGTTGTATGTGTTTTGTTTTTAGTATTGCAATATTAGCACGTTCAGCTCCAAATTTCGCTTTATGTATCTTCATGCTGGTTCAGACATGCTCTCTGTGCTAATTATCAGTTTCTTTATTAATAATGTCGATATCAATGTTGCTATGTATGCATTCCATGGCAGCTCTTGGATATCCACATTCATACTCGGACAGTCTTGATATCTTTTTTTTTTTTTTTAAAAAAAAAATGTTTTCCTTTTCTTGTTAAATAGATTGCTAATTTGACGTTGTTGAAATTCAATCCTGCTCATGTTGCTAACTCTTAAAAGTAGCAAGATAGGTGTTCAGTTGGTAATCTTAGAGGATATGGGTATATGATAACAAGTAATGTTTGTTATATATTTGGCTTTTGTTCCATCTTTGTGCTGTTCAAACTAACTTGTTCAATGTGCTGCTGTTTTTTTTTCCTACAATGATAGCAAGGCCATGAGGAGCTAGATGCTGCGAGCTTACGGGAGCATGAGGAGTTTACTAAGGTGAAAAACATAGCAAAAATAGAACTTGGAAGATATGAGATTGACACATGGTACTTCTCCCCCTTTCCGCCTGAGTACAATGACACTTCAAAGCTGTATTTTTGTGAGTTTTGCCTCAATTTTATGAAGCGCAAAGAACAGCTTCAGAGGCATATGGTGAGCCGCACATTATTATTATTTTATTATTCTTTTTTAAAATGCATGTGCTCTCTAACTAGCTGGTCTTTGAATGATCACCTTTTTCATTAAGGACTGGTTGCTGGATTCGTGTATTTATTTAATTCCTTTATAGTGGGCACACCTCCGCATCCTCTAATGCAGATTGGGCATTTTTCCTATGATATTTCTTATTCTTTGGAACAGCTAATATATAGTTTAGTGGAATGTCAAAGTAAAGTTGCAGTTTTACTTAAAGATCTAAAGACAAAACTAAATATTTGATTTATGAAATATGGTTCAGTCTCGATGAAGGTGTTCAGTCTCGATGAAGGTTCTTATTCCATTTGTACTCAAAGCTCTAACGATGATACTAAAAAAATTGATGTTCTGAAACATTGTTCTATGTCATGATAAAAGCTCTATTTCTAGTGGCTTGGTAATTCCTCTATATTGGTATAAGACAATATTTAAAGAGAAATCAGATTGGTGGATAACTGGAAGAAGGGTTAAATTTGTACCATAAGTTCAAGAGATGGCATTGTTGCTTCTATTATACAGTAATATGCATTTCTTGATGTTTTCCACAATTTTGTTGGATGTTATTTCACTTTTCTTTTCATTTTTGTATTATTTTTCATGTTTACTGCTTTTCAGCATAGTTAATCTCATGGATAAATCTTTCCTTTGTGTAGAAAAAATGTGACCTTAAGCATCCACCAGGGGATGAGATCTACCGCAGTGGCACACTCTCCATGTTCGAGGCAAGTTTCGCAGGACAATTTTGTTCTCAGGACAATTTTATCTGTAGTTTTTAATTCCTTTGGGGTTCATAAATGCTTTGTGAAACTAGTACATGATAGTTCTTGTGGTATATTAGTATTGCCCAATGTGGTTGTTGTTATTTTGTTGATTGGTTAGATCTCTCTCGGCTAAATTTGAGATATAATCTCCTCATGAATTTTGTCCTTGTTTGCTTCTGTTCCTTATCCCTGTTATCCTTTTCCAGGTTGATGGCAAGAAGAATAAAGTTTATGGGCAGAATCTCTGCTACTTGGCAAAATTATTTCTTGACCACAAGACACTCTACTATGATGTTGATCTATTTCTGTTTTACATTCTTTGTGAATGTGATGAGCGAGGGTGCCACATGGTTGGCTATTTCTCTAAGGTAATGTAATTGTTTTTTATTTTTTCCGTAACATATAGATGTTATATTCTTGAAGAACCTGAAACTATTTTGCTAAAATCAAGTTCGGTTACTATAAAGTTTCTTTACATGCTGTATATGTGTCATAATTGATGATGCAGGAAAAGCATTCTGAAGAATCCTACAATTTAGCCTGCATCCTAACCCTACCTCCATACCAGAGGAAAGGATATGGGAAGTTCCTAATTGCATTTTGTAAGTTCTGTCTTGGGTCTTACCTTGTCGTGTCTTGAGCAGCCATTGTGTTTTAATACACACATGCATTTAAATTTTCACCAATCAGAGATGGCCTAATTTTGGCAAATTCATATTCATTAGCCTATGAACTTTCAAAGAAGGAGGGGAAGGTGGGGACACCTGAGCGACCACTATCTGATCTTGGATTGTTGAGTTACAGGGGCTACTGGACTAGGGTTCTCCTAGAAATTTTGAAAAAACACAAAAGCAACATTTCCATCAAGGTAATCTATGCATCCATTTCTATTTTACGCAGGTACGCATGATTTTGTTAGTTTAACGAAATGCTAGACCTCCCAAAATCTCTCGCAAATCTCAAAGAGTGAAACTACGAGATTGTCAAAGTGAACTTGAGCAATTTTGAGAGGATTTTTGGTAGAAAATTATTAACCTCAATTTGTTTGAAATTGCATTAAAAAATCTCCAAACCAAAATTTGTATCCTTATTCGTTCAAGAACTCTTGCATTAAATACTCTTTTCTCTTTTCAGGAACTTAGCGATATGACAGCAATTAAAGCTGATGATATCCTTAGCACCCTGCAGAGCCTTGATTTGATACAATACAGGAAAGGGCAACATGCCATATGTGCAGACCCTAAAGTCCTCGATCGGCATCTCAAAGCTGCTGGACGCGGGGGTTTAGAAGTTGATGTCAGCAAACTGATTTGGACTCCGTATAAAGAACAGGGTTAAAAAGATACTTGTACTTTTATTCGCCTATGTTGTTAGTATCCCGGTATCCATTTTGTATATTATTCCAAGAGCTGGTTGATCTAGTGTTTAGCTATCACAAGGTTGGTAATCAGATGGTATAATGTTTCAAAAAATTTTTAAATTAATATGCCTCCCTGGCAGTGGCGCCTTGGAATGGGTGCGGGAGATCGAGGTTGGAGATCGAAGTAAGGCATTGCAAGAGCGGCGCAAACTATTAGTGTTTGTTCAAAATCTTGTCATCTTGGGGTTGATTTTGTGTGTTTCGGCGGCTGTTGTTAATTGCATCATCAGTTATGAAAGGGGACTTTGTACTTTTATGTATATCTTTAAAAAAAAAAAAAAAATCCTGTAGTAGTGTGGGGGGTATTTTTTACTTGGTATTTAGGGAGTGGTGGAGATGCGGAGGAGGTTGCTGGGAACTTGCAGCGTGCTGTGGCGACTTCCGAGCTTTTAGACGAGCCTCTGAAAATTCTACTTTTATATACGTCTTCGGCAGTAAAGCTATTTAAATATAGTTTGAACTATGATTAAAAATCTACCATATTATAATAAAATTTATTATTATTATTAAAAAAATATATTATTTTAAAATAATATTATATTAATAATATTTTTATATAATAATATTATTAATATATTATTAATTTATTAATATAATATAATAATATTTAATAATATATTAGTATATAATATAATATAAACAATATAATTTTAACAATATGTTAAATAAATCAATAAAAATTTTATATACTATTTTAAAATAAGCACTGAATATAATAGGGGGCAATGATCGGCAGGCCAGGGGCCTGCCGATTCAAATTCAGCCCCCGCTATCCGATCCGCGGGGGCTCAAAAAACGAGACAACCTATCACCTCGGTTTCGGTCAATTTTTTGAAAAAATTTTCAACATGAAAGTTGTAGGTTTTGACGAAATCTACAATTTTCATGTTGAAAGTTTTTCCAAAAAATACTTTTAAATAGATATTTTGGAGGTCGGAAGTTTAACGGGTTCTGAAATGTCACGTAAAAATCCGTTAAGCTTTGGAACTTCAAAACACCTATTTAGAAGTATTTTTTGGAAAAACTTTCAACATAAAAGTTGTAGATCTCGTCAAAATCTACAACTTTTATGTTGAAAGTTTTGACGAGATCTACAACTTTTATGTTGAAAGTTTTTCAAAAAAATACTAATATAATAGTCAAAACGAAAATGTACATTTTACGAGAGAGGAACATAAACAATAATCAGGGGCTGAATCGGAAGACGTTTCCGGTCAAGGGGCTGGGGAGACATTATCCCATATAATAGAAGGTGAGGATCGGAACCGCAGTGGCCGGTCGCAAACCATCCGCGTCCCAAAGTTGCAAGGTTTGTGGCGGAGCACCACATGTTGAATCGAATGCAAACGTCAGCGGCAGCAGACTCCCAACTCCAACCAATGGCAGGAATTGCAGTCAGCAGGGACGAAGAGAGGAAGGAGGAACTGCTGCCGATTCCGGCGTCGGAGCGGAGCTTCTCGGCATGGGACATGGCGAGCCTCTGGTTAGGGATGGTCGTTAACGTGCCCTCCTACTACCTCGCCGGCAGCCTTGTCGAGCTTGGCATGTCGTGGCGGCAGGGCGTCGCTACAATCGTCGCCGGAAACTCCATCTTGTTAGTCCCCCTCATCCTCACAGCCCAACCCGGCACCCGCTACGGCGTCCCTTTCCCCGTCCTCCTCCGCTCAGCCTTCGGTGTCCGCGGCGCCCACATCCCCACCCTCATCCGCTCTCTCGTCGCCTGCGGCTGGTGCGGCATCGAGTCCTGGATCGGCGCCACCGCCATCCTCCTCCTTATTCCTAACCACAACCACAACAGTGAATCACCATCGTTACTCGACTTCTGCTGCTTCAGCTTCTTCATCCTTCTGCAGCTGGTGATACTGTGGAAAGGCTTGCCGGCTATCCGTCTCCTCCAGAACTACTCCACCCTGTTGCTTATTGATATAACCCTGTTCTGAGCCGCCACGTGTCGTGATGCTGATACGTCCGGAATAGGAAGGCGGGCCAGACCCGAAGTGAAGATTCAGGACGTAGACGAACATCTGCCCAAAGTAGACATCAAGGCTTTTACTATGACATGTACCGACAACGGTTGACTCCCGACATACACATCGGTAGCAATCTTACCCGAGGTAGGTATCGGTGAATCATGAGAAGTTGGACCGTTGGACGCGCGTGCAGAGGAGTGTAACCGACGCATTATTTATGATTCCTAATAAAGGCTCATTAAGGCGGACAATTAATGAGTCGTAGTTATCTTAGGCCATTAAATGAGGAAGTTCAAGGGTCGCCCGGGCCTAGGGAATGTCCTCCAGAGTGGCTATATAAGGCAGAGAACGACTCCGAGAGAGGGGTTGGCTGAGAGAGTGACTGGAGAGACCTATTTTGTAATAGAGAGACCTGTATTCATCTGAATTCTGAGTGGAAATCGTTCCATCGTTGGCATTACGTGACAGCCCGTGGTTTTACCTTGTTCTCAAGGGTTTCCACGTTAAAATCGTCTGCGTCTTGTGCAATTTTTATCCGTTTCTAATCCTAGTCTTCACTGTTTTTGAACACTTTATTGATCGGTCGAGGACCAGCTCGATCACTTATGTTTCTGCTACTCTGGCTCATCTGCTGGGCTTACTCTGCGGCCGGCGGCTTCGGCGACATGCTCGCGGCTAATGATGGTTCCGGTGATCTGGATGTTTCTATTTTGCTGGCAGCTCTGACGGCGAGCATCAGCAGCTGGTCGTCGGTGGTGATCAACATCCCCGATTTCTCGCGATTCGCTAGATCGCAGGCCGACCAGATCCTCGGCCAGTTGGGTCTCCCGCTGTTCATGGGCATCTACACCTTCGCCGGCCTCGCCATCACCTCCTCGACGGAGGTCATCTTCGGCTGCGTCATCTCCAACCCACTCGAGCTACTCGCCCGCATCGGAGGCCCTCTCCCTTCCGCCCTCGGCTTCGCCGGAATCACCCTCGCTACACTGACTACCAACATACCGGCCAACTTCGTCGCCTCCGCCAACGCCTTCGTCGGCTTTAGCCCCTCCACCTTCAGCTTCCTCGGCGGCTCGGTGCTCACGGCGGCCATCAGTGTCCTGTTCCAGCCGTGGCGTCTCATCGGCTCCAGCAAGAGCTTCGTCTATACTTGGCTCGTCGGATACTCCGCCGTCACGGCTCCCATCTCCGGCATTCTTCTCACAGACTACTACGTGCTCCGAAGGATGGAGCTAGACGTGGACAAGCTCTACGGCGTCGAGGATCCTACTGGGCCCTACTACTTCGTGGGGGGATACAACGTGGTCGCGATAATAGCGCTGGTGCTCGCCATTTTGCCGAGCGTTCCGGGGTTCCTCCACAAGGTGGGAATGGCGAAGGAGATTCCTTGGGTGTTTGTGATCATGTACGACGGCAATTGGTTCTTCAACATTGTCTCAGCTTC
Source organism: Xerophyta viscosa (assembly GCA_002076135.1). NCBI lineage: Eukaryota > Viridiplantae > Streptophyta > Magnoliopsida > Pandanales > Velloziaceae > Xerophyta > Xerophyta viscosa. The sequence continues at coordinate 1,034,852 of MJHO01000031.1, forward strand.
CATCATCTACTGGCTTCTCACATGTTCCACTCGATGGTGGAAGAAGAAGACGACGACCTCATCGTCATCGTCATCTTCATCTTCATCCTGTAACCTGTTAAAGCCGCTGCAATCCCATTAAATTGTGGATTATACTGGTAACTGACTTTACAAATTAGGAAAATTGCATATCAGCTTCCTATTTTCAGGTTCCATACATATTAACCCATAGAAATGAAAAAACGCATGGTATGCAATTTCCCCTTAGAGTTATAATTTTCGTTCTTTTTTAAAAATTACCTGAGATTACTTTGGTACCGAAATTTATGCAGAGAGCATTGTAAACTTCTACTTTGTGATGGATAGTTAAAAAAAAAATATTTTTCTAGGTTTTGTCAAGAAAATGCTACTTTTAAAAACTGTTACAAAAAATTATTGCTTTTCTAACAATTTAAAAAGTTACTTCAAAACACATACATAATTTTTTTAAAAAACATTGTGAATGCAAAATACAGACTTTTATAATTATATTTTTTAAAATATATTTTAAATAGATATTTTGAGACTTTAAAATTTTTGTAATCAGTAAATATTTTAGAACCTTAAAAAAAAGTTAGATATATTATTTTGGTTTCAATACAAAAGTTTTAGAGTATATTAAAATCTATTATTTGCGTATTCAAAATCTTTTTTAAAAATATATATATATATATAAATGCAAAAAGTGGTCATCAATTTTGTAATTATTTGATACTCTATATAAATAGTAAATAATAATAAGCCAGTCGAACTTGATCTCTTTGACACCAAAAAGGGAGGTTATATATGCTATTATGATCTTCAAATTTTTCAAAAAAATATTAAAAAAGTATATTTATTTATTATTTATTAAAAATTTAAGAAATAAAATTGTAAACAATAATAGAAAATATCATATTTGTAATTTTTAAAGTTAAATAATATACAAAAAATAAGGTCGTCTAAACTGTGAATTTCATAAATGCTGCTGTGGGAAGGCATTACAACATAGCAAGAGGACAAGTTGAAAATGTCAGATTGAGCAATGAGAATGTATCCAATGTCTTCTACTATCCTTCAATCGCAAAGAAACCCCCGCATGGAACGCGTAACACAAACTGCTAATATCTGAAGCATGCACTACCAGTTTATCTTCTTGCGGTGGCCTTGTGATGCAAGCTTAGCTGCGACCTGCTCTTCAGAAAGGGGCAAATAGTAGATCCTAGGGGTGGCCTTTGTCTTCTTGAAAAGATCGTCCAATGTGACGGGCCGTAAATCTTCCTTTTCTGGCAGAGGGGGCCCAAGGCGTTCTTTTGTTAGGACAACATTATTTTGACGGGGTGGAGGAGGTAGGTTGGATGGCTGAGGTGGCTGCTGATGTGGCTGTGGAGCAGGCTGTGTATTTTGGATGGCAGAGACTGAAGGTGTAGTAGGGCTGGGAGTTACAGGAGCCGGGGTTTGCGCGAGGGCACCCTCTAATCGTTGCTTCACTTCTTCGGCTTCAACAAAATAAGCAATCAGCAGCCGTCCACCATTAGGAGGCTTTCCGTATGGCAATTGCTTCCTCAACCGATGAATACTAATAATGAGAAGGCCAAGATAAGTAGGACATAAGAAAAGCAATGTTAGGACCCTTTTTTTTTGGATTGCTAGGGACCTCTTATTTGAAGTTTTGAACTCTAAAGAAATCTATAATATGAGGCACAATCATCTCCACCGTGCTTCAAATAATAGGTCCTACCATACATTCAAACATGGTGGAAATCATGTTCACCTTATTTTTAGAATATTTTGGAAATTCAAATTTGGAGGCACAAAGCATTTCTCCAAGAAGATGCAGACATAAACTACCCGCAGAAGTCCTCCAATACATATTTAGCAAGTCTTTGCGAGTTGATTGACTAAAATATAAAATAAATATAGAATGAATAAGCAACGAGAAGCGACTTACTGTAACATAGCAATGTGTCTTGATATTGTCCATCCAGAAGGCAGAGACCGTTCCAGTTTTAGCAAGCAGTTCTTGAATAGCTTTCAGAGTGAAGGGACGCAGAAAACGGTCAATTTTCAAGGATGGTGGCACTACAACAGAAAGACAAAAAGAAACCCATGAGATATGTCCATAACTGTCACCATGACTGTTATAGCTGTCAAGGTACCAATAGTTGCCATTTTTTTACTTGTGCCCTCCTTGTGCAAATCTTTATGAACACCCTTGCTATGAAACCTAGATGATGACATCTGAAAACATACACCAACACGCTCTTTTGGGGTATCTGCACTAGCTCTTGAGTTGGATCTGGAGAAGACACGTCTAGGAGTTCGTAAAGCTGTATCTTTAGGTGCACCTAGAGGAAATAAGTTGAGGAGTTTCAATTTTAGGAACGTTAAGGGTCTCAGAATTCCACCTGCGTTGCTTTTTAGGTGCCTCATTGGTGTGAAAACTTTTAGGTTCTGCAGTAAATTCTACGTAAGTGAAAATCTTCATAGATACTGACCCAAACTTCTTTAAGCAAGAAATAAACAGCATAGTAGAAATAAACAGCATAGCAATTTAAGGCCTACGAATATTTTCAGATCTAAAATTGATTTCGAAAATATACATAAAACTAATTTTTTTTTTCAAACTTTTGGAAGTGTCACATATTTTAGATATATTCATCTTAAATTTTCAAAAGCAAAAAATCTAAATTTAAAACCATTTAAAACAATTTTTTTTTTTAAAAAAAAAAATCTCATTTAAGAGGACTTTTCCGTAAAATACAAATAAAATTAAAAATTTTATTCCAGAGGACCAAAAATGCTAATTGACCGCAAATACTGATTGACCTGAATTATATTTTCACATGAACTATTAGTAGACTACTAATTTCGATCGGTTGACTGAAAAATCTTTTGAAATAATATGAAATATATATATATATATATATATATATATATATATATATATATATATATATATATATATATATATATATATATATATATATATATATATATATATATATATATATATATATATATATATATATATATATATATATATATGTATATTGTACTCAACAGGCGGACTTATAAGATGAATAAATTCTCAAATGGCATTAAGTTTTCAACTATTATTATCTGATAGTTTCAACTATTATTATACGATATGTGTGGCTCTATCATAACGCACATGTAAATTTTTTTTCTTTGAGCAAAAAATATTACCTATATTAATATGATATGGGATTAGAAAAAAGGAAGTCCACAGCTACATTAAGCTAGGCCCACACGTAGGATACAACCCACATGAAAAATAAATCCATTTTTGTTTTTTTAAAATAATATGATGGGCAGTTTATATCCAAATTATAGAGATGAATTCTCACGATCACTAAATAAAGGACTTAAAAGGGTGTTTTAAAAAAGAAGACTGAAAAGGGTGTTAACTTCCATATCACATAAGTACATCAGAAATAACACATTGGCAGTCTAGATAGGATACCTATCTTTTAAAGAAAGTATACCTAACTTTTGTGCCGAGTGCTTCTATAACCCGTAAACATGTTGAGGTGGTAAACTTGCTGGCGTTCGAGTGCGGGTTCTTTTCACGAGCAATACATATTCCAATCGTATAAGCTCGAACTATGTAGCATACATATATACTAGTTTGCGAAAGTGAGCTCATCCGAATTTATCTTGCTATAGCCACACAAAGTGACTAGTCGTTGACCAACCCAAATTCTCGATTACACCTGAAAAGAAGTGAAAGAAAAAAAACATGAACACGAATTCGGGGTTGGTCTAAGCTTCGCCCCGCCTTCAAACAAATGCAACCTTTGTTTTAGGAGTACTATTATTTATCACGATCATCTGAATTTATAATGCAATAAGAATCACGTATTATATATCAAAATATATGTAACTACAGTAATAGCATTTTTGTAATTTTAAATTAATCGCACGGTTCTCCCTCCGCCATACTTCCTTGGCACGGCAACCTCTATACCTCTGTCGCTTCCTCAACACGATCCCTTAAAATCAAAAGCCTTACCAACGACATCCTCTCGTCACTGCCGAAGAGCAGTGCGACTACTTGTTGGAGTCTCTTAACTCTAGACCCTTAACTCTATTTGCCACCTAATTCTACCTCTGGAACTCTAACTAGTTAGGTGTATATTAGCTATCATATAAATGCTCTTAGGAACTTGTATTTAGCAGTTAGTTTAGTGGCTCTATGTGACCCTTGGTATTACTCCATTCTGTATATATAGGTACTCCTTGTAATTCTTAAAAATCAACTAATAAAGTCTTAATTTCATTATCTCATCTCAAATCATCTCACATGGTATCAGAGCATATATCCTAGTATTTCTTCAATTTTTCAAAAATGTCTAATGCTCAAGATCAAGCATCATCATCTGAAATTCGTGATGAAAGCTTCAAAAAGCTTATGTTTCCTGACAACGATTCGAATACTAGCCAAAGACTTACTACTGTTCTATTGAATGGCTCAAATTATCTTTCATGGTCTAAGGCTGCCATTGTCTCTCTTGATGGAAAAGGGAGATTGGGTTCCATAAATGGAGATATTGCTCCACCTGAAAAAGGGGATTCCTTTTACTCGGAATGGCGAATGAATGACAGGCGTGTCATGTCCTGGATTCTCAATTCTATTGAGCCCAAAATTTTGGATGTATTCACATTTGCTGAAAGTGCAAAGGAATTATGGGATTCTATCAAAGAAATGTATTCTCAGCAGGATAATATTTATCGTGTCTACGAGTTGAAGAAGAACATAGCTAATCTTCAGAAGGAAGATAAATCATATATGGAATTCTTAGGCAAGCTCAAGTTGATGTGGGAAGAGTTGGATATTCTCAGGCCACCAACTACAGATGCTGTTATCCTACAGAAGAGAGCTGAGGAGGATAAAATCTTCACAATCTTAATGGCTCTTGGTCCCGATTTTGAGCTGGTAAGAGAGCAGATTTTAACCTCTGTTGATCTTCCTTCTTTGAGTTTTATTAATACTCGAATCCTAAAAGAAGAAACAAGGAAAAAACTCATGACTACTTCACTTCACAAAGAAGAAGATCAACAAGAGTCAAGTGCATATATTAGCAAAGCAGGTCAGAACTCCAACTACAGAATGAATAACAGAGGAAGAAATGGAGGAAGGGGGCCATCGACTCGAAGTCAAATAACCTGTGATCATTGCAAGTCAGGCTCCCATCAATTCTACTGTTCCTGAAAATCCCATCGAGCAACTTGCACAAAAGCTTCTGCAACACTTATCTAAAGGTCTACTAGAAATCAAGGCCTCTGCTAACCCAAGCAATGTTGAGTCTAACTCTGCCCAACTCAATTTTGGTAATCGCTATTTCTCCCATTCATCTTTTAAGCATGATAATAATGCTTGGATCATAGACTCTAGGGCTAATTTTCATATGACAAATAATGTTCATAACCTGCATAGTACTAAAAACCTTAAAACTTATTCTCATGTTACTGTTGCGAATGGAGTTCATGTCCCTGTTAAAGGAAAAGGATGGAAAAAGTTTTTTAAAAATGAAAATTCAGAAGTTTTGATCTTGCCAAACTTCACAAGTAATCTGATGTCTGTAAGTCAAATAACAAATAAGCTTAAATGTCGAGTTATTTTTGAGCCTAATAATGTTGTGTTTCAGGACATGAAAACTATGAAGCAGATTGGTAAAGGAAGATTGGTGAATGGACTTTATATTCTAGATGACGAACCTATGGCATTAATAAGCGTAGAAAAGAAGGTAGGAGACTGTGAGATATGGCATTATAGGCTTGGTCATCCAGCCTCCACGGTGCTTAGAAAAATAGATCCTAGTTTTGTTTTAAATATTGATCAATGTGAAAGCTGTAGGCTGGCAAAACAAAGTAGAGCTCCCTTTCCTCTATCCAGAACTGAATATGAAAAACCTTTTGATCTCATTCATTCTGATTTGTGGACTTCTCCAAGTTTGTCTTATGATGGTTTCAAATATTTCGTTACTTTTATTGATCATCATACAAGAATGACTTGGCTATATTTGTTGAAATCTAAATCTGATGTATTTGATGTGTTTACAGAGTTTAGAGAACTTGTTGAAACTCAGTTTGATGCAAAGATTAAAATCTTTCGAACTGATAATGGTTCTGAGTACATGAAAGAGTTTCTAACTGATCTTAAGAAACATGGGATTATACATCAGACTTCATGTATCTATACTCCTGAGCAAAATGGAATTGCGGAAAGGAAGAATAGACATTTATTAGAAGTTGCTAGAGTCATCCGCTTTCATATGAATGTTCCAAAAAATTTTTGGTCAGACGCTGTTCTGACTGCGTGTTATTTGATTAATCGAACTCCAAGCAAAATTTTGAACTATAAGGCTCCATTAAAAGTATTAACTGGTAGAATTATTATGTTAGATCATTTAAAAGTGTTTATTTGTGTTTGTTATGTATATATACCTGGCCAAAAGAGAGACAAACATGATCCTAAAGCTGAAAAGTGCATTTTTCTTGGTTATTCCTCTGTTAAGAAGGGTTATAAGTGCATGAATCTAAGAACAAAGAAGAAGATTGTGACCAGGGATGTAACATTCCTTGAATATGTTCCTTTCTATTCTGACAAGCTATTTAAAGAGTGCCAAGATGATTTTCAGGGGGAGAAATATTCAGTATAATCAATTCCAGGGGTTTGAGTGAAGCCCCTAGCCACTAATCTAGCTTTGTATCGTTCAATCGAGCCATCGCTATTGAATTTTGTTTTAAAGATCCACTTACAATCAACTACTTTCTTATTTTCTGGTTGTGCAACTATATTCCAGGTCTTATTTCTAATTAGAGCATCTAATTCATCTTGCATAGCTTTCTTCCAAACATGTTCTTTGACAGCATCTTCAAACAATTCTGGTTCCTTATGATGATCTATTTTACTTAAAAAACTGAGGTACTTAGAGGAGATGTAATCATAAGATACATACCTGTCAATAGGATATAAATTGGCTTTAAAAAACTTGTAATCACCAAACCTGGTTGGAGGTTTGTTTTCTCTTTGTGATCTTCTAACCAGTTGCTCTGGAATGGGAATGTTATTTTCTTGTTCCTCAACTGACATTTGAAATTGATCTTCTTGCTGACTCCCTTCTTCGGCATCAAGATTTGATAAACTCCTTCCAGGAGAGGTCCTGTCAATCAAGAATTGTAGCTGTGAGTTATTTTCTGGAGATATCTGCAAATCTGCAGTTCTTTGAGGAACAACAGATTGCAGCTATAAATTTTGGACACATGCAGATTTTTGCAGGTCTTGAACGTCTGCAGATTGCAGGTCTTGAACATCTGCAGATTGCTGCTGTGAATCTTGGACACCTGCAGATTTTTGCAGGTCTTGAACATCCTCAAAGGGTTGCAGATTCTTCCCTTGATCATGACTGATTTGATGATTTTCGTTATTAGAATAGCCAAAATGAACACAATTAGGATTATCTTATCTGCTGCAGTCAACAATCAGTGGCCATTATATCAGATGGACGTTAAAATGCCTTTCTCCAAGGTGATTTGGAAGAGGAAATATTTACGAAAATACCGCAGGGACATCCTTTGGAGAAATCTGGTATGGTGTGCAAACTTAATAAAGCAATCTATGATCTCAAGCAATCACCACGTGCTTGGTATCACAAGCTTTGCAAAGAACTTGTAAACCTGGGGTTCATAAAAAGCTCTGCTGATTATACCTTGTTTGTCAAAAATTCTTCATGTGGAAAGGTTGTTGTGTCTATTTATGTCGATGATATTATCATAACAGGAGATGATTCATTAGGCATTCAACGATTAAAAGAAGCTTTGAAACAAAGATTTGATATCAAAGATTTAGGAAATTTGAAATATTTTCTTGGTATTGAAGTTGCTTATTCAGATAAAGGGAATTTTCTTTCTCAAAGAAAGTATGTGTTGGACCTTTTGAAAGAAACCAAAAAGATAGATGCTAAGCCTTTTAGCACTCCAATTGAATTCGGGACTAAGTTCTCCTTGATGGACGGTGAAAAACTCTCTGATATTGGTCAGTTTCAAAGATTAGTTGGCAAACTAATCTACTTAACGATGACTCGGCCTGAGATTTCATATGCTGTTAGCTTGATTAGTCAGGCTATGCACAACCCAAGATCAAGTCATATGGTTCTAGCAGATCGAATTCTGCAATATTTGAAGTCCAGTCCTGGAAAAGGATTATGGTTAAAAAATCATGCTAACATGACTATTATTGGCTATTCTGATGCAGATTGGGCTGGGAGCATTGATGATAGACGATCAACAAGCGGTTTTTGCACATTCGTAGGAGGAAATTTGGTAACTTGGAAGAGTAAGAAGCAAAGCGTCGTGGCTAGATCAAGCGCTCAGGCTGAGTATCGTGCAATGGCACATACATCAAGCGAGTTGCTATGGATCAAACAGATTATTCGGGACTTAGGCTTCAAGCATGAAGAGCCAATAAAGATGTATTGTGACAATCAAGCCGCCTCCCACATTGCTGCCAATCCTGTCTTCCACGAGAGAACAAAGCATATTGAAGTTGATTGTCACTTCATTCGGGAGAAAGTTCAAAACAAAGAAATTGCAACACCTTTCATCACCAGCAAGTTACAGCTTGCTGATATCTTCACAAAGCCTTTATATCCATCTCAGTTCAAATTCCTTTCAGACAAATTGGGTCTCTTTGATGTATATGATCCCAACTTGAGGGGGAGTGTTGGAGGCTCTTAACTCTAGGCCCTTTAGTCTACTTGCCACCTAATTCTACCGTTGGAACTCTAACTAGTTAGGTGTATATTAGCTATCATATAAATGCTCTTAGGAACTTGTATTTACCAGCTGGTTTAGTGGCTCTATGTGACCCTTGGTATTACTCCATTATGTATATATAGGTACTCCTTGTAATTCTTAAAAATCAACTAATAAAGTCTTAATTTCATTATCTCATCTCAAATCATCTCACACTACTCCGCTCTCCTCTCCCACCGCAACTACTACTGCCGCTTCTGAATTAGTTTTAAGGGAAGCTTACGACCTCGTATGCCCATACAGTTAAGAAGGGCTGCCAAAGAAGTGTGATGCGATCGCTTGCATGAACAAGATTTTTTCACTTTGTGAAACTGCCAATCTACCATATCCTGAGAGATGATTTTTTTTACGCCAGAAGCAGACATAGTTAGCCGTGTGAAAGTTCGTTAAATTGTTTATATTTGTCATGAAAAAGATATTGTCTTCAACTATATTATTTGTCTTTTGTTTCAAAAGTTGGTGCATTTAGAATCAATTACTTAATTCAGTGGTAATTAATGAGAAAACCATCGATAGCTCACTGTCCGTTTAAACTTTTAAGTTTTTATTAGAAATAAACATTGTGTTGTAATGATGTAAGCTTGTTATTGGAACCATATTGTTTAGCAATGAACTAGGCTTGTTTTGTTTTAAAAAAAAAAAAAAAATTTTAAAAAAAATCCATGGAATTCGAGGATGAATGCATCATGCTGAAATTGGTGATGGAAACGTTGAGAGCTCAGATTTGCTTTCTTCAGTACGTAGATGGTGCAGTTGGAATTCTAGCGAACAAATAAAAAAAAATGGATGAATTCTGTGGAAATTAACCATACATTGCTATATAGCTTATGATTTTTTGAGATGATTTATTGGAAAAACATGGCATTTAACGTTTCCATGATGGATGAGCTCATATGACAATCCAAAGTAACAAACCCTGATTATGTTTTTAAAAAAATAATAAAAAAAAATAATTGTGGTAGAACCCGTAATGCGAGCGCACGTCTCCTATGAATTTCAAACTTGCAGAATATCCCAACAGCCAACTGCGATCGACACTCTAGAATCCAAGTACAAACTTTTCATGAACGGAAGCTCTTGTTTGCGGAATACAAAAGATTTTCTAGAAAAATTTTGTAGGGATTTTATCCAGCGAGACTTGAACTCAGATGGTGATGCTTTCTTAGGCGCCCTCTAACTGGTTGAACCAACCGCACTTATCATATTTATTGCCAATCATATGGATAAAGATCGGGCATTGCCGATCATATCTGATAATTGTGAACTATCTAGTTTTATTTCATTTGTATATAGGCAAATATAATCTCATAACTTTTTGTTCTTTACATATTTATCTGCTTAAGCAAAATATCAGTACAACAATAGATAATACAACTGGAAAAACTGAATTAAGGACCTCTGAAGCTGCCTTTATATTGATCAATACATGCTTCCACTGCCTCGCTCACCGTGTGGAATATTGACGTAGGCCCAATTTGCTCGACGAGCTTTGCCAGCTTCATCTTGTGGATAACCTGCCACCCGGGATTCACTACTGCCAGCTGCATGCATTATGTTTTAGTCAGTGAGACACGTATTTTCCCTGTCTAATAACTATTTCTGATTGTTCATTACCTTCATGCCAAGAGAGATAATCTTGTTATTTATTTCTTCGAGCATTATAATTGCAGATGTATCGATATTCATTACATCTACAGAAGAAGGAAAAGAACACGAGCCAATTAGAGTTGAATGCTAGAAGCTTTTTTTTTTTTTTTTTTTGGATCAGGTTATAGAAATTTACTTGACATGTCAATGATCACTGCTTGGATTCTGTCTTCCGTTTTCTCCTCCGAAATAGTCTGTTCTTCCTCCAACCAGTTTGTGATTCTGAAGAAAATCATAGACATTGAACTTAGAAAAGAAAGTAATCGAATGTAATTGTCTATTCTGACTATTGATTGCTTCGAGTACCTTTCTCTAATAGAGCTTGCATTAATAAAACAAAGGAAGGCCGAGTCCACACGGGCTATCAGAAATCTTGCTTCCCCCTTGGCCATGGGGTATTGCCTGATGCTGCAGAAGATTTCTGTCCCTTGTAATCTTCCCAGCCTTTCTATTCTTGGTTTTATAGAATGTAATATAATCTTTCCAAAAGAAATTGCCACCTGAAACATGCCTTAGCAGAAAATTACTTGACAGTTATACTTTTTTTTTTTTCTTTGGTGCTCTTCTATTTGCGAGACCAGATCCCCTATGGTAAAAACCATAAATGACCACTTGTGGTCTCAATTTGGACCGTCTATCGGTTCAGTACGAATCACGAAATTTTTTATTGAACTTTTATCAACTTATTTGATTTATTTTTGAACACTTTTATAAAAATTTTTGAACTACAAGTTTTGATCATCGTTATGATATAATGTTTGACATTTTTTTTGAAAAACTTTCAACTATAAAGTTGTAGATCACATTGAAATTTACAACTTTATAGTTCAAAGTTATTTGCGAAAATACTTAATATTCGGTCAAAACAATCAACGAAAGTTTAATAAAAAAAAAATCTCGTGATTCGTACTGGACCGATGAACGGCCCAGATTTGATACCACAGGGATCCCATGTGGTTTTTACCACAAGCGATCCGATCTCCCTATTTGCGTGTTTGCTATATATCAGAAGGTGCATGATTGAGTGAAGATTTAGAGATAGCTGAAACAAGTCTTAGCAGAAATTTACTGATAAAAGTTATATTTGGTTATCATGTTGTACTACTTATATTATATGACTGCAAGAAAATCAAGATACAGTTGTAGTTAACTTACAGCAACCAAGAGGCCAATCTCCACGGACCCGAATAACACCCCGAAGAATGCGCCCAGGCATGTAAAGAAATCCATCTTGTCGACCTCCCAGATGTAATAAGCTTCTTTAAAATCGATCAACCCAGGTAGCGCTGATAGGATAATGGATGCAAGGATTGCCGTAGGAGTGTAATATAAAAGCCTTGTTAGAAACTTCAAGCTCATCAATACTGTGATTGCCATTATTATATTGGACACTGTTGTTTTGCATCCAGCGCTGAAGTTTACAGCTGTTCTAGAGAATGATCCTAAAAATTGCAAGAGAAATGTCAAATCTAGTTTTTAGCGCGTAAAATTATTGTGAAATACATTATTTTTAAAGTATTCTGCATTTTCAGTATTTAAAATAAACTTATTTTTATATTTGCAATTACCTGTTGCAATATAACAAGATGAGAGTGACCCAGCAATGTTCATGAACCCCATTGCCACCATTTCGTTGTTCGCATCGAGTTGGTAACCTTTTATCAAAGCAAAAGATCGACCGACTGCTAGTGCTTCCTGAAACACATTTGATTTAAAAATTATTTCCTCACAGAATCATACAAAGTTTCATCAGTTAGTGAATATGACTGTTAGGGCATACCGTAAGAGCTATAATAGCGCAAATTAACCCAATTTTTGCTGATTGTCCTACATAGGTCCCAGAAAACTGCAACTGCTTAGCTGAACTTGGGTTCAGCCCTTCTTTAACATGCTGTATTGTCTTAATACCATGTTTATCACCCCTTGTTGCAAACACAACTAGAGTTGAAATAATAACAGAGAGTAGGGGAGCTATTGCAGGTAACCAAAAGAGCTTCTTATTCTTTCTGCCCTAAAAATTGAAAGGGATCTCGATATAAGTTGCTTCATATACATAGATTCCATGTACAAGACTTAGTTATATATATATATATATATATATATATATTATATATTATATATATATATATATAAACTTACTATGAATCGTGTTGTCAGGATAAATATAAGGAAGGAACTTCCAAGAATGAAATTGACTGGGTGCCACTGTGACATAGAAATTAAGTGTATTAGACATAGAAAGGATGCAAAACTGCATACAGAATTTTAAAGTAGAGCATAAGTTTTGATCGTTAAGTGTTGAAAAGCAAGTGTGTAAAAAACTTACAGGCTGATGTAATGCATTCCAAACAGCTCTAATTACAGAGACCAAATCAGTGTTGTTTGTGAAATGAGAAATTCCAAGAAGCCCTTTGAGTTGTTGCAGACCAATAACAATGGCAGCTCCTGCCATGAACCCAACAATTGCAGCATGCGAAAGGAAGTCCACTAGAAACCCCAACCTGATAATAATCAGATTAAAAGTTATAAGCAAATTATTTTGCTTGCAGTTATTAATAAGTAAATATACAAATATATATATATATATATATACCTGAAAAATCCAAATGCAGCTTGAAAGGTTCCAGCAAAAAAGGTTGATGTGAAGATTATCTTTCTGTATGTGATAGGATCTGCTACCGGATCAACAATTTTCTGAACCATGGATGAGATTAACAGAGAGACTACTGCAACTGGCCCTATAGCTAGTTCTCTCGATGTCCCCATAACCGCATATATGAGAGGCGGTATTATACTCGTGTCTAATTATGTAAGAGTAATAATGTTAGTTAAAAAAAAAGAACAAAATTTTTGTATGATAGTTTTATAGTAGTGATTTGCAAACTTACAGAGACCATACTCAGGATCAAGCTTTGCTAGATTCGCATATCCGATGCTCTGCAATTGTAAAGATATATTAAACCAACACAAAAACTGTTTTTTTTTTTTTTTTTTGGAATTCTCAATATATTTGCGTAAAGAACCTGCGGGATGCCGAGGCTTGCAAGAGTCAGGCCTGCCATTAGGTCACTCCTGAACATCTTTGCGTCGTAACTTCTTGCCCAAGTTAGCACTGGAAACAGCCCCAGAAGAGGTGAAGTGATCCATTTGAATGATGAGTTTAACTTCTTCTCTTTAAGAGTGAGTTTTGCTGATATTTTTTCTGACAACTCCTGAAATAGAGTTGGAGGATCTGGAGCGTCCAGAACGCGAAAACTTGTTGCAGTTCGCTGAGGCGCGTCGGTTCTTTGCTTCGTTAAGGAGATTTCTGACGACTCCATATCGGGCTAATGAAGTGTTCGGAGGAACTCAACTCTGAAGCTAGCTACAAAAATGGGCTGCGATGGGATAAAGATTCTTGCATGCGCATGGAGGATCACAAAACACGGCACCAACTAAAAATATTGCTTCCATGGCTGAGAATGGAAATAAATGATTCGGAAAGCAAACACAGAGAGTGGTGGTGCTGTAGATGGAGGCTCTGAAGGCCTTCGCTGGCGCGTATGGTATGTTTTTTATGTTACTTATAAAGGAAAGGCATGGATATTATGCAAGTGAATGTGTAATGGAGTTTGTGGTCCTTTTCTATCATTGATGTTTGAAATTCTTGTAGATTCTTGAAAACCTCTTTTTAAAGTATTCTATTACCATCTTTAAAAAATAAAAAATAAATAAAAAACTCAATTGACCTCTAGGACTAGATATTCATAAGATATTCACAGTTTTAGGAAATCTTACAGATAAAAGGATTGTGTATTTCCAATTACTTCTGATATTATTTGTGAGTATAGAACAAAGAACATTATTGATCGGTATAAGTTTACCTCTTTTTTGGTGATAACAATTCGAAACTTTTTCGGTGCACAAACTCCCAATATTACTAAAGGTACTATTTTTTAATCCGATTTATCAGTCCATATTAGATCTGGATCAACGTTAGAAAGTAAAATTTCGGCCTGATATACGCTCCAAGCCAGGCATGGAGTATTGGCGTTCTGCCCAGTAAACACGTTAGCAATCTAAGCTAAAAACCGATGACGCTATCTATTTTCTATTTTAGGGTTGCTTGTGAGTTTCGAACTTACGACGTGCAAAGCGCATGCTGCACCATCCGACCCACGAACGGGGGACAAGTTGGCAAGAGTTATCTAAAAAGCAGGCTATGATTGCTAGTAGATAATAAGTTGCAAGATTATGTAACTGGAACTGTTACTTGAGGAGGATAGGATAATTAGGACCCACAAAGGCATATTATGTGATACTCATATGGAATTTAGTGGATTTTTTTTTTATATAGTTATAAATCTAACACTGTGTTGTCAGAGGGTACTTATGAACAAATTATGCTTGATTTATTACAGCATTGAAAAATTTTACAATAAAACGTTTATGTTATGTAAGCATATATCTCTCTCGTATTTAAATAAATAAAAAATAAATTTACGATCATTTTTTGAAAAACTTCCTAAATAAAATTTATAAATTTTAATGAAATTTACAATTTTATATTTTAAATTTTTTCAAAAAATACTTCTAAACAGATATTTTGGAACTCGACAGTTTGACGGGTTTAACAGATTTTAAAATAGATTTTAAATCTGTTTCAAACCCATTAAATTTTAGAGTACCAAAATATATTTTTATAAGCAATTTTTGAAAAGATGTTGAACATAAAAATTGTAGATCTTATTAAAATTTACAACTTTAATATTGAAAATTTTTCAAAAAATACTTCTGCATAAATTTTTGTTTTATTATTTTTTACCGTTATACGAAGTGACGTGGTGTAACAGTTACACCTAAGAATCTGTTACAGCATGACAAGTAAATTGGGTAGAAAACAACTTAGAGCGGAGATCTTAGATTTTCTTCAAATCTAGATCGCCGGAACGATGTATTTCTTCAGGTAAGTTTACAGGATAATAAAATTTATGAAATTTTCATTTGTAGTTTATTACTTAATTTCCAAGACCATCTCCTTGATAAGTATGCAACAGAATGATAAAATGTTAATAATCCACAAGAAAGATTAACCCGCATTTTCACATACACTGTTGCAGAATCCATGTGAGAAAATTAGCACATCTAGTGGTGAATATTTACATGCATAAAACATAATACACTTACAAAAAAAATAAAAATTCAAATCCTATTCCTACAACCACCATCCGGAAAGATTATGTCCTACGGGGTCTGAGGAAAAGTAGATGTGCACAATATATTTTGAAAGATATTATTATTATTAGGGGTGTTCAAAAAAATACCCGACCCGAGGACCCGTACGGACCCGAACGGATCCGAAGGATTTGGGTCGGGTCTATCGGGTCCATGGGTTGGGTCGGGTCTCGTTTTGAGACCTGAGCTCAGGTCCGGGTCGGGTCTGGGTCCGAGTTATTGATATCCGACCCGACCGGACCATATTATATATTTACTTATTGTTAATAGAAAATATATGTATAAACATATTTTTAAATAAAAATATATTTTTTAATGAACAAAATTATTACATAAATGATTCTTATATAGACTCAAAACTTCAACCAACTTTAACCCATAGTTAAATGGGAGAATTTCATAATTCTTACACTTAGTGGACTTAGCCCATTTAAACCATAAGTGATATAAAATCCAAATACAAGTCCACTAAATGTTAGAAAATTATCCATATCATATATGTGTTAAATATAGTAAGGGTATCTAATCTATATAAGAGTTTTTAATGTAATAGCTTTGATCACCAAAATTATTCCATATCATATATGTGTTAAATATAATAAGGGTGTCTAATTTATATAAGAGTTCTTAATGTAATATATTTTTTTATATTACAAATAAAAAAATTAACAAAAAAATTGACAACACCCGATTAGACCCGACCCGACCGGACCCGATCGGACCCGAACCAGCTCGGGTTGGGTCAGGTCTGGCTGACTCAGACCCGAAGGGGGCGGGTTGGGTCCGGGTTTGGCCGGACCTGGACCCGATCCGATTTTGAACACCCCTAATTATTATATAACCCTCTATTTGAATTTCTAACAGATAAATCAGCGTACAAGCACACAATCCGTTGAGCACGATTTCAAAGCACTCATCCAAAAGTAAGCAAAAAGATGAATGCACCCATAAAGCAAGTATAAAAAGAGCATGAAATAATCCGAGAAAAAAAAAAACAACCTTTTAATAGCAGTATTACTAACACGTATTCTTTTTATCACTCAACTCGATCAGTAGCTGCATCCTCATTAAGAGTCTATATACGTAAGTTTTTCGTATATGGTCTATCCAACTCTGTCTTACCTATCTAAGTCCTTTTCTTTTTTTAATAGTTAATTTTTATATTTTCTAACAGATATTGTTATTATTCCCACTTTTATATGATAAAACTATTGCAATTATCTTTTCCTCGTCTTCAGTGGCGGAGCCACGTTATGGCACGGGGGGGCCATGGCCCCCCCCAAAATTCTGGCGGTGCTAATACCTCGCTCGACAGCGGGATGAGAAGCCGGAGGTACGAAGGAAGAAATTCAGTCAGCTGGAAGAGATGGTCAGGAGATAGCTCCAAAGTGGTGATAAAACGTCGCTCGGCGGCAGCGTCAGATGTCGGAGGCAAAGCAGTCAAGGGGAAGGAAATACAGTCGGCTGGAAGAAGATGATCCAGATGGAGGCTTGTGACACGTGCGAGGAGATTAAACGGAGGATTGAGGCTTTGAAGCTAACTGGGCTCGGATGTTTACTTTTTGGCCCATATACGTGAGGTGACTGACTAATTAGGAGAACTGATCAAGGCGGAAGCTAATTGAGCTCGAACATTTTTTTTGCCCACATTTAATTGACTTTTAGTATTCAGATATTTGCTTCTCCAACGCATAAAATTTTGTCACATATCAAATACTTAAAAAATATTTATATATATATATATTTTATATAATATCTAAAATAATGATATAATTCTCAAATTTATAAAAAATTTTCTTTTTTATAAGATATATATATATATATAATATATATATATAAGGTGAAAATATATTTTTAAATTTACATACATATTTTATTAACGTTATTTTAAATATTTTGTTCGTGTAATATCTATGTTATTATATATATATATATATATAATATATATATATATATATATATATATTATATATATATTATATTATATATCTGATATTTTATATAATATCTTGGAAAGCATAAACAAAAGAGGAGAAGACAAAAAATTATAGAAATTAGTGAAATACACGTGGTTATAAATCCACTTAAAGATAAACGCCTTAAATATGTCGAACCTTAGATATATTTTACCAAACAAATAGAGTGGTATATATATTGAATATGTTCAAATCTAATTGTACAAATAGTTACAAATAATTTGATTTTATCTTTATATATTGGCCCCCCCGAAATTAGAATTCTGGCTCCGCCACTGCTCGTCTTGTTTCAATAAAAGCCACGAGTTTTATGACATTGCTCCACTAATGTAATCTTATCCCATGGAGCCTCATACTTTTTGTTGACATTACTGTCAATGTCGGTTCAACCTGTCTTCTCTTTTTTCTTCTTGTATCGTTCCACAAAAACGATCCAGGTACATTATTAACGTTAGACTCTTGCATAAATGACACAATAAATTAAAAATAAAAAAAGCATCTTTGCTATCAGCTTATTATGAAAGAAGAGTTGATTCCATTGCTATTTTTATTCTCTTATTGAGTTATTTATTGGTTGTTTTGAGTTTGTGTTTTGAAGCACCTTTTGTTCTGAACAATGTTAGATTCCCAAAATTTCTCCCAAAATTAATAAATTATTTTTATATTATTATGAGAAAATTTTGCAGGTAATTGGCACATTATCTTTTTAGGTAGACTTAAAATGAGTTGAAATGAAACCATCCAACAGGACCTTATCTTTCTATTAGTCAACAAAGATTCAGCTCTAGTTCGAGTAAGGTGACGGCGTAGAATTCATATTAGTGAGTTAAATAATATAGCATCCTTATTCTTAACTTTATTTTTTATTATCCATATATATTTTATTTGAATTTGATTTTTTGTACTTTCCCCGAAAATGAGAGGCTTGTTTTATAGAAAATAAAAGGGTGTTTATGAAAAGAAGCATATGCGTTGCTTCATTCCAAAAGAAGCATCTGTTGGAAGGCAAAATGGGCCGTTGAATCAAGGTAGTTACTAAAATTTAAAACTTTTCAAATTACAAAAATAACTAACAAGATTGGCTACTGCTCTTGTGGAAATTGTAGCTTCGTCTAGCGGCTTTGAAGAGTGCTTCATTTTTACTTGGTGGTCGACTAATTCTCCTCAATTCTATAATGGACGTCTTACCCGTTTACATGTTTTTCGACCTATTGCTAAGATGGGTAGCTCGACGTATTGACTCTCTTAATGTCAGTTCCTTTGGGGTCGCTGCAATAACACCCACCGAGGAGTCCCATTAATCACCTCGCACACCATTGCATGTCCCAAATTTTATAGCGTTAGGACATCCTCGACTTCCGTTCCTATAATCTCTCAACTTCTCTACAAGTGCAGTGGAAGTTATCAATTGACATGATTTTCTTATACAAAATACCTTTTATCTATAGTAATGGATGTGAGTTGAACTCCGGTGTGGTAGATGGTCTGTCTTCCGATATTGGCTATGCTGCCGACTTGCCAGTTCCCATGGTTTCTTCTCTATGTTCTCCAACGTCAAGTTAACTTGTGGAAACAACACCTCCTTCTCGTTTGATTATTGGACAGGTGCTAGGCTACATTGCATCAATTACCCAAACATTACAAGTATAACATTCAATCCGTACCCCCTCTATTAACGCTGAGGTGTCCATTCACACTTCGGGCCTGACCTGGTATCATAATATCTACAGTAACGTCCTGTATAGGTTCCACATTGAGGTAGTTGGAATCAGATCCGACATCGCAAGTGTTTCCCTTTCGCACGATCTTAATAGGAATATCTAGAATCTTGGTATCAATCACCTTCTTCGTCTGTAGTGCTCTCCATCTACTAATTGACGTCAAGTACTGGCTGCCTTGCTCGTTCTGTTATATTGCTGCTCCGCTAAAATGCAAACTTTTCACCCGTCCATTGACACCTCGAATGATATATGCCCGCTTCGTCTAATAGCACAGGAGACCACCTCCCGCATAGTATGAATTCATATCACACCTGTCTAAACATGCGAAGAGAAGTAACTTGAATTTGAATTATTTGTTAATAAAAATATATCATGGTCATTGGTCTATGATAATTCATTATGTTTGTTTTTGATATTAACGTAAAAAAAAAGTCCACCTGTAATCGGCCTATGGATAGCATCGGCTCTGCTTCACCAATCGAAAAGTTACAGCTTTCGATCTGGACATGTTAGATAGCGATAATCCATTATGTTTAGCTGTTGATTAAGAAGATAGTGTTCAGTTTATACTTACATTGGTTAATGAACTTTTCATTGTTGTTGTCTCCGATTTATTTATTTATTAGAAATTATTGACATAATTAAACATTTTCTTTCCTTTTAATTTAAGCTTACGCTGTTGAATTGATGCCAGAAAATTACGTAGGAGTAGCAACGAAGTGCAGTGATGATAAAGCGTTCTGTGTGGGAAGGAACGATCAATTTTATCTGAATTTTTTAGGACATACTACTAAATACCTATTTAAATTTTTTTGATATATATATACCTTTTTATGCCACATTATAATTCAAAATTACCAAAACATATGCTTCTAATTCACAATCACATTTTCGTACCTCGATTAGTTATGTGAAATATCGAAATTATTCTCATCAAATTAACTATTCTTTTTTCTTTTAATAAGAATAATTTTATTATTTTGGATCAAAATGGCATAAAAATATTTTAAATTAGAGTGGCATTTTAACAATTTTTAATTGCGGGGAACAAAAAATAAATAAATACCCCAAATTTTTTAACAAGCCGCAATAATTATTTGTTACAAAAAATTATCGAAATTATTCTATACCAAAAGAGGTCAGTCGCACATTCGGTGGAGGCGATGATACTCGAAACAAAAAAAAAAAAGAAATTGAATTAGAAAATTGTAAAGTTTAGAAAGTATACTATTTTTTAGTTCCAAATTTTAAATAAATATCAATTGTTCTCAAATTTTTTGTTTTTTCAAATTCACCTAAAAAATTAAGTAAAATATTGTAGTTAGTTCTAGAAAAATCTTAAACAAGATTTTTGATATTTAAAATTTTTTTAAATTAGCAATTTGTGGATTTATTGTTTCTCTAATTTTTTTTAAAGTTTATTTTTTTAAATACATCTTAAAGGGGGTTTAGGAGATAGGTTCCTTGGTCCACCGGCTCATTGCTCTTAACCCAATATATTTGCTCTAATTCAATCAAGAACCTCTGGTATTAATTGATTTTTATTTTTAAAATTTGTACATATGAATTTAATTTCTTTTCACTTATGTAATTAGAAGAATATTTATTAAAACAAATAGTTATTAAGTAGTACTATTATATTTGTGCGTTTACTATACCATTCACATCGTTTTCCATCGTCACCATTATAATTTGATATTTATATAAGATAGAGATGCGAAAAATGGTGGCTGTGAACATTTTTAAATAAAATGCTGACTAATGCCTTAAAATAAATAAATAAAAATTATATTATTAGAAAAATATGTTGAACAAATAATTTCTCTTTCCCTCTATCTATTTAAAATAAGGGGACAATAATGCGACTTTTATAAGCAGAATTGATGGAAACTCAAGTCAAGCAACCGACTTCTCATATCATGAATTCATCAACTTTTTTTTTTTTTCTTTTTATCTGTAATTACCGAATTCAGTTACTATTCTAAATATCGATAAAAAATGAAACGGTACGATATGTTCCTCATAACTAATTCGACTAATGTTGATTGATATAATACATTCATCGTTTTTATTGCTGAGCTATGCGTCTTTGCATAGAATGCAAATTGGACGAATGCGAGGTTTTAAATGCTCAATTATGTCTCATCAGGCCCAGGCATATAAGAAGGATGATTGCGGCTTCCGCCTCATTAATCAAAAGTTTTAAGCATCATTCATAAAATATAAAGAATTTATTCTTTCTTATCATAGAAAAGGACTTGATATTTAGGACTTTTGCGTATCAGCCCTCCTAGTTAAATGTGTTTTCGTATTTTAAGGGCTGAAACGTACTACTATTAAAATAGGGGAGCTGATTTTTAATTACCCCTTGATATTTAGATCTATCTAGACCAGATAGCTAGACTATTTATATAGTACAACTATGAATAAATATTACTATAAACCTTTTATAATAACAGTACAAAAATACAAAAAATTTCACAATAATCACAGAAAATGTAATATCTCATCAGGGAAAACAAGCAACTTAGTAATGAATAGTCCAAATACAAATAGAATTTGTATATATAAATGTATTTCAACTGTTGTTTTTCCCTTATAATCAGTGTTTTAAACTTTTAATGTCTTGTTTAGGATTTAATTATTTTTTAAAAATTTATGCAAGTTTGTAAATACCAGTTTTACAATGATTTTAGAAGCTGATTTTCAGCTTTGTTGGCGCACTAAATAATATATATAAGAGAGAGAGAGAGAGAGAGAGAGAGAGAGAGAGAGATTGTCATAGACTCGTAAGAGCTTTTTTTTTTTTTTTTTTTTCAATTATCGTGGTAGAATCTGTAATATAAATCCGTATTTCTGTAGGAACTTCAAACTCGTGAAAATTTTTTATGTCTAGTTCCGACGGGCGCTCTGAAATCTACATACAAATATTCTATGAACGAAATTCCTAATACGTGATACATAGTACAGAGGATTCATCCCACATGTTTCGAATATAGATGGTGATGCTATTCTAACACGTTCTCATCCGGTCGAATTAGCTGCGTTCAGCAAGATCTTCTATTTTAAAATGATGCTAAATTATCTCGAACGAATATTTAAAATATATATCGAATGTAATAGATCGGCACTGCTCATAAGGACTATCAAAATTCTTAGTGAATCATATCCTATGTAGCTATATATATCAATACATCCCTGATATATGATATATTATTCTGAAATATGAACCCTCAAATGTGGCATTTCTTTTAAGAAAAATATATATATTTAAAAATATTTTTGATAAAAATTTTAACATTAAGGTTATGAATTCATCAAGACCTATAATTTTTGTGTTAAATATTTTTTAAATAATAGTTTTAAATTAATAATTTAGGGTGTCAAATTTAATAGATAAAATTAGAAGAATTATTCGTCAGTTTTAATATGGAAGTGGCTGATATGAAAGTCTTCCTAAAATAATCTGCTCATCACGCACAATTTTTTTTAAAAAAAAATCTTATCCTCTATCCTGCTATCAGTATCATAAAATCACATAAAATGTTATACCACATCGGATTATTTTGGCGGTTCTCTGCTGCCAGCAAAGCTCATCCATAAATATATTATAATAAAAATCAGCTGTTTTGAAAGAAGATGGGAGAAATTGTCTGTCAATTTGCTGCCTAAGTTCATTGAATCTGGACAAGTTTTGACCCTTCTATTGTCCTCACAATGTTTGACAGATCCCCTATAATTTGTCAAATCTCTTCTTCCCACCACTCAGAGTGGAATTGTGATCTGTGGGACCCAGTTTGCTAATCGCTTTCAACTTTCTCTCTAACATTTTAATTAATCGTCATCAATCTCAGGTCCTTCGATTTTTTTTTTCTTTTTCTTTTTCTGATTTAGATTCTTTTAGTGGGAGAGTAAAATCTGTGTTTCTTTAGTGAATAGTTGGATTTTTTCTTAAATTGTTTGCAATATTTTAAATTTCCTTTCTCAACATTTCAAAATTTGGAGTTTCAAATTACTTTTTATCTGTAGTGATAAAGATGAAAGCTGTTTTTTTTCCCAGAAAGTGATCTTTTCCTCAAAAAATTTGATTTTTTATTTGATTTTTTTTTTGCTGTTCGATTGATTTTGGGTTGCTGACTGTGTCACCCCACGATGATTCGGTTCTAAAGGTGAGCTTTTCTGTGGCATCATTGTTACCTCTCTTTTCATGTTCTTTTGATTTTAATTTAGAGCTCTTTTACTTTAACATGTCTAATCTATAATACATATCTGATTTTCTTCAAAAATTTAGTTTATTTCTGTTGTTATTACGTGATTATATTATATTTCTTTATGTGCTTTCGTAGGATGTGAATTAGATATGACCTACTTCCCCTTTGAACTTTTTGAAATATATTGAACTCAGTGTGTTAGGCTGGCTACTGAATTTATATGGAAACTTCATGGAAGTGCAGTTTTAAGTTTGGGTGTAAAAACTTAATTACATGTAATTATTTTATTTTATTTTTTTGTATTGGCACTTCTGACACTTGTAATATTCCTAATAACAACATATAAGCAGAGTTTAAAAGAAAGATAGGAGTTTTAAAAGGTAACTTTTTTCTTCTAATTATTTTTTATTTCTTTAGAAATAGAAAGATCAGCAAGACATTTGGGTATTTTCAAATGTTCAGAGAGTCTTTCGCAAGCTTCTTGTAATATAATATTCACTTTAGTACTTCACGCATGCGAATGTGATTATATCATCTCAATTCTAGCTTTTCGATCTCCTGAAGGGGTAGCCGTTCATGGTCTTCTTTTTTCTCCTTTTTTTCCTGGGTTTGTAGCTGTTTTTGATGTATGCATTCAAACTGTACTGACTAATGCAACAATGCGAATACGCATCGACTTGGTGTAAAGTTTCTATTTGATAACAACTTGGTTGGCTAGCAAAATTAGTACAAGGAACTAATGACAACCATCAGAAGTGCTTCATTGGAAAATTCTGTATGTGATTATTAAAAAGAATGGTTGGGAAAGATAGAGAGGAGAGTAAATAAATTAAGCCGAGGTATTCTTAATATCGGTTGGTCAACGACTCAACCATCATAATGTTATTCATTTTGATTCATCTATGTTTCCACGCTTTCTGTAGCTATATTCAATGTAGATTATTTTAGAACTAATTGCCAATATGGCTTACTCTATAATGAAGTTTGACCTAGAACTATATACTTAAGGCTATATAAAGAGCTTCTCTCCTTGTAGATCGGTGATCCAATTGTTTCGAGTCCACTTCCGTTTGATTCTGTTACATAGTATGTTCAATTCAGTCAAGCTCTTATGTCCTAACCTTTCTGTTTGGTAGCTCTCTTTGAATCAATGATGTCTACTTGATTTTTTGCCCTATTTTGATTTCATAGAAGACTTAAACTGCATAGAGTTTGAATTTACGAGAAAAAGAAAATCTTATTCGACTATTCTTGTAATAGACAGGTATTTAGCATATTTATAAACAATGATGGGTCATTCGGTTTGCGATGAAGGTGAAGGACTTGGACATTGCTAGTCTTCCATCCTCGAGGCGCCAAATGGAGAATACACCGTCCTCTTACAAAGTGGGGTATCCGCCGCGAAAGAAGCTTATTAAAGAGTTTGCGGAGACATTTAAAGAGACATTTTTTGGCGATGATCCTCTTCGTGACTACAAAGATCAACCTAAGTCGAGGAAGCTTTTATTGGGCCTACGATCGCTGTTTCCAATTCTAGACTGGGGGAGGGATTATGATTTAGCTAAATTCAAAGGTGATCTCATTGCTGGTTTGACCATTGCAAGCCTTTGTATTCCTCAGGTAATTTCATTGGTTGAGGATTTTTTTTTTTTTTTTAACCCTGCTTCATGACAGCCCTTCTTATATGAGGTTCTTTTGTATTTGCAGGATATTGGTTACTCAAAACTCGCAAACTTGGACGCACAATATGGACTCTGTGAGTAGCAAATTTTTTTTTTTTTTTTTTAATTATTTTGGGTGCATTAGCTTATAAAGCTTCTTGATTGTTGTTGTAGACTCCAGTTTTGTGCCACCACTTATTTATGCAGTCATGGGAAGCTCAAGAGATATTGCCATTGGACCGGTAGCAGTTGTATCACTTTTGCTTGGTAGCCTTCTGCAAGATGAGGTTGACCCTGTGAAAGATAGCGAGGCCTATCATCGTCTTGCATTTACTGCAACCTTTTTTGCTGGCATCACTCAAGCAGCTCTTGGAATATTTAGGTAATTTTGAATTATTTTTTTATTTTCTCTAGCCAAATTATCTTTTTTTTTTTTAAAAAAGATAAGAGTCTTATTTAGTTTTGAACAAGTTAAGCAGTTATCTTTTAATTTTAAATGGTAAATCAAAATGTTTAATCACCATTCGGCGTCACCTCAATTTTAACAGTTGATAATTATACTTCAACTATCGTCTGCGAAAGCTTGGAGCATAACATCTAACCACTTAATATTTGTATTTCATGGTTGATTTCTATCCACTGCAGTAAGTAGTAGTTTATTGTCTGCGACTATGTAAGGCAAAAAAATAACCAGTTATTATGTTACCTTGGTTCGTTCTTAGGTTGGGCTTCTTGATTGATTTCCTATCTCACGCAGCCATTGTTGGATTTATGGCCGGAGCAGCCATCACCATTGCCCTTCAACAACTTAAAGGTTTTCTTGGTTTGAAAGATTTTACGAAGAAAACTGACATTATTGCAGTTATGAAGTCAGTTTTCGGTTCAATTCACCATGGTGTAAGATGCCTACGACCACTTCTTCCATTGTTTTCTAAATAGTTTAATCTCTTTCTGGTTATTGTTTTTATATATCTAACTCGGTACGATGCACCTGTAGTGGAATTGGCAAACAATCATTATCGGTGCTTCCTTCTTGGCGTTCCTTCTCTTTGCCAAATACATCGTAAGATATTTATTTATCCTAAAACAAATAAATGTTAATTAATACAGTTGGGAGTATATTATATTTCCTTCTCATGCAACTTGTTATGAACAGGGAAAGAAGAATAAAAAGTTTTTCTGGATATCTGCAATTGCTCCATTGCTTTCTGTTATCATCTCCACCTTCTTCGTCTACATAACCCATGCTGATAAGCATGGTGTTGCAATTGTAAGTGCCAACTCTATATCGAGTTAACGAAATGTATTTTCTAATTGTTACTAATTATGGTTTTTCAATAATGAAGGTGAGAAATATAAAGAAAGGAGTCAATCCTTCTTCCGTAAATGAAATATACTTTACCGGTTCATTCGTTGCGAAAGGATTCAGAATTGGTGCGGTAGCTGGCATGGTAGCCTTGACGGTAATGCACCTTCTATATATATATATATATATATATATAGAGAGAGAGAGAGAGAGAGAGAGAGAGAGAGAGAGGTTGTTTTAGCTCGACCTGAGAATAGTCTTCCGTAAGGTGAGTCATGGACCGTTGGATCGAACATCTTGATCATGATCAACGGTCCAGATCACATCTTTTAAGATATGATCTTGACCTTTGATCAAGATGTGATCCGGACCATTGATCATAATCAAAATGTTTGATCCAACGGTCCAACTCACCTTATGGAGGGCTATTTTCAGGTCGAGCTGAGAATAGCTTCTCTCTCTCTCTCTCTCTCTCTCTCTCTCTATATATATATATATATATATATATATATATATTCTAGAAGTTAGATGTAGAAGCACAGTTAAGTTAGAAAATGTTATCTTGATCTTATCAGGAAGCTATTGCAATAGGGAGAACCTTTGCGACAATGAAGGACTATCAACTGGATGGAAACAAAGAAATGGTAGCACTCGGGACGATGAATATCATTGGCTCAATGACTTCCTGCTATGTAGCAACTGGTAAGACAACCAAATCCATCTAAATATCTAGAGAAAATAAAATGCCGAATGCATGAGTATTATTTGTTGAGGCACTGCTCAAATTTAATCATTTAATTCGTAAAATTTGAGTGTTAAATGTAAGTGGACTAAATGTACAATGCAATTGTTTCCTTATGGTAATTGCTTGTGCGGTCTCTCGTTTCTATATCGAGCACTGCCATACCGGAGATTTTCACCGAAAATTGCGCATCCCAAGGCCGGATATAGGGGATATGATTTTTCCGCACATCCCCGGGCATCTTGGGATGTCTTGTTTTGAGTTTCGGTGAATTTTTGGGTAATTGAGAATTTTGGTTGTATATGTTATTTAATTTCCTATTTTATTCAGGCTCGTTTTCGCGATCAGCTGTCAACTACATGGCTGGGTGTAAAACAGCTGTGTCAAACATGGTTATGTCGGTAGTAGTTTTACTGACGCTGTTGCTAATCACGCCCTTGTTTAAGTACACTCCAAATGCCATCCTCTCGTCCATCATCATTTCTGCGGTCATTGGCCTGATCGATATTGATGCCGTATTGCTCATTTGGAAGATCGACAAATTTGACTTCATCGCCTGCATGGGAGCTTTCTTCGGTGTGATTTTTGCCTCAGTTGAGATTGGCCTGTTAATTGCGGTAAGAGTGCTTATTCCCACTCGCATCTTGATCCCCTTAAGCACTCATTGTTATATTATATGTGTGAGTATTTTCATCGATCAGGTATCTATATCCATTGCTAAAATTCTCATCCAAGTTACAAGGCCAAGAACAGCCCTACTTGGGAATCTTCCAAGAACTATGATATATAGGAACATCGAGCAATATCCGGAAGCAACTAAGGTTCCTGGAGTTTTGATTGTCAGAGTTGACTCATCTATTTACTTCACCAACTCGAACTATGTGAGAGAGAGGTATATTTCAAAAATCCAAACAAGTAGATCAAATCTGCCACAAAACAACTGTACAGGGCTTAGATCACACATTTTACTACAAGTATTTGTTGTTACTCTATTTTTTACGTAATTATATAATATTAGTGTTTATTTTATATATATATATATATATATATATATATATATATATTATATATATATATATATATATATATATATATAATGTAGAACAAGAAAGTGACAGAAAAGGTTGATGTTTCTACAGAATTCTTAGATGGCTGAGGGATGAAGAGGAGCAATTAAAAGCAAATAATTTACCGCGAATTGATTATTTGATTGTCGAAATGTCCCGTAAGTGTTTTCACAACTATATTTAGCTGCAAATACTAATTGCATGCTAACGGCTGGTTCTTACGAATTATATCTTATGCAGCTGTGACCGATATCGACACAAGCGGCATCCATGCCTTTGAAGATCTGTATAAAACCCTTAAAAAACGGGAAGTTCAAGTAAGCAACTCTAATTACTCAGCAAATGTTTTATTGAAAAGTTAACAACACTTTTTTTTTTTTTTCTCTTATGCACCTACATTCTCCACAGTCATCAGGTTGTTCCATGTCTTCATGATTAAACTTTTTATGTGAGCTTCATTAAAGTCTAAAATAATTAGAAAATTATATAACATATGAGAAGCAACATCTTACCGACATATTGATCCTGTTGCAGCTTGTTCTTGCTAATCCGGGACCTGTGGTCATGGAGAAGCTCCGATCATCAAAGTTTACAGATGCGATAGGCCATGATTATATCTTCCTGACGGTTGGCGAGGCCGTAATGACCTGCGCACCCAAAGCAAGGGAAGATGCATGAGAGCGATGTTGCAAGTCCTCGACTAATTAATAACGCGGTGCAAGATAAGCTGCTTCTTATAAGTCTCAATAAATCAATAGGGGATTCGAATAAGTTCATCTGAAGATAGTGTATAGTGTGTTGAATATAGAAGAGCATAGAGGAGTGAAATTCTAAAAAAACAAAAAGAAAAAAGAAAAAAAAAAGAATAGTGAAATTCTAACTCCTAATGCCCTTAGATGGGCATGGATCATATAAATGGAGATAAAAATGGGAGTTATGTTGGAGAGAGGCTGTTTTTTATGCCTTTAGATTCAATTATTAAGAGTGGGTGGGCGGCCAACTTGTAAAATTTGAAATGATGTTACTGTTGTAGTGGGATTCCGGATATGCATTTGATGATGCAAATTTTTAAAATTATATCATATTATCCTTATTTTCTATGGCTTATGTAGAACTCATATGGACATGAAAAATCTAGTGTTTCTCCTCTGTAAAAATAATCAACTTAAAACTTTTTTTTAGAAAATATGTGGCGAGTTTAAAATGGTTTTATCATACTGTTTCATTCGAAAAGCAAATGAAAAAGCTGTAGAAATGAGCGAAAACCGCTTAAAAACAAGGAAAAGAAACCAAAAAAAGTTTTAAAAAAAAGCAAAAAATTACAGAACTTAAAGTCTAGTTTCTTCAAAGTTCGAAGCTATGATATATATGGGCATCTTGTAACTGCTAAATTATGTTATATATATATATATATATATATATATATATATATATATATATATATATATTAATATCAGTATGTGGGTTGATATCCAAAAAAAAAAGAAAAAGGAGAATTTACTCATTTAAATGAGGAGAAGGAAGAGAGAGAGGGGGGGGGGGTGAGATGTATAAGTTTTCCTATAGATGCAATTTGTAATTCATTTGGTGTTTTATTTTGCTTAGGAATTACATATTTTGTTTGTTGGGGTAATTACATATCAACCATATTTATACCGATATTCTTTATAAACATCTATTCTTTTATGATAATTACTAAATTAAATCAAAATACATATAAAAATTTGTTTAGAAAAAATTGAATTATAAAACAAATTTCTTCAAACTTCAATAAGATTTTCTTAAAAATACTTTTAAATAGTTATTTTTAAGATTCCAAATCTTTAGTGTTTTAAAAAGGCATAATACCTTTTTTAGCCCCTGAATTTTAAACAAATGTGCCTCTATAACCCTGAACTTTAAATTGTACTCGCGATAACCCTGAACTACGAAAAAACGCCCACGATAACCTTGCCGTCAGTTTTTCCGTCCGCCGCCGTTAATTCGCTGACGTGGCAGATTTTAAATTATTTTTTTATTAATTTTAATACATATAAAGGCATATTTGTCCCTCTACAAAGTTAAAAATAAATACATATAAGGACATATTTGTCCATCCACAAAATTAAAAAAATTAAAAATTGATTAAAAAATAATTTAAAAACTGTCACGTCAGCGAATTAACGGTGATGGACGGAAAAACTGACGGCAAGGTTATCGTGGGCGTTTTTTCGTAGTTCAGGGTTAGCGCGAGTATAGTTTGAAGTTCAGGGTTATATAAGCACATTTGTTTAAAGTTAAAGGGCTAAAAAAGGTATTTTGCCTTTTAAAAAATAGATGCTTGATTTACAACAGATACGTTAAACTGCTTAAAATATAATGTAAGAACACACTATCAAGCATGCATTTCTTCATTGAATAGTACGACCAAAATGAACAGAAAGAATAAACATGAACGGATACGATTTTCTGATCTTCAATCGAAACCCAATCTGAACGTAAAAATAAAAAACGAGGTCCATTCAAAGTCAGAGGAGGCCCATTTAAAATCTAAGGCTCATTTAAAATCATGAGGCGCATGCAAAGACAGAGATCTTTCATACAAATCCGGGGTCCGCTTGGAATGTGTTCCGTCCAAAATTGGAGGAAATTTTGTTTCCCCGTAGATTTGTACGGGTAAAATTAAGGGGCTTTGTATGCAACCTTATTAACTTCTTAAATAAAAACAGTAAATTAATTTAAAATTTTTTTTTATTTGATTTGAAATATTTTTTTTAGTTCGCTAATAATAATTTTTTAGCTCATAAAATACTAATATATATATTATCTGAAATATTTTAATTTAAACAGTACAATATAAGTGCTAGTAATAGATTTTTTTTTTTTTTTATAGTATAATAAACTAAGTGAGATTACTTGTTACTATTTGTGCATAGTATTCAATATATTGTCTTATAAAATACTTCTTAAAATTTAAATATAAAAAGTTAGATGTTATGTACCCTATAGTTTAGTTTAAAAGTATTACAAGATATGTTAAAAGAATCTTCAAAATTGTAGTTAATAATAACATTTTAAGTCGCGATTTCAAAGGTTTGATGAATCTCGAAATATTTTTTAAAAAAGTTTAAGCTATAAAATTATTAAACATTATAAAGTTTTTTTTTATTTTAATCGTATGATTTAAATAAATTATGCTCATTAAATTACCAAGGAATATAGAGGTTAAAATCCTTTGGTAACTGTGTAACGTGTGCATGGCGTACACTCGTTAAGTTTATCATTTTATCTAATACCAATAATAGAGATGAAATGGGTCGAAGCTCGGCCCATCGGATAGGCCGTACAGACCGCGGGCAGCCCGTACAGCGCAACAGTGCTGTTTAATCCGGATATTTCAGCCCATTGACCTTGTGCGGGCTTAGCCGGCCTGCAATCTGGCTAATGGACCAGCCCGAACGGCCACAACCATTATTATTATTATTTTTTTAAATTTAGCTGATCGCGCGAGCGTCGATCGCTTCAGCAACAGTACTGCAAGCGGCCAGCAGCATCTATTGCTATTGCTTGCCAGCTGTCGGTTTAAGAAGCTATTCTTAGAGTTTAACTATACACTCTCAGAAACTATACATGCTGACGTGGTACAATCAAGACCACACATTACGATTGATATATCTGTAATTTTGATATTTTTTAGGATTACGAGATTATTATGCAGATCACGAGGCGTGTGTGTGGTGGAGATTGGTTGAGTGTGGCTTGTTGGATAGTTTGTTAGGGGTGCGTAGTTTTTTTTCTATTTGTTATTATACAGAGAAATTAGTAGGAAGTCATGCTTTCTGGATAGAGATGCAAACTAGCTCGCAGCGTTGGCATGAAAATATATTTTTTTTCCCCTGCATGCAATAGAGCTCCCAAGCCCAACTCTTCTTTTTTTTTTTCGATATTGAACTTCAGGTACTTCAAAGATAACTTATAAATCAACTTAGTCTCCAAAATGTTTCCCTATTTTTATTCAATAAATATACTTATAACAATTTTGACCAATTAGCGAATGTGGTTATGTAGTCATTCCATTCATTCACAATAATATATTAATACCCATGATTTGAATTCCCTCTTCAAACTTAAGACCTTCAAAGAAAAGCCTACAATTTCTATGTAGATGATAAAAAGAAGCAAAAAAGATTGCCACGGATGAGAAATATATTAAAAATCTCATTTTTAATGTAATTTATAATTTTATAATTAAAATTTTTTCAAAAAATATCCAAAATAGATAATTTTAATCACAACTCACAACGGAATTAGTTTGTCTACACCAACTTTTTATACCTTATATTGCTCCTCTCATCATACGTTGAAAAAAATATATCTCTCAATTGCATATAACTTTTAACCGTAATAGAAAGATCGAAGAAAAAATTTCAACCGTCTGACGGAAGAAATAGTATAAGATACACTAAGATGGGGAAAAACACCGACCCTCACAAATAAAGCCACAAACCACTTTATAAAGCAGGGTCCTTTGATCGGTCCACCACCCACTCTTATCATCACTCTTCTCCCATCCATTTTCATCCATATAATCTCCAGTTTCTTCCCAATCCAACATTGGCGATGGCCATGGCTGATCTTGAATATGCTGTGGTTGTGACATTACTGATACTGGTTACTTCCACCATTAATGTCAATGGTGGAGATGCACCAGCACCGGCAGTGGACTGCGCGAGTGAGATCATAAACTTAGCCGATTGCTTGAGCTTCGTTCAGGAGGGGAGCAAGCTTGCTAAGCCACAGGGGAGTTGCTGTTCTGGGCTGAAGAAGGTGGTCAAAGAGAAACCTTCATGTCTCTGTGATGCACTCAAAAGTAGTTCACAAATTGGCGTTCCTCTCAATCTAACCAAGGCTCTGTCTCTTCCAACTGCCTGTGGAGTCTCCACCCCTTCTCTCTCCAACTGCAACAGTAATAACAATAATATTCTCTCTCTCTTTTTTTTTTTATCCACCTCAGTTTTTCTTCGAAACAAAAATATTAAAAAATTGTTTTTAACATATTTTATAAGTTTTTAAGGAGTTTTTGTTGTCGTACTTCGAAAATTTTGAGGTCTGATTGAAGAAAGTTTTCTGTTTTTTGCTGTGCAGTTTCAGAAGCTGGTGGTCCTGTTGCAGCCCCTGGTGAGTTCTCCCTGCCTAACGAAATGAAAATACATGTTTTTCATTAATTAGCTTGGTTATCGATTTTAAGGATTAAAAACCAATGTCTTGTTTGTGATGGATTTTTACCTTAATTTCCTTAAAATTCAGCTTTAGTCTTGGAAAAAACAATGCTTTTTACTCCAAAAAAAAAAAGCCTCTCCCAAAGTGCTGCCGGAAGTGATCCAGTAGGTGTGGGGAATGATAACGCGGACACGAGATTCGGTATTTTTTAAAAATATAGAATATTGGAATACTTAGGACACGGCAATAAAAAAATAACTTATATTAAATATTTGAACATCTGGAAGTACAATAGCCTTAGATAGTAATATCCATACGTAATATAATATTTACATTCTTTAGATAAATTTAAACAGTAGGAATATGATTATATCAATAAAAATAAAAATATAATATTCGATTCATCAATTTATTATATTATCTACCGCTATCATCTCTTAAAAAATAGATTGTTCATTAAAAATAAAAAATATAAGTACTGATACGCGTGTCAGATACTCCTAGTGACGTGTCCGACACGAGCGTCTGAAAATTTTTTATTTTTATTTTTTGGATCTATTCTAGCATGTCCGATACGTATACAGATGTGTCCGCGGAGTGTTGGTGTCAAACGCTTCACGAGATAAAATTTTAGCGTGTCCATACTTATTAGGTTCATACACTGCTACCAAAAAGTCGGCTTGTTTCATCTTTGGGAGACTTGCGATGTGTTTTCTGATGACCGTTTGGGGCGTGCATTGTAACGTATGTACATTACAACATTATCATCGTCATTATTATAATAATAATAATTGTTATTATTCTATTTATAAATTACAAAATTATTAAATTCCAACAATTTCTTTAAATAGTAGCCCTAATACTAGACCACTGTGTATTGCAGCTCCATCACCGGTGTCTGGCGGACAGGCTCATTTGGCTCCGACACCATCGCCGTCCGCTAGCCACGCATATGCTCCAACTGCATTAGAACAATCTTTTGCTTTGACAGTCGGTGCTGCTTCATTAGTTATGTTCATGTACTTATTCTTATGAGAATTTAGAATCGAGATTGACGTAATGTATGGTTCAGATTTATCAGGACTATAGGTTTCCTATTGGTATGGTTGAGATTGATATAATGTGGTTTCATATTGGTATGGTTGAGATTTGATATAATGTATGGTTCAGATTGATATAATATTCATGTACTTGTTATTTGACTAACGGGTTTCATAATCAATGACATTTTTCTTATAATAATGCTTAAACATTTGGGATACTTCTTTGTCACCCCTCAGGGGCAAAGTTATACCGTATCAGTTCCTATATTTTAACAAGTTCCGTTTCAGTCTTTTTTCGTTTTACGTGTCATACAGTTTTGACCATTGTATCAGTATTTTTTGAAAAAAAATTTCAATATTAAAATTATAGATTTTGATAAAATCTACAACTTTCATATTCAGCATTTTTTAAAAAAAAATACTTCTAAATAGATATTTTAGAACTTTAAAATTTTAGCAGATTAACGGAACGGATTCATAATCCGTTAATATTTCAGAGCATCAAAAAATCTATTTAAAATATTTTTTTTAGAAAAATGTTGAACATAAAAATTGTAAATTTCATCAAATTCTACAATTTTCATGTTAAAAGTTTTTCCAGAAAATACTAATATAATAGTCAAAATGAGAAGTGACAAAAAACGGGAGAGGGGCTGAAAAAGAAATAAGTAAAATAGGGGGCTGATTCGGACGAAGTTTCAATTGCAGGGGCTGTCCGCGATTTATCCCTAAACATTTCTAGTTAGTGTTGCATGCTTAAATGGATTTATAGAGTTTTCTCTATTTTATCAAATCAAACATTTCTATTTTCAAGAACTTATAGTGATATAACACCTATTTTGGCCTGTCATGTGGAAGATATAAAGAGTTTTAGGATGCTGGACTTAGCCGTTTAGGATGCCGGACTTAGCCGAGCTCCCTGGTCAAGCCAAAGTAGAGAACTAGTCTGTCAACCGTACGAAACAATCTGTCAAGAGCAACTAGACGGGCGACTCGTGGCGGGCTGTGAGGGTATTGATCAGGTATTTCATAGCTCAACCATATCCAAATTTATCTACTTTTCCTAACGGCGTAAGCAACGTTTATAAGTAGCCTCTATAATGGTAGGGGCAGATCTACAGTATCCCAAAGGGGGGGGGGGGATCCTTGAATTTTGGAGAAGATATATATATATATATATATATATATATATATATATATATATATATATAATGTGGTGTATCATGTATGTAAATATATAATATATATATGTATGCAAATCAATTAATGCATGGTGCTAAGCGCTAACTGGACCAAAAATTGTGAAGATGTTTGTGCTAACTGAGTGTGTATTCTTTTTTGGAAGTGAATGACATGATTTATTTTATTAGTTATTGAGGAGCCCACTTAATAAATTTTCTGGATCCGCCACTGTATAATAGTCTATGTAACGAAATTACTTTTTACTGTTCAATTAGCAGGGGAGAGAGCCGGTCCAAGACTTCAATGCTCAAATTTTATTAGCTATTGAGGACCCCTTTGACAAATTTTCAGAATCCGCTACTGTATAATGGTCTATGTAACGGAATTACTTTTTACTGTTTAATTAGTCGGGGAGAGAGCTGGTCCAAGACTTTCAATGCTCAAATTTTAGATACTGAGAGATTTCTCACTAATCACGTACAATTCGTGGTTTTATCTCTGCTCAAACGGAGGATTTTCACGTAAAAGTTTGTTACTTTTGTGTGATTGTTTGTGCATCTTTAGTCGTCTCTGTCTTCGAACACTTATTGTATCAAACGAACATGCGCTTGATCATGTAGGAAAGCCCAATTTATAATTTTTGGGATGACAAACTCTTGCACCCTTTCAAAAAAAAAAGTAAAAAACAAATGTTTTTTTTTTTTTTTTTTTTTTTTTTGTATCATCCAATCCTCCTGTTGATTGATTTGCTATAAATGCAAAAATATGGTACGTAATGCAAGAATATGAACCTTTTCTTTAGTGGATGTTTATCTTGAGCGGAAAATAGAAAAGTAAAAAGAAAAATATTAAAGTAAAAAGTAAAAAAAAAAAAAAGGTAAGATAGAAAGTAAAAAGAAAATAATAAAGTGCTGAAAAGTAGTAAGAAAGTAAATTTGAAAATTTTTTTTTATTTAGTTTGTATTATAAAGTAGGAAGAAAGTATGATTTTTCACATAGAAATATACTATTTATATATAAATATTGCGGGTTGAAAATAGTTGATAAGATTTATTTAAATGTTAATCTATAATTCATAAACTTTTTAAAAATTAATTACTATTCTATTTTTGTTTATATATATATATATACATATATATATATATATATATATATATATATATATATATAGAAAGAGACTAATCTCCACTCGACAGGAGCTCGGCCCGCTCCTGTCGAGTCCGTAGCCGTTGGATCGCGGCGATCCGACGGCTGAAATCCGACCCGAGCTCTTCAAAAACACGCGCGTGATGTCGGCCGTCGGATCGTCGAGGTGATCCGAGCTCTTACAAAACACGCGCGTGATTTCAGCCGTCGGATCGTCGCGATCCGACGGCTGCTAAGTCGACAGGAGCGAGCCGTGCTCCTGTCGAGTGGAGATTAGCATATATATATATAACATATGAACTTCGATTATATTCGAGTGGACCTGAAACTATCCTAATTTTAACAATCAGGTTCGATTATAACATATGAAAATGTTTAATAGTCCTTCATTTAATTAAGCAAACTTATTATATTTTAATTGTAATTTCAGCCTTGCAAGACAAGATAGATAGAGAAATATCGCCAGTTCCCATCCTCTATCCTCTTACCCGAAAAGTGCCGCTAAAACAAGCCATCTTTACCTCCTTGCCAATCAGCTCATTCCACGTGTCATCCACTCACCGTCTAATGCCTATTTTGCACGCTAACTCCTTTCACACCATTATATCCTCGTAACTTTATTATAAACAGAAATCCGAATTTATCCATTACATTAACAATATAAATTAATAATGGTTAAATTTATTATCCAAAAAAATAATGGTAAAATTTTTTAAAATTTATATTTTTCTATCCTTTTTTATATTTATACAGTTACACAAACTTTTTATCCGCACTATGATTTATCCAAATAAATTCGAATTAAGCGAGTTTGAATTGAAATGTAACTGATTATTATAAAGAGTAAGTATAAGCACTAAGTCGCCATAATATAATAATATCAGAAGCGAAGACCGATATTTTGATAAGCAAAGACTTTGGTAGATTGTCATATTTAAAATGCACTTAAACCAACTAGCTTATTCTACCAATCAAGGAGAAAACTTTCGGCCATGGAGGAGCCGAAGAAGACCACCACCACCACCGACGTCGATGTCTCCCGCGCTCTCCGTCGCATCCAACGGCTCTCACTCCATCTCTGCAATCTAACAAACGACCCAGATTCCTCGTCAGTTGTCTTCAATGATTGTGCAGGACGTGACCGTAGGCCGGTGGCGGCGGCGGAGGCGTCCGAGCTTAAAGCTTACATGAGGTGCCGGTACCGTGATGTGCAGGAGAAAGTGTTCTCGTTCTTCGCTTCGCGGCCGGAGTTGCAAACTCCGGTGGGGATCTCCACTGCCGACCACCGCGAGCTCTGCATGCGCCAGCTAACGGCGTTAGTTAGAGATGCCGGCATCAGACCCTTGCGATTCGTGCTCGAAGATCCCGCTGTCTACTTCGCTATCGGTGAGGCCGCCGGTGGAATCGATATTTCCCTTGGCATCAAACTCGGTGTACAGTACAGGTATAGCTTTTTTATTATATATATTTTGAATTTAGATTTTTGGAAGAAAAGAAGGGTTTTTTTTTTTTCAGAATTTCAGCAACGAGAATTTACACCTATGAGAACAATGTGTTATGTTGCATGTAGCATTAAATTTGATGAGTACCAATTCATAGCGTTTTTCTATGTATTATGTGTGTTTGGTTGCGTATTGTTAAATAGCTCGTAGAGGGTACATTGTGGAATTAACTAATACTTAAATATTAGTTATATTCAGTAAAACAACTTTTTAATAGTTTGCAACTTAAAATTTTGCTGGTAGAATGTGTAGTTTTTTTCCTTTTTTTTTGGGGTCTTGGCCGTCTAGTTCGATCTCGATCCTACATCTTGACCGGGTTATAACTTCTAGTTTGTAGCGGGTACTCGCATGCTATAGGAAGTAGCATGTCACTATCTAGTGCAAAAGGTCGATGCGGATACGAGCTGCTACCAAATACAAAATATATTAAGGTGAATGATTTATCTGACCCTCCGAATAGAAAAAAAGATGTATTTCAAGGATTATTTTCTTTGTCTGTTGATCGCTTTGTGCTACTGTTTCCGGCTTTTGGGAGTTCAAAAAGTAATTCTTACTTTTATTTGTAGGATTTGGCTACAAGTGTAATATGTTACCAATTCATAGTTAAAGGACTTATGTATAAGGTTAATGGTTTATAACGCTATAAAATACATTAAATAACACAATAAGAGAGTTTTTGTTTCTTAGAAATTTCTATACTAACTCTGTGCTTACTGTTTGCAGCCTTTGGGGAGGATCTGTTATGAATTTAGGAACCA
Organism: Xerophyta viscosa; assembly: GCA_002076135.1. Classification (NCBI taxonomy): domain Eukaryota; kingdom Viridiplantae; phylum Streptophyta; class Magnoliopsida; order Pandanales; family Velloziaceae; genus Xerophyta; species Xerophyta viscosa. The sequence continues at coordinate 1,074,065 of MJHO01000031.1, forward strand.
AAAAGCACAGAGATAAGTACTTCGATGGAATCGATAGTTTGGAATACCCTGGATGTTTCGCTATGACAGAACTCCATCATGGTAAGATTTGCAAATGTGCATTTTTTTTTAAGAGTAATGCTATAGATGCAAAATTTTACACAAAACAACTGAAGTGTTTTAAATGTTAATAGAATACAGCAGAATTTGTAATTGATGGATGCTTGACTTTGTCTAGGTTTAATTGTTTCTGGAACTAGGAACATATTTGAAGTCTCTAGGTGATTCAGCTCCTTTCTTTGTTGAATTGTCAGAATTATTTTTGAGCTTTTGATGACTGAAGAGTAGCGCTAATAAACCAAAATTTTTACCAAGAAGTGTTTTTTTTAACTTGTTTTTGTTAACAACCATCCTTGTTATTCTTTTATGTTGGAAGTTTGTATATATATGTCGTCCTACACTTCAGGGTGAAGTTTTTGGCAAAGTTTGTAGGTTGATTTAGTTTTTTTATTTTTTTTATTTTTTTTCTCAACTAGCATGACAAGTTTTACCGCTGCTGAATTTTGCTCAACTGTATTAACTGTATGATTAAAATTTTTTCCCAGGATCAAATGTACAAGGGCTTGAAACTACAGCTACATTCGATACTGTGACGGATGAGTTCGTTATAAATACACCTCATGACGGAGCGATTAAATGGTGGATTGGTAATGCAGCCGTCCATGGAAAGTTTGCAACCGTATTTGCAAGGTTGATATTACCCTTCCAAGGAAAAGGTGGAAGTTCTTCTGATATGGGTGTTCATGCTTTTATCGTTCCTATAAGGGACATGAACACTCACCAGCAACTTCCTGGCGTCGAAATCCAAGATTGCGGGCACAAAATAGGCCTAAATGGTGTAGACAATGGGGCATTGAGATTCCGCTCCGTTAGAATTCCCAGAGAAAATCTTCTCAATCGTTTCGGTGATGTCGCAAGGGATGGAAAATATAGTAGCCAATTTTCTACAGAAAATAAAAGATTTGCTGCTACTTTAGGAGAGCTCGTAGGAGGGAGAGTTGGCCTTGCATATTCCTCCACTGGTGTTCTTAAAATTGCTGTCACCATTGCCGTTCGTTACTCCCTCCTTCGCCAGCAGTTCGGGCCTCTGAGAAAGCCCGAAGTTAGTATTTTGGATTACCAGTCTCAGCAACATAGGCTTATGCCTATGTTAGCATCAACTTATGCTTTCCACTTTGCGACTATGCATTTGGTGGATAAATATTCAGATATGAAAAAATCGTATGATGAACAAGTTGTTGGGGATGTTCATGCTCTTTCTGCCGGTCTCAAGGCTTATGTGACTTCTTACACAGCAAAATCCATAAGTGTTTGTAGAGAAGCATGTGGTGGTCACGGTTATGCGGCTGTTAATAGATTTGGTATACTTAGGAATGACCATGACATATTTCAGACTTTTGAGGGCGACAACACCGTTCTGTTGCAGCAGGTATATTTTTCTTTTTAATTTATGCTAGAGATCCAAATTTATTCCAAAGTTTCGCCTAAAAATACCATCGACTTTACTTTGTTCCATATAGTTCAGTTTTGAGCAGCACATAGTTCAATACTTGGTTTTCGGTAGCAATGTGGAACAAACTTTGGGAAGTTCTGTTCAAATGTTCTGTATTCTATGCTCGTATATATTTCTTAGAGTAAGTTTTGAACGATATCCCTTAAATTATAAACAGTTGATAAATAAATGGCAAAACGCGCAAGAAATCTAGACTGGTCTGTTTATATCTGTTTATAGTGAGTGTAATTAGGTTTTGAACATTACTATATGCTCCAAGCTAGACGAAACCATGAGATTACGTTGTCGTCTTGTTTTTTAGGTTGCTGGTTTTCTATTAAAGCAATACAAGGACAAGTTCGAAGGAAGCACTCTAAGTGTCACATGGAGTTATTTAAGGGAATCGATGAATATGTACTTATCTCAGCCAAATCCAGTAACCGCTCGTTGGGAAGGTGAAGATCATCTGAGAGATCCTAAGTTCCAACTCGATGCCTTCCAAGTAAGCTAAAAAATCTCTGTAAGAATTCATTATCTGTTGTCCCCCGCCCCTGGGTGGGACAGCCGGGGCGCTCCCGGTTCGAACCCTAGGGGTGCCTGTAATGGGAATGTGCCTGTGGCCGCGAGTTTACAGCGGTGGCGGGGAAGCTGGTGGCTGGGTAACTCCCAGTATTCCATGTCTGGTCCGGAGGGGACGTCAAGCCGGGGTTTTACTCTCCTGGGCGCACCTAGGTCCAAAATGTTCCTATGGGTGTGCGTAGAAAACTGTGATCCGCGAGTTAGCGGAGACCCAGGGAGGGGTTTCGCCTCGTTATCTCAAAAAAGAATTCATTATCTGCTTGACATCTCTGTATTGCTTCGTATAATGGAATGAATGATTTTTTTTTTTCTGCATTTCGCATATGAGTAATGGAGCACCCGAAATTAATGCAAATATTGATGTATCTTTGTATCATGTGTATTTTTCAGTACCGCACATCTCGATTACTTCAAAGTGCCGCAGAACGGCTTCGCAAACATACAAAGAGACTTGGTGGATTTGGTGCATGGAACAGATGCTTAAATCATCTGTTAACACTTGCAGAATCTCATATTGAATCAGTTATCCTTGCGAAGTTTATCGAGGCTGTAAAGAGGTATGCATTAAAAAAAATGAAAATGGAAAATAAATTACAAAAATCTCAGTTGTGACTGCATTTATTTTTGCTATGCCCTTTTGCAGCTGTCCTGATAAGAATACAAGGGATGTTTTGAAGCTGTTGTGTGATCTTTATGCGTTGGATCGCATATGGAAGGACATTGGAACTTATCGAAATGTTGATTACGTAGCTCCGAATAAAGCTAAGGTATATGTCTCCTAAATACTTATGCTGAATTTTCATCAAGATTCATGATTATTAAGCAATATAAAAAATATGGAATAATGTAAAAAAAGTCCATATTTTCAAAACTCGTTCAAATCGGTCCTATCTTTTTATCTTTTTCAAAAAAAATCCTAATCGGAAACTCAAAAGTGTACCAGAAGCTAGTGTAGTGTTACTAGCACTTGTATCGGTATTGTTATAATGAACAAAATAATCTTTTGCATAATGCTAGGGACTTCAAATTTAAACTCTAAACTTCTCCCAAAAAGTTTGTTATGAAATAAACTTATAAAGACATCTCCAAAGTAATGTTGAATCATCTTACGGTTACAAATTATAAGCTGCACCATACGTTTAATCATGTAAATCATGTTTAGAGGGGTTTTTATTCTATTTTTGGATAATTACTCATGTTTAGAGTTTTGTTTAGCTGAAAGTTAGGAATATAAAGCATTTGTGGGATCTTTTTGTTCATTTGTTATAATATTTTTCATCAACTGACCACTTGATTTTGTTTGATAAGGCAATTCACAAGCTCGCGGAATACCTGAGTTACCAGGTAAGGCTGGTTGCTAGAGAATTAGTTGATGCCTTTGATCTTCCCGATCATGTCACTCGGGCGCCGATTGGAATGCAATCTGAAGCTTATGCCAATTACACGCAACATGTCGGATTCGTTTCAGATCAATGAGCATTATTCTTACTACCAAAAAAAAGGAAATTTTTTTTCCAAATTTTAGACATTACATTGAACTTGTCGATTAAACTACTGTCTGTAGGATTTGACGACACAATGCGAAATTGCACATAATATCTGTAAATCTCTCCCTTATTTTGAAGTTTATTGTGAGGTAATTGCAAAATAAGCAGCAGGATCTAGTTGTATGTTGTTCCTAACCATTTAGTTGGATCTGTTTGTGAAATGCATTTGAATTTTGATTTGGATAGAAGGGGTTACTCCTAAAAAAAAAAAAAAATCCGCTTTATCGTATTTTTCCACCACGTTATTTTCTCGATTTAAAAAATAAAAATAAAAGGTGTGGTAGATATATTCATGTACTCAATAGTGTATCAAAATTTTACTTTTTAACCGTAGTCTAACGGTTGTGGGTTAGAAGATTATGCTCAATAAAGTATTACTATATGTAGTTAAGAGATATTCTGTCTCTTCCTTTGGAAAGAGAAACGTTGCAGATTTGTAATCCTTTTGACGTGAAATCTTCAACTTTCGGCTGTTTTAAAAGCAGTAGGTGTAGCCGAGCGCGGCTTGCTCATCTGGATGGGAGGCGCTTCAGAAAGCGTCAACATATAGGTTCGAGTCCGCGTGGGGTATTTCTCGTAGGATTTTATAAAAATTCTCTGTACCACGTGACAAGAGTTCTCGTTCTTGGAAGACCTGTATTCGGATTCCAGAGCGTCGGTCGGAGCTCGACATGAGGGTTTCTCGTAAGTTTGAGATTCCTACGAGAGCGTGCGCTCTATTATGGTTTCTACCACGATAATCTCAAAATAAAAAAGAAAAAAGAAGAAGCGGTAGGTGTAATATTTGTTTCAAGAAGAAGGTTTAATCACATTAGCAACCTTCTTCTTGTAAAGTAGTTGTTTTTTATTATTTGTTTCTCACCACTAGTTGTGTTAATACCCCTTTTTTTTCGTCGATGCTGTCGATGATTTCCAGATAAACATCTATGTATTTGTGATTGTTTGCGGATTATTTATCTCAACCCCCATAAAACACAAAAGTAAATGATAAATTGGCCTATGATCTTTGCTATTTGGATAGCTCTACATTTCGTGGAAACACATTCAAATCGTTATTATGTAGCCTTGCATGGATTTCTACTATCTATAACATTTCAAGTGAGCATAAAAAATATATGGTGGTAAGCAAAGGACTCCTGTCGAGGTATTTTATTAGGCTGTAAATTCGATTAAACCACATTTTTGTTCTTTGAAAATTGTACATCTTTATAAAAGAGATTTATGTAATGATTGGGGTATTAGCCAAAGTTAAATATGTGCGAACTATATGCAGTTCTGTTTGCAGCAAACTTGATCTACTTGTTTAGATTTTGAAACAATAAAATTCAACTGTCTAAAAAAAAGTGACGTCTAAAATACAGAGCCAGCAATCTCGTCAAGTCGGGCTAGGTGGGAACTAACCTAGTGTTAAGCTCGAGTCCGACTCAATATGAAAAGTTGTGTGGTAGGCTAAGGTTATGGAGTTATGACGAACCCGCCAACAAGAGTTTCTACAACTATCGACAGGACGTTTGATATAACATAGGTTTGGTCCTGCGATATGTCCATAAGATAAGGCATAGAACACTGATCAGATATATCCAGACTGAGGTCAACCAAGCTAGGTCAACGCTATTCAGCAAATATCACAGGGACAGCGAGACGACGTTCTCTCTGTGAATCCCAGTATTCACCATGAAGGAAAGAACTCGCGATAAGCAGTTATCTATTTCAGAGAAGGGATTTTTTGCAACACACACTAGCAACATTCTTCTTGGAAGCACTGGAGCTTCAAAGTGGAGAGCATAGAAATAAGGCCGTTCAACCGGTTTGGACCGATCGGGACCATAGATTGAATAGGCTGCATATGCCAGACCCAAATCTGAACCTTTTTTGAACTGGTCAAGACTGAACTGACCTTATAATAGGTTGGCCGAACCGACCAATCAGTTTGCACCGGTTCGGGCTCCTTGACTGTGCGACATGTTGCGGCATTACCGCTTGGGAAAGGGGATCAGGAAGTCGAAGGTGGTCGCAGCGCTGATTTCTAGCAACGATGGCGACGCAACGTCTTAGATTTAGAGTGAGGACGGCAGCGACGCGACAACCTAGACTTCGAGCGACGACGACGGCGGTCTTGGACCTCGAGGTTTGATCAACGCTGCAACAAGGCTGGATCGATGTGACGATGGCGACAAAAACGAGGCTGGATCAAAGCATCGACTGCGACGAGGCTAGATCGAGTGATGACTACAACGATGAACTTGGCGGCCTTAATCGACGACGAAGGCGAAGGTTAAAGACGACCATCGACCGCCTTAATTGGATTGGCAGATTAGTGGGCTTGGATTCAGCATTTGGGCTGGCTAAGGTTTAGGTTGGATTTGTGCTTGGGCCAACTGTCCACCTGGTTAAAGCTGCTAATGGGGTTCTTGGATCGGACCGAACCGATGACCGGTAAACAGCTTTAATATGAATTTTGGATAGGCCCAATTATATATTGATCCAAACCGGACAAGACTAAACCTATGGACCGGTCCGAACCGGAACACATCTACATAGTTATAAAAGGAAAAACAAATATGTGCTGATAAATATTCTAGACTTGGACATTGTTGTAGGAAAGTACTACTCAATCCAATAACTGAGTCATCCTCCAAAACAATTGAAAAGTATTAATCATTATTTTATAAAAAAAATGGCCATGAAAATCATTTATGCTTTTGGAAAGTGGACAAGCAACCAAATTATTTTAAATTCCTTTATGCTTATCCCTTTTCATCAAAACTCTTCCTTGCAAGGTGACCTGCTTTTCTGTTTAAAAAGTGACAAAATTGTATTTTAGTCCGATTTCGTACATTTTATATTTTAGTCCTCGGAAACGCGTTTTCTCGCCAATGTGGCCACACACGTTACGTGCCACGTCGGCGCGCCACATCGGCGCGTTTTTCTTTTTTCGGGGGCTGAAATGAGCAAATTTTGTTTTTAGGAGCCGGAAATGTAATTTCTATTAAAAAATTAGTCAACTCTTTTTTTGGCCTTCCAAGAGAAAAACTCCTTTGGAATTAGCAAAACTAGCACCTCTACAAATGTTTGGACTCACCAACACCTAATATTTAGATTACCTTGGAAGTCATGTTGTTTGAACACGTGGTGTATGATTGACACCGCCTCATTTTAGATACAATTAGAGATGAATAGTTAGATGCACACAATATTTTCCTTTTCCAATTCATATAATCTTAAAACTTTATTTTCTGGAAAATATTTGACGATATTTAAATTTCCGATTCCATAATAAATTCTATAGAGAACAATTGTTTTAGTTATCGCCCACTAGGAGCACATATTGACATAGGTTTTTGGATTTTTTTTCTTTTATCTATAGTACTCAAAAGGAAGAGTTTTGTGGCATTTTATATTTTACTAGTAATTAAATATAAGTTATACATAATAATCATTATATATATTTATAGGACTTATATTTCATACGAAATTATAAATCATCTAAATATTTTTCTCTCTCAACCAATAACATTATTTCGCCATCTCTTTTCTCTCTCTTCCTCTCTTTTTATCCGTTAATACTATATTTTCTCCAACTAGAATATTTTTATTTTTTTGGGTCAAAAAATAGAATATTTATGTGATTGTGAAATCTTAACTACTGTATTTAATTAGTTCTATTTTATTATTGTTATTTTTGACATACACAGTTCGTTCGCTAGTTTATACATATTTTGATGTAAGAATAGACCATAACTTTTAGCTCGGATAAATTCGTGGCCCTCAAAATATTTCAGGTACTCCAACTAATGTAGCACATTTCATATTCAACAATAAAATATTTTGAATAAATTTCAACCATGAAAAAATAAGTTAATATTATTGCATCATGTCTCTATGTCATACTAATTAGTCTAAGACGACCGACTTATCCGATAGATGATGCAACTTTGCTTTTAGATTATACTAATTTGTGGCTCAAATTTAAAATCCAGCAATTAAAAAAAAATATTACGATTAATAAATGTAAAGAAAATGTCATCTAATTTCTATAGGCTCTGGAACTCTCTCATTAACATGTATTGCTCAATAAACTAAGTAATCCAAAACTAGTGGCCGTCTTAATTTAACTAAGATATTGTTGTTTTATATTTGATCGTCGTGTATTATATCGTTATTAACCGACAATCGACATATGTTATCGACTAATAATGACCTCCATTAGTTTAATAATATGATAGTAGACGAGAGTAGGTATTTGAAAGTTATTGCGGAACTATGCATTGTAGTAGGTTCATTGCTTCGAGTTTGTACTTAGTCTTTTTTTTATGAGTAGATGATGTTGATAAAGAAGCCAAATTTAGAAGATTAATGTCGAGTTTAAGAAAGATTAATTATAATTTCTTATGTAATAAATTTTGTTTTATCCTAAAATGTTATCCAAGGCTGAGTCAAGCTCCACTATCTTCAAGTCAAAAACAATGCAATCTTTGAGCTGGCGACCACACATCACAACCAATCAAACCACAGGGACACCAATCATAGGTCAACGTCTGCTCTCCACCCAATCGCAAACCTACACGTTTTACTCCAAGAATACACTCCCCATTACTCAGTTCCACGTGGCAGTTTGCCATTTGGCAGCCTCTCTAACTGGATGGTTGACTTTGTTCATCGCTAAGCTTATATAAACCCCCTGCTACCTGAGCTTCTCCTATCAATTTGGCAAGGCAGAAAAAGCATCAAAATCCTCCTCTCCAATATTTCCCACAAAAAAATAAAACTTTTATCCCCATTTAATCATCATTTTTCTTTATTTTTTTTTATTTGTAAATTCATGGCAATTTCCGTAGATTCAATCCCTTTCCTTGAAAAATAGAAAAGCAAACGTATACCTTTCAATTTCAAAGCAACTTTGCCCTGTGCTTCTACTACACAATTTGATCTCAATCAGCATCTCATGGTCCCAAATATCTTCCCAAAAAACAACCTCACCAATCAAGCTCGCTATTACAATCAATTTCTCTGTCCACGGCAATACGCTATGAAAGCTAAGCTCTTCCGAGGAGTCAGGCAACGGCATTGGGGAAAATGGGTTGCCGAAATCCGTCTCCCACGAAGTCGTACTCGTCTGTGGCTCGGTACATTTGATTCAGCAGAATCCGCCGCACTAGCATACGATCGGGCGTCTTACAAACTTCGAGGGGACCGGGCCATATTAAACTTTCCGGGCCTACAATACACCGTAAGCCCGTTGCATTCCACGGTTGAGGCTAAGCTCGACACAATTTGTCGGAATTTGGCCAAGCCTAAAGAGAGTGTTGTTTCGTGCAAGTACGGTCAAATTGCCACGATGTTGCGAACAATATTGAGAATGAGAAAGTCGGCGATGAAGCAAAAAGAGAAGCCTGCCAATTCGAAGGGAACGAATCGTCTTGTGATTCTTCTCCGGTGAACCCACAGTCGGCGGAAGCGACGGAGGTTGGTGGTTTGGCTCTGTGGAAATATCCATCAGTGGAGATAGATTGGGATTTAATCTTCTCATCTTAGCAATGGTTTGGTTTAAGTTTGATAGTGCAGTAAATTTAGTTATTGTTATGGTCAATAGCTTTGCAAGAAGGAATTTTTAAGATTCTTGCAGAGATTTTATTTTCCTTTTCTTTGATCTCTAAGGATTTGTTGTGGTATTGTGTTTATCAGTGTAAATGAAGTAGAATGTGTGTTTTTATTATGTAAAAATAATGGGACTCCATGAGATCATACCGGTATGTCAAAAATCGAGGGAAAGCTAGCTCAAATTTGGTACAACTGACGGAATGGATGGCTCATGACCAATTACTAATGAGTTCGAATTCCGTCCGTTGTAATATGGAAGATACAGTCTTTAGAGTTTTTAAAAAATTATTTTGATGGTTGTGACAGATTTATCCATATACTCAACGGTGTGCCGAATGACAATTCACGTCAGAAATTTTACTTTCTGATCATATTCTAAGAATTGTGATTGTAAGACTGTCTGTTAAAATAATATGGTATTTGTTGCGAGAAAAATTTCTATATGTATTTAATAGTGTGTTGGAGGACAATTCAGGGCTAAAATTTTAATTCTTGATCATGGTCCAAAAATTATTGATTAAAAATTTTGGTCTAGTAAAATGATCAGATGGTTATTGGTTAAAAAATTTGGTCTCGTTATCTTAAATAAAGCAAATACATATTCCAATATATATATATATATATATATATATATATATATATATATATACACACACACACACGAATTTTCCACCACATCGTCTCTATTTTTACAAAATAGAGTAATGCGAACAGTCTTAGATAAATGCTTGAGGGAAGATGAATCATACAGTAACATCAGTATTTTATTTAGAGGGAAAAAATTACTCAAGCCCGAATAAACAACACATTAAATCACACACAACTAATCTCCACCATATATTCGTCTCGTGATTTGCACATATATCTCATGATCCGCACAAACGAGCATTTTTTCCGGTCGTCCAACAGTCCTTCCAGCATCTCTTCCGGTTCCCACTATTTGCCTGCAAAAAATTGATGTAAATCAAGAATCTTAAAAATGCTTTCAATCGTATATAGACATTTAGGAATACGAAGACTGCGGAAGCGGATCGTTGTTCTTGTTCTTGTTCACATCCATTGACCATATTTCAGTAATCTTCGGTGAACTTTCACAGACTCGTCGTTGGCGAGGACGACTATTAGAGCTGTCATTTAGCATACTCTCCAGATTTATAGTTGTCATATGGCTCAATATTAGGGCGGATAGTTGGAACTTTCACTTCATAAAGTGGAGGCCTCCGGCTCGAATCTTACAAGTGCCATCCGTAAGAGTGTGGGAGATTTACACATTCGTGGATGGTAATACAAACCCTCGGACCAAACTATATCAAAAAGTTAGAACTTCTCCGTTGTTGGAACATAAGTCTGGGCCATCCGTATGTACCTGTTACGACGGTAGTATAAAATGGACCGGTTACGAGTAGAGTTTTTCAACAATAATCTTAAAAAAGCACACTAAGACTGGGCTATCAATTTGTATTTATATCTTTTAGCCTCTTATGGATTTTGATGGATGCTTGTTGATCTGGTCGGAGTCAAGCAACAAAAAGAAAAGAAAAGAAAACAAAATAAATAAAATGACAAAAACAATAAAACAAACAAATTAAAACACGGAAAAACAAAAAGAAATTGAAGCTCCAAGAACACATCCGGGCTGGATTGGGGCAACTAAATGACTGGACTCAGAAAAATGCTGTCCAAACTGGACCAGATCCAAAAGAAGCCTGCAAGTTAGCTCATTAATTTAAAACACGTCTTTTTTTTTTTCTTTTATGTTTTATTTTAAGATATTCTTATTTTTTCATCATAATTTTTTCTTTGGTTTATTTGTCCAGTTCCAGGCGAATATTAAAATTTCTTAATGGAATATTAAAATACGACACTTTTATGCTTTGCTATTATTTTCCTCCTCAAAGGGACAGAAAATGGATGGAAATATGGTTACGAATAGATATTCAAAGATGAAAGGAGAAAATTGACGAGGAGAAAAAGATGAGAAAAATATAGCTAATGTGTATTAGGATCAAACTATGTTGGCGCAGACAAGCAGTTCGGCTTGAAACTTGCTTTAATATGTCTTCTATAGAGGTGAAAAATGGTATCACTAAGCTCAAGCACGACCTGATAAAAGCTCGGCCTAAATGATTTAGCCCGACCTCAAGCTCGACGAGTTTCAGGAATTGAGCTCAAGCTCAACAAGTTTCAGAATTTGAGCTCAAGCTCGACGAGTTTCGAGCATTTCGCCTCAAATCACTCGTGAGCATTTCGACCTCAACTCCCTGGATTCTATCTAAACAAGCAGAGTGATACTTGCCCTCAACTCGATAAGTTCGTGAGCTCGATAAAATTGGATCAATAAAATCATCTTAGTAGATTGAGATTAACACTTTATTCATGATTATATCAATTTCTAAAATATCAAATAAATGATTTAAAAATATATAATAATATAAATATAAAAAAAATATTATTTAAATATTTAAATGGACAAGCATAATACAATTTATATAAGAGTAAAAATAATAACAATATATATTTACAACTTGTCTATTATCATGCTCGATTAAGTTTGAGATCGGCCCACCTAGACTCAACTCAAAGACAAACTCGGATTATTTTCAAATAAACCGAGCTGAGCAAAATACTACTTGATTCGACTCGTCTTGTTTTCACTCCTAGTCTTGGAGGTGCGAAATTGTGGAGTCAAACTTTTTAAAAGATAGATTTGTTTTAGTTATATTTTGTAAATTTCTCATTGTGAGATTTTCATGAGACACCAATCAACAACTTCGTTAATCATTTGCAAAGAAATAAAGTAGTTTTTTTTTTCTTTAAATGAGAAACCGTCGAGTTCAATTTTTAACCTATATTTCAATAAAAAAAATAGACAGTATTGTAAGTCCTTTCCAACTTACTGGGATTCAAACACTCGGCAAGGAACAGATCGTGCAATCCTCCCAGTATTCAGTTCTACTAACTAATTGAGTCAATACTGATTAGTAGAGAAAGCACAAAACATGAAAACTCATCTAGAAGAGAACAAATACAATTGTCCATGAAAATACTTGCTAAATTAAAATCAAGGTCATGAAACTTGTTTGAATATTTAAATATGTTTTTTGAATTTAAGTCTGTGTATCAGAAACTATTTGTAAGTGGCTACATTAAGGAATTTTAGAGGAATTTTAGAGCCATCTTTGGAAAATATATTGAGGAATTTTAGAGCCATCTTTGGAAAATATGTTGAGGAAATTTAGAGCCCCTCTTTCCACTGTAAATTCTTATTATAGACAACAAATTTCTTAGTTGCTCAAACTTCGGCGGCCAAAACATATCATTTTTTTAGTAGAAAATTATGTTTTAACCTCTTAAATTTACATTCGCTTGGTTCATCCTTCGGAAATGAAAAAATGCGGCGCGACGTGTTTTCTTGGACTGAAATACAAAGTGTACGAATCGGAGGCTGAAATGCAATCCTCCCTTTTTTTTATATGGTTATCCAAAATATCATGCTTCATCATAATTATAAAAAAAATTGAAAATATGAAGAAGACCATTCCATCTGATAATTTCAGCTCCCTTTTAATACTATTTGATAATATATGAGTGGGTTCAGATTAATAATACATTCAGTAATTTTTACTTTCTAATCAAAGAAAGTTTAAAATATAATATTATTATTTTACAAAACTAAATATAAATAGGCAGGTCGTTTTCTTTCATCCAAATACAATACAATATGATATCATTATCATAGTAAAAAAGTGCCATAGCGATTATGGGTTGAAAGCTACAATTTTTGGGCAGTTATAATTCAGTTAGACGTCAAGCCGCACATGTAGGGCCAACTAACGGAATCCCTCACACGTGTCAACACATGATGCTCGGGTCCCACACGTGCGAGTCCTGCCAACCGACCATGTCCCCGGAGTGGGGTGCCGGAGTTTGTCCGTTTTCGCACGTACAAAATGATCTATAAATGTTTATTAAGTGGATGTCAATGTCACTTTTGAAGATGTATGAGAGCTCCGTGTATTCAAACACTTTTTCGATGGATTATATTTACATTTAAATTATTTTGTCTGAGATGTCTATTTATATCATAAATAATCGAGTTCGGTAGAAGTATCAAGTGTTCAAAATAGAGGTGGCTAAGAAATATTCACAAACAATCACACAGACGCGTAGATTTTTCGTGAAAATCCTCGGCCACAACTGAGACAAAATCACGTATTATACGCGATCAGCGAAATAATCAGCACTAAGAGTTAAAAACAAATACAGTAATCTTTCATCGTACTAGATCCCATAGTCTCTCGATTAGTCTCTTTAACAAGAAGCCAACTTCTAAAATTGGCTCTCGATCGCCACATAGGGAGGAAATAAAGCCAGATCGTGGAGATCCGTAATGCACGGTCAACATGACTCTCGATCGCCACATATCGCCAACCTGACCCCTTCTAACTAATTCTTCTGCTTGGCGTAACCGCTCTTCTATCTAACCGATCGGCCGACCTTAGCTCGGTCCGTGGTTCGAGATATTGGCCTTGACGATGCCGGCCAACGTCTTGTGTATGCAATGTGTTAGACCAGATATGCAGCAAAATTACTAAATAGGTAGAAATCTTTGATTTGAAAATACAATCACCACTAACAAATTTGAAAAATTAATATTGCATGAAGGATGGCTCATGTTTATGCTCTGTACGGCCAAATTGCATATTACATACCCTGACTTATCGCTATTTTGGACTTTGACACCCTATCTTACGAAGGAGGCGCTGCGCATACCTCCGTCCATTTTATCGCTAACGGCGTTAATAGAGCGCTGACGTGGCATAACAAATATCCGACCAAATCAAATTACATATTATATACCCCGATTTATCGCTAATTTGAATTTTGACACCCTATCTTACAAAAATGTTCCAGACAAAAATAACTCCACAATTAACAGATATATACTTCTACAAACACTAACAAACTATCACATCTAATACAATTTTGCTGAAAATGCAATACAGAGGCACTACAAGACTTCGATTCCGTATTTTTCAGTTTGTAGCTAAGATTGTAAATAATATATTCATATATCTTTGGAGTTCGATCATCGATCCATCAAAAAAACCACAGAGATCAAAAGTTTAAAACTTCAAATTCGAAATAACAAATTGACACATCAGACTAGGGGTAAAAACGAGTCGAGTTCAAGTCGAATACCACTAAGCTCAAGCTCGGCTCGAACTGAACTCGACTCGAAAAATCTCTAGCTCAAACTCGACTCGAGCTCGGCTCGATTGTATCAACTGGGCCGAGCTTGAGTCGATTCGAGCCGAGCTCGACTAGAGCACTGCTCAATTGCATGAATTAGACCAAGTTCGAGTCGAGCTCGAACTCCAACTCGCTTAAGTAATTTTGTTGTAAAAAATGCTTGAATAAAATAGAAAATTCGTTTAGGCTCACGAGCCTAACGTGCGAGTAACACAATGCTCAAGCTCGGCTCGTTTCATTACTCGAGCTTGAATCGTGCTCAAACTCGACTCGAGCTCGATAATACTCGAGCTCAAGCCGAGCTTAAATGAGTTCGAGTCCGAGCTACTCGTAAGCAGCTCGGCTCGTTTTCAACCCTACATCAGACCCTCAGAGATATGGACATATTATTTACAATCTTGCCTTCAAACTAAAGAATGTAGAATCGAAGTCTTGCATTGATTTTGTATTGTATTCTCAGCTAAATTGTATCAGATGGAATAGTCTGTTGTAATTTGTTAGTGTTTGTAAAATTTAGAAGTATATATCTTTTTGTAATGCAGGTGTTAGATCATTTGGAGTGATTGTTAGTTGTGGAGCTATTATAATTTTGGTCTGGAGCATATTTGTAAGACAGTGTGTCAAAGTCCAAAATAGATAAGTCGGGGTATGCAACATGTAATTTGGCCCAGCCAAGACATTTGTTGTGCCACGTCAGTGCTCTGTTAACGCCGTTAGTGATAAAATGGACGGAGGTATGCGCAACGCCTCTTTCGTAAAACAGGGTGTCAAACTCCAAAATAACGATAAGTCGGGGTACGTAATAGGTAATTTGGCCGCTCTGTACCGATCGAAAAATTAAGATTTATCGGTTGGTGACACTTGTAACGATTTTCTTTGTGTAATTTTAGGAATTTTGTAATTATGACATAACTTCCCTTTATAATACAATAAAAGATAGTTGACGTATTTTTAAAATTTTCATTTTTTTTAACAATTATAACCATTTTAATGTATGGTTCAAATATTTTATTATATATGGTAAGGATATAATTTGCAATGCTTTATAAAATTCAAATTAGAGGAAACAAAAAATAACGCATATTAAAGGATTGCAGTATTGGCCCAATCCCTTGGAATTTTTGTTTAGATTTAGCAGTTATGTTCGTTACATGATTTTGCCGTCTGGTTCGAGTAATAAATCCTAAATAATTAGAAAATTGGCAAATTGTTTGATGATCAAGACAAGCAATGCAATATGAGTAATCATAAATTAGAAGAAGTCCACAAAAAATCATTGGGAAATTGCATATCAGGCCCCTTTTCCAGGGGCTTATACGCAACTTCCTAGAATACGGGAGCTGGTATACGATTCCCCCAAAAATCATCGAAGGCAATATGGCAACCTCGTATATATGGGTTTATAATGCCGGTTCAAATTGAAAAATTGGATTGGAACGGATCCAGTATCTACGTCTTAATCTATCATTCGCCTGATCTTGTCCAACCCACTTACGAACATGTTAAAAATATCAAACAGTATTCTATCAGAAATAACCATTATTTAAAAGATATGATAATTTTAACACAATCAGAACCGCATACATTATCTTAGATATATACTCAATATATTCTGATACTATGTATGCTTCTAGTTGCATAAAGAGTATCGATTGTCCTGAAAAAATAGCAGTGTTTTTGATCGCATGAAACGTACTACTACTATTGAGCACCACTTTATTAATTATTGGTCAAAACACCCTCACATGGTGCATGTATGCATACCCTTTATAGGACGATGTTGGTCCCATAAACAACCGACCCGAATACCACCCGAAATTTGGGACAGCATCAAAGAATTTTGGCTTTATCATATCAATTGTCTTTCATATATGTTATGCTAGCTATCAAGGCAGAAGACAAGTTTCACATATATGATTTGTAACTAATATATATCCTCAACCTCATTTATATTTATAATTTGTCCTCTATATTGAACTTCGAATATTAAAATATATATTGAAGCATTATAAATACAAACCAGAGCTTTGAAAATATATATATATAAAAATAGAAATACATATACTGCAGCGTAATAGTGTTTAACAAATTTCCATAACTCGGATCTAAATCGATCATACGAATCGTCCTGCCAAAGGGAACATGACCATTATTCCAAAAACAACAGTTAAAGAGAGAGAGGGAGATAGGGCGGTGGTAGGAACTATCCATTCAATATGTATGTGTTAGCTCCGATATCAATGCAGATCTATGAGATCCTTCGCATGCATGCTATTAATAGAAATGCATAGGATTTCACGTTACCCCGTACTAGTGCTGTAGTAGATCTGCGCTCTTACACCAATCACGGATCTGTTGAAGAATGGTCGTCTATAGGACTGGAATGCAAGTTGCCAAGCTGCATTCGATACTTAGAAGACAGCATTGCGCAAGAACTAGTGCTAGCCTTACATGACTTCGTCAAGCCAAATGAGTACAAACAGAAACTTTTGACTTTGTCACTGACGGAGTGCTTACGTAGGGTAGGCAACCTATAGCTTTTGAGAGTTGAAAGCTCTATACCGAGCCGATAAATGCTGACAACTTCACAACTAGCTATTTTAAGGAGAAGAAACACTCAACTAAGCAAACATAATGGGAATTGGTGGAGTTTGACTACATGTAGGGATACAACCCTAGTCGGACAAGTATAGTGGTGATGCTCTATCGCGCATGGCCATTGGCGGCTCTGAGCAGTCCCGAATCTAGCCCGATGAACCAATATCAAGGAAGTATGCAGTTTGATTAACAAGCTAAGCAGTTGCTTGAGTTCACGCATCAAGGGTGGAGCAAGAAATTCTGTGAGGAGGCCCTTTGTGAATGCTTGGTCTTCGTATAAAAATGCTTTAGAGAATGCACATTCTTGTCAAAGATGGAATGCAGTATCTAGGCGTAAATGTCAAGACCATCTTTTGGTGCCATCAAGATAAGGTAGACCAGAGCGAGGTGCTTACCAGTGCCTCCTATACCAAGCGTTCATGGGAGAGTATTTTGATGGGTTTTATCATGTGCTTGCTTCTTCAATGGTTGTATAGTGATAATAGTGGTGATCGATCGTTTGCAAAGCATGCAATTTTTTCCCAAGCACGGACAGATCTCAGGGTGAAGCATACGCCAAAGCTCTATATGAAGGATGTGATGATGTAATGGGGCTTGCCACAGTCTATCATATGTGATTGAGACACTTATTTCACTAATTGATCTGGATGGAGTTTTGTTTTTGAGAAGGACGGCACTACAGTTTTGACTCTCACCTGGCCTCAAACCCAAGAGGAATCACGCTTGGACTTACCCCGTGACAGCATTGGTCCGTCACACGCACTCGTTGCACGTGGGGGCACACGTGCGCTTCTTCGCAGCAAAGCTGCGACCGACGAGGCTCGAATACGGGTGAGCTGCTTCACTACTCGGATATTCTCAACCGGTTGAGCTGCCGTCGAACCCCTATCCGGATGGAATTGTTAGCACTAATGGGGTTCGGAAACTGTATGTCAACCAGCACTATTATTTAGAATACATGTGACATTATGTGTGCAGAAATGAGTGGGCTGGGCCAAATCGCCAGATATCGAACAATTTTCTACAATTTAACTAGCCTTTGCCTTTTGCCATTGGGTAGCAAACCTCGCACGCCATGTTGTTTTGTAGGTTACAGTGGGCAGAATTATTGGACATATGAGTTTGACTAGGACTAACAGAAGCAAGTAAATATTCTTCGATGCACCTTTCGAGACTCTAATTCGGGGACTTGGTGCTGTCAAAGACAAGATACTTGACACATCGTAGCACACATCTGCAGCAAATATTGCATAGACGATATGATGGCCAATTTGTCATCATCAAGCGCGTGCAGAGTTACCAACAAGTTAGCTTTGCCATCCGAGATCTTGTTCTGTCTAATGTTCCAAGTGAGTTCACTCAAGCCATACTACTTGGACAAGGAAGACCAAACGGGACAGTCCAATCGAGCCCCCCACTACCCTTTTGTGGTTAAGGCATCATAAGATAAGGACATTAGGGAGCTAGTTGCATTCCGCAAAATAGGAGCCGACCAAGAACCTGTCGACCAAGAACTTGTGGCAATTTAAGGAGGCAATCAAGCGCTCTTGTTCCAAATAGGTAACGAGCATGTTGCAAGAAATGGGTGGGGATAAAATCGCATGGTCAAGTCACGAGCACACCATACCCTAGCTCATCTAGATCATTACTGATCAAGCGGCACAATGGACGCACATGCCTAAATAAATGCACGCACAATAGTTGTTCATCTATAACACTTGCAGACCAAGCCTGATCTAGTCTAAGATCGTGCTGGAGAAATCTTTAAGTGTAAGGATCTATCGAGACAAGGGGCAAATATAAGGTGTTCTAGGGTTTTATCGCCATTCAGGAATGCTCTTGGCGACAGCGATGTGTGATAAAGAATCTGAACAACTTTTTTTTGGGTCTTTTTATTTGTTTGCGTGAGTGTTTATAGCTATTACTCTGGGGGCGCAATTGACAACCACACATTGAAACAAGTCTAAAATTAGATTCTTAAAAATAGAAATGAGTCATAAATGGAAAACAACAAAAATTTGCATGTGGTCTGCTAGGGAGGTCGATGCACGCGGACGAGAGGGGACAATACTTCTAGGCGTGTGGATTTTTGTTGGTTTGGCTTTACTAGTCCTGACACGCTCGCTCTTGAGGGGATCAGGGCACGTGCTTGTGGTCCCGTTGCTACTAATCCTAGTTGGATACAACAAGTCTTGCCTTCTTTTGGACCCGAATGTTTGGGGTATGCTATCCAATTTGAAGGATCGTATACTAGTGTTCCGGATTCGGTACTCGTATACAAATCTTCTTGCTGCTGTCAAGGGGTAGGACCCTAGTGTTTGCCTTCTTTTGGGCCCAAATGTTTGGGGTATGCTATCCAATTTGGAGGATCGGATATTAGTGTTCCAGATTTGGTACTGGTATACAAATCTTCTTGCTGCTGTCAAGGGGTAGAACCCTAGTGTTATAAGGCCGGATCCTAGTGTTTTGGGGGCTGGCAGTCACTTTTCACAGTCAGAGCACTAGCTACACCTGGAGTAGATAGCAACAATTTGTACCTATTGAGATCGTCCTAGGTCAAAGTCAGACATATTATTGTCGCTGCATAACCGTATAAGCATCCTAAGTAGTGTATTTAGTCTTAGACGGCTACCTCTTGTGTATAAATAGTACCCTTGCACACTTTCGATCATTAATTAAATTCTATGATCTTTCCACAAGTTCTCTCCCTCTTTCGTATCATTAATGTTGTGGATGAGTTACCTCATGACAACTGCCCACCCCAAAGGCATTCAACGGATCGGAACGAACAAGTATTTTGCGGGAAGGAAGATGTGTCAAGCATGTGAGCAAAAGAAGAGTGCTCCTTAGCCACACTGATAATGGGCACAACACAAAGTCTTTTTTTTTTTTTTTTTTTGAGATAACGAGACGAAACCTCCCCACGGTTTTTTGCTAACTTGCGGACCACAATTTTCTACACACACCCGCCAGCCCATATGGGACCTAAGTGAGCGCAGTGGAGTAAAATTCTGGCCTGACGTCCGTCCCCGGATCAGACATGAAGTGCTGCAATACGCAGCCACTAGCTTCCCTACAATTACAGTAAACGCGTGGTGCAGGCACATCCCTAATACAGACAGCACTTTCCGTAAAGATAGAAATTAAACCTGGATGGGATACACGCTTTCTGAGGCAAAACATCATATCCAGTTGACCCAAATGCGAAGGGCCACAACACGAAGTCACTATGCTTAAACTGTAGATATAAAGCTGACATGCTTGACTTCTCCCCATCTTCATCTTTTCTAAGTTCTTCTTCTTCTTACTCCGGACTGCATCCACTGCTACTTGAGGCTTTTTCTGCAACCACTGCCTCGAAGACCGTGCTAAAACGACCTCCATTATTGTGTCATAAGCTAGCTAATTTTGGATTCACTCTCATTCCAAAGCTGGCAGCCATGATCATATCGTTTGGACCACGTTTTGGGATGTTTTTTGGGTCATCTGGTGCTATACGATAATTGATATGAATGGGCACGACACAAAGTCACTGTGCTCTTGAACTGTAGATATAAAGCTTACCATGCACGACTTGTCCCCGTCTTCAGCTTGTTCATTCTTCTTTCTTCTTCTTCCTCCAGACATGGACTGCAACCAACACTATTTGAGGCTCTGTCTGCGAGAACTGCCTCGAAGACCGTGGTAAAGGACGAAAGAGTGACTTGCATACTAGCTCTTCTTTTAAATTTTTTTTTTTAAAGAAATTCACCGTTTATAGTCCCTTACATTCGACATACACAAAAGTTATTAGAAATTATTTTAAAAATATTTTAAATATTCAAATTATAAATCATAATAAAGTGTTTTTCTTTTTTTTTTACGTAAAGTTTTTCAAAAATTACTTTACTTAAGTGCTTTGAGGCTTTATAATTTTAATAGATTAGTGGATTAATTTTAAACCTAATAAAAATTTAAAATTTCAAAATACCTATTAAAAAAAATTAAAAGTTAATATAAAATGTGTATATTACATTAAAATCTATTATTTTTTTACTCAAAACTTCCTCAAATAATATTTACATAATAGTCAAAATACTTATAAAAATATCGAGATAAAAACTAATTTGTAATAAATTCAAAATTAGAGGCCGACTTATAAAGATCTTTTCATATATAATTTTCCCATGACCATCATCTATTGCTGCAAACTTGTAGACCATGATAAGTGATGTTTACATTTTACCATAGGACCCTACCAGATGCACACTTCTGAAGCATGTCACTTTCTATTATATTTTTTTTTCTATTTTATTTATTTATTTTAGAAATTGAAGCATGTTATGTTGTGCATGTAGTTAAAATTGTAGTGGTGGATGGCCCGGCGAAGGGTTGGAGAAAGACAAATGCTCGTGTAGCTCAATTGAGACATGGTAGAGGGCCCCCCTGCAATACACAAAGTTTTCTGTATCGAGCAGAGTTTCGATAAACTCATACTTTGGCACGTATCGACCTTATCGATATATATTTATTTGTTATTTTTTAAAAATAAGAATAACAATAAAAAAATTAATTTATAAATTAAAATATAAGATTTTCGGTATGTACCATGTCACCGATAACCGAAAACCATAAAAAAAATATAACATGCATGGGAATGAATATCTTCTTTCACATAGTTATAAACTTTCCTGCCTAAGTCTTGGTTCGTTGTACTTGCCTCACCGCCGTTGCTTTCTTAGTTATTTATTTTGGTTTGTCGTCTCCCTCCAAGTAGCTGTGGTTCTTTGGAAAAATAGCTTTTTTTTTCGCAATTATAGCTTAGTACACCCTTTTTTTTCAGATTTCACTTAAGGGCTCTTTATTTCGCGCGGAACTGATAGATCTCATGGAACTCGGAACTCAGAACACAGTTTCGCTGTTTACTTCGCCGCGGGAATTCGCGGAACTCAATTCTGAGTTCTGCGATTATATAATAAATTAAGGTCGCCCACTTCGCAGCTTTTAGCTGCGAAGTGGGCGAACTCGTTTTGTCTTCCGCGCGTGAGTTCTGTTGTGTTCTCGCGATTTCGTCTCCTTCCTCTTGCGACCACTGTAGTCAATGGTTGAAATATTTGTACAATGTGTAATAACTTTTTTTATTTTTTTTATTTTTTTAATTTTTTTTTATGAATACATATATATGTAATAATAAACCTTTTGTAAAATTTTATTCAATACAAAGTCTTTGTATTCAATACTTTTTGTGTTCAAATTTTAAAACTTATCTCTTATAATTTTTAGTATTCAAGAATAGGGCTGAGCATTCGGGTCAACCCGAACCGAACCGACCCGAACCAAAATTCTTAAGGTGACCCGAACCGAATACTTTCAGACCCGAACCGACCCAAATCTCGTGTCAACCCGAACCGACCCGAACCGACTAAAATTCGGGTCAGTTCGGGTTGGTTCGGGTTGACCCGAATAATAAAAAAAATTATTTTTATTCAATACCAATTCGGATTCGGATCGGTTAGGGTCGACCCGAATAGTTGTAATATTAATATTTTGTTTAAAAAGAAAAAATTAGCACATAAAACCAACGAAAACTAACTAAAATATGACTCGCTAGGATAATTCGGGTCCAACCCGAACCGAACCGAAATTCGACTACCGAACCCGAACCGAACCGAAATTCGACTACAGAACCCGAACCGAATTATATAAACCCGAACTATTAAAATGTCGACCCGAACCGAACCCGAAATTTTGGCTTTATTCGGGTCGGTTCGGTTTGATTTTTCGGGTAGGTTCGGGTAATGCTCAGCCCTATTCAAGAATATAAAATTTATTTGATATATATTTAATACATATAAAATAAAAAAAAAATATAATATAACATATTCTATGTAATATAATATATATGTTTTAATATATAAATTTAAGATGTTAAATGAGAGATACATACAAAAGATAGGATATAATATATAATTTAATATAAATATTTAAATATAAATTTAAAATAAATATAATATATTTTTTATGTCTCAGTTTACTTCCAATTTCAAATAAACAAAAAAAAATATCTTTCAACCCTCACTTCCAATCCCAAGTAAACAAAAAAATTATCTTCCAGCCTCTACTTCACAATCCCAAGTAAACAGAGAAACTCAAAACACAACTTCTCACCACTTCTCAGTTCTCATAGTTCACCCACTTCCCACTTCTCACTTCTCACTTCTCAGGCTTCCGCGCGAAATAAACAGCCCCTTAAATAGCTGAAATAAAAATGAAATTGAGGACCTTTAGTTTTCTGATCTAGTATCTTATAAATCTGAAATGTGTGTGTACTGAGATAAACATTGTGTTATTTACTTGTGTTGATTGAAATCTAGAAAGAATACTGCTGTTTTTGTTAACTGTTTTTGTAGATGAGACTGTAGCAGATTTTAGAAGAACTAGTCTGGATGGTTTTGTGCTCAATGGATATGGACTTTCAATGAAGACCTCAATGGATATGGACTTCATAATGTTTTGGAAACGAGAAGATGTGATTTAGAGTTCATATTTTTCAATATATTTTGTAGTTTGGGGTCCTGTATTCAGTCTCTAAGGCTGGTGATGTAAATATTGTTTGATGCTAATATAAGTTCTTAATTACAAAAAAAAAAAAAAATAAATATTTTCCAACATATACGGGGAATAGTGAAATTTGACCTTTAAAAATTATACCTATCCTAAGCATATTGATACAATAGTTACTCTCTCACCGTGCTAGCCATGCTTGTCATTGGATCTAGATTTAGGAAGCACGGACACTACAAAAATCGTCTGGATGTAGTGTCCGTGTAATGTCGGACACGGACACGCCTTGGACACAGCCGGACACGTGTCCGATACGCCACATGGCGTGTCCAGAAAAAAAAACGAAAAAATAAGGTTGGACACGCCTGGGACACGGCTCGGACACGCGGGTAGAAGTGTCCTACACACAAATCTATTTTTTATTTATTTATTTTTAATTTATTTTTAAATATTTTTTTTTAAAATATAATATTATATATAACTAATTATAAATAATATTATATATATACTCAAATATTGTATTTATTTATTTTAGTTGATATTATTAAAATTTTAATATTTAAATTGTCTCAAAATAGTAAAATATTATATAATATATAAATTTATTATTAAATATTATATTGTTATTATATTTATAGATATCTAAATATTTCGTATAAGTTACTGTTTATTTATTTATATTTTTTATTACAGTGTTCCAGCTGTACTTGTGTCCTAGTTTTTTGAAAATTGACATGTCCTCATGTCGTGTCGTGTCGTGTCCCCATACCCGTGTCCGTGCCCGTGCTTCATAGATCTAGATTCATCCTTTCCAAAAAATAAAAAAAAATAAAAATAATAATAATAATAATAATACCAAACACTTTCAAGAAAAAAAACCCCAAAAAAAGTATCGATCTAAAGCACTTTCAAGAAAAAAAAATCCAATCAAATGTATCGATAAGCACCATTGGATCTAGATTCAGCATTTCCAAGAAAACCCTCAATCCAAAGCAGTCCAAGAACATAAATCTAATGAAAGTTATCGATAAACAGTAGTTCAATCCCTCTCTCAGTCTCAACCAACAGCGGCTAGGGCTGAGCATTCGGGTCAACCCGACCAGAACCGATTCGAACCGAAATTCTTAAGGCAGACCCGAACCGACCCAAATTTTATTTCAACCCGAACCGACTAAATTCCGGTCAGTTTGGATTGGTTCGGGTTGACCCGAATAACATCACAAATTATGTTTATTTAACACCAATTCGAATTCGCGTAGGTTCAGGTCGGTTCGGATCGACCCGAATAGTTGTAACATGAATATTTTGTTTAAAAGAAAGAATTAGCACATAAAAACCAACGAAAACTAATTAATACATGACTCGTGAGAATAATTTGGTCCCAATCCGAATCGACAAAAATTTGATCACCGAACCCGAACCGAATTATATAGACCCGAACTATTAAAATGTCGACATGAACAGAACCCGATCCAAACTAAACCTGAAATTTTGGCTTTGTTCGGGTCGGTTTGGTTCGGTTTTTCAGGTAGGTTCGGGTAATGCTCAGCCCTAGCAACAGTGCTTCGCCCTTCCCTCCGCTCTTGGGTTTAGGGCTGAGCAATCGAGTAACTTGAACCGACTCGATCCGAGCCAATTTATAAAAACCGTAACCGAATCGAATTTTGTTGAAACCGAATCGAACTGAAGTCTACTAGAATCCGAACTACCCTAACCCGAATTTAATTCGGATATGTTTGGGTTTAGTTCGGGTTGACCCGAAGTTTCAAAGAGAGAGAGAGAAGGGGAAGGGAGAGAGACCTCGCGACCTCATCGTCGTCAACAACCTCTCACCCACGACACCCTCGATCGACCCCGTTGTGGTCGTTCTCGTGCCACCTTCTCACTCACGAGCTCGTTGTCGTAGCCGCCAGTGCGTCCCTTACGCCGATTGGTCACCTCCACTCGTCCTCCTGCCCCGATCGTAGCACGATCTCAAAGCGGTCATTTTCTTCGACCGTAGCCTTGCAACCATGCATGGAAACTAGAAAGAGGAGGACTAGCAGGCGAGACGCGAGAGAGAAGCAGCAGATAATCTGATCAGACTGTTGCTTAAGAGAAGATGGGAATGGCTGGGGGGGGGGGGGTCGGTGGGGGGAGGTTTGGGGTGTGGTTGATTCGGGTAGCGAGTTCGGATATAGAATTTGTTGCTCGCTTTATATGTTATTGTTGGCCCTAATGTGATTTTGATGATAATAAAACAATTAGCAAAAGTGTACTAATATATTTGTTCAAGATTAATGATTTAGATGTCTAGCTCAACATACCGAAAAGGACCGAAATGAGAAAATCACGTCTACGAGGTTCACCACTCAAAGAAACAAACTTGTAAGAGCTTAACAAGCCTAGAGAAGATAGATAAAGTGTTGCAAACGCATCGGTGGCACGAAGAACTCAATAAAAGACTTTTACGAAGACGTAGCCGAATCGAAACTCTAGAAAATTAATGTATTTATATTTTTTATGAGTGCGTTTTGTATTCTCTAGTGCTAGATATATAGATTTAGAGTTAAGCTCAAAGTTTGGAGTGATTTAGAGACCAAAATAAAAAATTACATAATCTCTAAACCAATACAAACCCGAGAAGATTTTCGGTCGACCGGAAATAATTTCCGGTCGACCAGTCATTCTGACGGCTTTTCTGAAACCACAAACTGATAAGTTCGGTCGACCGAAATATCTATCCGGTCGATCGAAAATTCGCAGAAATAGCCGTTGTAAGTAAAAATTATAAATAGGGGATGAATTATTTCGACCACAACTAATCCTTTCATTTGCCAAAATATTGTTCTACTCCTAGAGAGGTTCCAACACCCCCTTGAAATATAGATTTGAGCTTAAACTTGTAAATCCTTATATTTAGTCCTATAATCTCTTGCCCTCTAAGTGAGATATAATTGAGAGATTGTATTTGGGTTTTTTATTTGTTTGAGAGACTTGTAAAAGTGGGTTGCTAGCTAACCAATGAAAAAGCTAGCGATTCGAGTAGCTAGCTCACCACCAAGAGCTAGAAAATCGGGTTATCGCTCAACCGACAAAAGCGAGGTGTAACGGTTTGGTAGACGCCCGCAAGTTCACGACAACTAGTGGATTAGTTCAAGCCCTCGGGGATAGAGGCAAGAGAGTGGACGTAGATCTTTGGACCGAACCACTATAAAATTGGTGTCGTATTTCTTATCTTTTGTCTTTATATTTATATCACTAGTTGTATGCATAGGACTTAAGTTGAATACCTTGATATGCGTAGAGCTAAACTTGATAAGAGCTAAATCTTACTTACATTGCTATATTGCTTAATTATTTCTTAATTTTTAATAACCCTAATTCACCCCCCTCTTAGGGTGCCGTAGATTCCAACAGTTATTATTAAAATAACTTTGAATTTCGGGTAAATCCAATCTGATCCGAACTTTTATAGTCTAACCCTAACCAAATTATGTAAATCCGAATCGCATAAAAGTTGATCCAAACCGACCCTGACCAAATCCAAATCCGAAATTTTGGATTTTTTGGTTCGATTTGGGTCGGATTTTCAGATTATTTCGGATAATGCTCAGGCCTACTTAAGGTTATTAATATCCTTCTCTTCGTCTAAACCAGCGGTGGCGCTTCTCTCTCTCTCTCTCTCTCTCTCTCTCTCTCTCTCCTTCATATGTTGATTCCTAACAAAGTTTTTAATTAAAATTAATTAATTAGAACTTAATTGGAGGACTAATTGACAGTAATCGCATACAGCTCCTCGTTTACGCCATTGATATCTTTCTATGCCTCTCGACCATCAGCGTCGCTTCGAGCCCCTCTTTCTCTCTATCCTCTTGAATTATTAGTATTTCTAAAGATTAAAAAAAGAACAATTTGGTAAGGTGAAAGAATTGTAGATAAATAATTTTGTTAGTGAGATAAAGAAGATAAACAGACAAAATATAGTCTTTTATATAAAAAAAAATTAATGACTTTTATATTACAGCTACTTGAAGATGACAAATAGTACAAATTCGAAGAATAATTTTGCTTTATATGTGTTATTCTAGAGATTTTATTAAGCATGGTAATATTCAATTTGCTTCCCTTCTTCCCCTCCTCTGTAGATGTAAAAGGAGAATTAATGTGTTACGATAAATGATAAAGATTTATTCTTTTTGGATTTCTTGAAATATAATATGAACTTGTGGGTCTATTCAGATAAAAAATTAATTCTTTTGTTGGTAGAATATATATATCAATATTATCTATAGATTTATATGTTATAATGGTCATATAAAAATAAACTAATTACTGATGAAATTTTTCACAATAATTTTTTAAAAAATGGAGTGACAAAGAATGAGAAAAGCAAGAGCAATACGAATCTTAAGAGAGTGGAAGCGTTTATTATTGGAAGCTACTATTATTGGTTTATAAAATAAAGTTAGGTCACGGTTTCCGAAATACTATAAAAATAAAACAAAGTGTAAAATATTTCAAAACAATTTAAAGAAAACAATTTGAAAACCAGGGTTCATGTTTCAGTCCGCGGCTGTTTAGTCTGTTGTGGAATTATAAAATACTAGATGGCCAAAAATTTCTCCTGTTGGGTATTTATATTTTTATATTTTTAAATAATTTAAAACTATCTTTATGTTCTATATATAATATAAATAACTAAATATTTTCGTCCTTTAAAAAATTGTAAAAGCAATTTTATTATTGTACCGAATAGAAAAATATTAGTATTATTTTGATTTTTCAGATTCTCTCAAAAATTTTGATTTAAATATAAAAATATAATTTAAATTATAAAATATAAATATACAAATATATTTAATTCGCTTTTCATGTGATGGGATGGAGAAAGACTTATGCAGTCAATATCACATCTTAATTTTTACCAACTTTTCCATAAATTATTCATAAAGAAAGTCATGAATATATATATATATATATATATATATATTATATATAATATATATATATATATATATATATATATATATATATTTTGGTCCAGATAATATTATATATTATCATATAACAAAAGCCATTTTGAATTGTGATCTTTTAATACAACATGACACGTGGAAAATTATTTTATATTATTATTTAAGTGAGAAACGGTTTTGAGATATGCAGTATAAAATATGACCTATTCAGAGTCATAGGCCACAAGCTCTATAATCTCATTTTGCTTAGTTTGAGTAAAAAGGACCAATTACAGCAATTCATATTCCAGATATTTATTTAATTGGTCCACTTTATTAAGAAAAGATATTATAATTACTAATTTTATACCCGTGCGATGCACGGTTATAAGTCATATATATAATCATATAAATATAAATAATAATGTTGAAAATTTTAACTATTTTTTTTATTTTTAATTTCATATATATTTTATTTTATTAAAATATTATACTTTCGCAATATGTTATTAGAGTAAGAAGAAATCTCAAATACCATATATAAAATTATTCGAAGATTGACGTAAAATAGTTTATGTATAGGATTAAAAAAAAATTTTACATGATAAAATTTTATTTTAAAAAATTAATATTGCATAATATATAATATATAATATAATTATTTTTATACTAATTTTTAGATTATTTTTATAAATTATTATTTTAATTAAATATTTATTTGTAATATTAAACCTTTCATATTCTTCAAATAAGTTACATGACCTTATAAATTCATATCAATTAATACAAATGCCACATAGCTTGTTTAGAATAAGAGTAAATGCCACATGGCATAATAAAAATTATTCAAAATGCCACATGGCATAACGACTTTGATCTCCCAATTTTATATATATGTATATAGATTATGTTATACAGCACTATTACGTGCGTATTCTACTTATTATCTTACTTAACGCTACCACTAATATACAATTAAAAAAAATTAATATTTTTATAATAAAGAAAATTAGTTAACGACGCTGTCATTTTTTTCATCGTATATTAGTGGGAGGGCATTAATGAAAAAACCATTAACTATTTTCAACGGTGGAAAAGTTTGAATTTTCGGTTTTGATTGATAAGAACCCTTCGGTACTTTAAAAGAAGGGGAATTGCATATCAGCCCTATCTTTTAAAAATTTGTAAATCAATTTATAAAAACGGAGAAATGTCCGACGTGGCAGCACGTGCATGCTGCCACGTCGAACGTTTTCTTATTTTTAGGAGCTGATTTGTGTCGATTCCTGAAATAAGAGGCTGATATATAATTTTTCTTTAAAAGAATACTTCACCTTCTGGGCAAACACCATGCTTTCTAATTAAACGCTTCATAAATCATCAAGTTTCAATATACAAATGAAAAGTCACAATACTTTTGTATTTTTGTTTATAGTATCTATTTCTACTTTCTATGTATTGATGGAGAAGGTTGATTTGATTATTGAAATTTTTAATATATGTTAGTTATATATCGTGTGTTTCATACGAAAAGTTTAAATACTATTATTGTGCTTGTGCATGCGATATTTGCGCTGCTTAACAAGATTATAGAATTACGTCAGTTGGTATTAGAGTGATTAAAATTTTAAAAATATTTTTAACTAGATATTTTAAAATTCTAAGAGTTTTGTATGTTTAAAAATAGCCCATTTGAACCATTATTTTTTAAAATTTAAATTAAATATTATTTTTAAGAAATTTTAAATATAAAAATTATAAATTGTTAAAAAAGTTTAAAAAATAACCCAAAACATATTTTCTATGGTTCGGCCGTCATTAAATGAATAATGGACATAGACAGATGTCAAATAAGTTAGACGAAAAAAATGTGATAATTTGATAGCAGCAGGGCCACGCAGAAAGATAGGAAACTGACAACATATATTCATATAAGATCGACCGCACCATGCGCATGATCTTTCATCCGCATAATATTTACTCAGCGTTCTAAAGCTCAATCGTATTACGCGATCTGCTGTACATGAAATAGAACGTACTCAGAACCGTTCGCTTATTGCCACACATGCGTCTATTAATCGCACCGTTAAGCTCAATGGACAACGATTTAGATAGGCGCACAGTGCGGTGAGAAACCGTGACTTAGAACCTGTTCAAAAACCGGGCGGGCGACCAAGACACAAGCGACGCGGCTAACACGTGTGGGTGAGGTGCTTGGGGGACCTACCAGCTGACGTGGCATCTAACAGCTGTCGCAGTGACGGCGGGGGCTTTAGCAGAGGTGGCGGCCAATACGCGGGCCCGCGTTGTTAACGGAGCCCACTCGATACTTTTTCTTTAAAAAACCTCTTCTATCTTTCCATTATCTATCCCACCTAATACATGTCACTTTAATTCAAATTATATATATATATATATTAATATATATATATATATATATATATATATATATATAACAAGGCTCCTAAATGCATATTACTTTAATAGAACCGATGCTAAAAGCATCAAAATAAAAAATTGTCTAAACTTTCTGTGCAGGTGATATGAAAAAATAAAATACGAAATCTAAAGAAAAATATGAGTACTTAAAAATTAGGCACCAATTAGTTTTCGATAAAATAAATCTTACAATATAATAGATGAAATTGATAATATAAGATAATTTTACTAATTGTGTAGCTTATATGCTATCACTGACAGGACACAGAATAAATAAATTCATCAATTTCACAACTCAATGCAGAATTGTATATAAGCATGGAACCAAAATGCTTTTATGTATTAATAAGAAATATTTAGGTGCTATAAATTAAATTCTTGGGTCAATTTCGACAGGTAAATAATGGACCACCCAGATGGGGCGTCCAACACGATTCTTAGTTGGTCGTGGCCCGGTCCTTAATTTGTCGTCTTATAGGAACTTTCCCGCGCTCAACTATAAATAACTGTCAATTGTCTCTCTGACTCCCCACAAAAACAGAGCCTCACACACAAGCTCAGCGAAGACCAGAAGCAAAAACAGAGCAAGTTGGAAAAGAAAACAAATACAGTGGTTTAAAAGATGGTGAAAACCATTGTAGTTGCGGCAAAGAAGGACGGTGTCGATCTTCCCGTAGGCTTGTCGCCACTATCATACTGCCGCCACCGGCCGGAAGTTTCTGGCGGATTCACGGTGAAGATTCCGGCGAAGCTCGACTTGAAAGTTGCTAATGGAGGGGGGAATTCATCATGGATGGATTCTATGAAAGCTTCGTCGCCGACGCACCCTATGTCCATCAACATATTCGAATCTTCTGATTCACGGAGTTGGATTGTGAGTTAACATAAATAATGGAGAAAGCAATATATAATTTTTCTAATTTGTCGAAATCTATGTAGGATCGCCATCCGTCTGCACTGAAAATGTTCAAAGAAATCGCCGATGCGTCGAAAGGGAAGAAAATTGTGATGTTCCTCGACTACGATGGGACTCTGTCCCCAATCGTGGAAGATCCGGATCGCGCATTCATGTCCAACTCGGTTAGTTCCAACAAAAATTTTTTTCTTTTTTTTTTTTTTTTGTGTGTGTCTGTGTGTGTTGAGGTTGCTCTGTTTTTGGAAACACCGGACAATGGATTCACAGAATTATCCATGATTTATAGATGAGAGAAGCAGTAAGAGAAGTCGCAAAATGCTTCCCGACGGCGATCGTGAGCGGGCGGTGCCAGGACAAGGTTTACGGCTTTGTAAAGCTGGCAGAGCTGTACTATGCTGGGAGCCATGGAATGGATATCAGAGGACCTGTAAGAGGGTTCAGAAACCTGAAAGAGAATGTGAGTTCTTGTTCTCATCCTCCTAATTTATTTTTTTTTAATTAAAAAATAAATAATTAATTAAGTTTCCTGAATATGTTTGTGATGGTGATGTGTTGGTTCAGGTCAAGCCAGTCCTATTTCAACCTGCTAGTGAGTTTCTTCCTATGATAGATGAGGTTCGTGTTTACTAGCGATAATTTCATATCAGCCCCCGTTTTTTTAAATTTACCGGATCAGTCCCTAAAAATGCGTCCAGGGGCTGATTTTTTTTCAAAATTAACATCTGAAAATGCATTTCCATGGGCTGATCCGGAAACCTTTTAAAAATAGAGGACTGATATGGAATTATCCGTTTTTTACTATCTTTTTTTTAACTTTTTAGTCGCATAAATTACGGTTGTATTCTTATTATTATTATTTTTGAAAATAACATTTTTTTTTGGTTATGGAATGAAGGTTTTTAAAGCATTGCAAGAAAAAACAAAATCAATTCCCGGCGCGAAGGTGGAGAACAACAAATTCTGCGCATCTGTTCACTTCCGTTGCGTAGACGAGAAGGTAAAGATCTCCAAAATGTTATAGTTCCCAAAACATCTTCCGAGAAAGTCATACATGAATTGAACATTGTGCTGCTAAAATTTTCGGTAATATTTTGGGGCTCTAGCATCGCTCACTAGTGAATTGAATTGATAGTGCTTTCGACATCGATTATGACGATTTCTCATTCATTTAAATGTAAACATGTACTCAGAAATGGAGCGTATTGGCTGAGAAAGTGAGATCGGTATTGAAGGAGTATCCGAAACTAAGATTAACTCAAGGAAGAAAGGTATTTTTCATGTTTTAAAATTCTAAAAACAATCTAAAAAATAGATTTCTTTTTTCTTTTCTTTTTTCCCCACGAGTGCAACATGTATTTTCTTAAAACTTGAAATTACAGGTATTAGAGATCCGTCCTAAGATTAAATGGGACAAGGGGAAGGCATTAGAGTTCCTGTTAGAGTCACTTGGTACATACATTCTTCTTTTTCTTCCTTTTCTTTTTTTTTTTTCCTTTTTTTTTTTTTGTGAAAGAAAGTTTCATATATAAATTTATTCATGAATAATCTTATAACCACCAAACAATTTTTTTGTTTTTCTCATGACTAGGCTTTGCAGACAGCAACGATGTATTGCCCATCTATATCGGCGACGATCGCACAGATGAAGACGCTTTTAAGGTAATATATTCATTTTTTTTTCTTTTTAGTCAAACTAATTAAAATAAAAAATTAAATTAAGTTGTTGTTATTTCAAACAGGTGTTAAGAGATAGAGGTCAAGGATTTGGCATTCTCGTGACCAAATTTCCAAGAGTTACTAATGCATCTTATTCTCTACAGGAGCCAGCAGAGGCAAGTTCAAACTAGTTCATTTACTACTTTATATATATATTTGGGAGGTCATTCAGGTCGATTTGAGAATAAAATCCGTAAGATATAGTTTTGATCGTTATGAAGATGTGATCTGCACTATTGATCACGATCAAAATGTTCAATCCAACGATGTACGACTCATCTTACAGATCTTATTCTTCAGTCAACCTGAGAATAGTCAATATATATATATATATATATATATATATATATATATATATATATATATATGCTCCACTTCTTCCTGCTCCGTGTTCTTAATCATTCATCTCCTTACACCTATCCAGAGAGGATAAGAACACCAATCTCCGGCCAAGCGTGGAGAGGGACAATAAGAGTGGAAGTATAGAAGCATAATAGAGCTCTAACTAGCCCTACCAAAAAGCAAAGAAAGGAACTAATAGTTTTACATCATTATTAATTTTATTTTACAGGTTAAAGACTTTTTACGCCGCCTTGTTGAATGGAAGAGGCTTTCTTCGAACGGGCATTAAATCTCAATAAGTTTAGCTATGCTATGTTGCAGTTGCCGCCGTCCTGGTTGTTTTTAAAAAAAAGGGCGGATTGTGCAGTTTTCCTTTTTTTTTTTTAATTATTAGTATTTTTAAACCTTCTTGTTCATATGAAGTATCGTCGGACTCACTTTGTGTCTTCTCATTGTACTTCGCCTCTTTGTCAGAGGCCGGGCCATGTAACTAGTGTCGTGTACAACGTGGAAGTAAATAAAAAAAGTTTATAATTTCTTTCTTTTTTTCTTATATATTTTTATGTCCTCCTTCCATGTCGCAAGCTTACTATGTTGCACTTGCGATGGTCATGAAATTATTGCAAAAATAGAAACATCCAAAAATGAGCATAAATTGAAGAAATCTCTACTAGTGATGTTCAATTAGTCTCAGCACCAATCAGGAAATAGATTCATTCAGTATATATACGGTGGGGATGAGTACAATCCCTCGTCATGGATCGGGTGCCGGAGAATAGATGGGAAAGAATCAGAAAATGATAATAAGGAGTAATACAATTTCAACTATATATTGCAGGTGTGGCACAAGCAAGCTGGAGTTTAGGCCACCCAAGGTTTTACCATCCTTAAAGGTTCACAAAATGTACTCGACAATAATTTTTTCTCATTAATATCGAGAGAAAAAAAAGTTTTGAAATATCATTATAAATGACTAGCTAATGTTGCTTTAAAATAAAATAAATGCTATTTTTTTAGAAATAGTTTTAATCCTAAAAAGTTCAAGTCTAATATAGTGTTGTCCATATAGTTTACTATTTTGAAAAAAAAAATCATTTTTCATATAATTTTAAGTTTAACAAAATTTTTAATCCACTAACAATGCCCTTACCTTTTTTTTCAATTTCTCTTCATCCTGGTTTTCTCTCTCCTCTTCGTCTGGCTTCTATTTTTTTTTTTCCTCCGTTTCTTCTTCATCCATTGTTTCCTTATATTTTCTTTTATTTGTCTAATTCTTTTTTTCTGAAAAGTATTCCACTATCTGGCGCTTTTATAAATCTGATACGAATAAGAATATTCTTTGCTGGTAGATTTGATGCTTCTAGAAATTCACCATTGCTTCCACAGATCCAATATCGCTAAGAATATTCTCTCCCACTTCCTAATTCGAATTTTTTTTTAATAAAATTAATTTAATAAATAATTATTTTTTTAATCTCAAATTCTAAATATTTTTGAAAATAAAACCGGTTCGTCTGTTTAACAAGCGACCCTCGCCAGCGTGACGGCCACCCACTGGCTGGCAGGCCACGTAGGCATAGGATCGCCAATTCAAGTGGCGACCAAAAGGTCGCCTCTGAAACAGACGACCATTACTCTTAACCCGAACTAGAAAGCAACCATCTCCTCCTCTTTATGCTTGTATATCCAAACATCTAACAATACCTAACAATCCCTATAATAAAATATACACATCTAACATCTAACAATAATACCTATACAAATAAACATACACATGTAACAATAATAAACAATAAATATCAAATTCGACACTTTTATCAAACACATCACAATACTAATATTAAAGTTATAAAGTATTCAATAGATTTTTTATCACATCGGTGCATCATATAAATAGCACAAATACTAAAATATATTTATGTTTTATAGACTTGTTGTTTAGATCTTCTAACCCGCTTTGACCTTCGCCTAAACAACTCCATGATACCACCTCCATGCTCCTCCTGTTGCTCCTCTTGTTGCTGATCTGGTTCCTCAGGAGCCTGAATTTGCTGTTGGTGGGAGACTTCTTGAGTGACGTTGCCATGATCAAATGTAGCAGCTTCCTCGTTGTCGTGCGATGATCATTGACCATAATCTCCAAATTGTTGATAAGAATGATACTGCTCGTACGTACCATAATAATCCATGTTGGGTCACTCTGTTTGTGTGTACATCTCCTGAACGGGCTGCTGCTCCCACGGATTGTCATGCTGTACTCCACCAGCATTTTCATTCATTGCCGCTGGCTCATCAAAATATACTGCAGGAGGCTGAACCATCGGCAATATATCATGCCGTGTTCCAAGTGCGTACTCGTGATAATTTTGAAATATTGAGTTGCAAACACTTTGGAAGTATGCCCCGTGAGTGTAGCCTGAACAAATGTGCTCACCAGCAACATTGTAAATATTTCTCATATTCTCCATCTGTTATGAACAAATAAAATGAATTAAAATACATAAAGGGTACATAAAAGACATATGCATACATGTTGTGAATAAAAAATGACGTACCATGTAATCGGTCATTAGACATTTACGAGAGATGAACCTCCTGGGGATTTTTTTATACTAGTCCATATAAATGTGAATACTATTACCCCATCCCGATACGATTCTCCTTGTTGTACCGCATCTCAATATATGGTTGATATTTCATATCCCAATTTGTTTTGAATGAGAAAATATTATCATGCAAATTCATATCGGTATAAATAGCGCTTGGTATATCTTGGAGGAGGCCAAACTGACGTAGAACCCGATCGGTCGCATGCAATTCAATTAAGTTGAAAAATATAAGTGGCACCTGCGCACGCCAAATACGTCTACCCCTTATACAAATTTCTAGAAGGCGAGCTAATATATCCTTTGTATAAGGACACCATATCATCTGCATGATAAGAAATACATATTATATAATATAATGTTAATGCTAAACAACAGTAGCTGAAGATAAAAATATTGACAACATACATGCTCATCTGTCATGGAGTCAAGCTGAAAACGAAATGTCTTCAACACGTGCGAACTACTCGCAGATCGTTGTAGATCACCTTGAGACCATCTATACCAATATAGTCAATGTAAGTAGAAATAACAAATAACTGTAACTTTAAAAAAAATAGTGGAAAACAGAGTACATGTATGGTAATGGTACAATCTGCCAATCAGGATTCGTCGGTATGCTCCTGATCCCCGGTGCAGTTAATAAAATTCGTTCGTATGCCCAATACTGCAGAAGGATGCAACAATCGGATAGTTGCGTCTGTTTTTTTTGGAGGCATTGCACAAATGTCCTACTGACCCCGCCCACAACTAATTCAATACAAACATTCAAAAGGAGGCCACACACTCCGTACGAGAAAATCCATTCCACAATACAACGAAACACAAACAAAAAATACTACAAAGATCCTACTGACCCAGTCCACAACTAATTAAATAAAAATATTCAAGAGTAAGCCACGTGCTCTGTACGAACCAATCAATTTCACAATATACAAATTACTAATATTACAACTTAAATTACAATATACTATTAACATACTAATTTATTTAATTATACACATAATAATACTATTTTAAAAAAATCTAAATGA
This sequence comes from Xerophyta viscosa, assembly GCA_002076135.1. Classification (NCBI taxonomy): domain Eukaryota; kingdom Viridiplantae; phylum Streptophyta; class Magnoliopsida; order Pandanales; family Velloziaceae; genus Xerophyta; species Xerophyta viscosa. The sequence goes on from MJHO01000031.1 coordinate 1,111,707, forward strand.
CTTGATTTACATATAATTTAAATTTTTCATACAATCTAATAAGATGTATGTACGTATATTTATATCGTATTTATACCGTATATTCATAATATACATAAAAATATATTTTATTTCGTTAAAATGTACTACCAACTTACACAAATTTAGATCTATAATTTTAAATTCAAAGACAGATATAGAAATTTGTAGATCTAAATTTAAAATTTAAAATCGTAAAGGATTCGTAAATATATCGTATCTCTTGAAAATTCCTTCGAAATTAGGTTGATCTAGCTATAATTAGCTTAGATCTACAAAATTTGAGGAAAAAAAAAAGAATTTTGAGATAGAAACTGAAGAAAATAGTAGAGGAGTCGACGGAGCTTGCGTAGGGAAGGAGAAGAAGAAAAGAGAAGGAAAGAAGAAAGCTCGGATTAATTAAAGGCAACGGTCGCCTATGACCTTAAGGTCGCCTATTAGAGAGGCGACCTTATACCTACGTGGCTTGCCACTCAGTGGGTGGCCGCCACGCTGGCGAGAGTCGTCTGTTAAACAGGCGACCCGATTTTATTTTCAAAAATATTTAAAATTTGAGATTAAAAAATAATTATTTATTAAATTAATTTTATTAAAAAAAAGAAAAATTCTCCTTATTCACCATCTATTATGTTTGTTTTGTTCAATCCCATTAAAAAGGTTCACAGAGACGGAGGAAAAAAAAGAATTGGAAAATGAGGAAGACGGAGGGGAAGAGAAATGGAAGCTAGTAGAGATAGAAAAAGTAAGGATAACTTTGATAGAGGAAAATTACCATCAAAGTCACACGAGTTAAATATTAAATGTGGGCGATATAACAAAAATATTTATACTTTTTTAAAATTATACAAATCAGCCGTATTCATTTTAAATGTTTTTTACAGGTTTGTGCATCCATGAAGAAACTATTCCCCCAACCTTAAAAAATAAGGGGTTATTCCTTACCGAATGGCTTTAGCTCCTCAAGGAAGAATAGTTGGCGCCTACTTTCTTGACTCTTACAAAAAAACAATGGATTTTTTCTCCCCAGCTGCTGGCTACCCAACAACTAGGGGTGTTCAAAATCGGGTCGGGTCCAGGTCCGACCAGACCCGGACCCGACCCGACCCCCCTCGGGTCTGGGGCAGCCAGACCCGACCCGACCAAGACCCGACCCGACCCGAGCTTGTTCGGGTCCGATCGGGTCCGGTCGGGTCGGGTCGGGTCTAATCGGGTCTTGTAAATTATTTTTTAAATTTTTTATTTCTAATATAAAAAAATATATATTAGATTAAGAACTCGGGTCTCAAAATGAGACCCGACCCGACCCACGGACCCGATAGACCCGACCCAAATCCTTCGGGTCCGGTCGGGTCCGCACGGGTCCTCGGGTCGGGTATTTTTTTGAGCACCCCTACCAACAACCTAACAACAAAAGCAAATAAAATTCTATACACTGTTACCACGGTATGGAGCCAGCGTCGGTCGTTTCAGTTGTGCATCATGAGCTACTACCTCACTCCGAAGCCTGGTAGGCCACTACCCCACGAAGTGATGCGCGACTCTATCCTGTTACAGAACATGAATCAAATCAACTATTGCCGTCTTGTCTCTTCAAGGATTCGACTTTCGCCTCTGCTTCTTGTGTGCTATGGACTGCAGTATCTTTCCTTCCTAATTTTATGAAAAATCTTCTAGATTCCAAGAGAGAAGCAAGCACTCGGCCCGCGTCGCTAGCCATCACAATCATCCAAAGTTAATTTTTCCAAGCCTATGATGGAGCATACTAAATCATCTCTACTCTGTAACTCTATAGGTGGAGAGACAATCTAAAATCATTATATGGACTTCATATAGTCTACTTAGAGCCATTTTAAAAGTTATCGAATTGAAATTACTTTTGATGATGTATGCAAAAATGGAAACGAAGAAGTTTCGGACGAATTTGGTCAATTAAAAGTTAATAACCCAAGATGTTATATTATAATTTTGAGAAGAAAAGAGAATGTCCCAGCTAATTCCATCAACTTCAAATCCTATATAAAGCAAATATAACACCTGTATTTTTTTAGTCGTGCTTGTACTAGTTTCTAATCCTATGACATACCATTTCGAGCACTCTCACAAGGAAAAAGGAGACTTACATATTAGCCCGCTATATCGATTTGTCGGGTTACATATAACCCTCTAATTTTCAACCAAATATTTTTAAAGCTCCAAAATATCCATTTAAAAATATTTTTAAAAAAAATATTATGTATAAAAATTGTAAATCAAATCAAAATCAATTTTTCTTGATTGAAAACTTTTCAGCAAATACTTCTAAAAATATATTCTGAAGTACCATATTCTTAGCGGATTGGAGGATTATTTTTATAATTTCTAAAATTTTGAAATCTTAAAATAAATATTTAGAAGTATGTTTTGAAAATAATTTGAATATAAAAGTTGTAAATTATATCAAAGTTTACTTTATTCCATATCCATTTTTAAAAAAAAAATGATCATAAAGTAGTTAAAACATTCCTGACATGATTTTTAAGATTGAGGGCTTATTTGTAAAGAAATCAAACTTAGGGGCGGATATGCAATAACTTTTGAAGTAGACATAATGAAACTGTTATTTGTTATTTTAACATGCAGCATATTAAACAACGGGTCCATAGCTCAGTGGTAGAGCATTTGACTGCAGATCAAGAGGTCACCGGTTCGAACCCGGTTGGGCCCTTTCATCAGTTTTTTTCCTTTTTTTTTTAAATATTTTTTTTCCATGTAGATATATATACTTCTGCTTCAATCGGCTGAGCAACTCGTTTACTTTGGTTTTCTAATAAATGAATAGGAACACAAGTATCCTATTACACAAGCAACCCTAAAACATCATCGAAAAAAAGAAAAAGAAAAATCACGTATATTTAACTCTCGAACAACTAGTTCCAGCACCCCTCTCCTTAGGGTTTGGGCTCAACAAGACACTATAGTTACATTAAGTAGGGAAAATTTTATAATGCTCTGGATATAAATTTCGAAACTTACACCACATTAATTAAAATTTATATTTAAAAATATTTTTTGAAAAAAATTTCAACTACAAAGTTGTTCAAAAAAATAAATTATATTTTATAATGTAAATTATTTTCAAAAAAAAAATTAAATATAATGTCAAATAAATCGATAAGAAACTATAGACAAATAAATTAATTTTACACTACTATATTTTGATAATTATTTTTGACATATATTATAATATTTTATGAAAATAACTTGAACAATAAAGTTATGTATTTTATTTTTCTTAACAATTTTGTAGTTGAAATTTTTTTTAAAAAATATCTCTAAATATAAGTTATAATAGGTGTGGTAGAAGTTTCGAAACTTACGTCCGGAGCATTATAAAACTTCTCATTAAGTAGAGCTGATCATCCGAAACTCTGAACTTTGACTCTGCCATTTCAAATATTTGATCATATTCCCAACTAATTGTCTTCAAATCATTCATCTCAAATACTTGACCGAGGATTATGGGATTACCCTAAAAAAGGTTAAAGAATACGACTTCCTCCAACTCATGTCTATTCTTGCGTAACTTGATGTTCATCCGATGTATGAAGGATCAGACATCTTGGTGCCAGCCCCTGAAAGACTGCACAAAAGAAGTTGCGCAATAGAGCGATCTATGGGGTTTGTTTCAGGTTCAGCATCTAAAAATCTCGTTAGGCTGCAGAGAGAAGATCCCAAGTCAAAGAACACATAAGAACAAATTCATGCATTACTCGGTTGCAGCGACAGATACTTTATTATAATGAAAAATATACGCCCCCAGCCTTTGGGCAGATGGCCGGAGCGCTCGCTTCCGCCCCCAGCCTTTGGGCAGATGGCCGGAGCGCTCGCCTCAGGAAGCGAGCGCCCGGGTTTGATCTCCTGTGGTGGCTGAAATGCGGATGTGCCCAAGGTCGCGAGTTTACAGCGGCTGCGGGAAAGCTGGTGGCTGGATAACTTCCAGTATTCCATGTCTGGTCCGGGGGCGGACGCCAGACATGAATTTTACTCTCCTGCGCGCATCAGGGTCCAAAATGGTCCTATAGGTGTGCGTAGAAAACTGTGGTCCGCGAGTTAGCGGAGATCCAGAGAGAGGTTTCGCCTCGTTATCTCAAAAAAATATAATGAAACATATACTAAAATAAAAAAAATTTAAAATTATTAAAAAAAAAAAAAAGTGAAAGCACCTACTTATTTGATGCTCGTCTGTTCTCAACGCCTCTAGTGCCCCTTCTGAGACACTATGTCTTTGTTTAGCACCCCTTGCTAACCTATAAAGACTATCTCTTATGTGCAGCTTCGTGCTATCGTCCAACTGAGTTAAAGAATCACAACAAAATAAATATAAATAAAAAATAACTGATAAAAAAAGACATTATACACAAGCAAAGATATCGCAAGAAAGAGTAGAAAATAGAAGAAGATATTATACCTGGTGCATAGCATTCTGAAGTTGCTCAAAAGTAGCTGCTTCAAGTGACATGTGACCATTGCATCCAGAACTTATACAGGAGCCTTCTCGCCCCGCTAAATAATCAATCGCCGAATATTTTGTGTTCTGGCTAATTTCTATAGTGCTTCCACTAATATCACGTTGAATCCGATATCGCCTTTCCCTGCTGAAGTAGTACTTGTCAAAAAATCCCTCCGACGTAGACTTTCGGTCTCTGTTCCGGTCTGTGGCATAAGATTTTGTTCATCACAAAAATTCAAAGTATTTTCATAACAAAGACAGCAGCTTAAATGGATTGATCCACTAACCACCGTAGAAGTTTCGGAACCATTTGTACAATTGATACTTTTCTGATGTATAGCTGACGCTGCTATGTTATTTACTATATATGCCTAAAAAGACAAAGTTAAACATCAAGATAAGATTGCGTTAGCTATATTGCTAACATATTTTTATTTTATTTTTTTTAAAAAAAAGATGATTTTCACTAAACTGTTTTCATGGACGAAGATTGATGAGAACCATGAAAGTTCATTTGCAGTGCCCATGCTCCCTCGTCCGAATGTGAAATCACAGTTTCTCCAAAGAAGAAGAGACAAATAAGTGAAAACAAAATCCGGGTAGAGGAATTAGTAGAATCAAAATTGCAAGAGTAATCTCAATATTTACCTGAACATATCATCAATATCACCAAAATCACTTATATCAGACCAATTGAATTCTATCAACTCATTTTCTCCATCTTTTTGCTCGACAGAATTCTTATGCATAACATATCCAGTTCCAAGCATACTATTATTGGCGCAGAATGCACTGTGAATCTGTGATCCATATCTATCCTGTAGTTTGTAACATACTTGGTAAGTTACAAGCGACTGTATGGTCGCTACCAGTGGCGGATCCAGAATTTCATCGTAGTGGTGTCAAAATACAAGTATTAATCAACTTTATATACTCAATTATATAAATATAAGTCAATATTAACCAACTATTCAACAACAAACAATCATTTTCATACTCTATTGGAAACTTTTTAAAAAAAAAGAAAAGAAAAATCATACGGAATTAGTGACTCGGGCTGTACGGCGAGTGGTTGTTTGCAGGAGGCGGGGGACGGCGAGGCGGTGGGGCGTCGGGAGTCAACTAGTGGAAATTAGGTTTTACACAAAGGCGGTGGGTGATTGATTGAGAGAGAGAGAGAGAGAGAGAAAGAGGGTTGATAAAGGTTAAGTGAAAAAAAAAGACCCAACAAACAATGCCTGCCCAGTTTCGAACCCATGCCCCCTCCTTGTGATTATTCCGCTCAACCACTTCGGCTGCATGCAAATCATGAGCAATGACTACGTGACATTTACTTATTGTTATCCAGTGTATATATATATGTGTATATTATAATGTATATCCGGGGTTCCACCGCCGTAGCAGTGGTGTCGCTTGACACCACTGCATATATGGTGGATCCGCCACTGGTCGCTACTCTTTCTAGATTCATCCAAAACAATATCCCTGAGATAAAAGGATAAAAAACATCAATCGGGTAAGTTGATACAGATTAAGTGATTTGGGGTAAAAATTTTAGAAATTTCGAGGGGGCGCGGGTGTAGGAGAGAAGAAAAGGAGGAGGAAGAAGAAGGAAACTAATAGAGGAGGATGACTTCAGCTGCGGCTGTAATGTGATCCTTAACGGATGTCGCCATTATGAATGACGATATCCAGCTAGACATGCATCGTCGGTTCGCTCCGCCACGGTGGCATTGGGTTACCATTCTGAATGGTGACCCAGTACTATTTTCGTAAAATTTTATTTTTTAATTTTAATTTAATAATTATTTATTAAATAAATATTAAAAAAAATTCTCGTTCACATATTCATTTTTAGCTCTTTATCAAAAATCATGCTATATGTTTTGATCACTATATTAATATTTTTTAGAAAAAAAAATTAATATTAAAGTTATATAAATTTTATGTTTAATATTTTTCTAAAAAATCTTTTCAAATAAATATTTTGAGTCTTCAAAAATTCGCCGACTTATCCTTTTTATCTTTTAAAAATGCTGCATCCCCAGCCAATTTATGGAATTGTGTAAAGCCCTTAATGGGAAATTGAAGATTTTACTAAAAACAATATTAATATTAATATTAAAAATTTGATTTTTAATTTAAAAGTTTCAAAATCAATTTTACTATTCATATTTGGTATATTCATAAAATTAATTATATACTATTTTCAAAATTTTATTTGGACATAATTTCAAAATAAATTATTTGGATACTAAATTTTAAATCCCATTTTAGCTAGAGTTATTTTTATGGATAAATAATAAGTCACATTTTTAATTAATGTTAATTTTATTAATTTTTACTAATGTTAATTTATTATAGAATCTATTTTACTCAAGTTAGTAGAAATTTATGTGAAAAAAAATATAAATAGTTGAATAGCAATTAAATTAAATTAACTTAATATTAAAAAATAAGAAATTTTAGCGGAATTTTGGAGGTGAGCGCAAAATTCATACGATTTGAGAGGAGGAAAAAATTGCAAAAGAGGGAGGAGGATAGTGTAGAGAAAGTAAAGAATCGGTCAAAGCATAAAATACGGAAATCGTATTCGGCGATAAATGGAATTAGATCTAAATTTTTCCGTCAACACACAAAAAAAAAGTAGTTAGAGATTTTTGCATATTGCAATTTTGACCTAATTGCTATTTGTTTTGCAATTTCAGCCACTCCAGCTATGCAAATGGAATCTCTAACCTTTAAATAATTAATAGTATGTATCGTGGTTCAAAGCTCCAACGGAACAAAAAATTTCAATTCTGATAACTTTTAAATAGTACCGGCTCCATCCACAAAATTCATAAATAAATAGGAATATTCAATATCTTTCAAATAATATCAAATTATTATAAAATATTTTTCTCGGATCTATTGCGTTCAACGTATAACGGCATCTCGAATTTCAATAACCTGGACTTTTACACGGGGTGTTATATTTTTATTAAAAAAAATTATTGTAGAAAAACTATATCAATAATCGGCCAACTTTTATATTATATATATATTTATGTGGTAGCAGATGAATCTACAGATGTCTATGTAGCACGGACACTCCAAAAATGTCGACGTGTCCATGTTCGTGCACGTGTCAGACACGACACTCCTCGGACACGCCCGGACACGTATCGGACACGCCACGTGGCGTGTCTGGAAAAAAATTAAAAATGAAAAGCCGGACACGCGTGTCAGACACTTTTTTCGGCGTGTCCGACACACGTGTCAGTATTTATATCATTTTGTTTAAAGAATTATATTTTTGTTTATTTTTTTTTATAGAAGAGTTAAATATTATTTGTAAGAGTAGTATATAATATAATATAGTTATGCATTCAGATATTATATTTTTTAGTTTTAGTTGATATAATTAGACTCTTAGTGTTTAGATTTATTTCAAGGATACGAAATTATGTTATTTATAAACTTATTATCGAATATCATTATATTCACTAATATTTAAATATTTCATATAAATTATATTTTAATTATTTTAATTTTTTATTGCTGTGTCCGAACCGTACCCGTGTCCTATTTTTTTAAAAATTGCCGTGTCGCCGTGTCGTGCCGTGTCGTGTCCCCGCACCCGTGTCCGTGTCCGTGCTACCTAGAAAGATGTACAATTTTAACAATTCTAATTTTTCTAAAACTATGAGTCTAAGGATATTCACGTCTAAATAAATAAGAGTTTATTAAATAAATATTTTATACAATTAATTTTGCTAAAATTTAGTTACCAATGTGTGAAGCCCTTTAAAAAATTCATGGAATTGTGTGGCTTATTTATTAATATATAGAGATTATACGAAAAATAACTGATGGCAAATTCTTTATTTATATTTTAAAGATGTTATTGTAAAGAATTTTATAGGTGAAAATACGTAGATGGTGGTCTTCTATATCCATATAATATGACAACTCTGGAAGAAAAAATAGGTGAGTTGTATATTAGTTTTTATTTTAGAATATATAAAATTAGTCTCTAAAATTAAAAAAAAAAAATTACAGTGATATGGCAGTACTTACTGCCACATCAGCATTTTTTTAGTTTTAGGGCTAATTCTATGACCTCTAAAAATAGAGGGCCGGTACTCGAATTAATCCAAAAAAAATCCAAAATTTAAGCTCAAGCTAGTTCGTAGTTAGTTATTAATAATACTGTTCTAAGCGGAGAAATTAGATAAAAATAAAATAGTTAAAGTATAATATTACTTTGACTTCCTTCGCTCAAAATCAAAAGGAATTCTACGTATCTACACTACTTTTCGAATTTAAAAGAATTATTATCATCTTTTAAGAAATTATAATATAGGCATCTTATCTTCTTATAAAACTTATTTCATATTTTTTTTTTTTAAATCCATTGGTGTTGTAAAAACGAATTGGATATTTCCGACATAATAATCGAAGAGGAAGAGTTAAATCTACTCAAGAATTAATCAAACGAGTCTCAAATGATACCAGTGGATCAAAAAAGATTAGTACGGACACAACTAAAAAGTTATTACCAAAAAAATGACAAATTCTATATCCGTTCTTAAATTTTTTTCTATTCATATAAATCAATTTCTAGATTTCTTAATTACTATTTAAACTTCCAAAAAAAACTACGCTTTTGATTTTCATGCCAAAACTATTTTGATTATTGTATAATACTTTTAAAATTTTTAATATAAAAATTATAAATATTGATGAGATTTACAACTTTTATATTTAATAATTTCTAAATAAAATACTTTTAAATAGGTGTTTTGAGGCTTTAAAGTCTAGCGGTTTAGCCTTGGTGGGTTTTAAAATCAATCTATTAACCCGCTGAACTTGGAGCCTCAAAATACCTATTTTAAAAAATTTTTTAAAAATTTTTTTAACATGAAAAATGTAGATCTCATCAAAACATACAATTTTTATGTTCAACATTTCTCTAAAAAATATTTTTAATAAGTGTTTTAAAGTATCAAAATTTTTTAAAAAAAATGAGAGATTTATCCGTCAAGTTTTAAACTTTGAGGGCTGATGTAGAAGTCTCCCAAAAAGAAATCACCCCTTACTAAAAAAGCAGGAATCCAACACATTCTGCTTTTATGTAGAATAATGTTTATTCCCCAAAATCCTCTCATCTATATAGTTTAAAAAAATTTCAAAAAAATTTATGTAAAAGTTATAAATTTTGATAAGATTTATAACTTTTATATTGAAATTTTTTTAAAATATACTTCTAAATTGATATTTTGAGATTTTTTAAAATAATTTTGAAACTTGCTTCCAATTTTTAAAATTTAGATCTCCAAAATGTATACTTAAGTACATTTTGAAAATATTATCATCATAAAATTTATAAATCTCATTAAATTTATAACTTTTATTTTATTTTTTGTAAAGAAAAAAGCTCCAAAAAGTTTTTTAACTCACGGGTCGGAGAACTTTTTGCTGTGTATATACAACCATAATAAAGGAAAGAAAAACTAAAATTTGAGATGAGGAGATGAGGACCAAATATTAAAAAGAAATATAGCTGCGGAAGGCGAAGAAAATCAGTAAATCCCTCCATAACGATTCAACCAAACAACCACATCTCATAATTTGTTTGTCCAAAATGTAGAAAACTACATCTCATAAACCTGCATCATTCTTTTTCTTTTTAGACAACCATAAGAATTCCTCTACGATGAACACCAAATTATTTCAATAAATAAAGTTTTTAATTATAATTCTTAGATCGTTATCGTAGAATAAAATTCTAAACGTGTGTTATGTTAGATATACCGTTGAGTAAAAACACATACTTTCTATAACATCAGTCTTAATCTTACAAGCCTGTAAATTTTGTTTTGAAAATAACGAAGCGAAATCTTCCAATCAACGAATTATTTGATTATTTCACTCAATACAATTTTCTAACCATAGTCTTTTGAACCATATTTACGGAGTAAAACCTAGGACTTGCGTTGCCCCGACTTCCCGTTTAGTATAGGCACATACATGCATAACTTTAGAATATTTTTCTTTAAATTCGGAAAAAAACCCAATCAACATACCTGCACAATCTTAGGAATATTTTTCTAACTGCAAGCCTCTAGATTAGAGACCTATAGTGTTTATTTAAAAAATAATAATAATAAAAATAAAAATAATAAAAATAAAAATAAAAAAGCTACATGCACATACCTTAGAAGCAGGATAATACAGTGGAACGCTCAAACATTAAACAGACGTTTTTAACATTACACGACGATTCACATACACTTGACCTACATGCACATACCTAGAACACAACAAAATTGCTTATTGCAGAAACCCTACATCAACTTCATCAACCTTGAATCTCCTACAGTTGAGAGTTACCCCTATATATATAGCAGAAAAACACATAAACAACAACAATTCTCTCCCCCTAGCGGAACATCTACATCATTTCTTCAGCAAAGCACTAGAGAAGATCCGCTTGCAATATGGATTTGTACGAAGGGCTGTTTTATACGGCCGGATAGCTTCAGAAAGAGCCTCATGCATTGCACCCTGCATTCATTGTAAGTACAATGAGAAATTTCGGTAAAGATATATCAATTAATGATTTCTCAAGAAGATGCAGAATAGAACCTGCGATGCGTGTGCCAGAAATAATTTACTTCTATGGAATCGCTGCAATGGATACTTACTATAACTTACTTAGATTATTAGATTATTAATATTAGGAAATAAAACTTCACCAATCCCCCCCTCTTCCATTAGTAATATTGATATTGTGAAAGGAAAGAAAGAACTTTTAGTAAGATAAGAATGTAGCATGCATATATTTACGAACCTTGGTATTTACTAGAGCGGATTGAATGACATAATTAGCGTAAGGATCTTGGAGCAATTGGTCGAAATGAGGCGCTGCCAGCAGCTCAGCAACAATCCTTGTTTTGTTATGATCCCGAAGCACTTTAAGGCATCTTTCAACCACATTGCTACTGAACTTCTGAGTAGACAGGTTCACAAAGTGTCCTTGAAAGTGGGACATCAAACTTGTAGTTGCTATAGGATCTTTGAGTTCGAGAACAAATTGCACAACGTAATTTCTGAGATGGACGAGATGAAAAGGTTATCAGTATGATTTCAGCCAAAATAATGTAACCATCTAGCAACGAAGTCAGGCATGGCCTTGTTTAGGAAATTATACTTTTTGTTGCATGCTAGATGAAGTGTTAGAGATATCTAGATTTTATACCATCTAGCAATTAAAAACTTGAAATATTAAATAAAGAATTCATCTAAAAGACTCAAAACAAGATATTGGGGGCATGTACCATCTAATATCTATGAATATGTACTCAGTTTATCACACTTCAAAGATATATGTGAAATTTATAACTGCCACTAATGAATTAGATGTCTTAAGGAAATAGTCGTCGCTTGAAAAGAAACAAATAACATGATTCGAATTTATAGAATTAATATAAGCACATCGTTGTAACTTATAAGCACAAGCAGAACCGCATGTGTGCAATAAAGAGAAAAGATTAAATTTTTTGCGAAACAGCAATTGTGAATTCATCAAGATAGAAGCAGAGTATATTAGTTAATGGCAATGGAAAAAGATGCAATATTATTCCAAGTAGAGTAGCTTAAAGAGGGTACTGCTTAGTGTCCCAATCTTTTGATGCATAGCATGATCTACGCGATTTTCGACGATAGATCACCGGCTATTTTAGAAAAGCTTAAAGTGGCTAATGCTTTTGCCACAATCTTTTGATGCATAGCATGTACAGTATGATACGAATATAGTTCGTCGGCTATATCAAGGCAAAAGCAAACATACTATCTGATGTCCAAGTATTTGAATAACAAATGTACTTATCATTAAGCTAACTGACATAATAAAATCCCTTGTCGCAAGTTAGTCATTAGTAATTACTGTATTAAGCACCCTATTATTGGAAATAAAAAAACCAATCTATATTTCAATAATTCATGCCCAAAAAGTACAGTGTCTACGAATCTTTACCCGAAAGCATCTTGGGCGAGCTCAAGTCCATTTTTACACACTTCAGCAACCAACTTTGTCCGATATTCGCCGCTTGAGTAGTCAATGAAGCGTTGCAGGACGCAGCATCCATGGCGATGAGTTGCAATGGCAACACAATGTCTTACAGCAGCAAAAAAAATAAACTGGCACAAGATATGTATGTAATATCAAGCGAAAAGAAAGAAAGAAATGTTCAAAAATTCAAACAACAACAACAATATCAATCCAGATAAGTCTGCATGTTCAAAAATCAAAATTAAAGTAATTTTTTTTTAATTGTAGACGACAGTTGAGAGACGAAACATTACAGTTTCTACAGGCTTTTGAGGTTTTCTACTTGATGAAATAGAAATTAGTAAATATAACATGTTACATGAAGTCAAATAGCACAATCTTAACCAACAAAGAGCAAAGGCCAGTGACAAGAACAGACAAGCTATACGATTGTCAGGAGTAATACAAATTGAATTTTTGTCCAACTGGCAAGATTCCCATTATTTTTAACAAGGCGCACAATTGTCCTTACCAAATTTTCAACCTTTTTGTCTAACTGGAAAAGCACACAAAACATAACTACTACAAATCCAAATGAGGATATCTAATGCTAAAGTAAATCTGCAATGCCTTGGACCTTCCGAGAACTATATCATCATAAGACAGAGTATATCATCTTTTAAGCAATTTTAGAACTTTGTTTTTTTTCAACTGACTGCGACTTGGTAAATCCTTGAGAAGACCAAGTTTTCAAAAACTCTCCTTGAATTCATGGTTTTGCTATTTCCTCTACTTCCTGGATACCATAAATCTTAAACCCAATACAAATCGACTCTATATTGCCTTTCCACATCATACGAATCTTATATTGGTTTGAAGTTAGCAGTTGATCTTCAAATGCACTTCTTAGTCCTAAATAAATAATTAGATACAGAAATTATACTAACCATTGACTTAATGAGAAAGACACAAGTTACAGAAACTATTTTTCAAGATCATCAATTTCTTTAGATAAACAAAAAGTAGCTCAGTTTTGTAACTATATTTTTATGTTTATTTTTTTAACTACTTACAAGTATCTAAACTAAAACATGCCAGTTTGTAACACAAAATAGAGCGAACAGGAGGGTTTCTTTAGGAAGAACTTCAAAAGCATTTCACCAAAAAGAGAAAAATATATACCTTATTATCCTCAATAGGCAGAGTCGTCAAACAACGCTGTAGTACATGATTTCCATTGTGATCTCTAATAAGTTCAAGTATCCCTTGCTGCAGTGAGGAAGTAACTAGAACTACTTCCAGCCTGGTTTCCAATGTATCAATCAATTTTTGCACCGATCTTGTCCTTAAACAACAATAGAAATTCGACATTTTCAGTTTCATTTCAAAGTAAAATTAAAAATTAACTAAGAAACACCTGCAAAGCTTTCAAGCTAATCTAAGTCTTACAAATGAATAATAAACAAAAACAATTTAACAGTAGAGTTTCCAACTAAAATGAAACCAAATTAATTAAACAAGACAAAAATACCATCATTCTAACAATTTCAAGCTAACTCATCAATGTTTATCAACATTCAAGTTTTCATCACTTCAGGCTCCAACTAAATTAAACAAAAATTAACTAAAATAAAATACTTATATGCTAACAAATATTTAGATCTTATCTAAGTTATTACCCATGCAAACTAAACTAAACCAAAATAAAACTAAAAAGTTGTACTAAAATATTAACAAATATTTGAATGTAATCAAAGTCATAACTCCTTAACGTTAAAGTGTCCTATATATTCTAACAATAAATAATATACTAATATTCTAATCTAACCTAAGAAATTACTCATCAAATGTAAAAAACCTTTTCAAGTCTTCGATACTTCAATCTCCAACTAAAATTAAATCAAAATAACTAAAAAAGATACTAATGTTCTAACAAATATATAAATCTAGACTAAGTAATTAGCCTGCAAACGAAACTAAACCGAAATTAAGTAGAAAAGAGACGCCAACATTCTAACAAATATTTAAATGAATCCAAGTTAGTACCCATGAATGTTAAGGCAGATCTTGACTAGTTTAGCTGGGTCAGTAGTAAGAACAAGAACTATGGCCATCCTCTGTTCTTGGCTACATACTTCGAACAACTTCTGCATCAGATAGTTCCCAAATGGATTCACCATCAACTCAACCACATGTTCAATCACACCATCAAATATCTTATCCACTCTGCTCCTCCCTTCCTCCAATATGTTCTGCAAGTACCTGCATCCGTCCTGATCTTTCGCTAGATGGTATATTGGCCCTTCGACTTCCAAACAGTAATTGTGTATCAAAGATTCATTCGCATACTCGCAATTCCTCCGTGGACTGTTGTATTGCCTTTGCTGTGAGATTAAACTCTCTTCAATCCCAAACGGCTCCACATCATCGAGAAATCTCCCAGCGGACGATGATGCAGAGTGAATATTGTTATTAATGTTGTCGTAATAGTAAAAGCTCGATTGATTATCGTTATACTGCGGGTAAGGATTGCCAGAAGAGAGTTGCGGCGCGGTGGCCGGAGCACGGACAGAGGTGGCGCCGGCGCCGGCAAGGTTTAGTGTGCGGAAGGAATCGAGAAGGAGTCTTTCGTCGGACCAGATATTCTCCGGCGTTCCAAAGCGGCTCGACGACGAGTACTCCGGCGATGCACGTAATGATGACAATGATGACGTTATGCTCACAATACCATGTGCATTACCATTACCATTACCATTGCCATAGCCATAACCATGATTATACATGTATGATGTTGATGATGGTGATGGGTCATGGCCAAGACACTTGACACGGTCATCGCGGCCGTGATGATTAAAGGGGATCTCATCTAAGAGGTTATCCATGTCTCTACTCGACTGGTCTTCTGCAACTTTATAAACAATCAAAACAACAACAGAAAAGATCGCAAAAAATGGAGAAAAAATCGGAGAAATTGGAGAAATTGGAAGAGAAAGAACAGAGATTAACGAAGGGACTTATGTGGTTGATGATGATGATGATGATGCGTTGATGGAGGGATAGAGTTGGTGAGGCATGCAACGGAGGCGGAGGTGAAGGGAGAGGTTTAAGAAGTTTGATGAGGAATATATATAACAGTGTTCATTAATATGATCTTATTTATATATCAATAACCAAATAAATAGGGATGCTCTAACAAATTTTGGGTTTCCCTTTTTGAAAAGAAGTATTAAATACAAATTTTTAGAAAGTGTTGGACTAAAAAGTTTTATTTTAAAGATAACGAAATATCAGTTTACTTTTAAATATTTTATAAATCAACCCTCTATTATAGTTATTTATATATCAATAACCAAATAAATAGGGATGCTCTAACAAATTTTAGGTTTCTCTTTTCGGAAAGGAGTATTGAATACAAATTTTTAGAAAGAGTTGGACTAAAACATTTTATTTTAAAGATAACCAAATATCAGTTTACTTTTAAATATTTTATAAATCAACCCTCTATTATAGTTATTTATATATCAATAACCAAATAAATAGGGATGCTCTAACAAATTTTGGGTTTCCCTTTTTGAAAAGAAGTATTGAATACAAATTTTTAGAAAGAGTTGGACTAAAAAGTTTTATTTTAAAGATAACCAAATATCAGTTTACTTTTAAATATTTTATAAATCAACCCTCTATTATATACAATTGTTATTTATATATCAATAACCGAATAAATAGGATTGCTTTAACAAATTTCGGATTTCCCTTTTCGAAAAGGAGTATTGAATACAAATTTTTAGGAAGTGTTGGACTAAAAAGTTTTTTTTTAAAGATAACCAAATATCAGTTTACTTTTAAATATTTTATAAATTAACCCTATATTATGTACAATGGTAAAATCAGTCCTTATCAATATTTAATTCGAATTTTTACACGAGAAAAGTTAGACTAATAGTTTTATATTTTTAAAAATTATTATATATCAATCTCTATTTTTAAATATATTATAAGTCAGTCCTATTTTACATACCAGCTCATATTTTTAAATATCCTAAAAGTCTTCCTCTCGTTATTTGCAAAGGCAAATTTAACCTCTCTCTTTTGCTGACATAGAAAAAAAATATTGTATACGGATTTTTAGACAAAGAGTTAGACTAAAAGATTTAGTTTTAATAATAACTTCAGTCCATTTTTTTTTAAATATCTTATAAATTAGCATCATATTATGTAGTTCTCTTTGTTTTAGGAAGGGCACTCCTAAATTTTATGCATCATAACCTTTAATCACGAAAGAGAATTTTTAACTCAGCTTAATGGGGTCACTTGCTTTTTCTTTTCTTTTTTTATGTTTTTCTTCTTTTTTTTTTTTGTTTGAATTTTTCATTATTGCTTTTTGTTTATTTAGCAAGACTGGACGTGGACTTCTACAGTCTCAATAGCAAGATGTATTTTTTGAGAGAATTTGTATAGATTTTAATAAAATTTATAAGTTTTATTATCAAAATTTTTCAAAAAAATATTTTTATATAGTTATTTTGAGTTCTAACCTATCAACAGGTATAAACGAATTTTATATACTATTTTTAAATTCATTATTTCGGAGTCTTAAAATATCTATTTAGAAATATTTTTTAAAATTTGGAATATAAAAATTTTAATCTCATCAAAATCTACAATAATTTTTATATTTAAATTTTTTTTAAAAAATACGACTAGGCATCAATCCTAATCATAAAATTAGGATTTTTTTTTTCTTTTAATTACTCCTTAGTGCATTTGCTTTAATCCTAGTTTAGATTTGAATACTATATATATATATATGCAACAGTTTTGGGCACATAGCATTGCAATGACTTGTGATGCTACAACAGCTTTTTTCTATTTTTTTTTATTTTTGGGGGTTTACTGTCTTGACCGAATAATAAATGGTATATAAGTTCCTCCAAATTTATACTTACTAAAATTTAAACCATCTGATCTATCATTCATAAAAAGCAGGACGTGATCTTTTTTCAGTATTTAACTCGATCAACCAACTGGTGCAACGGTAATTAGTTTGTATTTTTTATTATACTATTAAAAAGAATATATTAACTTATGGGTTTTCATTAATTTGTTAACAAAAAGTGTTGGTTTTCTTTTATAACATAGTATAAAAGGAAAATAATTCTTTTTTTTTTTAATTGATTAAAATGTTCTGATGAAGTTGCCACTACCTCATGTGAACTACATTCAAAATTATGTTAATTATATTTATTTGTAAAATGATTATTTTGGTAATAAATATGAAAAAAAATGGCATAAAAGCATAATTGTCAATGCAATTTATAGGCATAATTTATGAATATCTGACTTTACCCGAGCACACAGCATGCATTATCAATTCTTCTACATACATAATTTAGGAAATACGGATACAGATATGGATATAAAAATACGATATAATAGGATACAAAATACGATAATTTTCAGAAAAATAGAATATCGATATCGTTGAAACACGACAAAAAATATAAAATTAAATGTTTGAGCATATAAAAATACAATAATATTTAATAATAAAGTTCATGCATAATATAATATTTTATATTCTTAAGATAAATTTAAATAATAAAAGGCTAATTATATCAATAAAAATTTAAAAATAGAATATTAGTAGTATGTAATATTCCACCTTTTCTAAAAAAAAACTAAAAAAAATATAAATATAGACACGCATGTTAGATATCGTGTCTGGAGTGTCCAACATGTACGTTCGAGTTTTGTTTTTTAGACACGTCTATGGTATATCTGATATGTGTCCGGATGTCTTTGCAAAGTATCAGTATCGAAACTGTACGAATACTTTTACGAAGTATAAGTTTGACATATCCGTGCTTTTTAATGTATAACTAACAAATTAAAAGAAAATTTTACGTCAATTCCCTATTTTAAATATTTATCTTATTTATATCTATTTTATAAAATATGTTTTAATTAGATCCTCGATTATCCTGTTTTGGGATGATATTAGTGTGTCCCAGAATAACACCGGGATAAAATTTAGAAAATTAAGGTGTGACAAATCGAAATTAAAGTACTCGGAAATTGCTAACATATCCCAATACTTTGATATCCACAAAATTTAAGGTGGTCTTATCAAGATGTTGCAGGAACATTAGGGATTCATAAGAAGGTATCATATACCTCAAAATAAAATATAATTTAATAAATTAACTTTAAAAGAGGGATCTACCTATAATTCTCCAAACGTATAAAATGGGTACGAGAATGTAAAAAATTGGAAATAATGTCAAAAAGAATTAATTCCTTTTTTTTAAATCCCCATATTAGATATTTAAAAGTGTTTTAAAAAGAATTAATTCCTTTTTTTTAAATCCCCATATATAAATCTTCTTTGTTGCAAAATGAGTTTTTTTTTTTTTTTTGAGATTATCGTGGTAGAATCCGTAATGCGAGTACATAGTCTGCAGGAATTTCAAACTCGCAAAAAATCTCCACGTCCAGCCTGGACCGACGCTTTAAAATTCGAATATAGACCTTCTATTAACGGGCTCTTATAAAGAAGTACAGAAAATTTTTCATTGAAAAATTTTGTAAAAAATTTCATCCCACGCGTTTTTGAATCCGGATGGTGACCCTTTCTGAGACGCCTCTTAACAGGTCGAGCTAGCCGTGCTTGGCAAATTGAGTATCTTATAATATGACATTTCTAAACCGCGTGAACGGGTAGCGCATGCTAAGGAATAATAGAAAGTTTGAAAAGAAAGAAAGTAACAAATAGAAAATAATAAACACGTTATTACTAAAACTAGTATTTTTCAATTCAACTAGCTGCGAAAGCAATCGATCCCGTTCTGTTTTCATCATAAAAATAGATATTTTCAAATATTAAAATCAAAAGAAATTAAATGTATTTTCGGGACGAAGTTTCTCATTTATTTACAAAAAGCAAGTGGAAACATCCTTTCAACTTCTGGACTCTTTATGAAGCTTCATCCCTAACACAATATTTACGTTCTTTTTTCTTCTTCTTTTTTTTTTTTTTTTTTTTTTTTTTTTTTTTGTTTTGAGCAAATTGTTACCGTTTATTATTCTGAATAAGGCGCTGAGGTGTTGACCAGTCATTGACTTGAAGGTTCCTCTTCGTAGACTAAATCTTAAGTATTAAGTATCACTTGTTCGTTTACCAATGGTGAGGTGCACCTTTTTTTAATTAAAATAAAAGAAAATAAAAAAGCGGTATAAAGCTGACTAGGCCAGCGTAAAATCAAAAGAAAAATATTAGTGTATCTAAAATTACCACCATAGATAAAAAAATAAACTAGAAAAATAAATTTAGATTATAAGCTCCTACTATAAAGAATCTCCACTAGATAGATTTATAATTTTTTATTATTTTTGGTAGTTTGTTAGTTGCATTAGTTTTGCTCAAATAAAAAAACTACGTAACTTTCATCAAAAAAAAAAAAAGAAAAAAGAAAAAAAAAACCTACATGACCTGCTATGGTTTAGTTATAGAATAGACAGGTCCAACCGATTTAGTGGGGTTGAGAAGTATACATTGCTAATTCAAAAATCGAACCAAACCGAACCAAAGAAGTCCTAATTTGGGTTTTGTTTCAGATTGATGTTCAGTAATTTAGGTCAATTTGATTTGGCTCAGTTTGCTTATTATCTATTCGGATCTGATCAGCTTTGTAGTAACTGGATATAACGAATATTATTTGGTTCGGATATAATTTGGATACACAACAATTCTATTCGGTTGATCTTTTAGGGTTCGGTTCGGTTCAGATCGATCGGAATTCACAATCGTCGGTAGAACCACTTTTTTCTTTTTAAGTTTTTACCGGTCGGTTTTTGGAAACAATTGCACCAGAGCCCAGCTAATAAGAACCACAAGTAGAGAAGAGAACCTTTCCTTATCTCGGTACACTTTTTAGCCTTGTTCACGTCTTCGACCCATTTTCTTTATTTATCCAATTTCAGTCCTACAATGAGTCAGCTGGGAATTATTGTTCTGGATTCAGGACCACAATAGTTAAATTTGTGACAGAGACAACCAAGCTAACATTTCCAGAAATATGCATATCAGCCCCTTTTTTAAAAATTATTACAAATTAAGTCTAGTTTTGGATTCATTACAAATTAGTCTTTGTCTCCAAAATTATGTCGGAATTTAAAAAAAAAAATATAACAAAAAAAAAAAATTTAAATAGAATCTACAACTTTTGTGGTCATCAAATAATACTTATAAATACACATTTAAAAAATCAAAATTTTAATGAATTTAAATATTAATTATTTAATCCATTAAAATTTCTAATCCTTACTATACATACTCAGAAGTCAGAACTATTATATTTTTCTTAAAAAAAATATATTTTAAATATATTTTTTAGCGCGTGAAAAATAATATGCCGTAAAAATAAAGCATGTTTTTTCTACATGCGACAGATAGCTACGCGTTGATCGGTCCATGTTAAACTTCCTCTCAGGATGTAAAAGTTCTATGTTAAACTTCCTCTCAGGTGAGTTTATATTTACAAATCGTGGGATGAATAGTGGGACGTGCGGTTTAGAAACCGTACGTTCTCAGTACGAATTCCACGAACGTCACACCGCAGGTGTGTGTCGAGAGATTTTCTCTACTGTACCTCGTGGAGAGTTATATGGATCTAGTTTGAGATCCTTTCGGAGGCGTGCACCGTGATCTGCCCTATCCGTAAGGATGGGATCTCTCGATTGGTGGAACAGAGACCGGTGCCACCCGTGAGTTTATCTGTTACGACGGTCGCTCAAATGAGAGCCAATTACGGGTAGAGTTTTCCCTACGCTAATCTCAAAAAAAAAAGGAGTTACATTTACAAATCTAGCCCTCGGCCTATCGACTAGGCCGACTGTAAGCGGCTTGTAAGGCTGCGCCAGCCGGTCAATTCGGAAATTCCAGTCCGTGTAGGCCATGTGAGCCAGCTGGCCCATGGGCCAGTCCGCGAGGCGTCCTACATGGCTATTTCTTTTCCCAATAAATTGATAATAGTTTGGAGCGCTCCTTAAGTTTCCACCCTCCGCAGCCATCTTTATGGGCTGCATCGAACCAATTTTCATCTTGCAAACAGGATAAAGCGGGAATTGGAGCTAAATGAGGAGGCGTGGATACTGCGGCCACCTTTTTTTTTTTTTTTTTTTTTTTTGAGAAGCTACGGTGCTGCCGTAAGAGCCCCAACTTGACTAATTTCAGGAGGAATCGTACTCGGACTTAACTCTGAGAGTCAGCGGTTTGTTCATGGGCACTCATTATATATAGGGGATACACGTGTGCTTCCTCACAGTAGTTGGTGCGATACGCACTTGCCCTAAACCCGGGTAATTGGTGCTATACGCACTCGACCTATCAGTCGATCCACCGTCGTACCACAGGGGTGACCATAAATTAACAACGTGAGTATAAAAATCTATGAATAAGTAGAACATTTGTAGGATATGTCCGCTATTGTTCTTTTACGATATATTTTAGAGCACTTCATAGTAGATGAAATATATTCAATACTTAATCATGAAGTTTAATTTTTGTTGGCTATTTTTTTTAATCATTTTAGATCATGATTCAGTTTAGATATTTTTGAATCAACCAAGAAGCAAACTTTCACATAAAGCATGTGTGTATATATCTCTTTATTAATGTACTTTCTTTTTAACACACACACACACAGAGGTTGTTCTTAATTTACTTCTATATATATTTATATTTACATATATGGATTGACTTAGTAGCAGCATAGCATTTTTTTTTCTTATCTTCTTTGATGCAATGGCAAACGGATGCTAGCTTTCTCGAGAAGATGATAGGTTTTCACAGTGATAGGGTGGATCTTTGAAAAAAAATTTATCTTAGTTTCAACTCTTCATACTATCTTTCAGTTTCTCGGCTAGTGGTGGTAATGCGCGTCGTGCGCTTCCTCATGTACCGACGGATCCTCGACTGGCCGGATAAGTTATCAGGACAATTGCCTGTTCTATATGGAAAAAAAGCTTCTCACTTGTCAGTCATGCATTGACAAGATTTCACAATTTCTTTATTATCTTTAAATTTTGAGATAAGCGAAAAATTTATTGTTTTTTGAGATTACCCGTGATGAAATCCGTCTTGCGAGAGCACGCTTTTGTATGGACCGCAAACTCGCGAAAAATTCCCACGCTCAGCTCTAACCGACGTCTGGAATTCGAATACAGACTTTGCATAAACAGAGCCTCCTGCTGCAGGATACAAGAAAAATTTCGCGGAGGATTTTATCTCATACGACTTTGAATCTGGATAGTGACGCTTTCTGAAGCACCACTAACTGGTCGAGCTAGCCGCGCGTTGCGATGATTAAGCGAAAAATTTATAAAAAAGCTTTATTGTCTTTTTTTTTCCTTTCCAATAACAACATTTAGACCCATCAAAAATTATAATTTGACATGTACGGAAAATACCATCAATATCTTTACAGTGTCTCTCTCTTCTGCTGTCCTGCACCTCCATTCTTCCTCCGCCGCCGCTATGCCCCTCTGCGTCTTCTCCGCTGGCAATCTCCTTGTTCTTCCCACGCTCTCCGATTCCTCTGTGACATAGCTCCTCACTTACCACCCCGACAGCTCCGTCGCGGCGCACAGCCGAACGCCGACAGATCTATCGTGACACACAGCCGAATGCCGACAGCTCCGTCGCGATGCACAGCCCAACGCCGACAGCTACGTCACGTTACACAACCCAACATTAACGAGTGGTCTTTCTGTCATGACGACGTCACGATTCTGCTCAGCTGCAGCGCCATTATTAAGAATATTTTGATATTTAATTTATTTTTTAATGTATGAATCTTTCTATTTTAGTTAGATCAAGTCTATATATTTTGGATGTAATAGATATTATGATATATTAAGAGTTCAAGTCCTCTTTTTTTTTTTCTTAACAGGCATGGCAACAAGTTGCAAGCAGTTCGTTGCCGTCGATATGTAGATTGCAGCTCACCAGCCGACATGCATGTCATCAGTCAAAACAGATCATGAAAGATCAGATTGGAGAAGATGATGGCACTTCATATAAATACCAATTACAACTTTTGATGAGTATAATTAATGCTGAAAGAACAAAAAGACAATAAATAAGAGCTGATATAGCCAAGAAGCATAGCAGAACTCTTTCCGTACAGTTTTGTTAATGGCAAATTTTGATTGTTCTGCCCTAAAATATCATCTTCCTGGACTTTCAATGATGCATTCTCTATTATGTCTGTATCATGGTTGAACAACTTTTACATAGAAAATGGTTCTCAAGTCCTAAGCTGCAGATGGCATCAAATCCTTCTCTTGTAGAAGAGGTTCAGGGTTGAAACTCCGATTGTAGATAGAGTAAGATAAAAAAAAAAAGTAATTAGACTAGCTAGCACTCGTTTCAAATAGATTAAAAAAAAGGGCATAAAAAAAAGGTGGAAATGCATATCAGCCTCCTTTTTTTTAAAACTTACAAATAAATTCTTGAAAACTGGAGAAATGTCCGACATAGCAGCACACACGTGGCAGCACATGTGTGCTGCCACACCCCTGAAAATAGAAAAACGTCCGACGTGGCAGCATGCGCGTGCTGCAGCGTCGGACATTTTCTTGTTTTCAGAGACGGATTTGTGTCGGTCTCTGAAAATAGAGGGCTGATATATAATTTTCCTAAAAAAAATGCTAATTTTACGTGCGTGCTGCAGCGTCGGACACTTTTTTATTTTCAGGGGCGGATTTGTGCCGATCTCTAAAAGTAGAGGGCTGATATACAATTTTCCTAAAAGAATATTAGATTTTTTTTGTCAGACAACAGGTGGTTAATAAAAGTCAAAAGTACCGACTTTGCATAGGACATACAGCTTTGCCCTCGTTGCTAGGAGAAGTTTTACTATATTCCATATATAAGTTTTTATTTACATTAAACTCACTAAACTTTAAGTTAAAAATATTTTTTTTTTTAAAAATAAATAATATTTTAGAATTCCAAAAGTTTTAAAAAAAATAAGTAATATATCAAATAAAAAATATTATGCATAAATTTATTAATATTTATACTACTACTTTTATAATTATTTTGAGATACTTTTTGAAAATAATTTGAATGATGAACTTACATTTATACTTTTTGAATATTCTTTTTCATACCTAGGGGGCGGGCTGAGCCACCCCGCCCGGCTTTAAACACCGTGTGGACCGGCCCGCGACCCGCCGTGGATGGCCCGCATCAAACAGTGCGGGCCGGCTCGGGTTTGTACGGTTTGCAACACTAAGAATCGAGCTTATAGAAAACATTTGTTGGAAAAAAAAAAAAAAAACAAAATTGATATATTCTCTGAACGAAATTAGTTTCATCTTGTCCCTTTTGGAAATGAAAACACTCTTGGAAAACCAAATAAATAACACTTACATATTAAAGTAATGCCACAATTGCATGGTTAAAAAGAACGTTACAACTCTTTTTCTTTTTTTTCGAGATTATTGTGGGAGAAATTCTGTTCGTAACTGGCTCTCATTCGAGCAACCGTCGTAACAGATAAATCCACGGATGGCACCGGACTCCTGTTCTACAGATCGAGGGATCCTATTCTTACGAGTGGGGTAGACCCTTTGGGTCCATTTCACTTCCTATGAGATACATGGAGGTCTTTATATTATGAATGAGTAAACTGCTCAAAAATGAGCGTCAGGCGTGCGCACAAGCTATGCGTCAAAAAGTTTATAATAAGTTGCATAGACCAAAGGATTTATGACATATATAACATATCATGCAAGGTGCACGTCATATTGAGGGGCCGGGTTCATATGGTGTCTTGCAAGCGGGCTATATCCTCAATAGAGCTGAAAACTTATATATAAGTGCGGTCGTATACCGGCTTTGATGTTATTCTTAGCCTGATTTAGAGAAGTTAGGATTTGATATTCTTTTCTGGTAGGACGAATTAGTATCCATAAAAAAGATCATAAAGGGCCTAAAAAGTTCTAAGTTGGTTCTCCATCTTGGTTAAGCAAGCTCCAAATACTTTGAGCCTGAGAAGAGAACCAAATTGGTGGCTTTTTGGCCATTTAATGGTTTAAAGAAACAAAAATTTTAAAAAAATAAAAATAAAAAAAACTTGCATTTGTCCGTGAACCATTGTTTTCAGTTCAAGCTTATAGTCAAAATTCAGGTTTATAGACTTAAAAAAATACAACATTATCATTTTGAGTTAACTGTAGAGTCAACTTTATGGTAAGAAAGATATCTATATCTTAAAAACAAAGAGATTGACAAAAAAAAAAAAAAAAAAAAAACCAAAGAGATTGATGGCAAGTTATTTAAAAAAAAATAATAATAAAAAAAATGGTAATCGTATGGGTCCCATACACACATTTGAGAAGTATACATTCATAATCATCCTTGGATCCTTCCCCCCTTTCAAATGACACTTTTCACTGAGGATGGGCGCGCACGGTATGTGCATCAATGTAGTAGTAAGCACCACCACTGGTGCGAAAAAATATTCCCCAAGCATGAATCACACTCAAAATATTCCTCTGTTAATAAGGAGAATGGTATTGCGACAAGCTACCTTCACTTGCGGCATGTTTACATATTGAATTTTGTAAGTTGCAATAATATAATTTTCAAAGTATTAAGAGTTATTTTACGAGATCGCACATTCCTTTTATTGGAGTAAATAAGTAAAAACCCGCATATTCTATCAAGTCGAGTCTCATTGGGCTCGAACAATCAAATATATCACGATTCCTAACACGTATCACCAATTCCTTAACCCAGAGAACAATTTATCAAGTCGCATAATCTATCAAGTCGAGTCTCATAGGCAGGGGCGGAGCCACATTGTCATTGGGGGGGCGATCGCCCCCCCAAACTTCGGTGACAAAATTTAGTATATGGGCTTTGTGACGCCCCGTTTCCGGGGGTCGGAATTTAGGTGGAAAATATAAATGATATAGGTTGTTATGAGCTAGTACTTCCGAAATACAATACATTAATTACAAACTATTTTAAATACACAGCGGAAACTATAAATACAATTTACATTTTCTTTATTTCTCCCAATTAACTTCTGAACCCCAAATCTCGCTCTACGATCGTCGGCGGTCCTCGCAACAACCTGCGGGGAAAGTAGTACCGTGAGTATATAAAAATATACTCAGTGAGTGACCCACCCCGGCAACCCCGCAAGGCAACGGCCAGGGTTGCAGTCACACACCAAACAACAACACAAAACCAAGCACAAAAATGCATAAGTTACGTGCTAACATTACTCAAGGCATACACTTTTCATACTTGTCAAAACCGAATAAAACCAACGAGAAACATAAACATAACCAACAAGGCATGTTCGCATAACAAGTAGCAAGCTTACAACTATAAGCTATCGGCTACTAGAAAACAAGCAAGTTATCAACAACCAAGAAGCATGCTTGACATATAATAAACATCAACATCATCAAGATATAAGATAATCGATCACCCAAAACCCAATCCGGTTATGTCGTTATCTTTCTTAAGTCAGCGTGGACTAAACTACCAAACCAGTTAGTCCTCTCATGTTTATAACGCAACACACCCTTTTGGTACACGCAGCACCAAGGATCTGGGTCAGACACGGTGCACGTCGCGTCCCCCAGTACCCTACAGCAGGGGCGATCCCTTTTGGCCTTAAGGGAGTTACTTGATCTACCGGCCTTTCCGGAATTGCCGATTCAAGCCTCGCCTGGTCTCGTAGCCGCCACCCTGGCCTCGGGCTGGCCTTAACTACGCCCGCCGGTCTCTCTTCTCTCGAGACAACAAATATGGGACTCCGGCGCCCACATCGTCCCATTTCGATCCCGGTCGATATCCTCTCGACTCACGGGAGAGCGAACCTAGGCGATGCAGTCCAACGAAAGAGTCCCACCACAAATATTTTCACTTTTCAAATCTCATTAGCGCTCACGTTGTCAATGTCCACAAATCACAACAATACTCACATTGGGCACACCAATCGCATAAGTACTAGTGATAGACATACAACGGTTTCCACGCTAATAGCATATAACCAAATCCTGATATCACATAAATGAAGAGAGAGTATTCCGAAACATGCCAAAGCCAAATAACATCATCACATAAATCTTATTAGCGCTCACGTTGTCGATGTCCACAATCACAAACCCAGTGAAAGACATACAACGGTTTCCACGCTAAAAACATAATAGGCATCACATCAAACTGGCATGTTTTCATTCATATAACATCATGCTAACCATCTAAGCATGCTCCAAATCATACATCACATAATATAGGGTCAACCACCCCAACATGAACTCACAACAACATACATGCTAGAATCACATGATCCATCACAAATCCGCATGCTTTATATCACAAGCATTCAAATAACCGAAAAGTAAAACCCTCTCACGGGTACATACCAAAACATCAAAACAAGATCAAGTGCGAACCCTTTAAACATGTTCAACTCAAGCCTATCCCTAGTCGGCAACTCCGAACTCACAAGGGAAGTGAAAGAACACACACAGGGAAGACGACGCACTTCACAACAGTCCGCTCTACTAATGGTATTGCTAGAGCAATCGGCTCGCATACCGTCTAAGTAGGTCAATCACGCGGTCAATACAAGTCACAAGTCATAACGCACCTCTACCACAATACAACGAGTGCAGGCGGCACACGCACACACACGCTGGGTAGGGACAAGTACACGTAGGCGATACAACGGACGTGCAACGTACACAAACATATACCATGAAGAGTATTGATCTAGCAGTCATGCTTTAACACTCTTCTAAATAAACAACTAAGTCAAAGTCACTACAACAGGTATAACTAAAGCGCAGGCGGCGCTCAAAGTCACTAAGCAGTCCAACACATTCTACATGTCACAAAGTAAACTTTACTACGTAAATGTAAACATGGCAGTCATGCCCTATTACACAGTCAAACCACAGGAAGTCGGTAAGTCAATAACATAATAAACCTAACATATATGTCAAGCCGACAAGCTAATAGGTGCCACATCTACCTAGATGTCCGACAAGTCATAATAAAGCCGAATATGTCCAAACAAGTCATAACGAGGCCGAATGTCACTACTACTACGGTATTAATCCAACCACATGCTAAGGTACTTCAAGTACTAGCTCGTATATGCTATCACATTAACACGAGCGGGCATCCATACAATATACATCAACATAACATAATTAAAATCAACATAAACACATAAGTGAGACCGCGGGTTCACTCACCTACGTCCCGGTCTTACCAAACCGAGACCCGGCACGGCGTGAATCCACAAGTACTCAACCAAAAAAACTCTACTAGCGCGTTCACGAAGCCGAGACGAAGCGACGAAGCATCCGAGTTCGCCGGAGAAGCTCGCCGGAGACGGTCGGCGGCGACTCCAGAAGCGGCGGCGGCAGTCGGAGCAAACGGACGTCGGAGGAGGCGATGACGACCACCGGAGACGACGGCCGGAGCAGTAGCGGCGACGTGCGGCGGCGCGGCCGAACACGAGCAGAGAGGACGGAGATGAAGATCCGGCGTGACGGCGTCCAATCGGAGGCGGGAGGCTCGTCGACGACACAAACGAATGAGAGGAACCTGGACGGCGACGGCGAGGCGCGGCGGCGCCGGAATCGACGGCGAAGCGATCGAGGGTTTCGCGGCCGAACGAGGAGACGACGCGAAATCGAGCGCGAGAGAGAGAGGTGATCAACCAGAGGAGGGTGGGGGTGAGGTGAGGCGCGGCGACGCGCGCCGGCGGCGGACGACGCGGCGATCGGCGGCGGGCGAGATCGCGGTGCGCGCGAGGGATTTCGAGAGTGACGAGAGCGAGAGGGTGAGCGCGGGCGAGACAGAGTGAGAAAGACGAGAGCGAGCGGGTGCCTGGCGAGCCAAATGGCTCGCCCTGGCCTGGTTGGGCTCGGCTGGGCCGAGCCACATGGCTCGGTCGGCCGGGTCCAACCCCAAACGGGCCCAAATCAAGCCCAAAACACACCAAATCAATTTACAACCAATTCTAATACAAATCAAACACCCAGAAACCAATAAATCTCCCAGACAAACTCAAAACAAAACGAAATCAAACTCCGAATAAATCCGATTCAAAAACAAATATTAATTCACGAAAATCCAAAACCTTACAGGCTTTGAGTAAAAATCGTAACTTTTATAATACTATACCACTCAAAATAACATTGCTATGTACTGCAAGGTCTAGTGGTTGGGATATAAGATACTTACCCAAGCAACCTGAGTTCAAACCCCAATGGTGCTATCATTGTCTTTTTTTTTCTTCTAAAAATACATCTATTTATAAATATTTTTTGAAAAAAAATTCAACATAAAAGTTGTAAATTTTGGTAAGATATATAATTTTTATATTTAAATTTTTTCAAAAATTCTTCCAAGTGGATGTTATGAGACTCCATAATTCAGCCGATTAATAGTTTATTTTGAAATCCGCTAAAAATTTTAAGCCTCAAAATATCAATTTACAAATATTTTTTAGAGAAGTTTTTTTCATAAAAATTGTAAATCTCCTTAAAATATATAAGTTTTACTTTAAAAAATTTTCCAAAAAATATTTATATAACAGTCAAGATGGCTTGGATATGAATAAAGAGTATCAGGTTAAAAACGAAACTGTAAAAATGCGAGGACTGATCGAATATGTAAAATGAATATTAGTGGCTGATCGAGTCTAAAATCATGCCGGCCTATCGTCAGTGTTTACTGATGCTTCCAAGCTCGTTCTACTGCACTTTAAAATTCCGATCATGCTATTAACATTTAATTACAATGAATAAAGTATTAAAATATTTTTTTTAATTTAATTATTTATTATAATCATTAAATCAGTACATAATTTTAATATAATCACTAAATTAATATATGATAAAAAAATTATAAAGTTTGCTACTCTCGAATTTATTGGCGAAATTCAAAAATTATATTATGATTAAAATTATTCTTATTTATATTATAATATATATTGACTAGTAGTATTTTAAAAATTATTCTTTATATAATATTTATTTCGCCCCCCCAAGTCAGAAATCCTGGCTCCGCCACTGCTCATAGGGCTCGAACAATCAAATATATCACGACTCCTAACACGTACCACCGATTTCTAACATGCAATAAGGAGACTGGTATTGTGACACACTAACTTCACTCGCTGTATGTTTACATTTTGAATTTTACAAGTTGCAATAATGTAATTTTCAACGTACTAAGAGTTATTTTATGAGAGCGCACATTCCTTTTATTGGAGTAAATAAGTAAAAACCCGCATATTCTATCAAGTCGAGTCTCATTGGGCTCGAACAATCAAATATATCACGATTCCTAACACGTACCACCGATTTCTAACATGTAATAAGGAGACTAGTATTGTGACAAGCTACCTTCACTCGCGGCATGTTTACATATTGAATTTTGTAAGTTACAATAATATAGTTTTCAAAGTATTAAGAGTTATTTTATGAGAGCGTATGTTGCTTTTATTGGAAAAAAAAAGAGTGAAAACCTGCATAATCTATCTAGTCGAGTCTCATAGGGCTCGAACAATCAAATATGTCACGATTCCTAACATGTACTACTAATTCTTTAACCGAGAGAAGAATTTATCAAGTCGCATAATCAATCTATCAAGTCAAGTCTCATAGGGCTCCAATAATTAAATATCACGAATCCTAATACATACCACCGATTTCTAACATGTTGTGACACGCTACCTTGACTCGCGGAATGTTTAGATATTGAATTTCGTAAGTTGCCATAATATAATTTTCAAAGTATTAAGAGTTATTTTATGAGAGCGCAGACATTCCTTTTATTGGAGAAAATAAGTAAAAACCTGCATAATCTATCAAGTTGAGTCTCACAGGGCTCGAATAATTAAATATATCACGATTCCTAACACGTACCACCAATTCCTTAACCCAGAGAACCATTTCAGCCTACATGATGGATAAACAACAAGGTTGGCCATCAGCCTCCAAGGCACATCAACACACTTAAGTTTCAAGGTGGGCCAAAAAGTTTGAAATTGAGATGGGGAAAAAAAATCAATGTGACTGAAATAATTTGCTAATGAAAAATGCTTAAATCAGGAGAAATAGCAAGTATTTTCTTAATAAATGCTGGAAGTATCTTCACAAATAAACAGCAATAATAATGGAATGATTACTCCTTTTAATCATTATTTTTATTACAAGAATCTTGATATGAAAAAGAAATATTTAATATTAACCATCTTTGATATATATATATATATATATATATATATATATGATAAAGCTGAATTCTACAGAAATGAAGTAACGCAAGTCTTTAATCACTCATTAAAGATGTATTCTGTATAAATAGAAGAAGAAAAATGAGAATTGTTTGCAACTAGGAGAAATACCTCTTATCTTGCAAGATTAAAAACGATATCCTCGTCTTAATTATCTAACAACTGCAACCTCCGGATTTCTGTTCGATATTTGATGAATTCATCGATGGCTTCAGATTTACATCTACCATATCCTCTTGCTTGGTCGACGAGAGGGTCTCCATTCCTGGTAAGGCTGCAGCAATCTTTCGAAAAAGAGGCTGTAATAACCCATTAATCACATTATCAGAAAATCAGCAATATATTTTATTTTATTTTATTTTTATCAGAGAGAGAGAGAGATGTTGAGGTGGATATGACATGACCAAGAACCGCTAATTCAATCTCCAAGACTAAAATGACTCCAAAGTTTCAGAAGCAACATAGGGCAGATAATATCATTGAATATCTAGCAGATATGGTTGGAGATATTTAATGATAAGGGACGTGACTTTGCCCTTTAAATTTCACACAAGAGCCATTTCGGCCCACAGATGAACCCAGTGGCGCACTGGTAGAAACCCATTCATCCCAGCGCACTAATAGGAGCCCACTTCTCCCAGCGCACTGGTGGGGGTTGGAATCCTGCCAAAGCTAGGAGAGAAATGTCCTCCGCAAGTTAGCAAATATGGGCGCGTACATGTAACCCCCTCTCCCAGCGCCTGAGTTGGGGAACGCTTCATGCACTAAGTTTACCTTTTTAGAGCCATTTTGGGTTTAGTGAATAGCTCGCTAGTCCCAACTTTTAGGTCGGTTCCAAATATGCCTACGACATCATTGATAGATGCTAGAAATTTAAAACTAGCATGTCTTCCAAGTAGTAAGTAAACTATGAGGTTTTACGAATCTTGCCTTTATGTTAAATCCAGCTTTAGCACTTGTTTCTATGAACATGACTCCCACCTCTTTGGCCTTGGCTTCTCCTTCATCAATGGAGACCTGTCTGTTTGTGATAAGAAAGAGAGCAGAGAAGATGACGTTGCTGTTATTGAATATTCAGGCTTCACATTCAAAACACGAATCCAAGAATACGCGGCATCACTAGAAAACATTATTACTGACTTGAAAATCATTGCATTCATGAAGTGAGAAGAAGATGCAAGTTATAAATGAGAGAGCTTACGGTAGACCAAATTGATGCATAGTAGCGCATGCGAATGTACAATAAAAATATAACAAGATGCAAGGGAGAAGCAAAAAGTAATAAGCAAAAAGTAATGACTTCTTAAAACTTTTTACCCTCAAGTGCTCAAAAGAGAAAAGGAATAAAACTATCCCTAAAATTCCTGCATGCAAATTCCATAGTTTAAGAAAACTAGATAGCAGAAAAAAAAGGCTAGAATACGAACGGAAACAGAAAATTCAGACCTACAGGCCAACATGAGATTTAAGGGAAGTATGATTTCAGATTTTTTCATTCAAGTCAATGAAAGACATTAAAAAGGATCAACAAATAAGTGTAATGAGCACCATGCTGGACACTTTCGTATTGTAACAAAAGAAAGCATATAGTTATGCAAGAAGCGCAACCTTTTGTCAACCAGATCAGTTTTATTTCCAACCAGGACAATTATGACATCACCACCTCTTTCAGTACGAACCTCTTCAATCCAGTTTGATGTGTTTAGAAATGACTGTCGATCTGCAAAGAGAGAGCACAAACCATACGTTACCCAAAAAAAAAAGATTTCTGTTTGTAGAAATATGATGATAGCATCCATAACAACTTCAATAAATTCCTAGTCATGAAACTTACATCTCATATTATCTATCTTTATGTCATTTCCTTTTCTATCCCTTGCTAAAATATCATCTTCAAGTGGGCACAAAATGATCATTTAGAAAACATTTATAAATGCCCATCACTGCCCTACTCACATCATTAATCCTTGTCACCACGTTCCGAACTCACTTCCAGATATTAAGATATTTAAAAAGTAAAATACTGACAAATTAGAAGATGAAAGTTGATTCCACAATCTTCTATCCGTTGGAAAGAGATGTTTATTGTATTAACCAAAAAAAAAAAAAAAGATCATTCACAAAGTGGCACCATCTCTAACGAACTATATTTATACTTAATGAACCTCCTAAACGATTGGTGTTGCAATTGCTTTGAATGGATTATATAGAGGTACAAAAAAAGGCCATACTTCCTAATTGAAGATTTAGAGATGTAAATCTCCAAAGTCCAAATTAACCACACTCAGATAGTGAGTCAAAATGACAAACCAAGAAAATTTATCAACTACTCAACATATTCAGCTCAGATTATAGCAACTTTGGGATGTTCTCTATATGACTTCAGCAAAATTGCACTTGTATAACATGACAGAATTGACTGAGACACGGGTCAATAACAATACATAAGAAAGGTGATGCTTACTAGCTACATCATAAACAATAACCGCCACAGATGAGTCTCTTATGTAGCTTGGAATGAGACTTCTAAACCTTTCCTGCCCAGCTGTATCCCTGCAAGTCAGATCAGTTATGAGACCAAATTTGATGATACAGAGTAGAAGAATTGTGTCCACTATTAGCTAGAGCAGAACATTAACCAAAAACAATCTTGTTAATGAACAATCGTAATACAGCAGTAGGATGCACATGTACTAGGCCTTCGTGGTTACGTAATGCTCTAAAAAGATATATTTTTCAACATAACCATATACAGAGGCACTGATATATATACACACGCACACAAAAAGAGAGAGAATTGCTAAACCGCTCTAGACGAGGCAGGCTTGAATCATGTCGGGTCATTTTTTATAATCAGAGTCTTTAAAAAAAGATCAGAACAAGATAGAAGTAATAAAGGAGTTCAAAAGTATACCAAAACTAAACACCAGCAGTTTTTATCAAGTTTTATTTGTATATCAAACAAATCCAAGTTATGTTAATGAACGGTATAAATAGTGTAACTCCATACAATTCCATATTTATATAATATATACAGATTTATGAAAATCCAAATGTTAATGTTGATTTATATGTTTTTTAATCCATATAAATTAAATTCATCCAATTTGTATATTTGTATAGCGTATTTTTAGTATTAATTTAACCCGAAGAGTCTATTTTAATAGCATTATATTGCACGAAGGACATAACAAAATTCTTTGACTTTCGGTTTCTACATAATTTCACATTGTAGATCACTTCTAACTATTTCGATAATCTTTTATTTAGACTCGAATCATCGAAAATGACCCATTATGAGCATAGCTCTCATCTCAAGAGGAAATTAGCATATATATATATATATATATATATATATATATATATATATGTCCGTACATAACTAGGGAACATCTATTATGACATATGTACTTGTTTCTTCCCCAACATCAACCAACCATATTCATAGTGAAGTGGATTCCAGAATCATATCTTGTGATATATACAAGGATGTGAACTGATATGCATTAATGGAAATAAGTAACTTAACCCCTAAACAACCTTTTTTTAAGAAAATCTATATTATTGCACCTATTTTCGATTATAGGAATCTATGTCATACATCGTATATATATACATGTTTTACAATCTACAATCAAATGGATAATCCTGAACCAAGAAATTTTTTATTGTCCTGTGCTATATCAAGATTCGATCTTGGATCTATATTTCGTTGAACAGTCCTTCCTAACCCACATCTTTGTTGTAAAAATTTCATTTGCATTCCCTAAATAAGGACTCGAAAACTACCAAATCTCCAACACACAAGCAAACTGTTGACAAAACTTTGAATTAGCGTTTTCGTTTGACCCCATTTTTTTCTCCGTATCATGCGCAAAAGACAATAAAATTTCATGCTAACAAACATTATCCAGAATTTCTCTAAGATTCGAACCCATAGCTGATGGCAGAACTAGAACATAGTTTTTTTCCTTCATAGTCACACGGGCCCTTATCCTTGCTTTTTTACCAATTTCTAATTCGAAACTTCCTTAATCGTATATAAGTTGAGAATCAATTTAATTCCAATCAATGCTCGTCATGTTATACAAGAGCAATATCCATGTATCCAAGTATCTTTATCTTTTTAGGAAATGATATTTCAATTAAGATGTTCATCTTCTCTTATGAGTCACCTTACAATTACATTAGATGTTCATTAATGCAAATAGGCAAGAAAGAGTAAGATGCAACTGTAAAACTTGGAAGTCAGATAAGGTAGATAAGTGTACGACTTTTATGAGTAACTCCAATTTCCTAAAAATGAAGGAGACATTTCCAATAATTGGCAAACTCCAAAGTACTTGATCAGAAGGAAGTTATCTTACATAGACCAACGATACAAACATGATTTCTCTAAGATAAGAGCACATATAAGAGGAATTCATGAAAGTTACTCAGTGAAACTGCAGCATACATCCAATAATAAAGGTGTGTTTTGTTGTCAAGTTTCCTCAGTCTTGTAAAATATTCCATTAAGAGGAAGAGGCAGCTTTCCAAAAAAAAAAAAAAAACAAAAACAAATATCAAACAAAAAAGCTTTAAAAAAAGGGTAGAAGAGGCATGCTTCACAGAGACACTATAACCTTTCACTGCCTCTTTGTTGTTTCATTCTTTACAATTCTAAGAACAAAATTTCGCAACCTTAATATTTGCACATCAAAAAACATTTGCCAATTCAACGAACAAAGGAAGAAGCATATTACCATAACTGCAAACGGACAGTTCGATCTTCTAGGTACATGGTCTTCGACAAGAAGTCGATGCCAATTGTAGCCTGACAATATGTAATAGAAAACAAGTAAGCATTCTTTTTATATGAAAAGTACAAAATCAATAAACATATATTACATGCTTCAAAAAACCATGCTTAACACACACTAAGTAGTTCATCTACAGATGAACATGCATAGACAAAACAAGGATTTGCTTATTTAAGTTGAGCTGCTCAATAGGGAACCACAAACAAGGAAAAATTTCAACCTATGCACTAGTAAGATTTTATCCTTTAATGAATCCTCGCATTACCCATAAAAAGAAAAAGAATCGACATATCTTCTACCTGGTCCGCCTCACGCTTGTCCTACGCGATGCTCGATCGCGGTCAATTAGGTGCATGAGGGAAACTTTACCCCATGAATGCAACTCGCGAGCCTTGAACATGGGACTTTCACTTCACGAGGATTCATGAGACGGGTGCACATACAATGGGGCGGGCACTCCCGACTCTCCAACCACAATTAAACCATCAACTCACATACTAGAAAACACCATGATCCAGCATGATAATACAAAAACCAGATCATATAATTCCAAACCAATGCTGTAGAAATGAGATGAATCCTAATGCATTCTGTTAAGATACAATCGAGATCTGGCAGCAATGAATTTCAAAATGTATACCTGATAGGTGGTGTCGAATTTATCGTACATGAATCGCGTGATGATACTGGTTTTTCCAACGGATTGATCCCCGAGAAATACCAGCTTATACTTCGCCAATGCCGACACAACCGCCATGATTATCTAATATATACAACTTATTGCAACTGCTTAAAAATCTCTGTAATTCGATCGTCGAATAAATCGATGTGAACAAAATTAAGTAAGATCTGATGAATGAACAAAGAGATCTGAGAGAGAGAAATGAAGAGGACGAAGATGGATTGTAAGAATTAATACCGCGTGGAAATAGCAACGGTCTCTGTATTAGACTAGTTTTGTAGTGGCCAAAACGTAGGGGGTTTCTTATATATAATATGGCACATGAAATTGCCGAGCAACCGTATCTGCAAAAAAACATACTATATTATGTGAAAACGTATTTTTTTTTCTATTTCAAAATCAATGAATTTATGATGCCGAGGTAAAACATTATTTGGACATATTGTCAGATTAAAGCGTTCGGATGTTGTAGTATTATACCACGTTTTTGGCTGTTTGCATCAAATTTTGTCAGGTAATTAACATAAATATTTATTATAATATGATAATGGTAATAGTAAAATTAATAGTGCAAAATTTATATGGGGATGTACGTGCAAAAGTTGCAAATTTGTCCGAAATAATGACAGGTGTTTATATGGGGATGGAGTTTCAGGTTTTGTTCTCTTCCTACTGGTCAATGTTTATATGGAAATTTTTAGTGAGAATTCAGTTGCTAGACTAAGATTTTGGCACTGACCCTACGAATAATACCATGGGATATATTTTTTGTGAGATTCATAATATATATATATATATATATATATATATATATATATATATATATATATATATATATATATATTCGGGTTAACGGATTTGTGCTAACTAGAGAAGTTTTAGTCGAGACCGGTCGACCAAAAGTTCAAGCAAAAATGAGTATAAGTAAGTTTTAAGCGATGGGATCGATTTATTCTTATTCACCCTGAGCCCTAAGCTACTTGCTTGATTCCAATGAGTTTCCACCAGTGGCGGAGCCAGAATTTTCGGCTAGGGGAGGCAAAAAATATCAGCGACAAAATTTTTTATTCATAACATAAAATATTATTCATTAACAAAGACAAATTCAAATACACAACTCCATAATAGACAGGACAACAATAATAAACAAATAAATAACAACAAAATTACAAAAATAGAACAATAGCAATAAATATAGTTGGCAACAAATTACAATAATGAAACACAGTTGTAAATTATAATAATTGAAAATTATAAATTATAATAATTAAAACATAGGTAGATAGCAGCCGTCGCTGGCTGGCGCACTGTCGGCGTCGATTTAGGAATTAGGAATTGGTGTAGTCAGGTAAATAGTGATTTTTAGGAAGTCGACTATGTAGAAGTTCGGAAAAAAATTTAATTTTTAGACCGATGTTTTAGAAATGTAGAGATTGTATAAGTAGAGGTCGGATACTATGCTCTCGTTTTATGTTCGTATTTTCTATTCATACATCATAAAAAATACTTACATGCATTTTTTTTAAAATATTTTTAATATAAAAATTTTAGATTTTGATGAAATTTACAAATTTTATATTCAATTTTTTTTCAAAATATGCTTCTAGATAAGTGTTTTTGGGCTCCAAAGTCTTAGCGGGTTTAAAAATAGTTTTAAAACCCGTTAAGACTTTGGAGCACTAGAACACCTATATAAAAGCATATTTTGGAAACATTTTGAATATAAAAGTTGTATATCTCATCAAAATCTATAACTTTCATTTTTAATTTTTTTTAAAAAAAAATACATATAATATAGCATTCGGCAGACGGGTTGGGGGGCTATCGCCCTCCTTCCCCCCCACCCTCATGTGGCTCTGCCACTGGTTTCCACATTAGCTTTTTCACTGTAGGAGCATTAGAATTAAATTAATCTAAGTTTTAGACTCACGGAATACGCGTAGGTATCAACTTCAGCGAGTTTCATGGAGTTTTAGTGCGTAGGGAGGACTAAGATTTTTCTACATGTGAGTGGTTTGTACTGGTTATGTGTGGTTTGATTTATTTGAGGAGCACGAGCACATATGTGATATGCTCTTCTTCTTTTTTTTTTTTTTTTTTTTTTTTTTGGGAGAAAACATGTGATATGCTTATTATTTGGTTACTTATATATTTTGGTGTTGCACATAATTGGTATCTTTATTATGGATTATATTGTTATCCATGATATACAACATATGCTTGAGTTTTAGCATGTGAATCATGTGAATAATATTGTTCTATTTGGATGAGTATTTGAGCAGAATTTTTTGCACAATACTCTTAGTAGAATATGCTCTCTTATAATATGCTTATAATGTTATTTTATCTATGACAAGTATATGAGCGAGCATGCTCATCGATATTTTTGGTAGAACTAGTTTCTATGATGCACATGCTGGTAGGTTTATGAGGATGGTTCTGCTTAGACGAGTATATGAGCAAATATCTTTAGCGATAATTTTAGTAGAACAGTTTTAAGATTAGCACGGATATGTTATGTTTCATTAATCCTCAGACTGTCGGCAGGTCTTCGATGAGTGATTGTCCAATGAATATATTACAACTGAAGTGTTTAATCTTTATATATATTGTCTCGATAGAGACAGGTGGGAGTAGTAGAACACCTTGAGGTCCGGATGTGTTGTTATGGCCGTGAGAGGCTCGAAGCCGCACTGACCAAAAGTGCATAACCGCCGAGTAACTTTCGTGGGACGCTATAGGATCGCCCCTACTATAGGATCAGTAAATGGTATGTTACGAATGGTATCAGAGCAAACTCTTGCAGAAAATATAAGAATCTAATAAGAATCTGGATCTCACATCGTTTAGGGAAACACTGAAATAGCTCTTATTTGTACATGTGGGCAACGGAGACGTCGCATATATAAGATTGGAAGAATATAAAATCCTATACTTGGATCAAGTCCCACGGACTTGATTCAGATCTAGCTGGGGACTTGTTCAGGATAATCTTACATCAAAAATAATGAGAAATTTGAGATGCTTATAAAGTACCGACTTTAGAAGACCAATAACCAGATCCACTTCTTTCAAGGACTGTTCGGCCAGTGAGGGAAGCCGAAAATTGGTGGTGCTACTACGATCTTGTGGGCAGAATATTACATATTTATTTGTTATAATCAAATAAATGTAAGACTGTTAATGTTAATATAACTATTCAAACAAAGATTTTCAGTTTTATATCATGCCGATAACTTCGAAATAAACATGTACAATTCGGCATGGATGTGCAGGAGCCCGGCCAGCTCGGCACCGTCCCCGTGCTGGAGCCCGGCGGCTCCGGCACAAGCCGGACAGCATCAAGCGTGCCGTCCGGCTTTTCAAACTTTGGTATCATTTATACTGCATGATTTATAACTTCTTCATTACGTATCATATATGGCTGCTGATGTTGTTCGGATAAACAGTGGCCACGTAGCTCAAGCGGCACAAATAATAGGACTGATAATGAAGTTGGTATAGAATTTTTCTAAAGTAACATTTGAAAGTTAGAAATTATTATTATCAAAAAAAAAAAGTTGGAAATTATAACTACACATTCAATAAAGTTCAAGAATAAAAAAAACATATAAGTTTGCCTAAAATATCACATAGAAGTAACAAAAACATTACAATTCCATTTATGAACAAATTATTCTTTCATCGTAAAAAGAAACTAAAACAATATGTTAATACTTAATACTAACAAACGACAATTATAGTCTCAATAACAAACGACAAATAAAATAACAAAAATGCTAGAGCATCTAAATTGAATTTCATATAAGTTAGTTTACAACAATAAGTTATAGTGTTATTTTCTAAATTAATATTTTGTTATTATTTAATTGTTTAATTTTTAAATTATATGTAATAGCAACTCACTTATATGGTAGAGCATTCAATTAATAAGGGATTTTTTTAGCCCAGAACTGTTGATCTAGTGGTAAAGAATAATATTAGATGGCAAAAAAATATATATATCTCGGATTCGCATCTCTCCAACATCATTTGCAGATACAAATGATTTATATTAAAATGGACTTTTTGCATATCAGCCATCCTAATTTTCAAGCCTAATAAATTAATTCCTAAAAATATATTTTCAGACGCTGATTTGTTCGTTCTCGAAATAGGAACTGATATACAGTTATCCTTATTAAAATAAAATTACTTTGCTTTTCCGCTTCAGAGTAGATCGGTCAAAGTCAAAGATTTAGGATATTAGAAGCTTCCATCTAGATGGGGATAGAAAAAATAAAATAAAATAAAAATAAAAATAAAAATAAAAGCTCTTTTTAATCAGTTGAAATCAAGCTCGATTCATCGGGTCACACTCACACGCAAGATTATGACTCATGAAAAACGTTCTCTGCTTCCGTTTCCCGTTTCCACGTCCTACCTCTGTGTTCTTTCAATCACGAGCCATTTCCTCTGTCCGTTTCCCTCAATCCCACAGCGTCTCACCGCCGCAGCCGGTGGTCGCCGGCCAACCAACCACCGTCGCCGGAGTCTGCAATCTCATTTCTCGATGCGTCGACGACGGCGACAGGAGCTTGAGGACCGTCGATCTCAACGTGACCAAAGATCAAGCGGTCGCAATTGTCTCACTCCTCGCCGACCGCGAGGGGTCCATGGTGGCACTAAGCTTCTTCTACTGGGCTATTTCCCGCCCAGAATTCAGACACGTGATGAGTTTCTACGTGTCTACAGCTATTGCTTTACTAAATAGAGGTAATATACAGCGGTCTCACGAGGTCATGAAATGCATGGTGAAATGCTTCAGTGAGATTGGGAAACTAGCCGAAGCTGTTGATATGGTATTTGAAATGAGAAATCAGGGTTTACATATAAATGTTCATATCATGAATTGGATTCTTAGAGTTGCTGTTGAGTTACGGCTTTTCGAATATGCCCGTGAGTTATTCGATGAAATGTGTAAGATTGGACTGACACTTGATTATTGCAGCTTCAAGACTATGATTGTTGCATATTGTAAACTAGATCGTATTAATGACGTGGAGAGATTGTTAATAATAATGAACGAGAGGAGTTTACGGGTGGATAACGTCACATGCACTTTGATTGCTGATGCTCTTTGTAAGAAGGGTAGGTTTAATAAAGTGTTTATAATGTTCAAGAGAATGGAAGAGTTGGGATTAAAGCCAAATGTGATTAATTATACTGCTTTGATTAATGGATTGTGTAAGAGGGGTAGTATTAAGCAGGCTTTTCAAGTACTTGAAGAAATGGTGGCTAAGGGGATGAAGCCAAATGTTTATACTCATACTATTTTAATTGATGGACTATGCAAAATCGGGTGGACAGAACGTGCTTTTAGGCTTTTCTTAAAGCTCGTGAGGAGCGATTCTTATAAGCCGAATGAGTTTACTTATACTGCGATGATCACCGGATATTGTAAGGAGGGTAGGATCGGTCGTGCTGAGATGCTGCTTTCGAGAATGAGGGAGCAAAGTTTAAGACCGAATATTAATACTTATACTACTCTTATTGATGCTTATTGTAAACATGGTAGTATTGATTCTTCATTCGAGCTGATGGATTCTATGGTCAAAGTTGGTTGCGTGCCAAATATTTGTATGTATAATGCAATTATTGACGGACTTTTCAAGAAGGGGAGAGTCGAGGAAGCTTACAGAATGCTTAGGAGTGTAACTGAAAATGGGCTGAAATTTGACAGAGTCACTTATACTATTCTAATTCATGAGCATTGCAAACAATGTCAGATTGATCAAGCTAAGGAATTATTCGAAGAGATGAAATCTGCTGGTTGTTCCCCCGATATTCACACTTTTACCGTGCTGATTGCAGCACATTGCAAGCAAAAGAAAATGCAAGATAGCGAAATGCTGTTTGATGAATGTGTTAAGCTTGAATTTGTTCCATCAAAGCAAACATATACCTCGATGATAAGCGGGTACTGCAACGATATGAAATCGAGCTTAGCAGTTGGCGTTTTCAAGAAAATGATACAAAATGGGGTGGCAGCTGATTCAGTCACTTATGGTGCTTTAATAAGTGGTCTGTGCAAGGAGTCTAGGTTAGAAACGGCAATGGAGCTCTACAAAGGCATGTTAGAAAAAGGCCTAACGCCATGCGAGGTTACTAGCATTACATTAATGTACGAGTTCTGCAAGGAAGATAGGCCCGAGATTGCTATGTCTCTCTTGGAGGGATTAGATAAGAAGCATTCTCTGCGTACAACCAAAGTTCTAGTAAGAAAGCTATGTTCTGAAAAGGAAGTAGATACAGCGAGCATATTCTTTAACAAGCTACTGGACGAAGGTCATGATATCGACCATATAACATATACTGCGTTCGTAAGTGCGTGCTATGATAGTGAAAAATACTCCCTTGTTTCACATTTATCAGAGAAGATCTCACGAAAAGATAGATTTATTGCTGGAAACATTGCTGAGGTAACCTGAGGTGCAAACGTGTGATGTGATTACCATACATCGAGTTAAACATGGATTTCTCTTGTGCTTTTATACATTATTTTCGGTTGGCTGATAATTGCTTGCTTCAGCATATTCATTTATCAACTCCTCCATCTCAAATTCTATGTTGTGCATGAAGAAAGCTTGGAGCGTCTACTGAACTCTAAATTGAGGGTGTTCCGTTTTCATGTTTAAGTTGATAGTGGGGCCTAATGTTGGAATATTAGAAATGCAGTTACCTAATTATAATAAATAATTGCCTTGTATGTGTAACTATCTAAATTAGCTTTGTACCTTTGCTTATATATAGTGGATGCATTGAGCCGTCCGCCCCATTATTATGAGGACTGGCACACTGTGGGTCTTTTTCATGCAAGGGTTTCCACGTTAAATATGTGCTTTTTCTCTAATTTATTTATCTACATACTTTCTACGCCTTAGCATTCACTTACGTGGTTGGAGATGTCCCCACTACACTATAGAG
Source organism: Xerophyta viscosa (assembly GCA_002076135.1). NCBI lineage: Eukaryota > Viridiplantae > Streptophyta > Magnoliopsida > Pandanales > Velloziaceae > Xerophyta > Xerophyta viscosa. The sequence goes on from MJHO01000031.1 coordinate 1,156,048, forward strand.
ATTTCTTTAGAGTTCAAATTTCATGTTTGGACTGAAAAATAGTAGTACAGAGATGAATAATGTTGATTTCGAGCTCCGCGCGCCATATGATGAGAAAAATGTTGACTCGGGGCACATACGAGACTAAATCAGTTCCTGATTGATCTCTTAAGCCAACTCTATATATTTCAGTAAAGCATGTAGTTGAGAAAGGATGAGTTCCTGCATGATACGCAGACTTGATTCCTAGCTTGTTACAGGAGAGTAAGAAGAACTCTAAAGATAGAAACATTTTTTTTTTATATAAGAACATATATAATAGAGGGAAAAAGGTTTAAAATCCAAATTGCTGCAGATAAGAAAACTAATGCCAACAATATATTGAGAAAGGAATAACAAACCTGAGAAGCCAATTGACCTTAACACAGTTGGTAAAGAGAAATGCTCCTCCCCCAACTTTTTTCCCAAAAAATTTCCCAATCTGACGTGGCACTTAAAGTTAAAAGTAATCGATACAATTTGAGGTCCACTGAGTTACATCTCTCTCAAAAAGTCCCAGTCGAAATCTCCTGCTCCGAGTAAAATCCCGCCAATTTCTCATCTCCTGTCACGGACGTGATCGAAGCCAAAGCCACCGCCATCAGTGACGCTGGCGCATCCATCGTCGCCTCTGATGTCAACGCATCTACCGCCACAGCCACTAACAACTCTCTGTGCTACAACACCTTGCTGAGCACCACGACATTGTCTCAGTCGACGAGTCAATCATCGGATGTGGTGTGTACTGATCCCTTGGGTTTATCAAAGGATATATGTTCTTCTACATTTTCTGACTTTCAATTTGGGAACCTACTAGCTCGTGTCCTAGCTTCTGATCGTTGCTCTCTGATGTGCCCTGAGGAGGTAAAATTACACGTGTTTTTCATCATGATATGATATACGCCTATCTGATTGAGATTGTTTGTTCAGCTTAGTTGAAAATTAAAGGGCGTGTTTTTTTTCAGCCCCTAAATAGGCAAACATGGGCTGATCAGCCCCTGTGGTTTACCCGATTCCTTTTTCACCCCTCTTCGATTATGTGCAACACCATTTTGACTATTGTATCAGTATTTTTTTTAAAAAATTTCAATATGAAAGTTGTAGATTTTAATAAGATTTACAACTTTCATGTTCAAAATTGTTTCCAAAAACATTTCTAAATAGATGTTTTGTGACTTCGAAATTTCAGCGGGTTAACGGGTCGGACCCAAAACCCGTTAACTTTTCGGAGTCTCAAAATACCTATTTAAAAGTATTTTTTGAAAAAATATTAAACATGAAAGTTGTAAATCTTATCAAAATTTATAATTTTCATATTGAAAGTTTTTTTTTCAAAAACACTAATACAGTGGTCAAAACAGAATCACACGAATTACGAGAGAGGGGCTAAAAATGAAAAACGCAAAGTAAGAGGGCTGAAACGGCAGAAGTTTTAAAAGGAGGGCTGACCGATCATTATCCCAGCTTAGTTGAAAATAAAATTGATATGGAATCATTACTTTTCATGCATGATCTAATCTGCAATATCTGACACGTGTAGGGGAATTAGTGTATACATGTTACTACGAATTGATTGGCAAGTCTAAGTTCTTCTATGTAGAAGGATGGCATCAAAGATGTGCGGAAGGATGGCATAAAGTCTGTGCAGAAACCATGAAGGACATGCAAAAAGAAAAAATTGTTGCACAAGAAAGCATGCTGCATGAATTTATTTGAAATACTTATTATTGACTTCATTAGCATTGAAATTTCAGGGTGTACTCAAGAGGACTATACGTATGGTGTTTCTTATGTTTTTTTTTTTTTTTTTCCCCGAGAAAACGATGTAATTGTTTTTTCTTTTTGTTTCTAGTAAAGAAAAGAATGTATGTTGTTTCCAAATTAATTTGTTTATGTATCATAATAGGTTCCAGTCAGTTAGTAGCTTGTATGGATGAAAACATCTGTTTCCTTTTCTCTTTCATTTTTTGCTGTGTACGAGAGCTTAAGCCCAAAAACCATTTATCCCTGATTACATCTTAAAGCATGCATGTGAAGTTGTGCTTATAGTTAATGAATTCACTACAGTGAGTGCGAAAAGTGTTAACTTTTGATCAAAAGGATCGTTATCATAACGTACAATGAATACATTATGATAACATGAAGTGGAACATGCGTCGGTGCCATCCGTGGGTTTATCTGTTACGACGGTCGCACAAAAGTGGACTGATTACGGACTAAGTTTTTCCACGATAATCTCAAAAAAATATGTACAATGAGCAACAGAGGATAGAGTTATTAAACAGTTAGGGGAAGTAGCATTTCTCAATCTCCATACAACAAAAGTGATTGTGGGGCTACTTTCTTATATTTCAGTGAACTGCATATTACAAAGAGTAACGCTGGAGATCTCAAAAAGGATGCAATGTACACCACCCAATTTACTAACTTGTAAGCGCTAAATAAGGAAATATAATGAACAAAATTATTCTAAACAAAGGACTAATACCTTCTCTGAAGCATCAGGATGATAAATAATTATACTCAAGACAACTTTCTGAAGCACCAATACATTATCTGAATCACTATTCAACAATACTCCAAATCTATAGATATTAAATTGCCAAAAAAGAGCGAAACTATTACATATAAATAACTATTTACAAAAGGATGATCCGATCAATCAGTTTCCCAAAAAATTTCAGTCTTGCTCTTTTTGCTCCTCTTGACTTGTCCACTATGATGATCCGATCAATCACCAGCTGCTCCCTTGGCTTGTCCACCATACTTCTTGCTCTTCTTATACTGGTTTTGGGCTTTCTCAAGGTGTATGACTAATCGATTAGACCACGGGCAACCCTTTGATTGTAGCTTTATGGGTCCAAAACTTTGTTTCCTACTTCACTATGACCAGTTAATGAGCCATGATTACCTTGTTCTTGAGACATGGATGCCTTTTTGCCATGAGACTCGCCATCCTTTAGTAATTCTTCTCTAGCCCTCTTTAGCAACAACAAAACATGTTGTTTACGTTCTTTATCAATTGAAGCAATCTCTACGAAATCCGCATGATAGTGTTGAACAACCATGTTAATTTCATCAGAAGCAGTCATGTCTCTTATTGGTGATATTTGCGGAAATGAAATTAGAGAATGTAATCTCTTAAAGTCCTTTATCCATCATTTTAATATATATTTTTCTGGAATTTGTTTAACAAATTCTTGCCTTAGGACACATAATGCATGTCTACATAGTATACCTTTGAATTGAATTGATCGGCAAATGCACCATACGTCTTCATTGGAAGGGGTGTAGATAAACCGATATTTAACTCTATTACTGAAATCATCTAAATTTGCTACGATGTATATAGTTGTTGGACCACTCCGATCAAGAATGGAACATGTGGATTGCATTAGATTCTTCACTTCTTCTTGAAACTTATAAAACATATTAATGGTGTAGACCTTTGCAAGCTGCTCCTCAAATGAAAATCTTGTAAGTAGCTTCGGCATGTAATAGAAACAATGAGAATCCTCTTGAGCCACTCTCTCTCATATATGCTTCTCAATGCATTATCATATTGCTCAACAAACATTTTGAGTGATGTTCTACTGTTAACATATACATCGAAGAATGAATTCATACTTTCGCTTCATTGCGTAGTAGACATGCCGGCCAGAAATCTTCTTTCATAAAGACAGGAACCCACTGTTGTCTATTTTATATAGTGAGGAGAACCACTCATTATTCAGTAAGTAAAATTCAACGATAATTTCTTCCCATTCTCTTTCAAAATTAGAGACTATTAAAGTATCATAAACAACTTTGCTAACCTAGATGTAACAATATTCTTCTTCTCTAGCTTTCTCACTTTTCCCGGAAGCTTTTTTATAATATGCCAAAGACAAAGTCGGTGACGTGTTTACCACCAATAGATTGACATCGATCAGTGACTATCGCATTTGGAGCCATACCATTCATACATTGTAGCCACTGAGTGAAAAGCCAAATATAACTTTCAATTTTCTCATTTGCAAGAAGGCCACAACCTAAAAGAATTGACTGTCCATGATATTTAATACCAACAAAAGGCAAACGGCATAGCATACTGATTAGTTAGATATGTAGTGTCAAATGTAATGATATCAACAAAATACTTATATGCAGCTCGTGATATAGCATCAGCCCAAAATACATTCCTCAGTCTGCCTTCTTCATCTATGAAGCAACTATTAAAAAATTTGAGTTTTGTGTTTGTATATTACAAAAGTACTTCATAAGAGCCTCCGCATCACTCTCACCAAGTCTTAGCCTTCTCAATCTTTCTACATGGTTGCGGCAATCCTTTGGAGTGAAAGAGCATTTTTCAAACTCTCTACTTGAGTAAATGTTGTATTTATATATTTACGAAGATGCACTCCTGCTGCATCATTAATTTCGAGCATTTTTTTAACATATTCAAGAAGTTGACAAAAATATTTCATAAATCTAACCGACCATGGTCGAGTGGATAGTTATGATCTAAGACCACACTTTCTATTGACCAACGACCATCGAGATGTTTATCCTTAATAAAAAGCATGGCTTTACACCCTATTTTCAAAATTATGATTTTTTGACCTTTGTTTTCATTTTCCCTCTTTACTGGATGTAAAAGTTGAACGATATTGAATTCCATCAAATTTGTGATTGGTCCTTCTCATAACTCTAAACCCTGTGTAGAAACCACATTCTTTCTAAAAATGAAATGCTTCCTCAACTGAAGTAAATGTCTAGCCAATCTTGGGAACAATATTGAAGTAAATTATCCACCTAACAACAAAAGTAAATCATCAACTATAAAACATTTAAAAATAAATCAAGATAATTTTTTTAGAAGAAGTTCGAATATAAAATAATAGCTAGAATAAATAAATTGTCGATAAAATTTTAAATTATACCTCACAAATTACAGCATCTTCTTCCGTCTATACACTGATTTCTTTTGATAAATCCAAGCGATCAGTATACACCACATCCGATTAATGTAGCTGGTGATTGAACTCATTAACTGAGACAATGTCGTGGTGCTCGGCGAGCGTGTTGTAAAACAAAGAGTTGTTAGTGGGCATGTCGGTAGATGCGTCGACATCAGAGGCGACGATGGATGCTAATCCATCAATGAAGGTGGATGCGCCAACGTCATTGATGGCGGTGGCTCTGGCTTCGATTATGTCCATGACCGGAGATGAGAAATTGGACAGGATTTTACTCTGAGTAGGATAATTTCGGGCGGGACCTTTTTGAGAGAGATGTAACTCAGCGGACCTCAAATTGTATTGATTATTTTAACTTTAAGTGCCACGTCGGATTGAAATTTTTTTTGGAAAAACAGTTGGGAGGAGGAGCATTTCTAGTTGGTAAAAACTCCTTTATGATGGGCGTACTTAGACGTAAACCATTACAAAAAAGAGAGGATAAATATGGTGGGGGTCTCTAACGAGGTAGCTCAATTGATAAGATGGGTGATTATAAATTCCCACTCGCAACCCTCAAAGCATATGATCCCCTATCTCTAAACCCCAAAGCATATGACTTGTTTCTCGAGAAGCATAGAATTTCGAAGCGGAAACCAATTTGCCGTGATCAAGGTACTAAAATAATAGTATCGATAGCATCACATGAGGAATCGATCAACCCATATGAGAGAATCGTTATCAATGAAGTAATTATGGAAGTCTCCACGGAGATATTTAGGAGATTTATTCTTTAATTCTTGTATTTAGTTACCATAGAATATTTAGGATTGGTACGCAATTATAAATACTTATTAGCGCCGCTGGTCTAGGGCTGGACATTATGTACCCCCTCATAAACTTAATGCATTATCGTCTGCGACTGCTCGTGGACGTAGGTATCTTAGCTGAACCATATAAACTATGTACTGTTCTACAATACTCGCATTATCCATATTCTATCTACCTAGTTGCATAGTATGAGTCTCATCCTTGATATTAATCCATTCATTATTTAGCGTGTCTTTCAGGAACAAACCATAGAGAGGATGGCTGGACGAAGACATGAAGCACGAAAAAACTTAGTAAGAGAGGCGTTCCGGTGACTGATGGATAGGTGGAAGGCCGAACACTGACCGAAGAACATCATAATGACAGGGAACACGGACAAACAAATCATCAAGATGATCATGCTAGAAATCTTCCGCAAAGACAGGGATCATGGCCCTCATGGCGAGTGCGTTCAGGTGTCCTGCTGCTCCAGAACCATCAACCGGCCAGGAGTAAAACGCCCCAAGGTGAAGAGCGGCTACGAGGACGTGTTTGAGACAGGCTGGGAACTCAATGGGAATAGTTGTCCCGAGCAAAGATCCGGACAATCGTCAGCCCAAAGGAGAATGCCAAGGAACAAGCGGCTCCAGCCACTAGAGAGTCCCACCGAACATTGAACGAGACGACAGCCAGGGAACTATAATTTGCAGCCCAGAAGACTAACAGACCCAAAGATCTAGAAGTCAAAATCCTAGACGGTAGCAATAGAGCTTAAAAACCCATCGCAGATAATAGGCAGACGTGGGAAAAAACCTTCGATTGTCACTATTTTTTGGACCGCTACCTATTACCACGGAGGACAAACGCTCACCACTCTCTAAGAGAATACTGAGGCCTTGATCCTAAAAGACTTAGAGCTCCTAAACTTAAGGATTTTTGACAGGATGACGACTATCCCATCTGGCACAATTCCAAAAAGCTATGAAGTTCAAGTTGGCGTCCTATTAAGTACTGCCTAGAGTTCGATAATACTCTCGTCAAGGCAGCAAAATCCTAGTGGAATAGCCTCGCGCCTAGATCGTTAGACAGTTTTTAGCAATTAAAAAAAGTGTTGTTTGCCAATTTCTATTCTAACCCAATGATATGCCAAGACAGCCGGGTCATGCCGTCAGTCAACCAGAAGAAGAAGAGACGCTAGAAGAATCTTTTAAGCAGGTCAATGAAAAGCGCGGCAAAGTGAGGGCACAGACCGTGGTCATCATGGCCATGCTGCAAGTTGGAATCAAGCATCAAAAGATGCGTGAGAGTCTCATCTAGAAGCCTTCGACGGATTTACATGAGATTTACGCTCGCATCAACGCTTGGATTAAGTTGGATCAAGCGTTAGCGGGAGCCGAACACTCCAAGAAGAAAGATAACAAGAAAGCGACTGAAGGTAAAAGCACTATAGCAAAGTAAGATGATAAGAAGGCTAAAGCTCCGATCCTCACATCCTAGCGCTGGTAGCCAATTCGCTCGGGGATATATTGGTGACAACGTTGATGGGAAGACCAAGGCGCCCCATCGATCAAACAGCACTCTGGAGAGAAAATATACTATGAATTGCACAAGTCGAACAACCATTCTACTATGGAGTTCTTGAACTTTTGAGAACCAACGGTTGGAATGTGGCCAATGTGGAGCTCGACCCCCGAAATCATACGGATCCATGGAGCATACCGGCAAAGAGATGATGAGATTGTCACTCAGCGCAATGAATTGCCCTTACATGGTTGGATCTAAAATATAGCCACTGGGGTCTATTGAACGCACTCAATCACTTTTGGAGAAGAATTTGAAATAATATTTTAGAGATACACTTATCACTACGACGGCGCAAAGGACATGGATAATACCTTTTGAAGCCGAAGGCGGGACCTTTTGTTTGGATATGCAATTAACGAATCAAGAGGGAGAGACGAAATGGATGAAGAAAGTGAGAGGGTAACAAAGACGGATGGAGAGAGAGAGGGAGAAGCACCATGTAAGGGCCACTTCTTTCCCCTTTTTTTCCCCAAATCCTCATCTTCTCTAACTGAAATCCTCTCCCCATGTTTGAATTCTTTACTTCAAAAAAAAAAATATTTTGGCGAAATCTCATCAATCTACGTCGCGACAATCCCAATTTATCGAATTTCAGAGAAATCTACTGTAAGTTTGCGTATCTTTTGCGATTCATATATTTAAAGTTTAGATCTAAACTTTTATATAGCTGTGATTGAAAGTTAGATTGTAGATATGAATTTAAAATTTAGATCGTAAATATGAATTTGTCTATTTGGTGGATGACAATATTTTTGCAGCATTGGGCTTATGAACGTATTAGTTTTACTACACCGAGAATCCGGAGAATTAATCCGGATCCATATTGGCATCTTGTACTACTAGCATACTGGTATAATTTATATTTTATTACAATTAATTATAGCTATTTAAATGTTAGTTGTTGGTTTTATGTCATGATTTGTATGTGACCGCAAGGTGAGCTAGAGATATCAGCAGCTGACTCATATGTATTGGAGACATTTCGGTTTGAACTGGATTGTATGCAAGAAGAAAATTAAGTTTTTAATTATTCTAATTTTATTATATTAATTGTGACTTATTGTCACTTATATACTGTAGATAATATGGTGTCCATATGATAACAACCTACTAGCTCGTTTTCCGGACGCTTGTACAAAAGGCTAAAAGTATATGGCGTGGAAAGGTACCCCCGATCTATTTCTGTGTATTTGAATGGCATGCACCAGACCGTGTTCTAAGCCAATTCCGACTTTCCCAAGCTATATCCAACGTAATATATAAAGACGCAGGCTTACATGAATATAACTTTTCTGGAAAAGCTAATTGGGATACATGTCATATAATATTTATTGAACTGTGGAACAATACATAACCAAATTGCACATGTAGTAGGGGACGATATTTATGCCTACATGGACTGGTATAAGGTTATTACCAGAAAATTTATTTCTCGTAAGTGCCTAATAAATGAATATATGGTAAGACGATATGTTTCATTGTTTTGACAAAATATGCATATACATATCAAATGTGTACATCTTACGTAATTGTTTATTGTAATAACAGCTCCAAAACCTTCGAAACATTTATGATATAGTGGGAGATATTGCCATATCAGGCTACAGCCATACCGGATATATTCAGAGTGTCTGCAGCGAGATGTTCAGGAACTATCACGACTTTACTCTCAGAATACGTGCAGATATTATTCCGTTTATCGTACCACCTCCTACCGATCTTAAGACGAAGCGATTATGATTTATGAAGATATTGTTGGTTCCAACAACAATATCCAGCTTTTAATATGCACTTTCAGGAGCCCACCCAACAACAACATCGTTGGGATCCTGTTGCTTTCTTTGGATTTTGTGGTTATGATTAGAGTCAATCTGGTTTACAGTTTGGAGAATATGAGTAAGGTTCCTTTAAATTATTATATGGAAGTTACGATGCACCTTCAACCACTAACCCTGATATTCTTAAGATATAATCCAACAGGAGCACGTGCCGCATGAGCAAGAGCAAGAGCACGCGCCGCAGGAACAAGAGCAGGAGCAGGAGCATGCATCGCGACGAGGACATTTTGGATTCATTTTTTGAGAAAGTCAACTCGAAAAAGACGAGCTCAAAAATTTGTTTATGAAAATATGACTGAATTATGGTTGTATTAATATTGTAATGTATTGTAAATGTTTTAGAATTGTGCTCGAAATGCGTTATGAATGCATTTGTGATTGTGTACTTAAAATTTGTATGGAATGTTTTAGAATTGTAATATATGTTTCTTTGCTTGTTTATACAGAAAATATTCTGTCGATTTTTTTATGAAATAGAAAACGTGTTGATATATTTATTACTTAAGTTTGAACTTGTGTTTGAAAGTTGATGTGAATAAAATGTAATGTTGCAGACATATTTGCTTGAATAGTTGATGTGAATGAGTTTGTAAGTTTTTAGAAGAAGAAAAGAAGAGAAGCAAAATTGCTCTCGGGTAGGGGATAATCTTGCCATTTAGACTGGCGATGCCATCATGGCAGTCTATATTCGAAGGCTGTGGAGGTGGCATCCGCTCGTTAGTTAAAATAGCGAGCAGATTTTATTTTTAAAAATATCTAAAATTAGTTTTATTTTTATATATTTTTGTATTTTAAATAATTTTTTGAAAAAAGTTCGCCAAAATGCTTAACCCAAGGTATTACACGTGTACAAATCCCACCGCGTGCGTAGTAAATCACGGAAGTCGTCCCATAACAGATCAAAATCGCTACTTTTCTCTCATTTCTTGTTCAATTTCAATCATCCTCTCCATCTTCCGCCGTTGAAGCTAAATCAAGCAAACGAATAAAATCATTGACGAAGTTAAGTAGAGTCTGGTGGATTAATTTGGAGAGCGAAGCCGTTTGTGGAAGAATCTAGGGTTAGGATTTCCTACTGGGGAAGTAATTGAAGAGGATTGATTGTTAGGGAAATTAAAGCATTAGGAAGCGGAATCTTGGGTTAGGGTTTCCTAATTGGGGAAAGAAAGAAGAGGATTGATTTGTTGGTTGATTAAAGCACTGGTAGAGGTACCTAGGGTTAGGGTTTCCAAATTGAGGAAATAATTGAAGAGGATTATTGGGGGACTGAGATAGATTGTAAAGCTGGGGTGGGTGTGGGAGAAGTGGGCGGGGCTGGTAATGGGTGCCAGCGGGTCGAAGCTGGAGAAGGCTCTCGGGGATCAATTCCCTGAGCAAGAGCGCTACTTCGGTCTCGAAAATTTCGGTAACACCTGCTACTGCAACTCTGTTCTACAGGTTAATAATAATTCTTCTTAGTTTTCTAAATCCATCAACAATTGCTTTTTTTTTCTATGTTTAATTTAGTATTTATTGTCGTAATAAATTTTGGAAGTTTGCTTTTGTGAATTCAGTTTCGAAAGGAAATTGCTTGCTCATTCGGACAGGTTACCCTAAACATACCAATAAAAAAAATATTAAGTTGGTGAAACTAGCTGATGGAACAGATTATTTATTTCTTTCCCAACAGTTTGTTTTAAATTTTAACAGTTTAGTTCATTAGTTCAGCTGTTTGTGTATTTTATGGGGGGTAATTTGTGTCCATACCACAAGCAGTATTCTCCCAGTATTTGCTTTCGAATTTGTGGTTCATTTTTCTTTAGTGAAACATAATTTCTCGGTACTTTGAATAATAACTTTCTAGAAAATTATAGATACTTCTAATTATTTATTCTTTACCGTAGTTAACTAAATTACATACTCAGCATTTAATTACTTTCAATAATATTACTATTAACATAATTTTTCCCTAAATGTCTCCCACAAACATCAACCAAGTTCACTACGAAGATTATGTAGCCCTGTTTGAGTAGCACATTTCACTTAATGCGTCATTTTTGGATGAATATACCAAAAGGGTTTGAGAAAATTCCACAACATTATAGTTTTATTTTGTCAATGCAAGAGTTTTAAGAGACACTCATCGAATTGTGGAACAAAGGTCATTATAGGAAAAATTATATAAGAACTGTATGATGAACACCCTAACTCCTTGGAGGTGCAATTTGTGACCCGACCCGAGAACTCAACCCAAAACTTATGGATTCTGGTTGGGACTGCCCCAAATTGACCCGATTAAGCAATTCAATAATTAAAAGTTTTAGATAATACATAGGTATATACCATTTGTTGTTAATGGTCATTTACGTTGTCTTTCTATTGAATTTGAAGTTGTTTTTAATTAATCGGGTCGTTCGAGTTAATCAGATTGACACGATTTTTTAATGGCATCAGGTTTGGGTTAGTAATTTGACAGCAAACCGTAACAGGAGATTTGTGCCCCCTCTCAATCCTTACGTAACCTTTTGATCGACCTTGAAATCTTAGATAATTATATATGCAATGGAACTGCTTGAATTGAATTTTGTTGTGGTTCTTCTAGTACGTAGCTTTTGTCGAAACCCATCCAAACTCTTTTGGTGATCCCAGTAAGATCATATGTCGACTGATGGTAATGGTGGAACAGTTGGTTTCTTTCTCTCTCTTTGTCTGTCTCTCTCCTCCTACCTTTTTTAGCTAACCATTGAAACCCCCTGCCTACCAGGTCTGCAACCTTCCAAACATGCTGTCATTCCTTCTGGTTACATCCTTTTTTCATTAGAAGCCTTTAGTTTGAATTGGAAACTTTATTTTGTTCTTTTTTTCCCCTTTGGAATATTAGTAATTGATGTTGTTAAAATTGTGAGTTGTAATATTTGTACTCTCCTAATTTTGATTGCCTTCATATGCAGGCACTATACTTTTGTGTTCCTTTTCGAGAGCAATTGTTGGAATATTATGCAAACAACAAAAGTGTTACAGAGGAGGAGAACCTGTTGACTTGCCTGGCTGATTTATTCACCCAGGTAGCATTCTCAGATTGTTGTGGTTCAGCGAAGTTCTTTTTATGTTCCTTATTGATTAGCTAGAAATTTTTGAGTAGAAGATCACTTTGCCTTTATATTCTTATGGCATAATCCCTAACCTCCGCATCAGTAATGAGTAAAGAGCCCATTACTTTAGTACACACATACATCCTTATATGGTTGGTTGAAATTTAAAGAGAGTCCGCTTTAGATTGTCAGATCAAATGTGTATTCAGGGACTCTATTCATACTGAGATGATGGTGCTTTTTTTTGTAATTTTTTAAATTAAATGTTGTCATCTTTAAAGTGTCATGATTTGGTGAAGTATTCTTTTTCCCTTTCCCTTTTTTAGTTATATTTTTTATGGCATGTTCTATCTAGTAGCATTTTTTATACTTGTTACATCTATGTACTTTCTCTTGTAGTCCTAATTTAAGGTAGTAGTTTGTGCGAAGTATTACTGAAAAGTGATCCAAAACAACTAAATCCTTGACCTTTTTAAAGATGACAAAGAAGATCATGGTTCACTAATCTGTAAACTTTTCGGTTCTAGTGCATGTAGATGAATGGGTGTTAATGGAGTAATGGAGCATTTGGAGGTGTTGATATACTATTTGAACCTTGAAGCTATTTGCTATTCTGTATAGTAAATTTATTCACTGCATGTACTTATTTTGGTATTAAATCTGGATTTCTCATGCCTTTTTGTTTTTTTGGTATGCTTGATTATAGGTCAAACCTTGGATACTTTCATTTTTAAATTATCTTTCCATTACGTAAATTCTTAAGTGGTACAAGCATTGTTACACGTTATGGGTCCTACATATGAGGGAAGGAAGAATGGAATTAGTCTATGAGGTGATTTGCATTGTTGCTGGGATAATTTGGGTTCCATTAACTCGGGCTACCATGTATTTATATTTTTTCTTATCTTGTAACCAATGATAATGAGATACATCTAATGCCAATTTAATAATGACGTCATACACTCTTCATCCTATTAGTAATTTCTCTATGTCATATTTGTGAAGATTTTTTGAAAGCAACTGGACATTTGCTAAAAAAAAAGACTTAGTTGACTAATTTGCAAAGGAAACTAATGCAGTAGATGTACGGCAGCAAAGATGTGGTCCCCTCTATCTACTTTTGCATACTTGTTTCGGTGATCCGTACATAGCAAGTGCATTTAATTTTGGCTTCTTGCTCTTTTCTTTAGCAGAAATTTATGGTATGACCATCTATGTAGATCTCCATTACTTAGGATTTAGAAAGCTAAAACAATGTTTTTACAAAAGTTTCATATGATTTATGGTAAACTGCAAGTGATTGAGCTTGTAGACTCAAACTAGCCAAAGGTGTAACTTGAATATCACAAAGTTGGTAGGCACCTGTTTACTTAGTTAACATATGTTGATGCCTTTATGTTGTGTGTCAGTTAATAAAGCAAGTATTGCATACGCTTGATCATGTATGGAGAAACATAGACACATAATAATGGTTATATGAAGTAGTTAGTAGAGCTATGTGTGCAAGATGGTACCGTGGATTGTATTTATATAGCATGTGACAAATGCTGATGCTATTGGCAGGGAGGATGTCTCACATTCCATCGTTCAAAATTAGGATATTAACTTAGTCAATGTAGCTGTCATTAACATCTTTGTACATCTTGTGCAGATTAGCTCACAGAAGAAGAAAACCGGTGTTATTGCTCCGAAACGTTTTGTGCAAAGGGTGAAGAAAGAAAATGAGCTTTTCCGGACATACATGCACCAGGTATCCTTACAGGAATTTGTTTACGTATCCATATTATATTTATTCTATTGGCTTTTTATGATGCACTTGTTTATCAGATTGGCCATGTATTTTGGATTCGGTATTTTTAGTGTGAAAAGTGTGATATTTACTTTGGTATAACTAGGACGGTTTTGTTTCTCGACAGACTATGAAGTTGGTTATCGGTCTTGTAATTGGTTTATGTTTTCTTTTTGGGTTATGAATCTCCTTCTAAACCTACAGAAACAGACATATGTATATCTAACGTATGTTGTCTGTGTATTGGTGCTACTATGAATTCACATAAAAGGATATGACTGAGGTTGTTATATCTAACCTCTGTTTTGTTTTTGGTAGGATGCTCATGAGTTTTTGATCTTTCTGCTTAATGAGCTTGTTGATATATTGGAGAAAGAGGCAAAAAATGTTGCAGAAGGATCGCAAGAAGGATTATCACCGCCATCAGAAAAGATTGCAAATGGCCTGGGTAATTCCCAACCAAATGGTGTACATAAAGAGCCCCTTGTTACTTGGATCCATAAGAGTTTTCAGGTGAGTGAAGACCCTGTGCGCCAAGTTTACCGAAAGTGTCATGATGAAAATAAGCTTAAGGTTTGACTTATGCGGGTCTTCTTTGTATGTGCAGGGAATATTGACGAATGAGACAAGGTGTTTGCGCTGTGAAACTGTTACTGCCAGGGATGAGATGTTCTTTGACTTGAGTTTGGATATCGAGCAGAATAGTTCATTAACGAGCTGTCTAAAAAACTTTAGCTCAACCGAGACGTTGAATGCTGAGGACAAGTTTTTCTGCGATAAATGCTGCAGGTTGCCTCCCTTGCCTTTTTTTTGAGTTTGTGGAGTAGAGATATTATTAAATTCTTACAGAAACCATAAGTTTTACCACATAGAATATGAAAGTTCCTAATAATTATTTCTATTTCACAAGGTGTAATAGTTTTGCAGCTCCTGTGGTTGCTCCACAGGTGGCTCCGCCATCTTCTTACATCCTGAGAGGGTGAATCTCACACATCACCTCTGAACTCACCAAGGAGTGACCTTTGAAGCGACTAGTGGAATTGCATATACTAGTACTATTTCTCAACATATAGACAGGGTTTCACTTTACTGCACATAGTTAATCATGCATATGGAAACACTTTCGGATTCTTCACCTATATGCATAATTAATATAAGTTTGCTTTTTACAGTCTTGTTGGTGTACTTATCTTGGAAGATTTATAAAAGAATAATGCTATTCCCTCCCAAAAATCCACCAATCCAAGTGGTTAAAAAAAGAAATAAAATTTTTGGAGCATTTTTTGGAAAAATTTACAACATAAAAATTGTATATTTTGATGAGTTCTACAAATTTTATGTTAAAAGTTTCAAAAAATTGCTTAAATTGTTTTGGGGCTCCAAAGCTTTAACGTGTTTGGAGCGGGTTTCAAAAACAGTTTTGAAACCCATTTAATTTTGGAGCCCAAAATATCTAGTTAGAAGTATTTTTTGGAAAAATTTTTAATATGAAAGTTATAAGTCTTATCAAATCTACCATTTTAATGTTGTAAATTTCTCGGAAAAATGCTCCCAAATGTTTTTTTTTTTTAAATTATATGGATTGGTGGATTTTTAGGGGGGGGTGGGGACTAGCATTTTTCTTTATAAAACTCACATATGCTCAGACATGTCAACTTTCTTGGACTGCTCTCAAAAGGATGGATGTCCTAAATATTCCTATTCTTTGTGCACAACAGCTTACAGGAAGCCCAAAAGAGGATGAAGATTAAAAAGCCACCATCAATCTTGGTGATTCATCTCAAGCGCTTCAAGTACGTTGAGCAGCTCGGCCGACACAAGAAGCTATCCTATCGAGTTGTTTTTCCTATGGAGCTTAAACTTAGCAATACGGCGGAGAATGCAGAGGTGGAGTATTCTCTCTTTGCTGTTGTGGTCCACGTAGGAAGCGGGCCCAATCACGGCCACTACATTAGCCTAGTGAAGAGCCATAACCACTGGCTGTTCTTCGATGATGATAACGTAGAGATGATCGATGAGTCATCTATACAGACATTTTTCGGGTCTGCCCAGGAGTACACGGGCAACACCGATCATGGCTATATCTTATTCTATGAGAGTGTTGGTACTAAGAGTTGAGAGGTTGTCGTAATTGTTAATTTTATGCTCCTTTTAAATGGGAGCTTATAGGATTGCTCCGATCGCCAAAATTTTCGTCTGTCTTATTTCAAAGTCAGCATAGATGCTTACAATCCTTAGATGACTGATATGGAAGAGAGGAATGCGTTTTGTACAGTGAATGATTGAAGCACTCATCATTTTATTGAGTAATAAAAAGGATTTATCAATGTGTTTATGTTGGGATTTTCTCCTCTTTTTTTTTTTAACTTTTTGATAATAAACATTGTGGGGCATTAAGGCTCCCTTTCTGAGTAAAGTACCACTTGATGTTCCTATATTCTTATAGAGTAACCTTGACCGGTATTTCGGTTTAGACAAAGATTTACATATTAACTCTACCGTTGCAGTTTTATTGCTTGTGATGTTATGCGTCTGACCCGTGATTTTGCAGTGCGTTCCGTGAATAACTGTTTTGGATATTTTTAGTTGCATAAGTGATTCTATAGATAGATTTTATACATTAACTCCTTTTGTTTATCTTTTCCTTGTTGGATGTCCTTGTATTCTTAGATGTATTTTGTATCTTCGCAGACTTTTCTGCATTTTGTATCATTAGGTGATCTGTATCTTTAGCTTTTTTTTTTTTCTTTTTTTTTTTTCCGGGACGTCAGCATCAGTCGAATTCTATATAGCACGGACACTGTAAAAAAGTTGGCGTGTCCGTGTCCGACACGACACTTTTCGGAACGTCCGGACACGTATTGGACACACCACGTGGCATGTCCAGAAAAAAATCGGACACGCGTGCCGGATATATTTTTTAGCGTGTCCGACATGCGTGTCAGAATTTATATTAATTTTTTTAAAAATATTTTTTATTTATTTTCTTTAGAAGAGTTAAATATTATTTATAATAGTAGTAAGTAATATAATATAGTTATGCACCCATATATTATATTTTTTTAGTTTTAGTTGATATAATTAAATTCTTAGTGTTTAGATTTATTTCAAATGACGCGAAATTATATTATATATAAACTTATTATCGAATGTCATTATATTCACTAATATTTAAATATTTCGTATAATTTATATTTAAATTTTTTATTGCAGTGTCCGAACCGTACCCGTATCCTTTTTTTTAAAAAAATTATCGTGTCCCCATATCGTACCGTGTCGTGTCTCCGTGTCCATATCCGTGCTACCTAGGTCGAAATTGATGTGCCGTCTTTTTAATGAAGACGTCAGTGCCTTCTCTCAAAAAAAAAAAAAAAAAGTTTCCATGGTGTATCAACACTTAATTTTTTTTTTTATTTTATTTTGCACAAATTAATCTCTATTATACATTTTGTGAAAATAACCCCTGATATTTTGCAAATTGGCCCTATGATATATTACATTGTCCACTATTGTGTTGATTTTGTAAGATATAAGCGCCTTAAAATGTAAGCATCGTCAGAACTATTTTTTCAAACTAAACCTCGAAGTTCTTACAAAAGTTATTAACTATCATGTTACAAATAATTAATTTAAGCACCCACACTCTATTGTAGCAACGAATTCAACATTTTTACTTTAAACGTCATTTGGTTTAGTTCTTATTCGGTTCGAACTAGTTTAAGCTCGACTCGAACTCGAGTAGAGCTCAAACTCAAATTCAGGCTCGATTAACTAAAGTAGTCGAGCTTGAGTATAATACTCGGCTCGTTATACTCGTGAGCCTATACAAGCACAGTTGATAATGGATCTTTGAATCCAGCCCGGACTGTCATAAGTTGGTTGAGCCGAACAAAATGTATAGTTGTTTACAATTCAGTCCTAATTTTTATAGATATTATAAATATTACCACCGTACATATTAATTTCGAACTAGATACTCGAGCTCGATACGTTCGAGGTACTCGAGCTCGAGCTCGGCTCGAACTGAAGCAATCGAGTTGAGCTCGAGCATATTTTTTTCTAAAGCGAGCCGAATTCGAACTCGGCCACTAAGGCTCGTCGAGCTCGAGCTCGAGTTGAGCTCGGCTTGTTTTTAGCCTCTAGTCACATGGATGTTTATAAGTCACCATGTTCTTATTAGAACTACATCTTCGTCCTAATCAAGCAAAACATATTCATGCTTAAAGTATTTTGATCCACTTCTTTTTGAATTTTCGGATAGTTTCAAATCAGCCCCCTATTTCGAAATCGGGTCCATATCAGCCCCTGAAAATGCATTTCCAGGGGCTGATATAGCAGTTTCGAAATTACGGGGGCTGATTTGGAATTACCCCAATTGGAGTGGGTTGAACTCATCAGCACGTGTGGATTTCTTTGTAAATGATTGTTTATTTTAGAGGGACATTTTAAGTTCTAATTTATTTTATTCTTTATTTCATGTTGGTTTGTTTTCTAAAAAGTTACATTTAGCAAATTAGTGTATTTTAAAATATTGAACAATATCAAAATTAATCAGTGTGACGTGGCGGTCAATCTTACATTTATAATTATATACTTTCTAAATATTCAATAAGAGACTACTATATTATAATAGGGGGGTCACTATGATATATGCTTTTTATACGGCATGTTGAATTACAAACTTATCCTTATTATTTGTATCTTTTTATTTTCTATATGTTTAATATAGTATTTGAACAAAAAAAAATAATGCATGTATAACGCAAATGCTCCATTTGGATATATTATGAGGGAAGAAAGAAAGTTGGAGGATGAAAATATGTGAGAATGAAAAATAAAATAATGATATTTCATTCCTTCACTTATATTTGGGTAATTATGGAAAAAAATGGAAACAAAAAATAGATCACAAAAGTGGAGGAAAATTTAGAATTCTAAATTACTAGTATGCATTAGTATATATTTGTTTAATTTTTAATCTTACAGAGGGCCTGGTTATAAACATTAGTTATCAACAAGTATAACTCTTTCCTCTTAATTTTGGCCATTTGAAGTGAACAATAATTTGTGGCCTCTAAAAATTTAAATCCTTCAAATTTTATTTCTTACCTAATTTTTACCATTTACAAATAGTAAAGAAATTAGATTTTTTTCTTATTTTAATTTTTCTTCCAATTTTTTTTATTCGCATTCTTCATGCCAAATAAGGTTAAAGTGAGTCATTAATTTTCGTTTCCAACCTTTACGTCCCTTTCATTTTCTTTCCTTTTATTTTATTTTCTTCCATCTTTAACATCCAAACATAGGTCAGAGAAAAGCAAATTTTTTTAATATTAATTTAATAATTAAATACACAAATAATAGTAAAAATGGTAAATTTACGAAAATAGTAGCGGATCGACATTTAGAATAGTGACCCGATGCCACCATGATAATATGTGCCAGGAAGGTGACTTCAGTTGGATGTCGTCGTTTAGTTTATATGTTTATGTGTATTGTAAATATACGATTTCATAAATAAAATTATACCACTCGACATATACCAAACAAAATACACAAGTTTGGGCTTTGCTATGCACTCCGTACCACAGTACACACACACACACATACATATATATATATATGTTAGCCTCCTTTTAAAAAAAATAATATGAATATATACGTATTATACATATTGTATAGATATCAAATACGTCACATTATCAATAACAATTCTGAATATATACACATTCTCCATACATAATTTATATAAGATAAAAATGTAACCATACTTTTATATATACACATAATTTAAAAAATAAAAGTTGGTAAATATAATATAATATAATTTCGCAGATCTGAGAGAGATGAGAAAGATCGGGCGTATTCTAGTTTAGATTTGAAGATTTTTGAAGAGAATAAGTAATTTGGGAAAGAAATTTGAGAAATTTTGAGTGATGGTGCAGTGGAAAGAGGATGAAGAGGAGAGGAAGAAAAAAGGAGAAGAAAGGGAGGGGCTCAAGCCTATGCATGCGTTATAAAATTTGCAGCGGATGTTGTTATTGTGAATATCGCGAATCAAAAAGACGACGTCCGTTTGAATGCACCAATCAAATAAGCGACATTTACGCCAAATTAATGCTAGATATCGTCATTCTGATTAGTGATATCTAACTGGAGTCGTCTTCTTGGCACATATTGTTACGTTGGCACCGGTTCGTCATTCGAAAGGTGATCTGGTGCTATTTTTGTAAATTCATGATTTTTACTGCTATTTTTGTATTTAATTATTATATAATATTAAATTTTTTTAGAAGATCAAGTAGTTCAGGACACATGTCATCGTCTTGTGTGCTAGTTTTGCAGTTTCCTGTGTAAGGAGTGACAGCTGATGCGCAAGTTAGAACGGCGACGAGGTCGTCTTCCGCGTCCTTCGCTTCATCTCCTGTCCAATGGCGTTTTCAAACAAACCGTCGTTGGATCTCTCTCTCTCTCTCTCTCTCTCTCTCTCTCTCTCTTCTCCCCCTTTGGCCCTCAAAATCAAACAATAAAAGTAAAAGTAATCGGAGCAGAGGAGATCGATGGAGAACGTTCTAGGGCTGCTGAAGGTGCGTGTCGTGCGCGGCGTCAACCTCGCTTGGCGCGACGCAAGAGGCAGCGATCCCTACGTTGTCCTACGCATGGGCACTCAGGTCGGTCTGTCCTTTTTTTCTTCTTGGCTAATTTTAAAAATTGTTTTTGTTTTGTCCTCGTTGACGTTTTTGAATTGTTCTTGGTTTTTTAATCTATTAACTGAGTGTAAACAATTGGTGCATTTTTATTCTGTACTAGATTTGGATACATACATTTAGTTCATCCTAAAAAAGGGATTCCTAATGACTACCCATGGTCTTATTTTAAAGTATTTCTTTTGATCAAAATATTTGACAATAATGTGGCTCATGAACCACACATTTAGAGTTTGAGACTAGATCATTTTGTCTGCGTACTATACAATGTTTGTTTGTGTCAACTTTTTGTACCGTATACTGCTCATCCAATCAGACATCGACAAGTGTTTAGTTTCACTACATACTATATAATATTTAATTACTATAGGAAAGTTGAAGAGACACTTATTAATGTCTAATCCGAGTAGTATGATTGCAGAAAGAGGGCGCAGTAAAACTGATCATGTTCGATACCACTTTTACACATTGTGTAAAAGCTATATGGAAAGATTGAAGTTGGGATTAGCATTTGAATTTGTCTTTCCTCCCCCATTTCTTTTGTAGGAGCATAATTTTTTCTTGTTAATCTTAAAAACAAATGTTATGATAAAAAGAATTCGATTACATTACTTTTTCAAAAAAAAAAAAATTATTTAAGTTTTTCATATTCTTGAACAGAAACTGAAGACTAGTGTGAAGAAGGCAAATGTCAACCCTGTGTGGAATGAAGATCTAACTCTTTCAGTTGCGAATCCAATCCAACGAGTTAAGATTGTGAGTATGCTGTGCTTCGAGTTTTACTTTTCCTTTTTCGCTCCACTCTAAGTGTATGATGGGATTCAATGGTGTACATGCGATCGTAAACGGTGTTAGAAGATGAAGGGTGGAGATCGAGAGGAGTGAATAGCAAAGGGAAGAAAGAGGGACACAAAGTATTATTCCTACTTATGTTATTTTCGTGTACACATCCCACTATCACATTCTTAATCTCTTGCTATCCATTTCCACCTATGACCAGCATTGTATATCAAGGATTGAAGATAGGAGGTTTATTATATCCTTGTTATTTTGCATTCTTTTTTCTTTTTTTTTTTTTTGGTTTTCCACGAGTACATATCCACCCCACAGGGGTGAGACTAATCTCGTTTTGGATAGAGCGATTTTGATATTTTTCTCCCAACAAACGCTTACTATCGGCTCGAACCACTGATATTTGTAGGCCCTCCAACCGCAGTGCTTAGCTTTGCTAATCAACTGAGCCGACACTTATTGGTTCTTTCCTTTTTGAATTCTATCATTTTAAAAAAAAAATTTCTTTTGCCTTTCTTCTATTTAAAAGACAATTGAGGATTCCAACATGCTAATATAAGAATATGCTTAGTTGTTTTTAGCATTCCGAAATGGTTTAATATCAATGTATAACAATTTTAGACTTGTAATATTTGTTATATGTTATCTACCTTTTATTCAAATTTGATGGATTTATGTGATTTAGGAATTTATTATCATGTTCGAATATATCAAATACTGCCATATCCATTGTGAGTGTAAGATCATTTGCCCCATCCAGTGTACAAGTACATAATATTTGTGTTCTATATGACCTATTTTAAAAAGACACAATTTTATTATTATAGGGTCCAAAATATATGGGCACACTGTGCTATTAGACCATAAAATAATTTATGGGTACCATAGGAATTTACTTTTAGACCAAGGGTCCTACGGAAACAGCATTTTTGAGAATATTATTGCCTATTATTCATTTTGGAATCTTTTTTATCTAGTTCCAAATTTTCATTCGATTCATATACTTTCGCTTTTTTTAGGGCAAATAACAAGATTGGATTAACTATTTCAAGTTCTTTCTTTATTTGTTTTATAACTAAAACTATTTTGATGATCCTTTTTTTTGCTTTTTAAATTTTTCCATCCTCTTTATTTCGTTCTTTTAACATACTTAGAACTAGAAAAAAATTCCTTTTACTACCCTCTCTAGACTCAACCGTAGTGGGACTTGACTTAGTTGTTTTTATAGGAACTTACTCTTTTTAAAGTTTATATGTTTCATATATCTCATAACAATATACCGTATGTTACAGGAAGTATTTGACAAGGACACATTCACTCGAGACGATCGAATGGGCGACGCAGAGTTTGATATAAGTCCGCTTATAGAAGCAACAAAGATGGATCTAAAAAGCCTCGCGAATGATACTAGAATTAGAACTCTGATTCCTTCTTCGGAAAACTGTCTGTCAGAAACAAGTTATGTTCTATGGAAGGATGGCAAGGTAACCCAAGATCTCAACCTTAGATTGAGGAATGTGGAAAGCGGCGAAGTGGAGCTTAAGCTACATTTAATCATTCCAGGCTTAACACACCTGTAAAAGCAATAGAACCTATTTTTATCTATTATTTTGATCACTATGTCGGCTGAGACTGATGCAGAATGTTATAAAAACAGACAATGTTATTCTTTTTTTTTTTTTTGCGGAGAAAAGGTACGTAAACCAAGGTTTTCTGTGGCGAGCCGAATTTCGGTAAATTCAGATCCTGGCACGTGACGACTGTACCAATATATTATATATATATGTTTATTATTTTAAAAAAATAAAAATAAAAAATTAATTTAAAAATTCAAAAATAAATTTTTTGACATGTATCGTGCCGGTTCGTGCCGTGCCGACAGCTGTCGGAACAGGTATTTGCCGTCCGGCACGGACTGTGCTGACAGGAACCGAAAACCATCCGAAAACTATGACGTAAACAACGATTGGTTAAATGTATATAAATCGTCATTCTTATCCTTATAAAGAAGAAAATGAAAAAAAAAGGTCAACAAGAGGAGAGGCTACTTATCATAATATATATATATATATATATATATGAACCGCAGAGGCTACCTATTCTTTTGAATGTATATGTATTTTTCTTTGTATATTTCTCATAAAATGCTAAACGACCCAGAATTTTACCCAAATTAGTCCATATAAGTGATCTCTAAGTTACTTTGGAATCATGAAGAAAATTGCATTCTTGACACTACGCTGGAGAGTTGTTATAGCATGTAAAGATAGGATTTTTTTTTAAGAAATTATTTTATTTGGTCAGTTGAACTCTAGGCTGGATTCGAATTAAATTCTAGACAATTGGGACCTAATTTCTAGGCTGATTTTGTGTTGAAAATTTCTTGGGATAAATATATATCAGCTCCTATAAGGCTAATTTCTTGCAGATCAGTCCACACACGCTGCCACATCAGCAAGCGAATGGGCTGATTTGTAAGTTTGAAAATAGACGGAGGAGAGTGAGCTAATTAAAAGCAACGGCTGATATGTATTTATCACTCCTTTGAATATGTTTTAATTTATTTTGGTAATACAATTTTAAGCCAGTCAAACTATTCTTAACTCGACTAATTGAGAATAACAATACTTGAACTCCATCTCTATACTTGCGAGCCCTTACTAATAAGTGTGATTAGACTAAAATAATAATTGTTCTTATTGATATTAACATATAACTCTCAATATTTAGATTAAAGAGTATATTAGTGAGAATAGACATATTTAAATACTTGAACACCCAATAAAACAAAATATGAGAACCAAAGGTAAATAAGAAGTTTGGAATAATTACATACTAGCCCTTACTTACGGTAATTCCAAATAAATTTTAGTTTTTTAATAATTACTAAATTAAATATGTAATATATATATATATATATTCAAAAAAAGTAATTACATAAAAATAGTCTTGGATGTGTAGTATACTTTTTATATTAAAATTTTTTTTCTAAAAAAGTTTGTTTTAATAAATATTTTTAAGTTTCAAAATTTTCATAAGTTGTAAAAATTTTAAGCATTGGGATATCTATTTTAAATAATTTTTTTAAATATAATAAACCAAATTTCTTTTTTTTTCAAATTCAATTTTTCTATATATATATATATAAGTTTTTCTAAAAAAATAGTGACATATTTAAAATAATTTTATAAAAAAAACTATTAAAAAAACTGTGCCTGTCGGCTTCCTTTGAAAGTTGAATCTTTCAGAGCAAGATAAGTTTGAGACGAGATATCTGACTTGATTCCACCTTAGAAGAGCTCTGCAATTCGGTATCCATCTCAAATTCCCAAAAAAAAAAAAAAAAAAGGTTGCCACGTTAGACCAAGTCAACCATTATAATTTACCATTTGAAATCAACATAAGGGGGCAATTAAATAATAATAAATAACACACATGGGCATTTTAGTAAACTCAGATTTATATTTTCAGCCCCAATGGTAAAATTGGAAAAAAAAAAAAAACATTTTTTGAGTTTTCAAAAAAATTCATAAAAAGTGGAGCTTCTTCTTATTTATTTAAAAAAAAAAAAACCTCAAGCTGCATTCAATTTAATAAATTTTTATGTATTTGAAAGATTTTAGTTTATTTAATTATTTGCATGTTTGAGTGTGAAGATAGAACATTTTCGCATATATATATATTATTATATACTGAACTATATTAAATTAAACTAAGTATTAGCAATTTGTGAGTTGAACCCCTTAGAAAATTTATTATAAGTCGAAGTTTCCTCTTATCAATTTCAAATAAAATTCCCAAGCTGCTTTCCATTAATAAATTTCTAATATGTTTTCAATTTTATCTTTGAATGTAAAGACTATTATGTTTTATAAAAAATATAAAGATTTAATTATTAAATTTATTTCCCTTTATTTAAATTAAAATATATTGAATTAAACAAAGTATTAGCAACTTTTGGAGAATTATAAGATTTACAAAAATACAAAGTTTTGTCTCATAAATTTAAGGGCAATTTTCTTTTAGCCTCTGCCTTCAAATGCTTTTCTCTTTTATACCGTCCTTCGTAACTCGTGTCACGTTATTTGAATAATTATATCAATATTTCTAAGAAGAAATTATCAATATAATTTTTGAAAAATATTAAATATAAAAATTATAAATCTCATCAAATTTTATACTTTTTATATTATAATTTTTTTAAAAAAAATATTAATATAGCAATCAAAACGACATGATACGAGTTATGGAGCAGGGCTTAAAACGACATTAACAAACTTGGGTGGCTGAAAAGGGACTCGGGGTTAACAGAAGGGGCTGAAAAGGTATTAATCCCTAAATTCAAACAATTCCCAAGCTGCATTTAATTTGATAAGTTTCTGGTCTAGTATAGTTTGAAAGATTTTTATTGTTTACATTTTTCATGTTTGACTGTGAAAAAAAAATTATTTATAATATATAAGTTTTTTGGTATTTTTTAATAGGTATTTACTATTCAGCCTCCCACATGAAATTTTTTTGGAAAAATTACTGTTCAGCCCCCCCGTTTTTCGTTTTTGACTGTTCAGCCCCCCGAAACGCGTTTTCCCGCCGACGTGGCGGCGCGCGCGTACCGCCACGTGGCGTTTCGGGGGGCTGAATCGCGATACCCCAAAATTAGGGGGGCTGAACAGTAATTTTTCTTAATTTTTTTTTGCTCTGTAGCCCCCTCATGCGTCACTGTCATCTATTCAACCCCCTACAGAAAATTTGATTTTTTCGGATAAAAATACTCTTGTATTTGTTAATATTTTGAAATTTCAAAATATTTATTTAAATATATTTTTTGAAATAATTTTAATTTAAAACTTAGATAGTGCTAAAATTTATCATTTTTATGTTAATTTTTTTTTTAAAAAAATATTTTTAAATAAATATTTTAGTAATTTTTTTATTTCAGCGGGTTAGCGGGTCGACCCTTAACAATTTAAAGTTCTAAAATATCTATTTAAAAATATATTTAAAAAAAAAAATTAATATAAAAATTAAACATCTTGATAACATCGACAATTTTTATATTAAAATTTGTTTTTAAAATTTTTTTAAAATAAATATTTCGGACTCTAAAATAATGGTATATAAAAAAAATATTTTTATTGGAGCGAAAATAGTTAGGGGCGCGTTGAAAAGAGAACTTTTTAAAGTGGTTGGCGCGTTGAAAGAAGAAAAATAGAGGGCCGAGTGAAAAGACAGAAAATATGTTATATAGAAAGGGCCTCAGTGTAATTTTTTTTTAATTCGATATTAATTAAAGTCTATTAAATTAAATTCAGTTGCTTTTTTTGAGTCGGTCACGCTTTTGCACACACCGATGTGTATGTGTGGTTTCTTGTCTTTGCTGCACACCAAAAGTCAACATCCCCCAAAGTCTTCAATCTTTTCTCTTTCTCCCTCTTCCCCACTTCTTTTCTTTTATCCTCGTCAATAATTTCTTCTTTCTTCTCTCTCTTTCTCTTTCTTCTCCTAAATCACCCCAAACAAATACCCAAAATTTATTCTTCTTTCTCTCTCTCTCATAGACATACACACTTGGTGCCAATAGGGCCTTATTCTGATTATTCTAAACGTGTTTATGCGATCGAGGAACTTGGTGAGTTGGATTAGATTTTGACTTGGATCATGTCTTAAGTTCTTAATTTTGATTTTTTTTTTTTTGGAGCAGGAAAATTGGAATCTTGTGGAGGAATTTGGGGTTCTGGGCAGTTAGATAGCGACCAAAATCTCATTTTGATGTTGTGGGATTGAATTTTCGATCTTTTATGGATAGGTTATGCTGCTTTAGTGCCGGCAAATCTCAGGTAAGATTAACCAAGATTAATTCTTGTTCATGTTTCTTGCTATATGATTTTTTGACATCACGATTTCTTGAAAGAGATATATATGAGATTAGAAAGACTTATATAACTAATATTTAGAAAATGAAAGAAAATCGGTTGAGATGTTTTTGTCTGATAGTTTTACGTACAAATAGCGAAAAAGATTGAGAAAATCGCTTGAGAGTTGAGATGGTTTAGACATGTAAAAGGAAGATCCATCGACACCCTGGGTAGGAGATTTGAGATGATAAGAGCTGAGTCCTACATGAGTGGTAGGGGAAGGCCTAAAAAGAGCTTGGCGGAAACTATATAAATTAATCTTATTTTTCTTGATTTTGAAGAAAGACATGATATTTACTAGAGCATATGGCTCCATGTCCCATCTAGTGAGACAAAGGCTTTGCTGTTGTTGTTTGTTGTATTTATGTAGAACTTGATGCGAGTCAGACAGTTTGGGAAGTGACCTTGATCGGCTGCTCTATAAATTTATTCCCTGCTGATTACTTTTCTTCATATATAGGCAAATAATTGTTGGATACGTGCTTAAGTGGAAGTATTGCAAGGGATGAAAAATAGTTGTCTATCGGATTTTTCTTAGACAAGGAAAAAAAAGTGTTGGAAATTGGGAGAGCTATATATTGTGGATGGTATTTCAGCACTTTTTTTTTCAGATTATCGTGGTGGAACCCGTAATGCGAGCGCACGCCCATGTAGGACCTCAAACTCGCGGAAAACCCCCACGCCCAGCCCCGACTGACGCTCTGGGATCCGAGTATAGGCCTTCCATGAATGGGGGTTCATGCCACGTGGTACAGACGATTTTCAGAAAATATTTCAGCAGTTTGACGTGGATAAATGGAATGTGCAGAATGATGCTGCTAGGCTATTGACATTTATTTGTTTTTGGATTTAAAAAGATAATATACTGCGAAGGTGGTGATTTTTCAGTAAATTAGACATGGGTTAACCAAGTGTTTTATGACTTTATCCCCTCTCTCCCTCCGTCCTTATCTGTGGATACTAAAATCAAAAAATCCTTGGACAGATGTTAACACTTTTCTTTAGTAAAAGGCGAAAGAATAGTTCGCTCTGTGCTCACCACTTTTTTTTTTTTGTTTATTTCTCAAAAAAAAAAAATGAAAAAGAAAAAAAGATGTTAACACTTTTCAACTGGTATAGGAGGTGTTATTTATTATTTTTCGCGATACCTTAATGCTATTGCTATATGTAGTCGAACCGATCGTTGTCTAACTCCTTAACAATGTCACTTGTTGAATTAACTGGATGAATAGGGTAATTTTCGCATCTATTACAGCTTATTGCACTCTTTAACACTATTATCTCTGATTAGCGTCTGCTCAAGTTACTTTCTGCATTTTGTACTCTTTTTTGTAGCTACTAGCTTAGAATAAGTTAAGATCAGTAGTCAGTAGTCCTGAATGCTTGTTGCCACTTTAACAAATTTTTACCTAAATAATGTTGAATGGTTACATAGCGTTCTACAACTGGTGAAGACTAAAGTTACCTTTTTTCTGACCAGCGTGGTATTTGAGCTTTTCATAAGTATGTCTAGAAGTGCATAAAGAACAGTGCATGATGATATTTGTTTGTTTTTGGTAAATTCTGATGTTTATATTATTGGTTATCCTGACTTTAATATATTATATCAATCTTGTCGTAAAAAGCCAAAGCTTGAAACTTGTAAGATTATTTTTTTTGAAAAAAGGAACGAAAATGATACTGTATCTCCATATATATAGGTTGTCTTTACTTTGTGAAAGTATTGTATATTAATATTGCCAATGCATCTCTAGTTTGATGTGATTAATTATTACACTCATTTGTATGTTTAGTGAGCATATTTTTATGATGTGAATGATAATTAGTAACAGCTAGTTCTTGAATTTAGTTTGGAGGTAGTTCGCGAAGCGCTGGCAAAGGCAGAAATATTCAAAGCCAATGCAGGGTCTGTTATGGCTTCAGGCTTGTCAAGGGGAAGGCCAACCATCCTATGGAAGACTATCATGTTGCCAAATTCGTGCATACGAAGGGGCACGAGCTCGGTCTTTTTGCCATCTTTGATGGTCATTTGGGAGATAGTGTGCCTGCATACCTACAGAAGCATTTGTTTACGAATATTCTGAACGAGGTAGTTTACTTTTCTCTTGAATCATTTGATAGAGAAATGCTTTATACTTTTATATTCGAAAACCCAAAAATAAGATGAACATGATTTCCCTTATATGTTTAAACATCTTGTTGAAACATGTGGTGGAAATTATTCCACCTCACAATAGATTTTTTTTTTTTTTTTTAATAAATATATTTTAAGTCATAGGTCCCTGTTAGTGCTCTTATATGCAGATTGTAAAATGATTCAAAGAATAAAGTCTAACATGGCTTATTTTGAGCTACTTAGGATGACTTTTGGAGCAGTAATCCAGGAACAGGCATATCAAAAGCGTATGACAAAACAGACAAGGCCATTCTTTCGCATAGTCCCGATTTGGGACGAGGTGGTTCAACCGCGGTTACTGCTATAGTCATAGATGGAAGTGAATTATGGGTAGCCAACATTGGTGATTCACGGGCTGTTCTTGCACATGCTGGGCAAGCAGTGCAAATGACTACTGATCATGAACCAAACATTGATAATGAACGCGGTAACATTGAGAAAACTGGTGGTTTTGTCTCAAACATGCCAGGTTTGTCAGTAGTGTTCTCTTCTGCGGTATTTTTACTTAATTTTACTCTGATAAAATGATAAAAGCATATGCTTCTCTTCTGAATGACCTTTTAACTTTTATTTAGTGATAATCTAGTTCGATTACTTTGCAGATTAGCAACATATCGGTTTATGTTGATATGATTTTCTTAACCATGAGGTTTCCTTTTTCATCTTAGGGACAGAAATATATTTGACGCTATGGAACTAACTTAACAAAGGCTATTTTATTATTTTTACTTGATTCCCAAACTTTAATCTTCTTTATTAGTTATAGTTTAAGTCAGAGCTAGAAAAGGCAAGAAGTTAAGTCATTAGATTTAGCATTGTATGAGAAGAGCATTCATAACCTACTATTTTATGGAGACATTTCCAACTCTAACTAGCTTCAAATATTTTTGGTTCTAAAGGTTTCGGAATTTCCTGGGCAAGCTCTTTTTTTTTTAAGATAAAAGTTTATGTTCAGATAGGCTTGTCATTATTGATGGCACTGTTTGAGTTGTCTGGATTAGCTGGTTTTTATAAGGTCCAATTTTAAGTTGTCAATACATCTTCGTATCTATTCATTAATCAACCTATGAGAATCTTCTCGAAAGAAGTACTGTGTTTGTTGTAGCATATGTGGTGTAGAAAACAAATGGGAGCACATTTTGAAAACCTAGATAGTTTGGATGGCTTGGAAAATGGCTGACATTTATTTTTAGGGTTGTGTGTTACATTTTTTAAAGACACATTTAGAGACGAGTCCTTTTACGACTTAGCAATTTTTGGATCCTGCCACGATGATGTATTTATTTTCTTTTACTTGTTGACAGAAGTCACTGGTAGGCATTTAGTAAGACGTTGTCACGGGCCTAGGCATATGGCCAAGGCTAGGCCCGTGCCCTTGGAGCACCTTGGGCCTTGGCCAAGGCAAGGCCAAAGCCTGTCTAGAGGAATTCTCTAGAATTTCCTTGAAACTGCCTTGGGCTTTGTCCAAGACACGGCCAAACCTACCAGGGGAATTCTCTAGAATTCCTTTGACACTTGTAATATCTTTAGGTTGATTATGCCTCAAGAAAGAATACTCTAGAGGTATAATCCTTGGTGTAAGTTTGGTTTCATCCGAGCCGTTCATTGGGCCTTTGCCTCTCTATAATCAGGGGTGCCTTCTTTATTTGTACTCATCAAGTCCGAGCAAAGCAATAATGGTTCTAAAAATTGTCTAAATGCTCTTATTCTTATATTCTCTCTTTCCATTTCTTTTTCGCAAGCGCTTTGAGAGTTTCTTCGAGAGGCTGAGCTTAGCAACGAGTGGCATTGCGAAGGGGGAGTTGCTAACTTGTTGCATAAGGTACTAGGGAAAAGCATAGCCTTGTGACATCGTAAACTAAGGGCTCTTTTAAGATTTTGTTGATTTGGTAGTTCTTCGCCCGAGAGTGAACTAATCATGAAGCGTTGTTAGTTGAAAAACGAAAATAATAAACCAAATAGAGAATTATCACTAAACGTGTGGTAATTCTACTTTCACTGTTAGCAGCAGGGGACACACCGCATAAATCTAGAAGATCAAAGCAGAATCAGGTGAACTTGTCTAAGAACGTGGTTTGGCATGATCGTAGTATGCATCCATTCTACGCTTCAATGCTCTAACTTTATAATTTAAGCAGAAAGAAAAGGTCGTTATTTTGGTTGCTGAAGGCGATCACTGTCTGTAAGCAAGTGGAAATATTTTGCAGTTATATGTTTCGTCAAATGAGGGCTACTAAATACTGAAGACTAATTTGGTTTCGTATGAAAAAATATTATATCAATGAATAAGGTGCCATAATAAGCGCAAAGGTGGCTTTGACGGAATGAAACTATCCAAACCTGTAGAACCCTGTACTGTCTTGTGAACGCGGGAAAAGAGATATGTTTATAATGAGCTTACATAAGCGCATGTAGAATTCTCTCTATATAAACAAAATTTCGACCATGGGCGGTAAAGCAAAATGAAAAATGAGTTCCACTTGAATAGCAGTACTCATCACGATAGAGCTTCAAAAAAAAAATCATGTATATTGCTTATGTTGATAATAGCTATCGAGCTAACAATAATATTTGTTTAAATGTTGAGAAGAAATAAAGCTCAGAAGCATAGGCTGGCAGCTCCGCTAGTAGTTCGTATTTGACAAGGCAAGTTGGGGACATATAGAGAGCAATGTATTATGCACTAGATTGGAAGAGTTGATTCATTGTATTGGGTCGAGTCGAGTTGATTTTAGTTTAGAATTATTGTACTCATAAAAAATTGTTATGTGGTATACTTGTAGATTGAAATAAATATTATGATAGGAGTTTATATTGAAAAAGAGTTGTATTAAATATGAGCAGCATTAAAAATATGTGATGTATTCTTTATTTTTGATAATGGATAATCTTGCTGCACTCCGGCCGCTGACCTGGCCAGTTCATAACAAGTTGGTGCAAGTGCAATTGGTCCTTTCTCTAGCTACCGTTGAGTTGTGCTACTTATTTGTCTTCATCATCATCATTTTCACCATCTCCGACTTTATCTTGGGCTCCGCCACTGAAGTCGTCCTCACGTATTCCACAATCTCTGGAGTCTGGCTTGTCCTTCTCTTCGCCATTAAATTCTCATCATTGCCACTAGTATCTCTGACATTGTCCTTGGCTTTGCTACCGAGTCGTTGTCACACCTACTTTGTCATGGGCTTTGCCACTGAAGAAATAATGTACTTTTTATTTCATTTTGATACGGAAGAAATAATGTACTTTTTATTTGATTGTGTCCGGTAGGAATCGAGTATTTCTAGAATGGCCACCTGACCGCCTGTGTCTATTTTGCTGCGGCTATGATGCCAATCGGAGCAGATCTAGCCGTGAGGGAAGCTGTATAGCTACTTTAGATTATCAAAGGCCTAAGAAGACACGGAGTATTGCATTTATATATAATTGGCAAAATCATTCTGGTGTATAGGACTTACATGATCATGTTCTTGTGTTCTTTATGATTAATTGACTACGCCATGATATGAATTCTCAAAATTTTACCTTCTGAGTTAGAATATTGACAACTGTTTGCTTATAACATCAAAATTTTACCTTCTTGTCTCTATAGTTCTGTACCAGTTGTTTAATACCTTATTAACTAGAGAATTTGATGTATTAATTATGATGAGTTCTTGTTATTTGGCGTCATGTTAATTCTTTTTGGCTTTTTTTTTTTTATTTCAGGGGATGTTCCAAGAGTAAATGGACAGTTAGCTGTGTCCCGAGCTTTTGGTGACAAAAGTCTTAAATCTCACTTGCGATCGGAACCAGATGTCAACAACCATTCCATCACTCCAGATACTGAGTTATTGATTCTTGCTAGCGACGGCTTGTGGAAGGTTTGCCAAATAATGCATTCTTATTTTCTTTCTTATGGCAAAATAATGCTAGGGCTCCCGAATGTTGTCCCAAAATGTCTCCCAAAAATCATGCATGAATTGAATTATGTGCTTCTCAAAAGTGAAATTTGATGTTAAACTTAACGTGCTTGATCCAAAATAAAATGTCACAAAATTTCTCCGTATTCGTGAATACAGTAAACTGTGTTTTAGAGAAGCGTAGTTCAATGTTTAAAATGAACTTGCTTGATTCTTGGTAAAATTTTGGGAGCTATTTTATCATTACTACCCAATTTGATTATGAAAAATGACCTATTATTTTTTTGGGTAAATGGCATAATTTTTTTAGAGCCTATTCAGGTCAAACCCATTTAGGGTCATAACATCAATTACTGAGCCTGAAGTCAGGCATGTCTGGACGCGGCTCCTTCGGGAAGACCTAGATTGGGTTTGAAGCACAACCGCTACGTTAGAATCCATCGCATGTGAGAGGCTGCATGTTCACGTGCCCTCCAGGAAATTATCCTGGTGGCTCGCTCAAGTTTCAAAAATTATGTACTAGCGTTAGGATTATATTTCATACTAGTCATTATGCTTTTTCTTTTGTTAAATATATGAGATATTTAACAATAAAATTCAATCATCGCAGCATTGAATACAAGTATTTCGCTTCTTAAGTTGTCTTAAGACGGTAAACTCCGAATCTTTTAGTTTTTTTTTTTTTTTTTTTTTTTAGAAAACTTTTAGTTGTTAGTAGCATGCAGTACCTAAATTGAATGTATACTAGCATTAGTATTCTTTTTGTAAAATCGAAACTCGAGCGACCAACATAAAATAACCGTAAAATATGAGCCTACGATGATGCCGTTTACCCTTTTTTCCCCTTCTTTAGGTAATGAGCAATGAAGAAGCTGTAGATATTGCCAGAAGAATTAAGGACCCAGAATCAGCAGCAAGACGGTTGACCGAGGAAGCAGTCAACAGGGACAGCAAGGACGATATTTCATGCATCGTCGTTCGATTCAAAGCGTGAAATTGCCGATTCCGTTAGCCTGATTATATCGAGAGTCTGTTACAGAAGCCGCCGATACTTTTCATGTACTTCGCGAATCTATTGTTTAGCAGTCGGGATGCAAAAGCCTCTTGTATATGATTCGTTTTCGGTTTGTGAGATGTAAAATTGTTTCATTATTTCTTCGGTGTTGCGTCTGTTTTACCAAATTATATCCTTGTATTATGCTACATAGGTTGGCAAATTTGGTAAAATGATTGACAGAAGTGCATGTTTGTAGCTTTCTTCTTTGAAAATGTTAGAGTTCCTAAAATTCTTCTGGAATCATAAATGAATTGAACCATGTCATGTAGAAGGGTTGGTGAAACTTGGGAAGAATTTTGGGACCTCTAGCAAAATTCTTTTTACTTTTCTAAATTTATTGGAAGTGTTTGCTTGAAAACACTTTTTTTTAAGTGTTCTTTTTTTTTTTTTTTTTTTGTGTGCAGAAGCTTCCCTGTGAGGCAAGATCATTTGAGGATGAGAAGTTGTAAGCACAAGTAGTGACTGCTGGTCGCATATGCACAAGTTTCTGTTCATTTTTGTGCACATGTTTGATGTTTTTTTGTTTTTCTATATTTTGTGGAGGGTTTTATATCAGTTCTTGTCTCAACAGATGTTACAAATAAGTTCATCATTTTTTATTAGTCCCAAAATATCTATTTAAAAATATTTTTAAAAAAAAATAAAATATGTATATATTGAATCGAAGATATATATTTTTTTCAAATATAAGATTGTATTCAAGACATATCATCGTTTTTTTATTTTTGTATTCAAATTTTTTTTAAAAAGATATTTCTAAAAAATATTTTGAGGCTTTATAAATCTTGTCATATTAATTTTTAAATTTATTAAAACTTTGAAGTCTTAAAATACTTCCTTAGAAGTATTTTATGGAAAAACGAAATCTATGAATAAAAAATTTATATTTTTTTATATGCAAACTTTTTAAGAGGAATATTTTTGTAATAGTTGAAATGCTCCTATATAAATTTCAAGATAAACTTGATTCAATAATATTTGAATCACGGCGATTTGCAAACAATTTTCAAATTCAAGGGTTAATATGTTTCATGCTATTTTCCCATAGTTTTTATTTTCTTATTTTTTTTGGGTCTTGATCGCTAAGTTCGATTTTTATCACACATCTCGACAGATACTGAACGATA
The DNA here is from genome assembly GCA_002076135.1 of Xerophyta viscosa. Classification (NCBI taxonomy): domain Eukaryota; kingdom Viridiplantae; phylum Streptophyta; class Magnoliopsida; order Pandanales; family Velloziaceae; genus Xerophyta; species Xerophyta viscosa. Next base: position 1,191,771 of record MJHO01000031.1, read on the forward strand.
AACGGTGGACCCTTCCAACAGGGTGTTGTTAGAATCGAACCTATGACCTATTCTTCATAAAAAATAGATATTGGTCTGTTTTCAATATCCAGCTCCGTTAATTAACTAGGCCAACGCCGGTTGGTGCAATTTTCCTATAGTTTACTGAAGAAGAGTTGGATGTTAAGATTGACATCCCAAGTACTCATATTTTATGAAATTGTTGGTCACAAGGTTTTCCGTGCCGGAGCCGCCGGAGCTCGGCACCGGCACTCATCTCTCTCTCTCTCTCTCTCTCTCTCTCTCTCTCTCTCTCTATCTATCTCTGTGTTTTTTTTAAGGTCATCGTCTTCCTCCTAGCGAGAGGATGAAGGCGATATCGCCGGCACGTGAGCGACTGGCTGCCGGTCGTCCGCGTGTGGGCGACAATTTTCTTTTTTTATAGAAAAAAAACCGGTCGCGCGCATGCGGGCGACAATTTTCTTTCTTTCTTTTTTTTTAAAAAAAGGTCTCGTGCTTGCGCTGGTACTGCGCGTGCCGCGTGTTTTACTTTTTTTTTAAAATATAATAATATTTAAAAAATATTAAAAGAAATATTTTTTTTTATTTATCGCAAGTTCAGCACATCTCTAATATTTAGCGAAATTCGGCACGAAATAAATTCGTAATATATGTTTTTATATATAATTGAATTTTTATATTTTTTTTTATATTTTTTTTATTAATATTTTTATTTTATTTAAATATAATAAATTGTACGGTTCGACACGATCGGCACGTGCCGAATTTTAGATTTACCGCTCGACTCGGCATGGCACGAAACGTTGGTTGGTCAAACCAGATCTCCCTATCTTATTGTTGCATGAACAACATGTTAAACGAAGAACATGTCAAATGATTATAAAACGCAAAGATTGCTTGGATTCTTGTCTCATCAGTAATTTTTCAAAAAAAAAAAAAATTAAAAAGCTATAAAAAGTAAAAACAATTCTTGACCACGCTTACCCTCTCAAAACCGTTTTTTAACAATCCAAATGACTGATTAAGATAAAATCGATGTATTAGATACAAGAAAAATACTATATAATGCGGAGCCAAGTATAAAAATTATCACGGAACCTCGTGAAAATTTCACGTATGAAAAAACTTGTTTCTTACGTGGTTACATGATAATTTTCGTACCCGATTCTGTACAGTCAAACACGGTCCTACATACTAACACAATCTATACGTTTAAAATGTTATCTACATCTGGTTCGGTGTCATCGGCGCCGTCTATGAATTTTATCTTTTATAACAGTCGTACGAAAGCTTACATGTAATGCTTTTTTATCAAAAAAAAAAAAGAAAAAAGAAACAACTTAAAGCTTAGAAAATCAAGTTCGAACTTCCAAACCCCACTAAAATCTCACAGAAAATATCCTTTTGCACAATCGATTCTTCTTCTCCTTTCTTATCACATCAACTTTGCCACTCATCTTCTTGGATGAACCAGTATTGGCAGCCATTGCTGCGTTCTTCGGAGCTGACTCAGCCGTGAGCTCTTCCCGAGACATTCTCAGAGCTTCGTCAACGTCAATGTCGGCGTAAATATTTCAGAGATACTGCAGAACGGTCGTGTTGTACCTCTTCAAACCATAATTGTATATCAGCTTCTCTAGAATTAACAATCGTACATTTTAGATTTCGAAAATATAAAAATACGCAACGTGACGAAGCACGTCAATGCAGAAATATATTTTTAGAAATTAAAATACAAAAATAAAATTTTAGGAAGGTGATATGTAATTAGGGATTATACCATATCAGCCTCCAAAGGTTTCAAAAGTACCAGATCAGCCCCCTATTTTAAAAATCTGTCAAATCAGCTCCTCAAACACTGTTTGAACTTTTTTCGGACAAAAATATCCATATACTCGTTAACAATATATCAAAAATATCTATTTAGAAGTATTTTTTGGAAAAAGTTTGAACATAAAAGTTGTAGAGCTCGTCAAGATTTCTAACTTTCATGTTGAACATTTTTCCAAAAAATATTTTAAAATATGTATTTTTGAGGTCCGAAGTGTAACCAGCTCGATCCAAAATAGCTGAAACAGTTTGTACGCCGAAAACACCTATCTAGAAGTATTTTTTGAAAACATTTTGAACATAAAGTTGTAGATCTCGACGAGACCTACAACTTTTATGTTCAAACGTTTTCCAAAAAATGTTTCTAAATAGATGGTCTCGGTCTCGGCGAAACGAGAGCATTTTTTTTCGGAAAAAATCCGAAACAGTAAAGGAGAGGCTGATATGTCTATTTTTTAAATAGAGGGACTGATCTGTCCAAAGAATTCAAAATGGGAGGCTGATATATTATTATCCCATGTAATTATCCCCTTCTTCAGATACTCCATCTCAATGTCACTTCATTGCAGTCTACTTCCGCCATTTGCCAGAGCTTCCAATGAGACTTTAGTTTAAGTGCAAATACTTTATGAAGAGTATAATAATAAATATATCGTGCATGGAATTCTTGCTGTTGTTGTATTAGGGATTAGATTTCCAGCGCCGAACTCTCTGCTCCACTTTCTATACACACATCCAATATATCAGCTTACTTTTTTTTGAAAAAAAATTTCAATACGAAAGTTAAAAATTGCTTTAAAATTCGTTAATTTTAGAGCTCTAAAACATCAATTTATAAATAATTTTTGAAAAAAATTCTTAACAATAAAGTTGTAGATAACAGTAAAATCTATAATTTTTATATTAAAAATTTTTCGGAAAAAATATAAGTTGGTATACATTTTGAATATAGGTACAGAGAGTGGTGCAAGGAGTACGGCGCATCCCGTTGTATTATATATAGATAAGAGTGGTAGAAGAGTTAAGATCAAGAAGTAGTGATTATTTTTAGGACCTTGAGATTCACTTCCAACTCACAAAGAGTACTTTCTTCAGCAGAGTTTCACTTTTCACTTTTAGCCATTAATTTTCACGGCGCTTAGAGCGGACGGCTAGAATTCTACGAGGAGAAGTATGGGAGTCGAATTCTGTAAGCACCACTTACAAAATTTGATATAGAAAATATATTTTCTTACATCTTATAGAGCAAGGCATCGAGCATATACTGGCCAAAAGGTGAGGACTTGATGGCTGAAATATTGGCGTATATTATTTATGAATTTATCTATTCACTTATAAATAAGACAGCTGCTATCCATGGATAATTTACGGAAATTTGGGCACAAATTTAGAGCTGTAGTATTTTATTGAATTTAGTATAACATCTGTCGTGCCTGAGAGGGACTTATTTTTTTGGAGACTTATATATCAACCCCTCTCTCAAAACTTATTTAAGAATAAATCCTTCGTTTATAATATGTTATCTTCAACACTCTAAAACACCTATTTACAAGTAGTTTTAAATAAAAAAAAATTTAAATTGTTATTTTAAGATTTTAAAATCTTAGTGGATTAACAGCTTAATTTGGATACCTATTAAGATTTTAAAGTTTCAAAACATATATTTAGAAATTTTTATTGGAAAAATTCTAAAATTCTATTTTTTTATATACAATTTTTTAAAAAATATTTATATAATAGTCAAAAAAAAATTTAAAACGAAAGTCGAGGTAGAAATTAATCATAGGTGCTGTGAAAGCATACCTTAATTATCATTTCTAACATTTTATTTGAGTAAGCCGTGAAAAGTATTATTATTTTTCACTTGAAGTCTGTTAAAAAAAAAATACTCCAAAATACATCAAAAAAAATTTTACAGTTGTATTTTAAACAAATAATTTCTTAAAATTACGACTTCAGAAATTTTTTACCTAGTTAGATTTTTAAAAAATTTTAACTACAAAATTGTAAACTAAAATTTATATTTTTCAAAATTTTCTAAAATAAGTGAGAATAGCTGCTTACGATACGTTTATATCCTAACCCCCCTACTCTCGCAACATCATCGAAATTCATAAATCACATTTGTTCTGTTCAAAGCCGCAGAAAATTTATAACTATTATTTAATACTATTTATAATTAAAAAACTGGTTTGTTTGGCAAAGTATATACATTTATGATCGTAAATAAAATTTCAAATAAATTAATTCAATTTCCAAAATTTTGTTTCGATTCGATCTCTGAAGCATCTTGATTCTTTTTGAGGAATACTTTATTTCAAATTAGGGACATATTAATTTCAATTTACATACATAACACAAACTTTTTCCGTCGAGCGCGGAGACGCCTCAGAAAGCGTCACCATCAGGTTCGAGTCCGCGTGATGTAAAATTCATCGCAAGATTTTCTAAAACCTCTGTATTTCGTAGCAGGAGCTCCCGTTCATAAAAGACATATATTCGGATTCTAGAACGTCGATTGCAGTTGGACGTGAAGATTTTCCGTGAGTTTGACGTCTCTACGGATGTGTGCGCTCGTATTACGAGTTCTACCACGATAATTTCAAAAAAAAAAAAAAAACCAAAAAAGAAGAAAAATCCTCAAACACTGTTACGTAAAGTGTCTATGCCAAACAAAATTATGAGAAAAAGGGGTCTCACATGAAATGTCAAGCATTAAAAGAAAATTTGCATTATAGTTAGTTGCATGAAGAAGCAAATGGGTTTCGCCGTGCACCTATCATTTATCTCCCCCAAACAAGAGGAGGTGCAAGTCATATGGTATAGTTTAGGATGACCTAAATGTTATTGTTATTTGGGGTAACTACGTATCAACCCCTAAATTTTTTCTTTTCATACAAATCAACCTCTAGGTTCTTTAAATTTACAAAAAGAACTCTGCTAGATTCTCTAGTCATTATTTTGACTATTATATAAGTTTTTTTTAAAAAAAAAAATTAACATAAAAATTATATATTTTGAAAAGATCTACAATTGTCATGTTTAACATATTTTTAAAAAATGTTTTAAAATAGGTGTTTTAATATTTCAAATTTTAAAATTAATCTATTAATCTGCTAAAATTTGGATATTAAAATATCTATTAGAATTATTTTGAAAAAAAAATTAAAATAAAAGTTGTAAATCTCATCAAATTTATAGCTTTTATATTGAATATTTCTCAAAAAATAATTCTAAATAAATATTTTAGTGTGTCAAAATTAACGAATAAAACGAGATATATATTTACAAAATTTAAGAGATTGAGGGGCTGATATGTAAGCCTTCCTTGTTATTTTATTTTTCTTTTTCTCATTTTTAAATGAAATAGATTTCACCATCGAAATGGATATATCGTTGGATCCATATGTTAAAACAAAACCGTCACCGCTAGATTTTAGACATAAAACTTATCAGCGGCATAGCATGATGCACCGTGACCTGCAAGTGATTGGGACCTAAATATTAGTTCTAAGTTTGAGAACGATTGCATACATCGAATAATTTATTGTATAAGGGACATTAATATTTATCCAATTAAAGAAAATTTTCGAAACCAAAAACTTTAGATTAGACTTAAAAATTTCTGATTCATAAATCATAAATCACTTTCAAGTTTGGACGGCAAGGACATGCATGTAGCAGCCTGTTGCGTAAGAAAAAGGGGATAATGTCTCCCCAGCCCCTTGACCGGAAATCTCTTCCGATTCAGTCTCTGGTTACTGTTTATGTCCTTCTCTCGTAAAATATGTATTTCTATTTTGACTATTATATTAGTATTTTTTTGAAAAACTTTCAACATAAAAATTGTAGATTTTGACGAGATCTACAACTTTCATGTTGGAAGTTTTTCCAAAAAATACTTCTAAATAGATGTTTTGAAGTTCCAAAGCTTAACGGATGTTGACGTGACATTTTAGAACCCGTTAAACTTCCGACCTCCAAAACATCTATTTAGAAGTATTTTTTGGAAAAACTTTCAACATGAAAATTGTAGATCTCGTCAAAACCTATAACTTTCATGTTGAAAGTTTTTTCAAAAATTAACCGAAACCAAGGTGTTAGATTATCTCGTTTTTTGAGCCCCGCGGATCGGATAGCGGGGGCTGAATTTGAATCGGCAGGCCCTGCCGATCGTTGCCCCAAGAAAAAGTGACAAACCAAATTAATAAATAATATTCCTTTTCTTTTTTTGAGATAGTCTGAAGGGCTGCCTCAACCTATTATTTTAGTTTATCTGCGTCATCGAAGTCAACTATCCACGCCTGGGCTGGCCGGACGTACACCCGCTAGGAAGTTCCCAGGCGTTCAAATGTGAGATACCATTTATAAACTTGTCAGAAATGCATCCTTCCGAAAAAACCGACACGTACATGACCATGGCAATATTATTTTTTAAGGTAAATACAGATTAGCCATCTATTTCAATATTCGTGCTAATTTGTAAATCTTGTTGTGAAATTTTATATAAAATTTTTATTAATTTATTTTTAAATATTTTTATAAAAATTTTAAACTATAAAATTATATATTTAAGTATTTTCTATAATTTTATAATTAAAAAAAATTTTAAAAAAATATCTAATATTATGTAAAATAATAATTAAAATTTTAATTATTTTTTGGGTATAATATTAGAAATTTTTTTTTAAAAAAATTTAATTATAAAATTATAGAAAATTTCAAAATTATAATATTGTAGTTTAAAATTTTTTATAAAAATATTTAAAATTAGATAAAATAAATCGATAAAAATTTTATAAAAAATTTCGTAATACGTGCACGTTAAACGGGTTGTTAGGATCTTTACCACAAACAATATGCTCTCAACATCCGCAAATCGTATTTGGTGTGAAACAACCGGTAAATACACCAAAGAGAACAAAGAGGTGGGACTGGATGAGCTGTTCGTGTTATTATAGTATCCTTATTCTTCCCAATTATTTGGAAATAAACTATTCTTTTTTCATTTTGTTAGCTTTAGAACTACATAAATGTGGGCGCGGCTCTCCTACTTCGGGCGCAACAGGAAGTAGGAAGCCGCGCCCATCTCAGCCGTCCGTTAGTTGTGCGGATCTCGAGATATTGTTTAAAAATTTCGTTCGTTTATTTGATCTATTTTTAAATATTTTTTGGAAACATTTTCAACTACAAAGTTGTAGATTTTGATGTGATCTACAACTTTGTAGTTGAAATATTTTTCAAAAAAATATAAAACATTGTGCCAAATAGATAATCAAAATTTTAGATCATTTTTTTGACATATTGTTTGGCATTTTTGCGAAAAATATTCAACTGTAAAGTTAAAGACCGCATCAAAATCTATAATTTTGTAGTTGAAAACTTTTTTTAAAATTATCAAACAGTGTGCCAAAAAGATAATTAAAATCGGCGCCGATAAAATATGAACAATGAAGGGATTGATATGCAAGTTCCCTTTTTTTTTTCCATAAAAGAAATGAAAACTATACTTTGTCCATTTGTTCTACTTATGGTGACGAGTATGACGCAAAGCTGATTCGAGATATTCATTTAAGTAACGAGTCCGGTCTGGACAGGGACATAATCTTTATGTTCGCTAAACGTATGCAATTACGATCCTAACAAAAGATATGCATGGAGTCTGTTCTACCGAACATTCTGTTTGGCAAAAATCGTAGTCTTATATAATTAATGGACAAACATTTTTGGGAAAACTTTAAAGCTCAGCATTTATTGAGTTAATCTTAGAATTTGATAACGATTATGCCCTCAATTTTGCAACACTTTATCTTCTAGCCAAAATTATTAATCATTTTGAAAAGTAAAGGTATTCAAATTAAAAATTGGCAGTAGCCATAATCAGTTTTTGAGAAATGGCATAGAGTTTAAAATACACAAGTACCGATTGACAAGCCATAAAACGCTTCTCCTACTCTTCCAAATTAATCTCTAGATTTTCTAATTACGGTTTAAATTTTTAAATTTTTTTTAAATATCTATTTAAAAATATTTTAAAAAAAATTAACATAAAAATTGTAAATCTCATCAAAATTTATAACTTTTATTTTAAAATTTTTTTTAAAAAATATTTCTAAATAAATATTTTAGGGTCAAAGTTAAGAAGTAAAAATAAAAGACTTATTTATTAATTTCAAACATAAAGAGATTGATATGAAAGTCTCCCAACATAATTTAGTTTCTGCCCGGATGCTTCCGTATAAGTCAAATAATGAATGTAAAGAAGAATGGCAACTACTTCTGACTTTTTATTTATTCTCATACTGCATACTTAGTTATACTTTTAGTGCATTAATATGGAAAGTTATTAGAATAAATTCTATAAACATATAAATAAAAATAATATTTGTGCACATTTATTTTTGCGTTAAAATTTTAAATATTTGTTACTTATTTATCCGATGTGTTTATGAGAATTTGGAAAGGTATTCTTGCATACGCGCAGCTACTATTTTCCGATGAGTTATACGATTTATGGATGTATCAAATGGTACAAATCCCATACTATATAACCTATCAGAACTTGGAACAATTTGCTCAAAATAGCTAGCTTAAGTTACTTTTAACAAATTCAGTTTTATTAAAAAAAAACACATTATTGCAACATAATTAAAATTAAGTGACTCAGCTCGACTCTATATTTGACCAGACCCGACTACGGGTCCAAATTGGACATCAATTTGTTGCAATTGGGTCATGTTTCAACTTTTCTGAAGTTCAAAGAGCTCCATCCAATAACTCCTAGCTAGCTGCACCGACTTTCCGCAAGTCGAATATTAAATATACTTTCGGACAAAATATCGGATTGATACTCGTCGGAACAACAAGAGGTTCTGTTCGATTCCAACACAAAGTCTTCCGGCCGGCGGCCCCCGGTTTTGTCTATATAAACAGAACGAGATCAGCAGCACTTGCAGATTCAGAAACAAGAAGAAGAGGTAGAAGAAGATAAGCTAAGATGGGATCCGACGTGAGAGCTCACGCCGTTTGCATGCCGTACCCAGCACAAGGCCATATAACTCCGATGTTACAGCTAGCGAAGCTTCTCCACTCCTACCATGGCTTCCACATCACCTTCGTCAACAACGAGTACAACCACCGCCGCCTTCTTCGCACACATGGCGGCGCCGCCGCCCTCGCCGGCGTCCCCGGCTTTGACTTTGCCACCATTCCTGACGGTCTTCCTCCCTCCGACAACATCGACGCCACCCAGGACATACCCGCTCTATGTGAGTCCACGTCTAAGACTTGCCTCGTCCCGTTCCGTCAACTTTTGGCGGAGCTCAGCTCGCCGGCGGCGATGTCTCCACCGGTCACCTGCATAATCACGGACGGGGCTATGTCGTTCGCTTTGGACGCAGCTGCCGAGCTTGATCTTCCCGCCGCCGTCTTCTGGACCACCAGCGCCTGTGGATTTATGGGATACCTCCATTACCGACACCTCCTCGAGCGTGGCCTTTTCCCCTTGAAAAGTAAGTTCTTATTGTAATAAATTTTAATTTGTTATCGCCCATGGTTAGCAATCGAGACATTAATCATGTCATTTGATATGCAGATCAAGAAGACCTCGTCAATGGCCATCTCGAGATGAAGATCGACACGGTGCCAGGAATGAAGCACATGAGGCTAATGGACTTCCCAAGCTTCATTCGCAGCACCAATCCCGAGGAGTTCATGTTCAACTACTGCAGCCGTGAATCCCAGCGGGCGTCGTTGGCCGACGCCGTCATCCTCAACACCTTCGAGGAACTCGAACACGACGTGCTCGAAGCCATGCGGAATATCCTTCCCCCGCCTGTACTCCCCATCGGCCCTCTTCCGCTGATCTCGAGGCAGATCCCGCACGAGAGCCCGTTGAAGAGTGTCGGATCAAATCTATGGAAAGAAGACAAGGAGTGTTTAGAATGGCTCAAGGGAAGAAAACCGTCATCCGTTGTGTACGTCAACTTCGGGAGCATCACGGTGATGAGCGACGAGCAGCTGCTGGAGTTCGCATGGGGGTTGGCGAACAGCGGCCATGATTTCTTGTGGGTCATAAGATCAGACCTCGTTAAAGGTGACACCGCCGTGCTGCCGGAGGAGTTCCTGGAAGAAACTAGGTCCAGGGGTCTGCTGGCGAGCTGGTGCGCGCAAGATCAAGTGTTAGAAGATCCAGCGGTAGGTGTGTTTTTGACGCACAGCGGGTGGAACTCGACGCTCGAGAGCATCAGCAATGGCGTCCCGATGATATCGTGGCCATTCTTCGCGGAGCAGCAGACGAACTGTCGCTACGCATGCATGGAGTGGGGAGTTTCAACGGAGATTGATAATAATGTTAGGAGAGACGAGGTGACGAAGCTCATAAAGGAAGTCATGGCGGGGGAGAAAGGAAAGGAGATGCGGAGGCGGGTGGCAGAGTGGCAGAGCAAGGCGGAGGCAGCAGCACAGCCCGGCGGCGCTGCAGCTGAGAACTTTGGGAGATTAGTCAACAACGTGCTCTTGACCCGAAAACACGTTTGACTTTCCTTATTTGGTGTGTGATATGATGATTCGTGCCCGAAGTGTTATGTTTTAGGGTTTTTTTTTTTTTCAAGTTAATCTCAATTCAGCTTTTTTTTTCGGCGTTCGGCCGAGTCGATCCCTAAAAATATATTTTTTAAAATTAATTTTTATAAAATTAGTTCTTTAAAAATATTTTCAGAGGCCGATTTGATCGATTTGAAAAAAAAAGTGCTGATTTGAAAAAATTCATTTTCGTCTGTGTTGTTTCAGTTGTTTGTTGGCACAATATAGTGACGGTATTGTTGTGGCTTTAATAAATATAAATAGTTCAATAATATTTTATTACTTATATGAGGGTTTGCTTTAATATTGCACATGGAAGCAATATGTTGAGATTTGCCAATAATATGGTAAAGAATGCATATGTGGACCAACAGTATCATAGTCGGTTAGCAAAGCTGAAATATACATCTCTAGAAAATAAAAAAAATTGTGAGCCTATAATGGATATTTATTAAAAATTACTAAAATTATTCTATTGCTAAATAATTAGTCTCATCGTTATGAGTACAAAGTATATCAAAAAAAAAGTCGTTTGGCAAAAAATGATTAAAAAAAAAAAAAGTTTATATTCTACTATTATTAAGGGCAATATCATATCAGCTCCTTCGTCCAAATTAACTTTTTATAAAATTAGTTTCTGAAAATATATTTTCAGAGCTGATTTGGTCGATTTGAAAAAAAAAATGCTGATTTGAAAAATTTCTTTTTCTGTTGTTTCAGTTGTTTGTTGGACAGTATAGAGACGATATTGTTGTGGCTTTAATAAACATAAATCGTTCAATAATATTTTATTACTTATATGAGGTTTGGCCTTAATATTGCACATGGAAGCAATATCTTGAGATTTGCCAATAATAAGGTATAAAGAATGCATATGTGGACCAAGAGTATCATAGTCGGTTAGCAAAGCTGAAATATACATCTCTATAAAATAAAAAAATGTGAGCCTATAATGGATATTTATTAAAAATTACTAAAATTATTCTATTGCTAAACAATTAGTCTCATCCTTATGAGCACAAAATATATCTTAAAAAAAAAAGAATGCAAGTGCCTTTGGCATTAAATGATTAAAAAATAAATAAAAGTTTATATTCTACTATTATTAAGGGCAAATATCATATCAGCTCCTTCGTCCAAATTTGTGGCCAAATCAGTCCTCTTTTTTATTCGTTATATTTGACACCTAAAAATAATTATTTAAAAATATTTTATTAAAAAAATTTAACAAAAAAAGTTTAAATTTTGATGAGATATAAAATTTTAATGTTTTAAATTTTACCAACAAATGCATGGGTGTTTTGAGACTCTTAAAGTTTAGAGGATTAACGAATTAATTTTAAAATATATTAAGATTTTAGAGTTTTAAAATAACTATTTAGAAATATTTTTAAAAAAAGAATGTTGAACACTAAAATTGTAGGTCTTATCAAAATTCTTAATTTTTATATTTAAAATTTTTCTAAAAAGTATTAGTACAATAAACTAAAATAACTCGGTAAGGGGCTTATTTGTAATTATAAAAAGCAAACTATAATATAAATGTTGATTTATATGGCTAGGTGGTTTTAAGGTACTCATATGACATTTGTTCTATTATTAAAGCTAAAGTATCGTTAACGATAATCTTTAAAAAATTATTATTTTATTTACTACAAAATATCTTGTAGGGTCAATCGTTAACTATATCGGAAAGATAAACTAAATTTTCAATAGTATGTAAAAGTATACTTAAATGTTCAATTACAATTATATATGCTTAACGTATACATAAATTATTATATAAATAAGAAGTTATGTGAAGTTGGTAACTTATTGGATATCATGGCGAAAAAATAAAATAGAATAATTTTTATGCTTAAATACTCAATTATCTTATACATACTAGCATCTTATATATACATTGAGAAAATTATAATTAAAATTTCTAGTTATATAGATTAAAAATATTTTTTTTAACAAAAATACTATATTTAGATGATATCCTAATATGTTCTAACAGGCTACATAACCTCCGTAACGATTTTGCTATTTTTTGATGCTTGAGAAATTAAAATGGATCGAACACTTGCTTCATAAGACGAACATTTTATATATTTGGCTGCTTAAATGGGTGTATTTTGGTAGCAACCTTTGTCACCATTTCTTTTATCTTTTATCTATTTATCACTTATAAGATGACTATGAAGGCTGCCGCTAAAGCACCCTCTTATACATTTATACTGATTGTATGATCGTGCGATGAACAGATATTAGTTATAAATTTGAATAAAGTATGATGTTAAAATACTAAATCTCTTCTTATTTTTTATAACTTTATCTAACTATAAGTACACGTGACGTAAAGTGACGGTAATACTTCAACGATAACTTTCGAAATTTTTACCAAATTTATTAAACTTTTTATTTTACATTTTTTAAAACAAATAAAATTCAACTATAAAGTTATTTTTAAAAAAAAATACATAATTTTTTAGTCCGAATTATTTTTTAGGTTATAGGATATATTAAAAAAATTATAAAAAAATATTAGTGTAAATAGTAATTTATTTATTCATATTATTTAACTTCTTTACAAATAATTTTAGTATAAATTTATTTTTTTAACAACTTTACGGTTAAATTTTTTTTAAAAAAAATCTATAATTTGAGTTTAATGAAAGAATAATATAAAAACTAAGGAACATATAATCTATTTTTCAAAGTTCGTACAAATCAACATCTACTGTTTTTATTTTTTAAAAAAAATTTGTTCAAAAATTCAAAAATATTCAAGACGGCTTGTTTAGTGTTTCAAACGAGTAGTATAGTGCTCTCGCTATTTGTATCATAGTATTGAAAATGAAATATTCTATATCAGCTATTTTGATATCTCGCGAGCTAAAAAAATATTTCAAATAAGTTAAAAAAAAAAGTTCTGAAAAGTTAAACTAGTATATTTATTCCAAGAGTTGATTTATGCAAAATTTTATGAAGTATGGTTTTTATAGGATAATTGCATATCAGCTCCCTATTTTAACAGTCGCGCGTTTCATCCCTCCGAAATACGGAAATGTGCCATTTGGCGGCGCACTATATCGGCGTGAAAACGTGTTTCGAAAGACAGCTTTTGTTGCAAAATAGAGTAGGTTGTGTTATACTCATCCAAGAAACCATACAATCATAATTTTCGGTGCCAATCGGCACGGTCTGTACCGAACGGCACGTGCCTGTTCTGACAGTTGTCGTCACGGCACGAATCGGCACAGTACGTATCAAAAAAATCTTATATTTGAATTTTTAAATTAATTTTTTATTTTTATTTTTACTTTTTAAAAACTAATAAATAAATAACTATCGGCATGATCAGCACAGCACCATCGGCACGTGTCGGAATCTGAGTTTATCGAAATTCGGCTCGACTCGATACAAAAAATCTTGCGCACAATAAACTACATTGGATATGTGGTAATATCAAAACCACACATCATAGTGGATATAGTTATAATTTTGATAATTTGTGTTGATAACGAAATAAATGTACAGATTACAAAATAAATATGTAGTAAAAATTAATTATATATGATTTAATATATGATTTATTAAGAGTGAGTAGTTTTTTCCAAATATAGATAGCCATGATATGACAAAACATATTGTTTATATTTGTATTATGTAAATTATCTCTTAACTGATAAGATTGAATTGAAAGATAATTTATCTGTTTTTCCAACTTTCAAACATAACTAATATTTTATTGGAATTGGACATTCTGAAGATATTTTTATTCGTGAAAAAAATAAAATAGTAAAATAAGAGCTATTTAGTAAAAATCTAAAATAGAAAAATGATAGTAAAAAATATTTATACGAAGGCTGATAAGTAACTTTTCCTAAGATTGATGAGGCAATGGAGTCAGACTTTCTGCATGGAAATCAACCAACGCAGAATGTTGATGGCAAAATTATTACATTTTAATAGAGATATTTCTAACGAGCAATATTATTTCCATTCAAAAATTCATATATTCATCCACTCATAAGTCAAAATAATTAATTAAATAAAAAAATTATTATCTTAAATTTTGTACAATACAAAATAAAAATAGGATATTATTTTATTATTTTAGTGACCAAATGTATAAATTATTGGATGTAATAAGCATTTTTCATTTCTAACAGGTGGCTGCAATGTGCCGTCGGACACGTAATCTGAGACGATGATCCGATTTAAAGAATGGGCTGTTCTGACAGAAAAAATTAAAAAAAAAATAAAAAAATAAAATAAAAATAGAGTGCTGGATCCTAGCTCATCAAACGTACCGGTAGCATGGGACGATAACTTATTTATTGGACTCAAATATTGAAGGGATCTTTTTCCATCAGCCCCAAAAACTTAAATATTTTTCTATTCAGCTACTACACTTTCACCTCTTCTTTTTTTGCCCATCCTCAAAAAATATGTCACATCAGCATTTTAGATAAATTTTTAACATATACTTTAATGAGCTCTACAACTTTTATATTTAATATTTTTTTAAAAAATACTTATAAATAGTATTTTAAGACTTTAAAATTTCAACGGATTAACTGATCGGATCTAAAATTCGCTAATATTTCGAAGCATCTATCTATTTAAAAATATTTTTTCGGACAATATTGAATATAAAAATTATAAATTTTATTAAAATTTACAACTTTTATGTTAAAATTTTTTTTCAAAAAATATTGATATTACGGTCAAAAATAAAAAAGCACGATTTTCAAGAGGGGCTGAAAACGAAACAGCAATTTTTTAGAGGCTAAATGCACACACTTTTTTAAACCAGGATCCTGCCATCATTATCCCAATATTTAATTAAAAAATAATTAGATTTATATTTTTTAACGTCGATTATTTATTGATTCTAGGTACAAATAAATACTATTTAAACAGTTTTTAGACTATTCTATCAGATCCAATAATATTTTTTAATAGATTTATGTAAAAACTTAATGTGGTGAGTATAACTTCTACTCCTGAGGTAATGCGTGATGCATTCTTGAATCCCGTATAGGACTGAATTAGTTAGTATAATTTAATACAAAAACACAATTATAGATTGTTTCTAATAAAAGATATCAAAGTTTGAATTTATTACAAAAATATGAGTTGAAATATAGAAATTAAACTCGTCGGTCGCATATCAACAAAAAAAAAAATCAATTACAATGCAAATACTAAGGATAAATACAAGTTAGAAATAAATGAATAATAGTTTGTATCTCTCTTAATTCCCTTATTATATCTTCCTTTCATCTTTCCCATCCACATTCGTATACAGTACTAAATGCAGAGATAAATTTTGAGATAGAAAAAAAAAATAGTTTTCTCAAAAAAACCACCGCTATGCTAAGTTTACTCAAATAAATTCATTTTTTTTAAAAATAAACTTTTAAAAATAGTCTAAAGTACATATTTATAAATATTTTTTTAGAATTTTTAATATAAAAATAAATTAATGTGTTCTATAATTTTTATATTCAAATATTTTTAAAAGATAGTTTAAATAGATATTTAGAAGTTTCAAAAAAATTTCAACCTATAAACTTTTGAATCACAAAATATTAATTTAGAAATATTTCTTTTTACATATAAAATTTATAAAGTAAAGGATTTTTTGTTCCTTTTGTTATTCAAAATCTGTAAAAAACATTATACACATATTTTCTTTTATTAAGGAGGCCATAGGAACTTCCAAATCTTCAAGAGCATCAACAGTTGGAGCCTTCGTATTTGTAGACACCCCATTGTGTCCAGATTATCGTCCCGATTTTATTCAATAAACTCGATTAAGCTTAAAATCTTGATTTATACGATTAAATTTATTTTAGTTTAATTTGAGACTATATGAACATATATGATTGTTTAGAATTCTAACGAGATCGCGCATGAACGAGAAATTTCATAAAAACTAAAATTTTATACTAGATGGACTATATTTGCCAAATTATAAACTTCAGATCCATATTTTTGCAAAATAAATGAGTCCATTTTTACAATTTAACAAATAAGAGAATTTTTCGCGTAATATCGAAAAATCCCAAAAGAAGAGGTCACCGCTGCCGCGCCCATGATCGCCGTTCAACGCGCGGAAGAAGCTGTCGTGGGACCTCACCACGTCGTCAGAACATGGCACGCGGCATGGCGGCTATTTGTATAGGAGCTCGACACGGACGGGAGGGGAAGCCCAGAGATAAAAGAGAAGCTGGCAAGAGAGAAACTAAAAGATAGCGAGAGAGAACGAGAGAGACCATAGCTGCAACTTGCCTTCAGCTCTGCCGACTCATATTCGACGAGGTCCCAGCCACCGCACGGTTTCGCAGCTGCCGTTGTCGCCGGAAACGCGAAAAAATCAAAAACTCAGTTAATCAAGGTACTCGTCCAAACTCTCTTAAAACCATCGCATTACGATCTCTACACGGTGTAGACAACGGGGCACCGACGTAGCTTTACCGGTGGCGAGCCACGGTGGCGAAATATAAAATTATATTTTTATCCCGAAATTACACCCTCAAATATCTCGAGATACATACATTAAAATCAAATTTTAACACCACCATTAAATCCAGAACCCTCGATATACTTTAGATACATATATACTTAGGCGAGGCCGGCCATGACTGCGTGGCTGCGAGCTCGCGGCCGATGCAATTTCAAAGAAGATGACCGGCTCAGCCGGTCGCGACAGGTTGAGCCAGTCTTCTTTTTAAATTGAAATCAACTCGGGCGCGGCTAAGCCCGCGCCCATCCAACCGAGCTCAGGCTCGGTCATTTTCATTCGACCGAGCCAGTTTTAAATCCGACCGAGCCATTTTCAATCCGGTCAAGTCCATATCGAATCTGGCTGAGCCATTTTTTAATTCTGACCAAGCCATTTTAATTTTGACTGAGTCATTTTGACTATAGAAACCTATTTATTCGCCCAAATTAAAAAATATCAGATTAATAAAATTAATAAAATCATAAAAATTTATCTTAACTGGGTCAGAGTGAGACGATTAACCGATCTCTACACCTTAATAAAAATTTTCAAAACATAATATCTCATAAACATCTTTTGGGTAAAAGTGAGGCGGTTAACCGATCTCGCCCCCTTATCCAAAAAAAAATAAAAGTGAGATTAGAATGAGTTGGTTATCCGAACTCTACATCTCAAAAAAATATTTTCACACGTAAAATTTAAGAATAAAAAGAAACACGCGGAGTCGGTTACATTTATTTTTACAATTCCTTAGCATTATCATATACATGCATATATTAGTTACACTTAAATTATTTTCATACATAATTTCATAAATTTCCAAATTAAAAAATATAAGCCATTTAATTGAGAATACCCTCTTCGGAAGGATACTGTGTGGGTGTCCCGTCTTCCCCACACGTAATCGACAATGAACCTATGAATCTCAACATGTCTTATCCCGATTTTTTAATTTTCTTTAAAAATTAGGTGGCGACTCCTAAACATGTATTTCTTTTCCCGCCTCGCCGCGAGAAGGTCGTCAACAGTATTCAATGGCCAGTCAAAAGTTAGAGCTTATACAAGTCTATTTCATAGTTACTCATTTCAGTTGAGTTCAACCTAAGCATAGTCAGGTTTGAGTCAAGCTTGAGCTTGATGCTGCTATTAGTGTCAACCATTCTCTAGCAAGTTGCTTGAATACTCGCGCATAGGTCGCAATACAATTGACTAGCCATCGTAAGTGAGATATCTCAAGAAAGAAATACTCTATTTTAGCATAAGAATTTTACGAAGGCTCTCAACTACTTTTACTGAGATAAATTTAACTTAATTAAGGGAAAAAATAAAAAAAAAGGATTGAAGAGAGCATTTAAAAGAGGTTAAAAGTAATAGCAGGTTCCAGTTCCATGGTCTTAAGCTCTGGCTTTTAGCTTGAGTCATTTTCACCCCTAATAAAAGCCTTTACTTTTGTATATCCTCATTAAAATTGCCCCAAAAAGAGAGAAAAGCCGCGGAGTTTACTGAGTTCCGGAGCAACTGCAAAGTCAGAAGAATCATTTGAAGCTCAAAACTATAAAGATGTATAAAAACTCCGCCTGCATTTAGATTTGATAGAAGTTCGAATAAACAGGTAGGGAAAGGCCGCGAAGTTCATCAAGAAAGTAAGAGAACTAAGACTACGAATAAACTGACTCATCGAAGGGGCGACTTCATTAGATGATGAAAAAAAAAAAGATATCCAAAATATAGCAACATGATGTGAATAAACTAAAATTCAAACGAAATAAATAGCAAGGAGTAACATCAAAAGCATGAAAGAAACGATCTTAAACTGCTCATATGAAAGTATAGCATGCAGTACACAGAATGAACGGTTAAAGAGATCCGTCGATGTGGATATCCTGGAGGAAGAAAGGGAACCGATAGGTGCTTCGCTTCAAGAAGGAAATGATATTAACAAGATACATGTTGCACAACTAGAAAATTAATAATAATCTGTTGGATATTTATCATGACTTCCCATGGTCAGGCATATCATCAATCACAAATTATAACAGCTAAAATCAAAGCTTTATAGGAATTTTCTCAGTCACAAATTACAGAAATTAAATGATGACATGCTGGATTTTTCGTATTGCATCGCATGCAGTTAGAATTTGAAAAGCATTGCTCAATTTCATAGATAGTTCACCCAAAAGTGTCTTAAATTCAGAAAATATTTATAATCATATAAATGATATGATTTTATTATGTAGGAGGAAATTAAAGAAGCAAATAGTTAAGCAATATGAAATAAGACAAACAGCAAGGAACAGCTCTTCTGCGATTTAAATATCGAAATAGATAATTGCTTTTGCTGATTCTATAGCATTTCAAAATGTGATGCCACTTAAAAATGTGAAGGGACCAGTTCAATCTGATACTGCTTACTATATAGTGGATAGGTATACATAAAAGCACACAGATCGAAAAGTAATGTATGAAAGAAAAAAGACTGCAAACTGAAGCTTATAGATATGTATAAATAAAGGAAAAAACTACTCACCCCCAACAAATTACCCAACAAATCACACACAACCAATCTCCACCACAAACGCAACTCGTGATCCGCACAATTCCCTTGTGATTCGCATAAAATATTAAAATTACAGATATACCCATCGTGATGTGTGATCTTAATTGTGCCACGTCAGCATGTGTGATATCTTGTGTGGTTTCTTGAGGGTACATAGCAAAGCCCATAAATAAAAGCACAGTCGAGTTTGTTGACTCGTCACATAGGCACTTCCCTATGGTTGAGGGGTGCTGGTGTGAACCACACTGACCGCTGTAGTGTGCAACACAGTGGTGCTAGCCGTGGAAGATCTCATGACTTGGAAGGATAGCGTCGCGTTGTATTTGGTATGTCTCAGGTCCAATAAGTGGACCTAGACGCAGAAATTTCCTCGGTTAACAAGAATAAACTAAAATAAAATGGAGAAAGGGTGAGTAAACAAAAATAAAATTTCCTCGGTTATTTATGAAACAAACTACCCTTATACTTAACAGCCATGCGTTGCATCCAATAGAGAATATATGTTTCGCTAGTAATCCTACTAACGTCCCTATATATAAGATACTCTGTAAATTATATAGCTAGAGACCCTATAAAACCAAGGGGCGCCGCGGTGGCGCACTGGTTAGGGTTCTCCCCACTCGGTAGCCTGGCTTGGGTCGATTCCAAGGAGTGCCTCCATGCACCCTGGATTGGAAACACGTTCTGGCATGCGTGCGTACATCCCCCCCGGGAGCCTGGTAAAACCGCGCCTATGCCTAGCGGCAGTAGTCGGAAGTGGCTTCGTGCTACCAGGTCTGCCCTCTCTTTTTACCCTATAAAACTAGCACTTTCAAATACTGTCAGAACTGAAGTGCCTTAGTAACATAGCAGAACAAGGACAGCATCAATTTTCAAACTTCACATTTACTATTTAGTAATTGCAAAAAATTGCTGAAATGCTATTGTCAGAGAAAGCATATTTCTCATTACAACATACAACATTAAAGCCGCGTCGTAGTATATACTTTGCAAGATTTCATCTCAGATATATGATCCCAGTTAATCAAATTATTCCTAACAAGTGTCATACTCACGATTTCTTCACCTTCTTAATTGCTGGGGGAGAAGTGTCGGCGGTGGTAGCGATTGCATTCTCGATCATCTCAGCGAGCTGCCGGCTTGCATTGACCACCATCTGTGCCCTTTGTTGTTCCATTTCCATTCGTTCCCTCTCCATTTGATGGATCATCTCCATCTTTTTCATCTCCAATCTCATTAAGTTCTGCCCAAATCCCCTCACTACACTTGCTAAATCATCATCATCTTCATCATTATCACTCTCATCATCTTCTTCATCATCACTAACATTATCATCATCATAATGACCATCACCTTCACCATCTTCATAGACATCATCCTCGTTCGTAGGCTTCCTAAAGAATCTAGGGCTTCTAGAATCGCGAGGAATGGAATCAAACTTGAACCCACCATTTGTGAAAGTGATTTTAGGGTTTCTAAGTGAAATTGGAGGAGGTAAACTCTCGGATTCATCGTCGGAATCAGGCGGAGGAAGAGCTGCCGGCGCATCCGGCGGCGGCTGGCGGCCGCGCTCAAGGCGGTCCATTGAATCCAATCGCAAGAAATAGGGCCAGGCGGGGGCCACGTGAGGGGGAAGCTGGTTCTGGCGCGCGCGCTCGGCGCGGTAGCGCTGGCGCAGCTTCTCGATCTTGTGACGGCACTGGGTTCCGGTCTTGGCGCCGGCAGCGGGGGAGCGGCCAACGCGGGCGGCGACGACAGCGGCGACCTCGTCCCACTGCCACGCGCGAAGCTGGCCGCGGCGGGAGGATAGAAAAAGCTGCTCGTAAGCATCGAGCAAGGCGACGGTCTCCGTTGGAGTCCAGGGCTCCGGCCGCCCTCCGCCGCCGCCGCTGGTTGACATTTTGGTGGGGGATTATCGATTAGGGGAATGGTTGAGATGGCACAACGATGGTGGTGGTGGTGGTGGTGGTGGTGAAAGTGGCGGAGGCGGTGGTGGGGAATGGGGACACGTAAGAGACACGTGATGGGCGGAGCAGTGGGGACTTGGTGGTGGTGGAGTGGCACAGCCATAGTGGTCAGCTGGTGGCCCGGCGCCACCGAACGGATGAATTGAACAGGTAACTGGTCCGGCTGGCCTGGCCTGTTCAGACTTGGCCCAGTATGAACCAAGAAACAGTAGCGGGCGTATAATTAAAAAATGAAGAAAAATAATAACAATTAACCGTTAGTTTGAAATTCGGTTTTAAATATAATATAATAATAAAAATAAAAATAAATAAATGAATCAGTGTAGGCACGTCATGTGCGATCTCATGTGAGATTATCGTCCATACGAGTGTAAGGATTTTTAAAAAATTTATGATTTTTGAAAAAAAATTTAACCGGAAAGTTGTATTGACGATATCTTCAATTTTTATATCGAAATTTTTTGTAAATAAAATTTTTAATTAGGAGATTTTGGATCTCAAAATTTAACGATTTTGAAGTAAATTTTTATTAGTCTTATGGTAATCCCATATACATCAGCATATCAGATCAGCACCCATACTTTTCAAGAAAATAATTTTTCAATCCGTCATCCTTTACGTCTCAAAATACTTCTTTAGATGTATATTTTAAAAAAAAATTTGAATACATAAGTCGTAGATTATTTTAAAGTCTATTTTTCTTAAATTCAAATTTTTCTAAAGAATATTTTTAAATATGTATTTTGATACTCCAAAACAGATTAGGAGATTAATTTTTAAAACTCATTCTACCTTTGAATTCTCAAAAGACATATTTTATAAGTATATTTAAAAAATATTAAAATATAAAACTTATAGATTTATATTAAAAAAATTCATATTTAAGTTTATTTAAAAAATAGTTTATATAATAGTTAAAATATTATGATACAAATTTTGAGATATGAGTTAATATAAAGAAAAAAAAAGTTAACGTAATCTAAATTTTTGTATACAAAATATTTTTAAATAATACGTCTAAATATATATTTTAAGGTAAAAATAAAAATAATAAACAAGACATTTATTTATAATAGAACTAACTCACCTATGGAAAAACCCAGACAAATTATTTAATACCGATATATGTATACATAGGTATATACATTATATAATTTGATGTTATGTGATATCTTGTGTTATTTTGGTCATATTGTATATCATTTTCTTTTATTCTTGCCATTTCTTAATTGATCATGTAATAAGGTTTAATTAAAAAGTCAAAAGAAAAAGGTACATAACCTAACATATTTAATTATTTTAAATTCTATGCTAAGCCACTGAGTAATATGACTGAGTGGAAGTTTATGTATTAATAATTAACATATAAAATTTATATAAATATGATGTTTGCCAAAAAATAACGAATTACATGTTTATCTTTTTTGAGTTAAATTTAACCTATCATGCAACAATCAGGTAAAAACTAGTCACTAAAACAAAATTGTTTCTCTTTCTTTCTTATTTAAGTCCTATGCTACAATAACTTTCCAAATTTGAAGTTGTACACCCGCGCAATATCTACAAAAAGTTATGAAGCGTTTCTAAAATGAAACAAACTAAGGCCCACATGTTGTTGCGAGGCCCATTCATTAGGTGGATATAGCAAAGGGGATTTTCGCTTATATATATATATATATATACACACACACCCACCAAGTACAAGAGGAGAACTTAATAGTATTTATATTTTAATTAAATTTAATAGTTAAAATAAATTTACATGATATATAATAATTCTTATTAAATATTACGTGACTTATATTATAAAAAAAAAGTTATAAAATCATCTATTTGTTTTCTTCTCTATATTTTCTGTGTACCTTTCAACTTTTATTTTATTTGTGGATTTACTATCTAGATTTCTTTAGAATCTATTTTTTATTATTTTAAGAAAAAATATAATATGTAATATATTGGTATACTTGAAAGAACTAGAATTATAAAATTATAATTAGAAATTTACTAATTATAAAATTATAATTTAAATTTAATTTTAAAATTTTTTGGCACATGCCTCACAGTGTGTGTGTGTGTGTGTATATATATATATATATATATATATATATATATATATATATATATATATCAGCTATTCTCATATGGACCTAAAAATAGCTCCTTTTAGGTGCATCCGCGAATGTAGAATTGAGCCAAATTAACAGTTAAAATCTCACCTATAAGTGCTTTACGAAAATGATTCACTCCGTTTCTATTTCCGAGAGATGCACAAGAAGGTGGCATGGCATGCGTTATGTACCGTGCCGTCACTTCGGCCGTACGGACCATGACGGCCCGCTTGGGTGAGCCGCATTGACCACGAACGATCTCCATGGGCGAGCCGTAAGGATCAGTCAGCTGAAACGATTTCGTGCGGGTCTATCCAGCCCACATGCTAGCCCGCACAGCAACTATTTTATTAAAAACGTGCCGCTGTAGAAGCTGCGCCACAGCGGCAGCAGCTAGCGCCGCGCGCAACGGCACTTTTTTTATTATTTTTATAAAAAGTGTCTGTGCAAGTCAATTGGCCCGTATGGGCACTGACCACCGCAAAAGTGCGGACCAAGTTCAGCCCGCACTCTTTGCATCTCTGCTTCTTCCTCTGTGCGGCAAGCTTCCTTCGCCTCCCCCATCGTCACCATTTTCACACCTGTACTGTGAATGCTTGTATTTTGAAAGTTATTTTGATATAGACATATATACATATACTATTTAATGTTATTTTTTTTAAAAATAAAACTCCAAAATTGTTTAAATTTTTTTTTTTCATCAAATAGATTATAAATTTAGTAAATTATAGGTGCCACCCAGGGCTGAAAACGAGCAGAGCTCGAGCTGAGTACTATCTAGCTCAAATTCAGTTCGGTTGACATTGCTCGAGCTCGAGTTCGACGAACCTCAGCGGCCGAACTCAAACTCAGCTCATTTTAGAAAAAACCTTGCTCGGCTAGATTGTTTCCGTTCGAGACAAGCTCGAGTACCTCGAACGTATCGAGCTCGAATACCTAGTTCGAAATGCACGGTGATAATATTTATAATTTTTATAAAAAGTATGACTAAATTATAAACAATTATAAATTTTGTTGTGCTCAATCAACTTATAACAGTTAGGCTGGATTCCGCCCATTATCAACTGTGCTCGTATATACTCACGAGCATAACGAGCTGAGTATTACACCGATTAAGCTCGGCTCGTTTAGTTATCAAAGCGTAAATTTTGAGCTCGAATTAAACTTAAACGAATTCGAGTCCGAACTGCTTGTGAGCAGCTTGGCTCGTTTTCAGCACCCGCATCACTCATGACATGGATGCAAAATCTTGGAAGTAACCAGATGATATAATGTAGAGGCGCAACCTACCATTGCTGACTAACTTCGTCATGCTTAGGTAGGAGAGGTAGGTGACACCAAATTCATGGCTTTAAAATTTATTATTAGGATGTGTTTGGTTTACAAGTTTGAGATGCCGAGAATGAGAATAATTCCCGATCGCATGCTTGTCTTATGGGATTCATGTAAATTGTATTGACTTTGAAGGCGTATTGTTGTAAGAAACCCAGCTTTCAAAACTTCTGTCAATAAGTCCATATTTTTTTAAAAAAATTTAATCATATATATATATATATATATATATATATATATATATATATATATATATTTTGGAAAATTGAATATGAGAAAGTGAATTTTGATGTGCTCCGTAATTTTTGAATTAAAAACTTTTTAAAAATTGTCTCTAAAACTACGTTTTAATATTCTAAAGTTTTATTTACTACAAAAATTTTAGAGTTCCAAAAATATAAATTTTTAAATATTTTTTAAAATAATGATTAGTAAAGAAGAAATATTTGTACTACAAAAAGGGACGGGAAATTATTTCAAGCTAATATTAAATTAAAATTGAGAAGGATTTATGAATAATGAATGGAGAAAATGACATCAAAGATGAGTTTCACTGGTTTTGATGCAGAAACTGCAGACCAATTGCAAGCCACACTAGACTACCACAGGCTATCCGTGGCCATATGCTGGCCACGCAGTAATAATCGTGATATTTAGCTATATATTATTAATTTTTTTAAAATTCAGATAAATTTTATTTTAAAAAATTCGTATTACATATCTAATGTAATTATTATTATGTTAACATTATATTTATATTTACTTTATTTTTTATAAGTTAATGCTATTTTTAAACTAACTATTGTATTTAATTTAATTTTAATTTTAGAGTTTTTATATTTTATAAAATTATAAAATTTTTATTAATTAATGTAAATGCTATGCGATTTTTAAGAATAACAAAAATGGCTTAACTTTATATATTTATATATAGATTATTTGCAATATTTATAGTCAATATTTATCAAATATATTCATGATTTAGGCAAATGTACCAAATCAAGCCTTCAACTTTTAAAAATTGTGTATCATATCCTAACGTTAAGAGTCTAAGCCTACTCATTTGTCAAGTCTAACCTCCATTTGATTATTGGATAATTACATATGGTCCATTGCTGTTGTACCATTCCAAATGAATTCATATATTTTAATAATTATTATATTTATTCCATAATAGATATCTATGAATATTTTTAAAAATAATTTTAAATAAAAAAGGTTAAATTTCGGTATAATTTACATTTTCGTGTTAAAGTATTTCAAAAGAAATTTTAAATGTATATATATTTTGAAGTCCAAATTTGTACTGGTTAAAATAATTTAGAGACTTAAAATATTTATTATCTTATAAACTATTTTAAATATTAAATTTAAATTGTTATGTTTAAGATTTTTTCTAAATATCTGTATATATATATATATATATTAAACTGATATTTTAATAAAATTATTCCAAAATAAAAAATTTATTTGAAAAAGTGACTATTTCTTAAAAGGCCCTTGTAAGTGACTGTATTCCCGAAGGTGCCACGGGATCGGTTCTTCCCACGCAACCAGCAACCAACAACACTGGCCCCTTATAAAATATATATATATATATATATACATATATATATACATATAATCTCTTGCTCCGCAGTCCGCCCCGTTCTCCTCCTCGAGGGAGCAACAATTGAGAAAATTTGAGTTCTCTTCTCTTCTCTCTCTCTCTCAAACCTCCTATCAGACAGATCTAGGTAGAGTCAGAGATAAATGGCGCTGGCCGCTGGATCCACCGTCTCCGCCCAACATCTACCCAAGCTCTCCGCCGGCTCTCAGCCCCGACTCCCCTCCATCCTACGACCTCGCTCCCGCGCCAATGCGCGCCCTATCACTGCCGTGCACGCGGCAGAGCCGGCGAAGCCCAAGCCAGCTGCCGTTGCTGCAGCGACAGCGGCGGTTCCGGTGGTGGAGAAGCCCCTAGCGGGGAAGTGGGCCGTCGATTCGTGGAAGTCGAAGAAGGCTCTCCAGCTGCCGGAGTACCCCGACAAGGCGGAACTGGAGTCGGTGCTGAAGACGATCGAGAGCTTCCCGCCGATCGTCTTCGCCGGCGAGGCCCGCCACCTGGAGGAGCGGCTTGCGGATGCCGCTGTCGGCAGAGCGTTTCTGCTACAGGGAGGAGATTGCGCCGAGAGCTTCAAGGAATTCAATCCGAATAACATCAGAGATACCTTCAGAATCCTGCTTCAAATGGGTGTTGTTCTCATGTTCGGCGGTCAAATGCCCGTCATCAAGGTAATTAAGCTCGAGTTTGTGATCACAAGCGATTCCCCCTCTCGGTAGGGGTGTTCTGATTATTGATTGTCTTTATTATAGGTGGGAAGGATGGCGGGGCAATTTGCGAAGCCCAGGTCCGATTCGTTCGAGGAGAGGGACGGCGTGAAGCTTCCTAGTTACAGGGGGGACAACATTAATGGTGATGCCTTCAACGAGAAGGCGAGGATTCCTGATCCCCAGAGGATGATTAGGGCGTACTGTCAGGCAGCTGCGACGCTTAACCTGCTCAGGGCATTTGCGACCGGAGGGTATGCCGCCATGCAGCGCGTCACTCAGTGGAACCTCGACTTCACTGAGCACAGCGAGCAGGGCGATAGGTATCGCGAGTTGGCTCACCGCGTCGACGAGGCGCTTGGTTTCATGGCTGCTTCTGGCCTAACAGTCGACCACCCAATCATGACTACCACTGATTTCTGGACATCCCATGAGTGCCTTCTATTGCCATATGAGCAAGCACTCACCCGTGAGGACTCAACCACCGGCCTCTTCTATGACTGCTCCGCCCACATGTTGTGGGTTGGCGAGCGCACCCGCCAGCTCGATGGGGCCCACGTCGAGTTCCTCCGTGGTGTCGCCAACCCTCTTGGTATCAAGGTACTTCTCTTTTTTGTGAGCTCAATCCTTAATTATAATGAAAAAGATGAGGGTTATACATGTTGTATCATATAAGCATTGGTTACATATTCATAAAATGGTGATGGACATAGATTTACCAAGAACTCACAATTTGTCCAAAATTGACCAAATGCTGCTCAAAAGTGAACTATGTGATATTCAAAGTGGACTCGATTGATTTTTGGGAAGTTTTGGGAGCTATTGCGTTTCTTCTAAACAGAAATAATATTCTAAATCTTTTGTCATTAGCATCTGTAAGAAATTCATAAAATTTGTTTGGATTTCATAAAATTTGTTTGGATTACAGGTAAGTGACAAGATGGACCCTAATCAGCTGGTGAAGCTGATTGAGATCCTAAACCCAACAAACAAGCCTGGAAGAATTACAATCATCACAAGGATGGGAGCAGAGAATATGAGAGTAAAGCTTCCTCATTTGATCCGGGCTGTTCGTAGGGCTGGGCAGATTGTTACCTGGGTCAGCGACCCCATGCACGGTAACACAATCAAGGCTCCCTGCGGTCTCAAGACTCGTGCATTTGATTCTATCCTGGTATGTCTCTCTTTTCCATTCTCGTAGTTTTCGGCCAATTTACTAATCTGTCTCTGCTGAAATTTTAGTAATGTATGCAGTTTCACATATATAGATTAAGAAATTCATTTTGTCCGCGATAATAATGTTTAAATCCGTTTTATAATTCTATGATTACCAAAGATAAACTAGGACAAATCAAAACAAACAAGTTGGTCTTAAGGACCCCCTCTGACTCTGACCGTGACAATGTTACAGCATTGGCCAACCATTTAGACTTGACCAAAGGGGCCGTTTCTACATCATGTGATGTTGTTGCTATTTGTCTAGATGTGTTGTTTGTTATAGGAGTTGATAGGAGAGAAACTATTCCTTCCCATGAATCATTTTCTCCAAAAGCCCCCAAAAAAAACCAAAAAACATCCTTTTCCTGTTAACCGTTATTGTGACATGGAGAGCAATGTGTCCCTACCATGGAAAGATACTGCAGTGGTTGGGAATTATTGAGTTAGATTTTCAAATCAGTTGCGATAACCTATTATAATCAATCTCTCGATGTTATATGGCTGTGATAACTTATTGGTAATCATGTGAAAGAATAATATTAGAATTTAGATTTCTTATCATTATATAAGAACGATGGACAAAAGAGTAGTAGCAATCCGTCATAATCATGGCGTGTTTCATATTTGATTTTCATATTTGGTAAATAAGATATTTGTATGTGTTTGGCGTGATATTTTTATTTGTAGGTGCCAATTTATTCATGTTTCAGACGTAAATTCGAATTTGTTATGCCTACTATTCTTAATCTGACCAACACATAAATTTTTTACATGTGGTGGGGTGATGATCCCATTATCAAAGATTAGAAAATCCCAAATTCGTTGCATATTTGAATACATTATCATACTACGCTGTCTTTTTCTTTTCTTTTTTTTTTAATATATATATTTTAAATTAGTTTTCTTTTGTTTGAATAGATTCGTGACTTTAGACAAAAACCCAACTACACTTTTATGGTTGTGGCCGATAAATTAATCCTGATTTGTAGGCTGAAGTGCGGGCATTCTTTGACGTCCACGAGCAAGAAGGCAGCCACCCGGGAGGAGTGCACTTAG
This sequence comes from Xerophyta viscosa, assembly GCA_002076135.1. Taxonomy (NCBI): domain Eukaryota; kingdom Viridiplantae; phylum Streptophyta; class Magnoliopsida; order Pandanales; family Velloziaceae; genus Xerophyta; species Xerophyta viscosa. The sequence continues at coordinate 1,221,234 of MJHO01000031.1, forward strand.
AAATGACCGGGCAGAACGTTACCGAGTGCATTGGCGGTTCAAAGACAGTGACGTTCGACGACCTCAACTCACGCTACCACACCCACTGTGATCCCCGTCTGAACGCCTCGCAGTCCTTAGAGCTGGCCTTCATCATCGCCGAGCGTCTAAGGAAGAGAAGAATCCGGGCCCCGCGAGAGGACCCTCTGCCCTCTTCGTCCTACTTTGGTTTCTAGGAAAGTATGATAATCTTATGCAAGTTTTAGGAAGATGGACCTGCTTTACTTGATTATTGTTATTCTTTTTCCTTTTAATTGTAAAACTCTGATTTATACCGTGGTTGTTGGAGTGTTCGTTGAGAAGGAAAAAAAAAGCTATGTGCATCTGTCTAAATTTAAGGGAAACTTGCATATGAGCCTCTCCCTTCAAATATACTTTAATAAATAAATTTCTTGTTTATAATTCGAAGATGATGCCTCGAAATTATCTAGTAGTTTTTTTTTGATAAATTATATAGAAGTTATAGATCAAATTTTATTTTATTTTTTTGTATTTAAATTTTTTTAAAAAATATTTCTAATTAGGTATTTTAAATCTATTAAAATTTTGAAGTTTTAAAATAATTATTTAAAAGTATTTTAAAATTTTAAAATATAAAAATTAATCAAATTTATTTTTTTATTAAAATTTTTAAAAAATATTTATATATTAGTCAAAATGTTTTTTATATAAAAATTAAAATAGGAACTAATTTATAAACTATTGAGAAAAAAAAAACTGATTTATAAGTTGCTTAAAATTGAATGACTAATATATAATTATTTTTAAATGTAACTCAAACTCCATCTCTAAATATATTAATAATCAACTCGAATTGGGCCCACTGATCCTACTGGAAATGCAGAGATCGAATGAGAGTTACATTTTATAGGAGGTTAGCATTGGTCAATGCGGAAATAGAAAGGAAAAGAGCGGTTGGTGACGTTAAGTGAGCAGCTGCAGAAGAGGGGGAGGGGAGTAGGTAAAGAGATTGGTAGGTGGAAATGGGTGTCGGTAAGTTTCACATGGGGATGTAGACATGACAAATTTAGAATATTTGAAAATGATTATCTATCTACCATTCTTTTTTTTGAAATAACTATAAATTAATTTTTAAATTCTTTCTACTCATAAAAATTAATTTCTAGATTTTATAATTATTATTTAAATTTATAAAAAAATTTATATCTTCATATTCGTACTGAAGCTATTTTGATTATTATATAAATATTTTTTTAAAAAAAAAATTAATATTAAAAAAATTATATATTATGACAAAATCTACAACTTTCAAAAAAGACTTCCAAATAGATTTTGCCAAGCTTCGAAGTTTTAATGTGTTTTAAAATCAATCTATCAATCCACTGAACTATAGAGTCTCAAAATATCTATTTAAAATTATTTTTTAAAAATAAATTTAATACAAAAGTTGTAGATCTCGTCTCAATCTATAACTTTCATATGAAATTTTTTTTAAAGATACTTCTAAATAAATATATTAGAATATCAAAATTAATAGATAAAATAAAAAATTTATTCGTAAAGTTTAGAAGGTTGTGGGGCTGCAATCTTGTACGCATTTTTATTAAGTGAGGATTTTTCGGGCTGACAACAGTGGTCATCTTGTTGTGAGGAGAGATAGAAACTTTGTTTTTTATTTCCAAATAATTACATATCAGCTTCTTTTTACTGTCATCCCATATAAAGTATTTTATTTTCACAATTATTAAACCAAGTTATATATATAAAATATATATATATATATACACACACACACTTGGGGTAATATCTTGGGCAATTTTCTGCTAACGAGATAACGAGTATGTTCAAACTATCACATTAGATCGGATCTCCAGTTAAACTGAAAATCATATTTTAATTTAATATTAAAATATATTTTAATTAAAAAAAAAATCCAACATGGGGCAATATCTTGGGCATTGTAGCATTTTGTCAAGTTCTAGCATAAGTAGCACTCGGCCATAAAGCTGGAGATGCAACAACCTTGACCATGAAACCCAAAACCAGATGAGTTTACAACCTAGACCATGGCTGGCTAAGATGCGGGGGCGAGCCGGCCCGCACATTAAGATACGGGCCGCCCGCCGGCCCGTATGATGTCTAAGGCAGGATGGGCCGGTTTGCCTATCCCCTAACTACGCCGGCTGGGCTCGGGAAAAATTTAAAAAATAAAAATAAAAATCGTATTTTTAATTGAGAACAAAATTGAGAAATCAAAATTTATATTAATCGAAGTGTTTCAAATACAAAATCAAATATTATATAAATTAACCTACAAATTAAATACAAAAATAAAATACAAATATACCGAAAAATAAACAATAATAAATTAGAGAGTATGGATGTGTTTTTAGCTTTGAAAATTGAGAGAGAATGAGATTGAGAGGCGTGTAGTGAAATATGTGAAGAGATATAATATTTATAAAAAAAATTAAGAGAAAAAATATTAAATATAATAATAATAATAATAATAATAATAATAAACAGCCATTGCAGCGGCTGACGCGAGCTCTCGCGTCAGTAAGCGTGTTGTTGACGACCTTCCTCCGGATGGGGGAAAGAGAGTTGGAGTCGCCACCTAGATATTTAATGGAAATCTAGGAAACCGGGATAAGGCACATTCGAGATTCAAAGGCTCGTTCGTCGTTTACGTGTGGGGAAGATGGAACACCCCCACAGCGCCCCTCAAAAGAGGGTACTCTATATAAGTGATTAAAATAATTTTGGATTTATATTTTAACAAGTATTTATTACTTAATAAATGAATATTTAGTTATCTATTTAAAATAAAATGATATTTTTGTTGTGAATTAGAAAAAAGAAGTATACACCTCTATTTTCTAATTATTAATTAAATTATAAGTATACACCTATAACTCATTTTCATTAAATGTGCAAAATATAGTATGAATTATTGCCTTATAAATGGTATTATACAAAAATAAATAATATAGGAAGTATACACCTCCGAATATATGCTCGGGTTACAAGTATACACCTATAACCCATCAAAATTGATTTAAAATTGATTTAAAACGAAATTAAAACAATTTGGGCCCTAAATGGGCTAGACCGGACCAATGTGGTCCTGCCTTAGCCTAATGGGCTTGGCCCAGACGCGCTGCGCGCGTCTGGGCTCGGCCAGAACGCGCGCGGGGATTAGCCCCGCGCGCCCGGACTGGGTTCGTGACCGGCTTGGCCGGTCGATGACCGGCCAAGCCAGTCATCGTCTAAACAGACGAGCGCGAGCTCGGCCGAGCTCGCGCTCATCTCGGTCGCCGCGCCGGCGGCGCCTTGCCGGCGGCGGTGGCGTCCGAGAGCCGGCCACCCGGGGGGTTTTCGACCCTCCCGGATGCAATGGAGACGTCAAAAATCGAATCCGGAGCTCCGTTTAGTGAGTTTTCGGATTCGCGATTTTCGGCCGCGTTTCGGCGACCGGCTCCGTTCAACGTCAAAAAGGGTGTTCATAAGGTTTTCAACCATGCTGAGTTCAACGGTGAAGTCGAAATTTCGTTTCGTCGTACGTGTAGTGAGTTATAGGAGGGTGCAAGTTTTATGTATTTTTTTTATTTAGAGCTCCGGCCGCCGTGGCTCGCCGCCGGCGAGCCACGGCGGCGTCTCGTGATCACACGAGTTTGAAGATGAGAACTAGCAAGGTTTAAGGGGGTTACCTCTGCTCGGTACGTGTGAACGTGAAGCCGACGGTGCAAGTCCGGCGACGGCGACCTCGAACTCGAAAGGTCGTCGGAGATGTTCGTCCACGGCCCCTTGAGCTTCGAGATGACGGTCGTGATGTCCGTCAACGTCGGGGTTGAGCCGGCCGATCCCCTTCTTCTTCTCTTCTTCCTCTCTTTCTCTTTCCTTTTTTTTTTCTCTGCGTTGTTCTCTTTTCTTTTCTTTCTTTTTTTCCTCTTCTCTTTTTTAGCCTTTTTTTTTTTAAGCCTCCTCCTTGCAGCACCCAGCAGCCCCCCCTCTCCTCTCTTTTTATAAAAAAATCAATATTCTTATTATCCAATGGACAATAAAAATCAATTATTACGTTGACATTTTAGGAAATTTGACTTTAACCTTATAATGATTATATACCGTTTTTACTTTGTAACCGGTCGATAGAGTGTATAAAGTTGACTTTGATTTCATTCTCTGGACAAACTCTGACAGCGAAAAAAAAATCTACTGTAATAGACTTTGGTCAAAGCAAGATGTTTTCAGCAATTCAACCGGTTTTAAAGTTTGTCGGTATAAGCCTTATGCCTGGTCTAAGTTGAGTCTGCGAGATGACAATACAGTCCGGACAAAATGAGGTGTCGACAGTTGCCCCTCTTTGTCCAATCCTTCGGAGAAGGGTTGGGCAAAGATAAAAAGATACCGCATTTTGTCCGGTAAGAGAGGAAAGGTTTTTTTTCTTTGTTTGTTTTTTTTGTCTTGTATTTCTTGTTTGTTTGTTGGGGTTTGTGAACATGAGATATGTCGTCTCATGATATGATCCTGAAGCACAGTCGACTTCGAGGATAGAGTTGGTGATCGTAGGAATAGTTATCCCACACAGAAATGTCCCAAGAGCAACAGTCGACTCAGGGGAAAAAGTGAGATTTTGATCAGGGAAAAGTGTGATCATGAGATCAGTCGTCTCATGATAAAGATGATCTTGAAGTGCAGTCGACTTCAAGGATAAATTGATAATCATGGGATCAGTCGTCCCATGACAGAAATGACCCTAGAGTACAGTCGACTCAAGGGTAAGATTAAAATTTTGATCAAGAGAACAGTCGTCTCATGATAGAAGATGATCCTGAAGCACAGTCGGCTTCAAGGATAGAGTTGATAGTCATGAGATCAGTCGTCCCATGACGGAAATGACCTAAGAGTACAGTCGACTCAAAGGTAAGATTGAAATACGATCACGAGATCAGTCGTCTCATGATTGAAGATGATCCTGAAGCACAGTCGGCTTCAAGGATAGAGTTAAAAAATCGTGGGATCTGCCGTCCTATGATGGAGCAAGAGACACATCCGATTTGTTTCTCGAAATGTGAAGATAAGCCCGATTTGCTTCTCGGGACTTACCACAGATCTGATTTGCTTCTCAGAATCTGTAAGAACCAAGCTCGATTTGCTTCTCGAGACTTGGAGAAAAGAAGACACATTCGATTTGCTTCTCGGAATGTGTGAAGATAAGCCCGATTTGCTTCTCGGGACTTATCACAGATCTGATTTGTTTCTTAGAATCTGTAAGAACCAAGCTTAATTTGTTTCTCAAGACTTGGAGAAAAGAAGACACATCCGATTTGCTTCTCGGAATGTGTGAAGATAAGCCCGATTTGCTTCTCGGGACTTATCACAGATCTGATTTGTTTCCTAGAATCTGTAAGAAATAAGCTCGATTTGTTTCTCGAGACTTAGAGAAAAGAAGACACATCCGATTTACTTCTCGGAATGTGTGAAGATAAGCCCGATTTGTTTCTCGGGACTTATCACAGATCTGATTTGTTTCTCAGAATCTGTAAGAAAGTACGAGAACTACGCCTCGTAGGAATGATGGTACGAGAACTACGCCTCGTGAAAATGATACGAGAACTACGCCTCGTGAGAAAGGGTACGAGAACTACGCCTCGTAAGAAAGGTACGAGAACTACGCCCCGTGAGAAGTGGATACGAGAACTACGCCTCGTGTGAAAGGGTACGAGAACTACGCCTCGTGAGAAGGATACGAGAACTACGCCTCGTGAGAAGGGTAAATATTAGGGTTTGCATTATGTATTTGAGATTGTTGATATAAAAGATTTCAAGAAAAAATTTCTTGTGAGAATCAACATATTTGATGTTGAAAAGTTGAGATTGTGGATATTGTCAGAAATTTTGTGTAACATGTAAGTGTTCGTTTGTCAAAGAATTTCTTATGAAAATTGAAGAATTTGATGTTGAAAAATGAATTGAATTTTGAAATTAATTTTTTTGTTAAAAAGTTTCGAATGAAAGCAGTGTTTTTATTGCCAAAATATTTTCAAAAAGTTTTGTAAGACATGATTTTATGACAAACTATGCTATGTGCGAGTGTTCGGTCAATCCGACTTTTCTTGATGTCTTTGCTTCTTTGAGTTCTTTTGCTCGCACATTCTGGCTGCTTTCGGAGCATTTTGAAAGTTAAGCACTGGCTTGTTTCAATTTTTTTTCGTAAAAAGTTGCCCCAGTTTAGGCTGATGGTGTCGAAACCTGACTTCTATTTTCTGTCAGCACAATTGCTTCACTATAAAAGAGTGCTTTCTTTTTCTTTTGTTCCTTGATTTCTTTCCTAGCTATTGTCCGTCAATTTTTATCTAACAAATTGCCCCAGTTTGAGCAATTGTTGTTTGTGATGATACTTTCTGTATTTTCTTTGCTCTTGTCGCTTTGCATGCTTTCAGTCTTTATCACTTGTAAAAATTGCCCCATACAGTTGTGGAACCAGTCGCTTGTGCTTGCTTTTCTCTTTTTTTTTTTTTCTTTTTTTTTCTTTTTTTTTTTTTTTTTTTTTTGATCAATCCAAAATTTTCGTATGAAAATTTTGCCCCAGTTTAACTTCTATTTTGACTTCTTATTTTTCTTTCATGCAAGTCATGCCGAATGTTTGTTTAGATCATAACTAATCATGATATGTGTTTCTATTCAACATGTAGTACAAGCTGATCTTTTCTTAGATTTTCGAAAAAAAATCTTAAAGTCTGAACCTCTAAATTGGAAGTATGCAACTTGTAAGTGAATCTCATTTGATAATAAAATTGGCCAATTTTTTGGGTTTGGTTAATTTGGCTATTTTGGAGTTGGAGTTAATTGGACTTAGCTTATTTTGGGGAGAAGAGCTCATGAAGTAATGGCTTATGGGGTTATCGAGAGATTTTGTTAGGCTTATTATGTGGAGTAGAGATGAAACATACAAATTCTGCAGAGTAGAAATTTCTCGAATGCATGCTCTTTGTTTAACAAAATAAGTAAGAAGATTCAACAACTTGTCATGCCCTAGCTAGTTTTGCCTAGGCCGCCTTTTCAGGTTTTCAGCCTAGCGGGCTTGATGATTTTTTATTTTTTTTCGGATCCCTCATTGTATGCATGCTCGAGACAATGTCGCCTTGATGATATGTTTGACTTCTTTGATGTTCTACACTTGTACGTAGTTTTGTCTCAATGTTGTCGGTAAGAACCTTTGTTCCTTGAAATTTTGTTGGTTGGGATTGACGGTGATCTCTGAAATTCTGTTCGTTCTTCTCAATGAGCTTTTCTTCCAGATTTTTCGTTGGTTCATATGATGCAGTTGGAGTATTGATAATTCTTCAAACTTTTGTTTTCGTCTCTTTCTCTCTTTTCTTCTTTTCTCTCTTTTTTTTTTGTCATTCTTAAGTTGTAACTTATCTTTTGACGCGAATACCGACATTGATGATGAAGGTACCCGGTTACTCAATAAGACATACTTAAGTTGATTTGCATACTCATACCAAAGTTACCGTTTGACGTAAAAGTAAACATGGGGCTCATGAATACTTCTAGTTACTGAGCAATTTAAAGCAGCGGAGTAGATTTTCCCTTTTTCTTCTTTTTTTTTCACTTTTTTTTTTTTGAACTGCATCATATTTCCATTGATGTTGAGTCGAAGATAATGCTTCTGGTGGACTTGGTAGATTCCAATTTTCTTGATAACTTGGTTTGCCTCCATATTGACGATGGTTGCTCAATTTCTTTGCTTCTAGAATGCATACGTACAATGGGGTACAATTTTTTGTTTGACAAGCTGCCAATTACTTCTTTTTATTGAGCATGCATTGTTATTACATTCTGCAGAACTTATATGTTGATGAAAACAGAATGAGTTCGTGACAAATGGTAGAGAAAATTGGCCGCTTTTATGATCAAATTAAACTCATTTAAAATTGCATTGTAAAAACTTCTTTCCAACTAGAGTGGTCTATTGAAAAGATAAAACTTGATACCAGAAAGAATTTAAACATATATGACAATCAGAAATGAACTAATATAGATCTCAGCATGACTTGGTGAAAGCAAACGATTAATCATAGTGGCAGTCAAATGTGAGGGTGCTTTATTTTCTCTAAAGATCACTCGTCTCGAAATAAACTTGTATCGATTTTGTTGATCCCTATGCTATGGTGCTGGTGAGAGCATTGTTGCTCAGGATAGATACAGACTTCTTTTCGGGAAAGTCGGCTTGACCGTGTGTCAACGATACGTGTGTGAATGCTTTTATTTGAAAAAAGAAATACGAAAGTTAATGTAGGATTTGAGTAAAATCATAGGTGTTTAGAAGGAATTTTTTTTTTTTTTGTTTTTGTAAAAAGAGATGTTATTTGGAAAAGTATAAAGAATTTATAAAAATGAGTTTTAATTGCCGATGAAAAAGAAAAAGTTTCGAGTTGCAAAATACACATAAGAATTTTTGAAGAAAATATTTGAGCGAAAAAATAATAATTTTTTTTGTTTTATTTTTAGGAGTTAGGAATGGATTTTGGACGAATAGAGGTGATATTTAAGTGTTTTAAAGGAAAAATATTTATTCACAAGAATTATGAATCCAATTCACGATATGCATGTGAGATTAGATATGGGGTATTTATAAAGGCTGGGCTTACGGACTACCTACGCACATTGTACGTAAGCTCCGATTATCCAGTAGATAGAATGGGCATACGCCCTGAGTTACCATATGCAATGCAAAAATCAATATGCGTACATGCTGGTAGGGATGTTATGGGTACCTATATTGGCTGGGCTTACGGACTACCTGTGTACATTGTACACGAGCTCCGATTATCCCAGTGGTTTATCTAACAGCCTGTCATTGCTGGGGTTCCTCTCGACGACCAATGCACATAGTACATCAGCTCGGGTAGTACCCAGATAACATCTTGGCTGGGACAGGGGCCGGGCATTACGGACTACTTACGCACATTGTACGCAAGCTCCGATTGACCCGGTAAATAGGATGGGCATATGCCCTGAGTTATATATGCATGCAGAACATTAATAAAATATATACAAAGGTATCTTTATTAAAATAATTAAATATGTATTTGTATGTGTTAAATATAAATTTAAAATTATTTTAATCACTTAAAACGAGCCTGACGGGTCCCCAGCGGAGTCGCCATCTGTTGACGACCTTCCTCCGGATGGGGGAAAGAGGGTTGGAGTCGCCACCTAGATATTTAATGGAAATCTAGGAAACCGGGATAAGGCACATTCGAGATTCAAAGGCTCGTTCGTCGTTTACGTGTGGGGAAGATGGAACACCCCCACAGCGCCCCTCAAAAGAGGGTACTCTATATAAGTGATTAAAATAATTTTGGATTTATATTTTAACACGTATTTATTACTTAATAAATGAATATTTAGTTATCTATTTAAAATAAAATGATATTTTTGTTGTGAATTAGAAAAAAGAAGTATACACCTCTATTTTCTAATTATTAATTGAATTATAAGTATACACCTATAACTCATTTTTATTAAATGTGCAAAATATAGTATGAATTATTGCCTTATAAATGGTATTATACAAAAATAAATAATTTAGGAAGTATACACCTCCGAATATATGCTCGGGTTACAAGTATACACCTATAACCCATCAAAATTGATTTAAAATTGATTTAAAACGAAATTAAAACAATTTAGGCCCTAAATGGGCTAGACCGGACCAATGTGGTCCTGCCTTAGCCTAATGGGCTTGGCCCAGACGCGCTGCGCGCGTCTGGGCTCGGCCAGAACGCGCGCGGGGCTTAGCCCCGCGCGTCCGGGCGCGCTCGCGCGCCCGGACTGGGTTCGTGACCGGCTTGGCCGGTCGATGACCGGCCAAGCCAGTCATCGTCTAAACAGACGAGCGCGAGCTCGGCCGAGCTCGCGCTCATCTCGGTCGCCGCGCCGGCGGCGGTGGCGTCCGAGAGCCGGCCACCCGGGGGGTTTTCGACCCTCCCGGATGCAATGGAGACGTCAAAAATCGAATCCGGAGCTCCGTTTAGTGAGTTTTCGGATTCGCGATTTTCGGCCGCGTTTCGGCGACCGGCTCCGTTCAACGTCAAAAAGGGTGTTCATAAGGTTTTCAACCATGCTGAGTTCAACGGTGAAGTCGAAATTTCGTTTCGTCGTACGTGTAGTGAGTTATAGGAGGGTGCAAGTTTTATGTATTTTTTTTTATTTAGAGCTCCGGCCGCCGTGGCTCGCCGCCGGCGAGCCACGGCGGCGTCTCGTGATCACACGAGTTTGAAGATGAGAACTAGCAAGGTTTAAGGGGGTTACCTCTGCTCGGTACGTGTGAACGTGAAGCCGACGGTGCAAGTCCGGCGACGGCGACCTCGAACTCGAAAGGTCGTCGGAGATGTTCGTCCACGGCCCCTTGAGCTTCGAGATGACGGTCGTGATGTCCGTCAACGTCGGGGTTGAGCCGGCCGATCCCCTTCTTCTTCTCTTCTTCCTCTCTTTCTCTTTCCTTTTTTTTTTTCTCTGCGTTGTTCTCTTTTCTTTTCTTTCTTTTTTCCTCTTCTCTTTTTTAGCCTTTTTTTTTTTTAAGCCTCCTCCTTGCAGCACCCAGCAGCCCCCCTCTCCTCTCTTTTTATAAAAAAATCAATATTCTTATTATCCAATAGACAATAAAAATCAATTATTACGTTGACATTTTAGGAAATTTGACTTTAACCTTATAATGATTATATACCGTTTTTACTTTGTAACCGGTCGATAGAGTGTATAAAGTTGACTTTGATTTCATTCTCTGGACAAACTCTGACAGCGAAAAAAAAATCTACTGTAATAGACTTTGGTCAAAGCAAGATGTTTTCAGCAATTCAACCGGTTTTAAAGTTTATCGGTATAAGCCTTATGCCTGGTCTAAGTTGAGTCTGCGAGATGACAATACAGTCCGGACAAAATGAGGTGTCGACACGTGTCAAAAATAAAAAGCCGTTGCCAACGGCTGACGTGAGTGCTCGTGTCAGCGAGTGCGTCAAAAAAAAGAAAAAAAAAATCCTGCGGGCCGCAAGGCGGGCTTTTCCAGCTCGGCTCATGAGGCCGGTGAGACGGGCAGGCCCGCGGCCTGTATGGGCGGCGTTACGGTTGGGCCTTGCCGGACTGCGGTACGGACCGCGGATTTTTTTAGCATCTCTACATATAAGCACCACATCTATGAACGCAGGTTCTCAATACGTGGCAATGGTTACAATTACTTTCTACACAGTAAAATTAGTAACACCAACAAATTTTCAATCGGTGGTTAGTAAAAATAGATTTTACGGTTAAGAAATTTCTTTAAAATACCTGGAGTTTAAATCTATAGTAAATACGTGTTAGAATAAGAGTTATCAAAATTTAAACACTTTCGAAGGAAATTAGTTTTATCTTCTATAGGAATAGAAATATTTAAAAAAAAAATTGCCTAGTATAACTTTTTGACTCAGTAGCATTATACGCTAAATATCCATCCATAAATCGGATGACGCCATCAGAAGTCATGGCAACATCCTCGAGATGAGTAGTACAAATATAGAGTGAAGGACAAAGGACAAACTAGGACGCGGATCGGCTGCACCCGTCCGTTTCGGGACGAAACACATATTTTATAGAAAAGTTTTAATATAAAAATTATAAAATTTAATAAAATTTATAATTTTTATTTTAAATTTATTTTTAAAAAATATTTTTAAATAGATATTTTAGGACTCCAACGTTAGCTAGTACAAGCGGATTCAAAACGGTTTTAAAAATAATATAAAACTCGTTAAATCTGGAGTCTAAAAGACCTATTATGCAATTATCCCATAATTCTATCACCTCACATATCCTAACCAGCGCTAGCTCTGTATTTTAGATGTTCAAACCATCTCCTAATGCTAATGACGGAAAGTGGCATTAAAAGGTATCTTAAGTAAGAGGGGCCCTTTAGTATGCCCACGTGTTCCTGCGCTGTGCGGGCTGGTATATGGGATCTGATTACGGCCCAAATTGTCAGTTGTCACCTTGGTGTTGGGTTTGTGTTAGACTTAGTTTGGGTAGGTCATCATTGAACTGTAACCGATAGGACGAGCCATCATTGAGTTGTATTCGGTTGAGAATATGGCCGAAAATGAGTCAGAGCTCAAACTCGTTTAAGCTCGATTTGAGTTTAAACTCAAATTCAGACTCGATTAACTAAACGAGTGGAGCTTGAGTACTGTAATACTCTGCTCGTTAGGCTCGTGAACCTATACGAGCACAATTGATAATGAACTTTTCAATCTAGCCCGGACTGTTATAAGTTGGTTGAGCCCAATAAAATATATATCTATTTACAATTTAGTCCTAATTTTTATAAAATTATAAATATTGCCACCGTGCACTTTGTTTACGAACAAGGTACTCGAGCTCGAGAGCTCGAGGTACTCGAGAGCTCGAGATACTCGAGCTCGAGAGTTTTCTAAAGAGAGCCGACCTCGAGCTTGGCCGTTGAGACTTGTCGAGCTCGAGCTCGAAGAATGTCAACCGAGCCGAATTTGAGCTAACTCGGCTCGAGCTCGGCCCATTTTCAGCCCTAATTGAGAATATAAGCATAGTTGGATTGGCCGAGGAGTCCTTGCTAGGCTTCTCTTACTAGCTATTATGGGCCTAAGCCTCATCCCCCATAAAAAACCATTAATAAAAAAAACAAATTTTGAAACAACTTTTAAGGTAATTATATATGGCAGTAGTGTAAGGATTAAGCTATATTTTTAATTTTCTAAACTAGTCTATGCAACGCTACAATAAAAGTACTTATAATATTTTTGAGTTTCCAACCCACGATTTTTAAAAATTTAAAAGGTAAGGATGCTTTTGACATTATTCCTTATAAAATTGACAAGCAAATTACTATTACTATATATACTAAGACGCAACATCTTTTTTCACTGTTACTGTTCACTGAACAGTAATTTTTAAAAAAAAAAAAAAAGTTTAGGAGTACTTTTTAAAAAAACTTCCAATATAAAAGTTGTAAATTTAGATGAGATCTAAAATTTTTATGTTGAAGTTTTTTAAAAAAATACTTTTAAATAGGTGTTTTGGAACTCCAAAGTGTAACGGATTAATTTGAAACGGCTTTTAAAACCGTTTTTGAAACCGTTAATATTTGGTATCGAAGAGGCCAAAACAATTTAGAAACTTTTAATATAAAAGTTATAAATTTAGATAAAATGTACAACTTTCATATTGAAAGTTTTTCCAAAAACCTAATTTTAAATAAATATTTTGATACTTCTAAATTTAACGGATTTTAAAACTAATTTTGAAACTCGTTAATATTTGGAGCCCAAAATAACTATTTTAGAAGTATTTTTTAAAAAACTTTTAACATCAAATATAAACTTAAATCTATTAATAAATATTATAAATCAGATAATATAATTATGAATGTTAAAAGTGAATCTTGTCTTGCTAATTATTATAGAGAACATGTCATATTTTTATTTTTATTTTTCTAAAATTTAATACCGTTTGATCGGTGTAGTTATTTAATTTCAACATAAAGCTATATAATTATGGATGTCGTATTTGAATATTTGTGTCTCTTTTAGTGATGATTTTTTTATCTAATGGACACTTTTTTTGTTTTTTATTTTTCAAATATTTTCTATGAAATTACATAGTTAGACTAATTCATTTCAGTAAAAATACAAAAGTTATATATTTATTTATTTTTTTTCAATTTAATTTTTATCCAAAATTTTTATCCAAAAACTTGTATATGCTAACCAATGACAATTGAATATAATAGTGTCGGTCAATTGGGCCGGTCCATTTTATATAACCTAATATTGTCAAATATATAGCGGGCTTCTAAGTCATTCCTGGGTTGTTTGCCCCGCCGCCACTACTCTCCTAGACCCTAATGGCTCCTAAGCGCGGCGTCGCCGCTCCGCCGAAGAAGAAGAAGACCGTAACGAAACCCTAACATTAATTTGCAACATCACATTATTATATTCAATTTGATTATCAACAATGGCACTAAGGTGTAGTTCCTGATTTTGTAGGAGAAAGTTGTGAACCCGCTATTCGAGAAGCGGCCAAAGCAGTTCGGGATCGGGGGCGCTCTGCCGCCGAAGAAGGATTTGCACAGATTCGTTAGATGGCCAAAGGTGGTGAGGATCCAACGCCAGCGCCGGATACTCAAGCAGAGGCTCAAGGTTCCTCCTGCTATCAATCAGTTCACTAGAACTCTCGATAAGAATCTAGGTGAGCTATTTGGTTTTGCATTACTTTTATTAGAGATGCTTTGGTTGCTCCACATGTAGCTTGTGCCTACTGAATTGAGATTATACAGTATTTTGATAAATAATTATTATTAGCTTGTGTGATTTGTTCTTGGTATGTGATATCTCTGGATCTTTCTTTCATACGGCTGTAAGTCTACGTGCTAGTTTACTCCTTACAATTTTTATATCTGCATGCTAGTTTAAATGCTGTATTTTACATAATTTTAGTATTTGATGAATGTGACAGCATGCTATACATTTTTGTGCAGTCAAGTTCGTATATATCTAATGCCTGATTGTATCCATTTATTCAAATTTATGAACTGTGATAGCTTATAGTGTCCTTTTGACTTACGTATTGTGGTACATATTCCCATTGTGATGTCCCTACCTGTATATTCCCTCAACTTTTGTTTAACCAAGAAAGCTTGATGGTGCCAGGTTGCTATTTGGCTTGTTATCATTTCGATGCTAGGTGGATCAAGTGTTCTAAATGTTTTGTTTAAATGTTGTGATTCTATATAATTTGTCATATTTGGTGAATACGACAACATGCTATATTATCGATTCAGAAATCGACTTGAATAATTCGTGATCATAGACACCTCATTTTGTCCGGATTATATTTCACAAAAAAAAATAAAAAAAAATCATCATTAAAAAAAAAATAATAATAAAAAATAATTAAAGAAAAAAAATAAAAAAGAAATGCAAAAAAAAAGAATACAAACGGAGCAGCAAACGGTAATTTAAATAAATCACATAGGCTGCATAACACAGAACGGCGATTATCAGCAAATAGAATGGGTTTTATTAAGGCTATATAACGCAGAACGGCGAATTCAGCGAATCAGAGTGATTTTAACATGGGACAAAACACAGAACATCATAATGGCCAATAACAACTCGCAACGTAGTCTTTCAGATGCGCGCGATCCAGATCGCGACCGTTTGTGAGTTAAGTGGAAATCATAACGGTCATTGGTTACAAATCAACGTATTTATACCAGCATTTATACACGTCTTAAATAGAAAATTCAGTATTCCAAGGGTTACTGCTGTATCGGTTACAAATATGGAAGGATATTTATACCCGTATTTGGAGGAAGGAAATGGAGGCTGGAAATACGGTAAAAAAAGGAAAAAAAGGAAGAGAGAGAGGCAAACAGAGAGAAAGAGAGAGTCACAACGGCTTCCCCGTCGGCGCCGCTCCGCCTTCGCTTGACGACCCTACCACTGGTCGCTGCCACCGCTCGATCGTTCCGCCGACTTAATTCACGGGCCTTGACGCTGCTGCACGCCGGAGCCGTCACCGTCGTCGGCCGCCGCTTCATCTACATGTGCCAAACTCCCGATTCCGAGGTAAAACTCATTCAAAATCCTCTAGACATTATCTCTACATATTAAGGACCCCATTTCGCCGCCGTGCCTTCGCAGGCGGCGAGCCACGGCGCCGGAAAATAAAAAACAAAATTATCACCGAAATTTGCACCCATGCATAACTTCTCGTAGAATCGTCAAAACAAAATTTGGACATCACCATTTATTTCGGGATAGTCGAAAACCCTAGGATATATTGTAGTAATAACGTAGGACGGCCGGCGCTCGCGAAGAAAACGATACCGGTTTATCCGGTTCGTTAACCGGCTAAGCCGGTTTCGTGCGAATCCGATTCGCGCGGGTCGCGCCCGGGCGCGAGCCACTTCGCTCGCGGCCGGACTATTTCGGTCCGGCCAACACGAGTCGGCCCATATAACGTCCCATTTCGTTTAAAGTTGAATTTAATCCGATTTTTTAATCCAATTGTTTTGTATAATTAATTAAAATGTAAATCTTATTTAATTAGAAATCATAGGAATAGGTATATGGCATGTACTTACACATATTCGGAAGAGATGGACATTTCTCCGAAATAGATTTTAATAGACAAGTCAAGGAAAGCGATGGATATTGCTTTTTTCTCGATATTACGTGGTATATACTTATTTCTAATTGATTTTATTTACATAATAAAATTAAGGTTAAAATATGTATATTTTCATAACTAATTGACGAAGTATAATTAGATATTTAAATAATTATATCGGGGACGAGATGGATATTTCTTCCCCCTCCAGTAAAAGACGTTGCATAAAATATTTTAAATACACACACAGATCCAGTGGATATTGGTTCTCTAAATAACAAACATCGAATTCACATAAACGACGAGATGGATATATCTACTTTAAAATATAATAATAACCAGGCATACAATGTGCATAGGTAATGCGTAAGCCCGGACTTTAATAGGCGCCAATAATTCATCCCTACCGGCATCATATTGACAACATTTTGTAATTTCTATTATTATAATTCATCCCAGACTTTACGGTGGATACTGGTTCTCTAAATAACAAACATCGAACTCACATAAATAACGACGAGATGGATATCCATCTCTACTTTAAAGTATAATAATAACCGGGCGTACAATGTGCATAGGTAATGTGTAAGCCCAAATTTTATTAGGCGCCAATAATTCATCCCTACCGGCATAATATTGACAACATTTTGTAATTTCTATTATTATAATTCATCCCAGACTTTACGTATTATCTATGCACATTGTACGCCCGGTTATTATTATATTTTAAAATAGAGATATCCATTTCGTCGTTGTTTATGTGAGTTCGATGTTTGTTATTTAGAGAACCTGTATCCACCGGATCTCTGTATGTATCTAAAATATTTTATGTAACGTCTTTTATTGGAGGGGGAAGAAATATCCATCTCGTCCCCGATATAATTATTTAAATATCTAATTATAATTCGTCAATTAGTTATGAAAATATATATGTTTTAATCTTAATTTTATTATCTAAATAAAATCAATTAGAAATAGGTATATGCCACGAAATATCGAGAAAGAAGCAATATCCATCGCTTTTCTTGACTCGTCTATTAAAATCTATTTCGGAGAAATGTCCATCTCTTCCGAATATGTGTAAGTACGTGCCATATATTTATTCTTATGATTTCTAATTAAATAAAATTTATATTTAATTAATAATACAAAACAATTGGATTACAAAATCGGATTAAATTCAATTTTAAACAATATGGGCCGACTCGCGTGGCCGGACCGAAATAGTCCGGCCGCGCCGCGAGCGAAGTGGCTCACGCCCGTGCGCGACCCGCGCGAATTGGATTCGCACGAAACCGGCTAAGCCGGTATTGTCTTATCCTCGAGCTCCGGCCGCCCGTGACTGTCGGCCGTCCTACGTTATTACTACGATGTCTCTAGGTTTTTCGACTATCATGAATTCAGTGGGGATGTCCAAATTTTGTTTTGACGATTCTACGATAAGTTATGCGTGGGTGGAAATTTCGGTGATAATTTTGATTTTTATTTTCTGGCGCCGTGGCTCGCCGCCGGCGAAGCCACAACGGCGAAATGGAGTCTTTAATATGCAGAGATAATGTCTAGAGGATTTTGAATGAGGTTTACCTCGGAAGCGGGAGTTTGAATCGTGTAGATAAAGCAGAGGTCGACGACGGTGACGGCTCCGGCGTGCAGCAGCGTTAAGGCCTGTGAATGAAGTCGGCGGAACGATCGAGCGGTGGCAGCGACCAGTGGTGGTGTCGTCAAGTGAAGGCGGAGCGGCGCCGACGGGGAAGCCGCTGCGACTCTCTTTCTTTCTCTGTTTGCCTCTCTCTTCCTTTTTTCCTTTTTTTTACCGTATTTCCAGCCTCCATTTCCTTCCCCCAAATACGGGTATAAATACCCTTCCATATTGATAACTGATACAGCAATAACCCTTGGAATACTGAATTTTTCATTTAAGACGTGTATAAATGCTGGTATAAATACGTTGATTTGTAACCGATGATCGTTATGATTTCCACTTAGCTCACAAACGATCGCGATTTGGATCGCGCGCATCTGAAAGATGACGTTGCGGGTTGTTATTGGCCATTGTGATGTTTTGTGTTTTGTCCCATGTTAAAATCACTCTGATTCGCTGAATTCGCCATTCTACGTTATATAGTCTTAATAAAACCTATATTCTATTTGCTGAAATCGCCGTTCTATGCTATGCAGCCTATGTGATTTATTTAAATTACCGTTTCCTCCTCCGTTTTTATTCTTTTTTTTTGCATTTCTTTTTAGTTTTTTTTTAATTATTTTTTATTTTTTGTGTTTTTTTATTTTAATTTTATGATTTATTATTATTTTTTTTTTTTTGTGAGATGTAATCCGAACAAAATGGTGTGTTTACAATGATCGAAAGCAGAAGCGGTCAGAAAGTAGACACGAACAAACACGCAAAAGACGCAATATTTTTTTACGTGGAAACCCTCGATGGAGATCGAGGTAAAACCACGGGTCGTACACGACCACCGGTAAAATCCTCCTCTAAGAATATAGAAAAGATACGATAATTTCAACCTTTGCTTGAGGATCGAGCTTCGCAGAGCGTCGATACCCCTCTAGAGCCCTTAAGGTGGTAAAGAGTGTGGAGCCCCGATATAATCTTAAGTCCTTTCCTTTATAGATGATACAGGTAGTTGTAGATCCTACTTTTACTCGGTCAATGCGTTATTGTCGCGCCATGTTTCACCTTTTAATCGTTATTGACCGATTATTTTTCTTGGAATTGACTGATTATTTTTCTTGGAATTGACTGATTATCGGATCTTGTACCTCGATCCCATCTGACATGGGCAGCCTAATTTAATGTTTCGTCAAATGCCCACCGACAGGGGTGTCGATCTATAGATCGCCGCGCTCGTTGGAACCTTGCATGCTGTTACAATCCCGTTACACAAACACATACCTCCCGATGCTCGGGTCTTATCGCTATCCTTACTGGTTCCTTCCGATACCTCGGGTCCAATTAGATTAGGTGCTTCCCGATAACTTGGGTCCCACCGGTCTCTGTAGGTGTCACCTCGGTTCCGTAGGTGTCTCCCGACGTCTCGAGTCCCACTTCGGTCTCCATTGGTGCCACCTCGATTTCCGTAGGTGCCTCCCGACGTCTCGTCTCCACCTCGGGCTCTGTTGGTGCCTCCCGACGTCTCGGGTCCCACCGGATCTTTGTAGGTGCCTCCCGCTTGGGTCTCATCTTGCGGTGTCTCCCGCGTGGGGCATTTGATGGAGCATGAAATTAGGCTGCCACATGTCAGATGGGATCGAGGTACAAGATCCGATAATCAATCAATTCCAATAGGAAGAATAGGTCAATAACGAGTTAGAAGGCGATAAATGACGCGACAATGACGCATTGACCGAGTAAAAGTAAGATATGCAACTACCTGTATCACCTATAAATAGAAGAACTTAGGATTAAGTCGGGGCTCCATACTCTTTACCATCTTAAGGGCTCTAGAGGGGATATCGACGCTCTGCGAAGCTCAATCCTCTCGACAAGATTGGAACTATTATATCTTTTCTATATTTTTAGTGGAGGATTTTACCGGGGGTCGTGTACGACCCGTGGTTTTATCTCAATTTCCATCGAGAGTTTTCACGTAAAAAATATCGTGCAATTGTGTTTGTTTGTGTCTACTTTCTAGCCGTTTCTCCCTTCGATCACGAATTATTCAGGTCGATTTCTGAATCTATCACTATACAATTGTTGGAGTGAAGTTCATATATGTCTAATGTGTGATTGTATCCATTTATTCAAATTTATGAATTATGGCTACTGATGTCTTGTGTGCATGGTCCCTTTGTGATGTCCATACCTGTATATTCCATAAACTTTTGTTTAACCAAAAAAGTTTTGCTCTCTTCAGCTACACAGTTGTTCAAGATGCTTCTCAAATATAGACCTGAAGATAGAGCAGCCAAGAAGGAAAGGCTTTTGAAGAGGGCCCAGGCTGAGTCTGAAGGGAAGACGGTAGAAGTTAAGAAGCCGATTGTTGTTAAGTATGGCTTGAATCATGTCACCTATCTCATTGAACAGGTAAATTTTCCAAGGTTTTTTGTGCTGAGCCGAACCGAGTTTCGGTAAACTTAGATCCCGGCACGTTCCGACCGTACCGATGGTGCCGTGCCGATATATATTTAAGTGTTATTTTTAAAAAAATAAAAATAAAAATAAAAAATTAATTAAAAAATTCAAATATAACATTTTTTGACACGTGCCATGCCGACAACTGCCGGAACAGGCACGTGCCCCCCGGCACGGGCTATACCGACCGGCACCGAAAGCCATGAAATTTTCTATCAGGAAATTTCTCTCTTTGGAATAAATTTCCGCTTCTCTAAATTAGAGATCTGCAAGATTGAATTTGGGTTAAGGATGTCACTTCTTATATTATCTTCAGAACAAGGCACAATTGGTGGTTATTGCTCACGATGTAGATCCCATAGAGCTAGTTGTTTGGCTCCCCGCATTGTGCAGGAAGATGGAGATTCCTTATTGCATCGTGAAAGGAAAAGCTCGTCTAGGAGCTGTGAGTTGTATTTTCGCCTCTACTTGACTCATTAATCTCCCATTGCATTAATTAAGAGCACTAATTAATTCGTATATAACGTCACGACAGATTGTGCATAAGAAGACGGCATCTGTCTTGTGCTTGACCACAGTGAAGAACGAGGACAAATTGGAGTTCAGCAAAATTCTAGAGGCTATCAAGGTGGATAAACTATTTAGAACGAGTTCTTTTGTGTTATATATATTTTGCTTCCATTAGCACTATATTTATACTGAGTGTTATCTGCGGTTTCAGGCGAACTTTAACGATAAGTTCGATGAGATAAGGAAGAAGTGGGGCGGAGGCATCATGGGCTCCAAATCTCAGGCCAAAACCAAGGCTAGAGAAAGGCTTCTTGCAAAGGAGGCTGCCCAGAGGATGACTTAAACATATATAGTGAAGAACTAGCTGCAGATATCTTTCGATCTCGTTCTATATCTTATTTCGAATTTAAACTATGATATCCCGCCTTTTTATTAAGAGTTTCTCAAACATTCTTGGGTTCTCAATGTTCTGCTTTTAAATTAAACGTGCATACTAGTTTTTACGTCTGAAGTGGTCCTTATTAAACTTTAATTTGTATCAATGTTGTAATCTTGTTCAAAAACAATCAAAATGTGGTGTTACGCAATTGTGTTGGTTATAGCAGCATTTTGTAGCCGGTTCTTGTTTTTTGAATATTATGGGGCAAAATTGCTGTTTAGTTTTTTGAATTTTTGTAAAAAAATTATTTTATTGTTTAAAGTACAGTTTTTTTCGATTTACATACAGAGTAATAATATAATTGTTTTTCTAAAAAAATGTCATTGGAACCGATAAAATAGTTTAAATGGTATTTTTTCATACTCAGAATGGGTATATCATACCAATTGGCGCAATAAAAGTATAAATCACAATTTTTTTTATTAAATATTTTCTTTTTTATTTCTAACAAAAATCCGCCTCAATGATAAGCTCATCCACAATGGCGTCCCATCCGGCTGCTTTTAACGTCATCTGCGATAAGTGCCTAGGCACTCTACTGTACTTTTGCACGCTCTACAATAAACATAGCTCAGAGCTGAAATTCAGTTGCTTTTTTTTTTTTAAAGTTTTTAAAGTTTTTAAACTTTTGGACCTTACTTCAATTAAAAAATTCAACCATAGCATCAATAAGGACTTACGTTTCGACACCTATTAAAATTTATATTTAAAAATATTTTTTTTAAAAAAATTTTAATTATAAAATTATTCAGAAAAATAAAATACGTAACTTTATTATTCAAGTTATTTTCATAAAATATTATATATTATGTTAAAATAATTATCAAAATATAATAGTATAAAATTAATTTATTTATTTATAATTTCTTATCGATTTATTTGACAATGTATTTAATTTTTTTTAAAAATAATTTATACTAAAAATATAATTTATTTTTCTGAACAACTTTATAGTTGATTTTTTTTTTTAAAATATCTTTAAATACAAGTTTTATTAGGTGTGGTGTAAGTTTCAAAATTTACATACGAAGCATTATAAAATTTTCCCATAGCATCAGTCAGAATCTATCATGCATCGTCTGTAAGAAGGTAAAAGATTTATTTCTTCTATATTTTATTGATAAAAATTTAAATTTTTGGACCTGTCTCGGTTAAAAGGTTGAAACTTTTCGTTGACAGAATATAGGTCAATGTGACCAAAGTGGACGGGTCATAAAAAAGTTTTTCACGTTAATCTAAAAAGAAAAACCGCTTCTACCTTCCGAATAAAAATAAAAATTTGTTAATTTTTAACAAATTTAGAATTTATTTTTAAACCAATTAACATTTTAGTATTTTATAATATTTGTTTAAAAATATCTGTTAATTAAATTTATAAGTTTTTTACTCATAATTTTTTCTAAAAATAGACTATGTGTCAACATTTGGTAATTGTATCGGAATCAAAATTCCTAAAGAAAATTGCGTTTTACGCAATTCAGTCTACGAAAATAAAAAAACGAATTTTTTTTATTTGAGAGCGGAATAGCGTAAATGGAGAAACGCAGGGCGAAGCGCAAATGGGATAATGATCATCCAGTTATTGCTTTTCAAAAGTGTACGCGTTCAGCCCCTTAACTTTCTATTTTTATTTTTGGCCCCTCTCATAATTCGAACTAATTTATTTTTGATCACTGTATCAGTACTTTTCGAAAAAAAATTTAAAATAAAAATTGTAGATTTTGAAAAAATCTGTAACTTTAATTTCAAAAACTTTTTCAAAAAATATATTTAAAATGAATGTTTTGAGCCTCTGAAATGTTAACGAATTTTGGATACGATCCGTTAATCCGCTGAAATTTTAAAGTCTCAAAACACTTATTTAGAAATATTTTTTAAAAATACTATTGACCATAAAAAGTGTAAATCTAATCAAAATTTATAATTTTAAGATTATTTTATTTTAAAAAAATATACTAACATAATAATAAAAATATCGTAATAAAAATTAATGAAGAGCTAAAAGTGAATTGAGTATTTAATAAGAGTTTGATTTGGAATACATTTGCCCTTGGAAAAACTACTGTTCAGGGCCCGTTTTTCATTTCTTACTGTTCAGCCCTCCGAAACGCCACGTGGCAATATGCGCGTGTTGCCACGTCAGCGAGAAAATTGATTTCGAGGGACTGATTCGAAACACTAGAAAATAGGAAAATTTTATAATGCTCCTAATGTAAGTTTCGAAATTTACACTACACCCATTAAAATTTATATTTAAAAATATTTTTTGAAAAATTTTTTAACTGTAAAGTTTTTCAGTAAAATAAATTATTTTTTATAATATAAATTATTTTTAAAAAAAATTAAATACCATATTAAAAAAATCGATAAAAAACTTTAGACAAATAAATTAATTTTATACTACCATATTTTGATAATTATGTTTTATATATATTATATTATTTTATGAAAATAATTTGAACAACAAAATTATGTATTTTATTTTTCTGAATAATTTTGTAGTCAAATTTTTTTTTTAAATTTTTTTCTAAATATAAGTTTTAATAAGTGTACTGTAAGTTTTAAAATTTACGTTCGGAACATTATAAAACTTCTGCCAAAAATAGGAGGTTGAACAGTAAATTTTTTTTTTTTTTCCCTAGTTGGAAAAGAATGCGCCCAAAGCAAATTCCCCAAATTCGTATAACTACCGATGAGTGCTTTAATGGTTATGCTTCCGCCCTGAATTTGTACGAACTCGTAAGCGGACCTTGGCTGAAAATCCAGCTAGTAATATAATCGCTACTGTCCGTTCAATAATAGTCCATATCTCGAGATATATCGACGACGTCGAAGCCACTCGGCCCACTCCTCATACTCCTTTCTGGATTTCCCTCATTTTTCCTCTATTTCCTCTCTGCCGTTGAAACTAAACATTCGTCCTGCTTCACATTAACTAACATGCTTCTTCGTACGGAATAATTTAATACAGACATTAAATTACTAAATCTACGCCACGTGTGCGGACAATGATAACGTAATCGCTGCCAATGGAGGAAGCGACTGTTAGAAGTCTCCCACTATAAAGCCTTGTTGTTCCGCATCAATTGCTTCCCCCTCTCCGATCACTTTCTCTTTCTTCTCAAATCGATCAGATCAAGATCTTCGGCACCGGCGGTGGAGAGGATGGCTGCGGTGGGGAGTAGCAGGGAGGAGTACGTGTACATGGCGAAGCTGGCGGAGCAGGCGGAGCGATACGAAGAGATGGTGGAGTTCATGGAGAAAGTCGCTGCCGCGGCTGCCGACGGCGAAGAGTTGACAGTGGAGGAAAGGAACCTCCTCTCCGTGGCGTACAAGAACGTGATCGGCGCCCGTCGAGCGTCATGGCGTATCGTGTCGTCAATCGAGCAGAAGGAGGAAGGGCGCGGTAACGCCGACCACGTGGCGCTCATCCGTGACTACCGTGCGAGGATCGAGGCGGAGCTGACTAACATCTGCGGAGGCATTTTGAAGCTTCTGGATTCAAATCTCGTGCCAGCGGCGTCGGCGGCGGATTCCAAGGTGTTCTACTTGAAGATGAAGGGTGATTACCACCGGTACCTCGCGGAGTTCAAGACTGGCGCGGATCGGAAGGATGCAGCCGAGGGTACTCTTGCGGCCTACAAATCTGCTCAGGTTTGCTCGAATTTGATGGCCAGCCTTTACGTTGGAGCTAGATCTAATTGGTGGAGTTTTGTTCATTTTAAATTCAACAGATCTAATAGTAGTTGTTTTCATGTAGTTGATTTTTTATTTTTGGTCTTTAACCGTCGGGAACGTAGCGGTTTCTATCCTGCATCTCGGGAACGTAGCGATTGCTATCCTGCATCTCGAAATGTAGTGTGATTTTTTTATAATTGAGTCCTTAGTTCATTGGCGATACTCTCTCTCTCTCTCTCTCTCTCTCTCTGTGATCTGTTCGATTGAGTACATATTGATAGTTTAGAAGTCGGTAGATCTGGAAATAAGTACGAATCATATAGTATGTTATTAATTGGAAGAAATGTCCTGTGCTTAGGGACACTGTACTGATTATTGTTTGCATTAACGTTATTGCGTTATCAATCATATTTTTTGTATGTCAGTCTTAAATTTTATATATATATATATATATATATATTATATATATATATATATATATATATATATATATGTTATTCTCAGTTCGACCTGAGAATAGCATTGGTAAGTTAACATTTCAACCGTTGATCTCCTTGATCTAACGGCTGAGATTTAATTTTATACTTAACGTAATAAATATTTACGCCATTAAGTATTTAACGGCGTCGTTAAGTGTAAAACTTAAATATCAGCTGTTAAGTATTCAATGGTTGAGATGTTAGCTTATTAAGACTATTTTTAGATTGAGCTGAGAATAGCATATATATATGTATATGTATATATATATATATATATATATATATGGACATGCGTATGTGTTTGCCTAAAAATTTGCCGACTATGATGTTTAATGTTTCTATGTACAGGACATTGCCGTGGCGGAGTTGGCTCCTACGCACCCTATTCGTTTGGGATTAGCACTTAACTTCTCAGTTTTCTATTACGAAATTCTCAACTCCCCTGACAGGGCTTGCACTCTTGCTAAACAGGTCGGCTGTCCGTTTCCATTTTTGGTGCTATTTTGTAGTTATTTGGTCTTGCTATTGTAGTGTGATTAGTTGTTTGCATGCTATATAAAGTGGGTTTTCTTTATAAACTTCATGCCTCCTAGGGAATTGGCATATGGTGTTGATACGTGCTCTCATTAGTTTAACTTGGGAACTTGTCTTAGTGATTGGTTTATATCCTTTTTCCTGAGAAAATACGTTTAAAAGTATGCATTTCTTTTTAGTTTTTATCCCGAGAAGCGGACTGAGGGTGTTGGGGCTTGAACTCGACTATTTTCACACAAAGATGATGCCTTAAACTCTTGCGATGTAGTCTTTTTTCTATGCATGTTGTTGTGAGCTATTGTCTTTATGTCAACATGTTGTATACTAAAGCCGATGAAATAGCTGATTGTTGTCCTTTGGGACACCTGGGCGTTAACTTGAGCTGATAAGCTTAAGACTCCAAGGCTGACTATAACGTCATAGACAATGATGCCTGTTTTTTTGTTTTTTCTTTCATCTTCAGGCTATCTCTTAATTTGTCAAGTTTTTGGTGCAGAGAAGATAAACTTGCTCCTTTGAGTTTCAATATTAGACTGTTAGTTCTGTTTGACAAAAAAAGATGATCTTTATTAGGCATTTGACGAAGCAATTGCTGAGCTGGATACCCTTGGAGAGGAATCATACAAGGATAGTACGCTCATCATGCAGCTCCTCAGGGATAACTTGACCTTGTGGACTTCCGATATGCAGGTAATAACAATCATCATTTTTCCTCGTCGATGTTTTGAGTTAGATATTGGTGCTTTTCAATAGCTTCTCTAATTGCTCAAAATTTGCTGAACTCTACAGGATGACGGTGCTGACGAAATCAAAGAATCAACCAAGCCTGACGATGAGCATTAGCTTCTAAATATTGTCTTCTATTAATCCTGTATTGTTCTATCTGTCAAAATGTGCTTGTGATTTAGATGGTTCTCCTTGTTTTCATCCATGGTATCAAAGTCTTTGTCCTTTTTCAATGAAATAATCTTTTCTTCTTCTTTTTATTTCCACCATGTTTTGATTTATATATGCATACATTTTTTTATTTCACCACATGCAAATCTTATGGTATATATTATGTAGCTGTAACATGAAAGCAACCTTATAGACACCTGCTACTTCCTGAACAGCAATGACGGAGTCATCACCGAGCATAACATAACTTGAAAATCTCTATCCTTTTTTTCTCGAAAAAATTATGTAACTTCGAGGGATTGTCTAGCTACAAAAGAAAGCGTGGATCCGGGCTGCTTTAACCAGTTAACTGAAAGTTGTTAGTCTCCAATTGGGCCGCGCGTCACTCGAACTGCCCACTTGCTAACCAGCACGAAACACACTAATTATGTGTTGGTAGTTGGGTTGAAATTAGCCTATACACATGCGTGATAAAATGATGGATGGTGTCATGTGATGTAAATTATGTTAATACTCAAAGTTTTATATTTATACATAATTTTTGGGAAAGTTTTATCCTCTAGTAAGCCATCATTTTATTTATGTTAATACTAAAGTTTAAAAATGAAGTAAGCCATCACGTGTGAATATAAATCGTGCGCTGCGTATTTGGTAGAATTGTGTTAGCTTTACCTAAGTTTTAGTCTCCTTGTAAGTCTAAATGCCCATAGACTCAGTGACTGCACGCCTCAGAAATAATAACACATTTTATTCATACATTTTGCTGTTCGATCTTGCAGAGGTTTGGACTTCGCTACGATACTTAAAAATTAAAAACAAATTAAGAAAGCCAAATACTAACACTACCTAAAAAGTGCAAGAAAATCAGTCACTATGAATCCACTCGACCGGGTCAATTGATTGGGCCTTGACCCACCCTCCTCTACCTGGCTTTTTTCTTGAGATGGTGAACCTAACCCAGCCCACAGGATTTTGGCATTGATTCTTACCAGCTTTACCTCCTAATCTGACTCAACTCAGGGAAAAACATGCGCTTAGTTACCAAAATATGGACCCGTTCCACATGTAAAGGGCTTGTGCGTTAGCAACCGATTCGGTACGACACGTGTCAAAAAATCTTTTTTTTTTTGAATTTTTAAATTAATTTTTTTATTTTAAAAAAATAATAAATAAATATATGTCGGTACGGTCGGCACGGCACCATCGGCGTAGTCGGCACACCGAAACTCGGCTCGGCTCGGCAAGAAAACCTTGGTCCTAATTCTTCCCAAACATCTGAATCTACCCCATCGCAGACTTAGGAGCCGAACCTGATATGCCTGGGTTCTCAGCCCAGCATCAGACTAGTTGAACCAGCTGCGGTCCGCATCCTCTTCTGCCGAAAGATGACATGGCAATCCTCGTGCTTTAAAAACAGTGCACCCACCCCAGCCGTTGGATTAACACTAACCGAAAACAGAGAAGCTGATCGCCATTATAACGTAATTGCCAAGAAATACTATTTCGTCTTCCGTCATACCCGTCCCTATAAATACCCCTTTTGTCTTACATAGATTATCACACTAATCGGCGCAGGTTGAATTGGATCTTGCTCGAACTCGTTCAATCGAGGAAATCAAGTCTTCGATCAGCCTTCGCTAATCGGAAAAGTACGTTGGTGTGTCTTGTACTTGTGTTTAGGTTTTTGATTCATGAGGTTGTTTGAAGATTAGTGTAATTTCTTTTTCTTAGAGATTATTATTTACGAAAATTTCTATCGATTTCAACATCTTCTTGAGGACTATTTAGATTGTCATTGGAGTTCCGATTAGTTTGTATTCAATCAAATTATTCATAGGAGATGTAATCATATGTAAGCTGGTGAATCCTTTTTTTTATATTACAGAAAATTTTATCCAGAAGTTCCTCATAACGTAATATTAGTAATTCTAAATCAATTGTTTATTCATCTTCTTTTGCTCCTATTTCTCGCTGATCTTTATGATGATTTTAAGGAATCATCATATACATCTGGTTGAACATTGTTTGATCTGATTGTTTGATCAGTTGAACATTGTTTGATCTGATTGTTCTTCGATCTGTTTGTAAATTTGTTTGTCGTATAACTAATTCAAATGAATTGATCTCCGCAGAGATGGCTCGTACAAAACAAACAGCTCGCAAATTCACCGGCCGGAAGGCACCGGAGAAGCAGCTGGCAACCAAGTTTGCGCGCAGATCTGTTCCAACGTCCGGCGGCGTCAAGAAGCCCCACCGTTACCGCCCTGGTACGGTCGCTCTTCGCGAGATTCGCAAGTACAAGAAAAGCACTAAACTCCTGGCCCGGAAGCTCCCGTTCCACCGTCTTGTCCGCATGATCGCGCAGGACTTGAAGAATGATATCTGGTTCCGGCGCCACCCTGTGCTTGCCCTCCAGGAAGCGGCGGAGGCGTACTTGGTCGGATTTTGCGAAGATAACAATCTCCGCGCCATTCGTGGGAAGAGGGTCACGATCAAGGATGTTCTGCTTGCTCGTAGGATTCGTGGTGAGAGCGCGTAAATGAAGTTGTTGATGATTAAAATTAGGGTTTTATTTTGGTTGATTAGTAGGAGACCAAGACTGCCGTATTTTTCTTTCTCAAGTAGATTCTAACAATCATTTTGTGCCTCGCGCTTGAATTTTTTTTTAATATTTATATAATTAAAAATAATATTAATTTTTGAAAAGAGATGGAAGGTTATACTATACATGCCATTTATATTACTTGCCTTATCTTATAAGTTATCAAAAAATAGACAAAAATATTATTGTCACTGAAGACTGAAGAGTACTTTTCTTGAAAAGCTTTGATTACTTGGCCTGATTTTATAAATGTCCACAAACATGCAAGAAGTTTATAAGTCATTAATAATTATAAACCGGTCTAATATTATAAATTCATAATTAACTGGTCTATTATAAGAGATTTATATGCCACTAATAATTAACCAGTTGGATATTATAACTGGTCGTTTATTTCTAAAACCACTAAAATGATATTGTTTGTAATATGAAAACATATTATTAGCCCACCGTACCACCAAAATTCATTAATCCACATGATTAAAAATATAAAAAATATATATTTTAGAAATATTTTTTTAGAAAGTATTAATATAAAAGTTATAAAATTTTATAATTTTTATAATTTTTATTTTGAATGTTTTTCAAAAAGTATTTCTAAACAGATATTCTACACTTCAAAATTTAAGGGATTTCAAAAGAATTTAAAAAATAGTATTGAAACCCGATAAAATTTGAAATTCTAAAATATTTATTTAGAAATATTTTTCTAAAAAAATTTTCAATATAAAAATTATAATTTCATAAAAAAATCTATGAGTTTTAAGTTAAATTAAAAAAAAAAATACTCCAAATTTTTATTTTATATATTTATTTAAACGGATTATGGTTTGGTGAATTCAGTGATGCCACTCTTATTGGCACCAGCGTTACTCCTCTAAAAAACCATTTGTTATCTGCAGCACCTCCACAATCGTGGTTTGATTTGGACGGAACCGGGTCGAGGAGTTTGTCGCGGATCGGGACAGACTGAGGGTTCTGTCGGTGGCATTAGCTTGGAGAGTGGGAGGAGGCAGTGTTCGAATAGCTGATGTGACGGCCGGATAAACGTTGCTGTGTGCGGCGAAGATGCTGTAGCGGTAGACAGGTAGCTTTAATTGGTGCTTCTCGTTTGTAACGGGCGATCAATTTCTTCTTTCTCCTTTTACTTGATCAGTCCGAGTAAAATGAAAAATAGAAAATAAATAATCAGCAAAGTACAAAAAAAAAGTTATAATATATATATATATATATATATATATATATATATACATATATATATGATTGAAATAATTTATTATTCAAAATTATTTATATACTAATAACTAGTCATATAAAATAATAATTTATATATCATAATTATTTTGTATAAATTAAATTATTTGTATATAGAATAAATGATTTTCATTTAAAAAATTACTTTTCTAAAATAATATACATGCATATACATATACATACATATGCATATATATAAATATATTAGAATAAATAAAAAACAGAAAAAAGTCACACACACACACACACACACAATATACATATATATATATATATATATATATATATATATATATATATATATATATATATATATATGTGTGTGTGTGTGTGTGTGTGTATAGAATATAGAGTAAAACAAAATCAGTTAAAAAAAAGAAAAAACAGTTAAAAAAGGGGGAAAAGTCAAAAAGAAGCTGTCACGACCCTCGACCCGAGGCCGCGACGGCTTGGAAAAAGAAACACAATTTCAGAGTTTGCAATGCGTAAACTCATGCGAAATAAACCATGAAAACAAGGATTGAGCCGAGCTCGGAACTATCGACACCGGCAAGTACCCACGGAGGAGGTGGAATCCGCCTCGGGCGTCGACTAAGCTTATCAATGATCTTAAAATATCAATCTCCTCCATTGACATCAAAGTATCAAGGACAACCTTAGGTCCTAAACATAAAACATTTATAACAAAAGCTTAGAAAAACGTTTTCGGAAATACAGGCTCAACCTGTATTTTTCTAAAAGATCGGAGGTGCTAAACCTCTTAAATACATTTATATAAGACTCTAAAAGTATCAAAAATATTTTTGGAAACCATTTAAAACGAAATCGAAATCCGAATTCCAGAGAGTTTTCAGTCGACCGAAAGTTGAGACCGGTCGACCTATACTCAACCCGAAAGCTCAAATACCTGCTGTAACAGTTTCGGTCGACCGACCGATAATATCGGTCGATCAAAAATATCAGAAAGTCAGTTAACAGATTTCATAAATGAAATACTCGCCCTCTCAAAATCCGTATTTTACCTGGGTTTTGGAAACAAACCCTACACGCCCATGTATCTACCTTGGATACACGTGTAGGACCTCACAAACACCCAAAATACGCGAAGACGACGAATTTAAATAAAAAACTCTTTAAGAACCGAAATACGATAAAATAATAGTTAAATGTATCAAAACTTGCTTTTCAAGTTTAACATTCATTTTAGCACATTTGAAAACCCATTCTAGGTTAAATACACATGCTCAATCAATCAAATGCCCATTTGGGGTCAAAACATCATATTTAGCAAAATATGCGTTTTTCATATAAAACTTTAGAATTTCGTACAACTTTGAGATCCAAAAGCTTTACATGTAATTTATATAATTTCAAAAGAGATACAAGCTATGTGTAGGTTAATGCTTCACTTTTATACATCAATCACTATAACTATATGTAACTAGTCTAAGTATAACAAAATGATATATATACATCACTAGTCCCCAAACACCAAAATACCTTCTAATCCCCTCTCGCTAGCTACGTTCGGCTACGCAAACTCCTTGCCCTTCGCGGACGGATCTGAAAAACAGGGCAACAAAGCGGTGAGTCTTATGACTCAGTGAGCGGCACATCGGTGTCCTCCCTTGGAGCACCCATGCGACACCGTACACAAAACACAAGTATAACGAATAGCATTATCATGTGCAACAACAAGTATAATCATTTCATATGCAATAAAACAGTAAGCATGCTTTAGCTCGTCGCAGTAATACACCCGACCAACCAATTATGTATTCTCTTTGTTAAGTCAGCGTGATTCACTAACCCATCGTAGTTAGTAATCATTGTTCATTTAGGTAAGGTAGGTCCAACACGAATTCTCTAGCCAAGGCACCTAACCCAACCCATGCTAAAGCAGTTCCGGACGCCTACATTCATACCAAGGCTCTCGCACACTGTCGTCGAATTTTTCGTCACGACACAACACTCACGGTAGGGACGACCCCACAGCGCAAAATGAGGGCTACTCGGACTCTTTACGCCTTGTGCAACCGAGCCTCGCTCAACGTAGCAATCGCCTGGCCAATGGATGATCCGTAAGATACTACGCCCACCGTCCTCCGTAGAGGCAAACGCGCCGCCTTAAGTACTCTAGTCGGAACCCTCTGTCCCCGACATATTGTCCCCCCGGAATCATTACATTGGGTGGACTAATTCGATACTCGACGGAGATCCCAACTACACAGAGTACCCACATTTTATTAAGGCACAACCAATACGTGTGTCTTTAGAGCTATTTTACTCTACACATCTACATGCTCATATAACATCACATATTGTTGGCCCCAAGGCTTCAAATAATGATTTTGATGATACAAACTATTTAGATAAACACTTACAAACTAATTG
Source organism: Xerophyta viscosa (assembly GCA_002076135.1). Taxonomy (NCBI): domain Eukaryota; kingdom Viridiplantae; phylum Streptophyta; class Magnoliopsida; order Pandanales; family Velloziaceae; genus Xerophyta; species Xerophyta viscosa. The sequence continues at coordinate 1,254,305 of MJHO01000031.1, forward strand.
TTACCAAGTGTTGAAAATAGGTTCAAGAAATTACATATGAGGCGAATATGCAAATTCAACAAATATAGTGAATATTTGTTGAAACCAATATGATGTTGAAGCAAGTGCGGATAATGTTGAAACCAATATGATGAAGGAAATCCTTTGGTAGCTCTTGGAACAACCTTTGAAGATTCAACTACTAAAAAGCAACACCGAAGACACGAAGAAATTTTCGTTTAAAATTTATGAGCGTTATTTTATAATTTCTAGAGTTTGAATATAAGTTTTATAGTGAGGCTCATTGATTAAAAATGCTTTTGGGTCAAAATGTTTTAAAAATAAACAAATTATTTTTTCTAAACTTAAAGCTATATAGAGAGCTATTCCGGTCGACCGAAAATATTATCCGGTCGACCGAATCGTTTCTGCAAAAACTTCACTGATAAGTTCGGTCGACCGGACGTCAATTTGCGGTCGACCGAAAAATATCAAAAACGAGTATAGCTATACAGAGAGCTATTTCGGTCGAAAGTGTAATCCGGTCGACCGAAAGTTTCGAAAAACTAGCCGTTGTTTTATCCGTTGGGAGCAACTTATATATATCCCATCACTTCCATTCGGCAAGAACAACTGTTCCATTGCATTCTAGAGCTCTCTAAGTGACTTTGCACTCTTTAAAAGTGATCTTGAGCCTTACTAGTGAACTTAGATTCAAATCCAATATCTCCCTTGTTTTAGAGAGGAAATCAAAGTGAGGAGATTGGGATTGGGCTTAATCTTGTACATCTTCATTTATTATTGTATTCGGCGGTTCATCTTGCCCGCAAAAGAGGAATAGAGTGATTGTAGGGTTGTCCACTTGGTCCCGAGTAAAGTGGAGGTTGTAACCGGCTTGATCGACGCCCGCTAAGCTCGATCGAATAGTGAAAGCAAAGTCCTCGATGAAGAGGCAATGGAGAGTGGACGTAGGCGGCTTGCCGAACCACTATAAATCTTGCGTTTGATTTCTCTAACTTTATTTATTTACTTGCAATCTTATAATTGATTTTATTTGAGTTTTGTTCTTTATTGTGACCAAACTCATTACTAGTTTATAAAAATTTTGTAAACCCAATTCACCCCCCCTCTTGGGTTTGTCTCGGACCTAACACATATCAACATGGATAACATAATAGCAACCATACAAACTTCATAGCTTTTGAACTAACATAAAAGTACACAACATGATATACTACTCAAGGCTATCATATTTAGCATCACAAGAGTATTATATAGCATGTTACATGATTTCACAACATAACAATCAACATCAAGCTAGGGTCCTTGACTCGGCTACACATATCCATCCAAATCATGTAAACATACCTCAAACATACCATTAAGCACATTTTCATGCATACCAACACACTCACACATGGTGTTAAACCGCTCAACTTGAAATCAAGCTCTCCACGGGCTCACAACCGAAAATCTCCGCGAGACCGAAAATCGAAGTGATCTACGCGTAGAGTAATATCAGGAGAGTGTGAAAATCAAGTTTAAATCAAATAAAATCAAAGAAAATGAGATAATCACCTAGAGGACTTACCTAGCTCTCCAGCAACCTCTGCACTCGGGTGAAATGAAAATAAAACCCAAACAACACTAAAAACAACTCCCTACCTATCCTTACCTGCTCCGATCGGTCGACCGAAACAACTATCGGTCGACCGAAAGTCCTGAAATCTGTATAAACAGATTCAGCACCAACACTCGGCCGACTCGCTACGGATCGCACACTCGCGCCAACGAGACCCCAACTAGGCCGGCTCGTCTCCGACGCGACCACGTATGCATCCCCAAGCAATAGCAGGCCTCACATGCACATGCAAGTCCAAGGAAAACATAACACACACATACACAATCATGCATGTTTAGGACTTAGAAAAATTTTTAAACACCCACACACATGTCTAAAGCCATATAAGAACCAAAAACTACGAAAGCATTAACTCGGTCACGGACCTCACAGAAGTTACTATAGCAACAACTCTATCTTTTAGTATATAATATATAATATATAATATAATAAAATTTCGCTGTATTATGTATGTAGCCCTGAGAATGCTACAAAAGCAGAATATCTTTTTTTAATCTTTTTTTTGTAAAAAAAAATTCAGATAATTGAGGTGAAACCGAAAACTGAAATCTCGTTTAATTGATCTTAGAACGGAAATGTTTTTGTCGACAAGGTAAACCTCCCAGTTGTTGTAATCTATATACATATATAAAACTGTCTATCAAAATAGGTGATAATATGTGGTATTTTTTATAGCTCCCAATATACCATATGGTACTTCCATCTATTTCATTACGAGACATGTGGCAAAATTAATTATAATTTTTAATTAACTATATAATTAATATAACTTTTAAGTTAATAATTACTTATATTAAAAATAAATTATGTAGAATTGAAACGTCAAAAATATATTTTATTATGACATTCGTAATAAAATTATACTATATATATATATATATATATATATATATATATATATATATATATATATATATATATATATATGTGTGTGTGTGTGTGTGTGTGTGTGTGTGTTGTTGGGTTATCGGGGTCAAAACCACATCAGATGCGCAGCGGAAATTTAAAATTTTTAATACATAAGCCCCGTGTACCCGAATACAGGATCACTTTGGTATGCTATAATAATCGAAACATTCACATCGCATGTAAAATAAGCATGACATAATAAAATTAATCTGATTAATTTATTACGATCCTATCATGCATCTAATCGCGGTACGAGTTTAATCGAAATACCTTGGCGGGTCGAACACGCCACGTAATAGTTCTCAGATTCTGATGAATTGAGCCGCGAAAGTACCCGGCCTCTAATGCTAGTCCACGCTGAGACGCTCGCGAAACCGAAATCGATTTTAATCTAATTAAAATCGAAGTTGGGCTTTGATCCGATCTTGGCCCGCTAGAGATTAATTCGGTTGAGCCCGTGAAGGTGAACAGTGCCTTCTTCTCCACCTTCCCGCTTACGCCGCTTGAAGTTGCAGTCCAATCACAGCCCTCGAACCACGCCGACGCAGCCTCCAATCCACGCCCGGACACCGTCTCCGGCGTCTCCTATGCGCGCCGAGACTGATGCAGCGGCGGTCGGAGATTTCTGCTGCTCGGTCGAGTGCAACCTTTGCACACCGGCGGCGGACGCTGTGAAAAAGCTCCGGAGCTCTGCACTATCACCTTCGGCGAGCCGAGATTGAGAGATGTTGTCGTCCGAAGCAAGAGCTGCCGGCCGAATACTTCACGGCTTCTCTCGGTGCTTCGCTGGACAACCTTTCTCCGTTGTCTCTCTCGCCGGCGTCGGCTGTCGGAGGAGGAATCGGAGGAGGGGAGGTGCTCGCGCGCGGAGAAGAGACGATCACCGTGCTAGCGGCGGTAGGGTTTCCTCTTCGTTCGTCGCCGCGCCGAGAGAGATGTTTGCTGCGAACTATACATGTGTATATATGTATACTCGTATTACATATAAAATCCACAACTTTGCCATTTTGCAAAAAACGCCCTCAGGCATTTTGCAAAAGCTTAGGTCCAACACTTTGGACATTGGCAAAAACAGCCCCTCAGCACAAAATTCGGTTTTTCGCGATCGTCTCATTTGCGTGTGACCCATTAGGTTCAGTACCACGCCGGCAGTGAATAAATAGTTAATTCAACTAATTAACAAATAATTAATTCAACCAATTAATTATATTTATCCACAGATCGTGGTTAACGTCTAGCAACGTGCCACGACCACCCGTGTGGTATGAATATCAATATTCATCACTTGAAACCTTTGTGTGAATAGTTCCCATGCCCTATAATCCTTCTGTTCCTTTCTAACATCCCGAATGAGCTTAGAGTATGGATATCTGTCAAACTCTAACACAGCTCAATCATATGTATCTGTCTTAATAGATTCGCTCGTCTGTGACATTAAGAACATTTCTTAATTCACATCGTACCTCGGCCAAAGATTTTCTGAGCTAGTTCTATTCAAAGACACATAGGATGTTCTCCTCCTTTATAGGAGGTGACAGATTCTCTATTGGTTATCATCTATCTTCATGTGCTATTATTTATACCCAGATGGTTCCCTTGTACAGCTGAGCTATACTTGGAAACACACTAAAGCATAAATCATATACACATAAGATACTATGATAAACTCAAGTCTGAGGATCAAGGCATAACTATCACACTGAAGAATTACCATTGACAGACTCCATTGGTATTCTTCGAGTAAGTCAGTTCAGTGAACTCATTCATCCCATGAGCACCTACACACTTGCTTCAGTGTCAACTACATGCGTAGTAATGAGATCACTACTCTCATCGTATGAGCAAGCAAGCTGTGTATTAGTCTTTCCGGTGACATGAGCCCCTACTCAATGCACCTATGACTAAGAACATTCTGGACTTAGGTTTATAAGACATTAGGTCTCATTATCATGATCAACTATCATGATCCTAATTCTGTCGCCTTAGTCCATGGGGTTTATCACATACATTCATACAACATATTAAACATGACGATGCGATAAATAAACAGATAACCATAATCAAGTAAACTAAAAGTATTTATTACAGAAATATGTTCGCCAATATATCCAATATTATTGGCTTTTAGGGCATTTACTCTTTCATGTGTGTGTGTGTATGTATAAAATTGGGTGATCAAAGCCGTTGTCCGCCATATAGAATCTTAAGTAATTTTAAGTATACTATTTGGTTTTTTTTTTATTATAAACAACTTGCACAGTATTTGTATTGATTGATAAAAAAAGATTATAAAAAATTAAGTATAATATAATAACTTAATTAAAATAACTGTTAATTTTTACAAACAAAATAAATCAATATATGCTATATGAAATTTATTTTTGTTCTAATAATATGTGACAAGTAAAATATAATATTTAAATAAAATTAATTATGACTTTATATGACATTAAAAATATAAAAAAATAATTAAATAAATTATTTTGAACATCATCATTTATATAAATGACTAATATATGTATTTCGCATGGATGAATAGAGAATAAATTATAATATTTTAATAAAAATAACTATGTATGAAATTAAATATATAAAAAAATATCAAAATACTTAAAAATTTTAATATTATTATTTATATATATGACTAATAAGCCGTGCATCACACGGGTTCAAAACTAGTTCAGTTTCAAAACTAAACTTTGGCTTAGACCATTGAGCTTGAGCCAAAAGAAAAAAAAAAGAAGAAAACTTTGGCATTTATTTAACCTATGGACTGTAGCAATGCTGACCCTTGAACATGTTGGATTGTAAGAATTTTTTTTTAATTATTATTATTTTAATAATTATTTATTAAAATAATATTTTAAAAAAATTTGCCAAATTAAGGTCCGCGGCGCCACACTGGCGCCACGTAGGAAGAGCGTCTTTCTAAAAGACGCTCTTCACTGACTCAGCAGGGGGAAGAGCGTCTCTTCACCCCCTAACCAGGCACCTCCAGTCTGATTTGGAAATTTGCCAAGGGAGGAAAGTGCGTCTTTAGAAAAGACGCACTTTCCTCTGGTATTAATCCGACGCTCGCCCGCAGCCCCCATCTACCTCTTCGTTTTTAAACCTAAAAAAAGGGTTCACCGCCGCTGCCGCCCGTCGCAACTCCTCGCCACCGCCGGTCCTCGCCCGTCGCACCTCTCCGCCGCCGCCGGTCCTCGCCCGTCGCACCTCACCGCGCCTCATTGCATCTCCGCGTTGCCGCCGTCATCTTTGCATCCGGCGTTCGCCGCCGCCCGCCGTCCGATTCCGTTCGCCGCCGTGTGATTCGCATCCACTTTTCGCCGTTTTCCACTTGCAAGAGGTAATTTGTAGATTAATTTCGATTTGTAGATATATAATTTAGGTAAAATTTTTTAGGGTTTATAAAAATTGATTTTGATTAAAATTTTTGATTTTATATACTACGAATGTGTTTGAGATGTAATTTTGAACTATATGATAATATTGTGCATGTATATTTTTTTGAATTATATGTGAAATTATATATGTGTATTTATGCATATGTGTGTGTATGTATTATTGTTTTATATATGTATATATTTAACTCTAATTTGAATTGTTTAAAATTTATATATTTAATGCAGATGCCGGATAGAATTTTGCAAGCTCATTGTTACTTAAATGGTTGTATTGTCGATGGTCCTAATGGTATTGAATATGATTGTGATCCAATTGGTGGGGTTCTTATCAAGAGTGGAATGACGTTGGATGATTTAAAAGCTGAATTGTATAACGAATTTGATATTGACCGAACCCAATATAAATTGAATTTAGTTTATCGTTGTCCGATGATATTGCCTACAGGTACCAAGTATCGGAGGCAATCTATTAATAACGATAAACAAGTTAGATTTATGATAGATGGATCTCCGACGTCTGGAATAGAGTTGTATCTGAATTTAGAGTGAATTCGGGATAATGTAGATGATCACATGGAGTCTATGCATATGCATGTGAGATAGCAACACAAACAAGTGTGGGATGTCATTTGACTCAAAGTTTACCCCATGTTATAGACTCATTATATCAATCTCCACAACAGCTTCCTCACCACGAACTAAATCAACTACCAGAGCATGTAGTAAGCAGCTTTCAATATGAATTTATTTTGGTTGTTTATTGTATAGAAAAATGAACTTGTTGTACATGAGATTTGTATGTTATGTGATTTGAGATAGTATGGTATAATTTGTTTTATAGTTTTAGATGGTGATTTGGGATGGTATGATTTTTGTATAGTTTGAGATGGTGATTTGAGATGGTATGGTTGTTGTATAGTTTGATATGGTGATTTGAGATGGTATGGTATGTTGTATAGTTTGATATGGTTATTTGAGATGGTATGGTATTTGTATAGTTTGATATGGTTATTTGAGATGGTATGGTTGTTGTATAGTTTGATATGGTTATTTGGGATGGTTTTGTTGTTATTGGGATGGTGAGTTTGAGAGTTTGAGATGTTATTGATATGGTTTAAAATATTTTTTTTTTATGAATTGGTTGAAATGGGAATGGTGGTGAAATGTTATAGTTTGTATAAGTGGAAATGGTTTAAAATGTATTATAAGATGTTGGTTTGAATTGTTGGGTGGTTGAGTTTTGATATAGGTTCTGAACTCTCGGTTTTTGCAGTTTTACAGAGAAGAGCGTCTCTTGCAGAAACGCTCTTCCCTAAAAGAAGGAAGAGCGTCTTTCTCAGAGACGCTTTTCCTATGAAGAGCGTCTCTGAGACAGACGCTCTTCCTCATGCCGAAGGCGCTCCCAGGCTGATTTCCGAAATTTGGTTAAGGGAGAGAAGAACGTCTTTTACACTAACGTTCTTCCTCACGAAAAGCGTCTTTCTCAGAGACGCTTTTCCTGCGTGGTGGAAACTCTGGTAAGGGGGAAGAGCGTCTGACGCTCTTCCCCCTGCTGAGTCAGCGAAGAGCGTCTTTTAGAAAGACGCTCTTCCTACGTGGCGCCGCGGATCTTAGTTTGGCAAATAAGTTTTTTAAAACATTATTTTAATAAATAATTATTAAAATAATAATAATAATAAAAAATTCGGATTGTAACACCCCGTATTTGAATGTGTTAGGGCCTTAGATCAAAGAGTTAGGCCTTAGCTCAATAATAGGCCCAATAATAGGCTTTTTGCCAAAATTCAAAAGCAGGTGCTTTTTTGGTTCAATTGAACTCCATATATAACAATAAAAGAAAATTTCATGCTCTTGTTAGAGAGAAAAGATATGTCCGTAGCCTGCTGGCCAGCTCGCCGCCCGCCCCGCGGGCGTACCCGTACAAGCCGCGTCAAATTCACGGCTCGCTTAAGCGTGCGGGGTGAGCCCCGCAACCTGCCCAGAATTTTTTTATTTTATTATTACTTTTAAAATTTATTAATTTTTTATATTAATAATAATAGCTGGCTCGGCTCGCTGGGCCGCTAGTCAAGCCGAGCCAGCGTTCTAAGGTCCGCGGTAAGAGCCGGCTCGCCCAGCCGAGTAGGCCGTGAAAGCCGGCAGCAACTTGCCGTCGAGGGTGGCTCACGGCCAACAGTGCGGGCCGGCTCGTGCCCGCACGTTTTTCATCTCTACTCTTGTCTTTTTACCCTTTCTTTTTTCTTTATTTGTTTTTCATTCAAAAGTATTTATGTAACAACGTGCTCCCCCGATTATTGGTATACCAGCTTATAAGTGACAATTTTAAATATTTCAGCTAACTATGAAAGATGTTTCTTGCATGGATAAAAATAAAAATACTGACCTTTAGCTTTATCTTTTATAAAGATTATTATAAATTTTGTTTGAAATCGATTTATTTTTATGCGACTTTCTTAATAAATAAATTGATAGACGACCCGCTCCATTTATCTGACATAGAAGAAACTTAGAATTGTTAAAGAATTATTGCCAAAAAATTTCCCTGATTCTGTATTGTTTCCGTCATCACATAGTAGGAACTTGTGAGGAGATTCGTGGCAATATATAGGAGTAGCTTCTCATCTAATTCTTAGGAGCATAATCATTTTACTTACAATTAAATTTCTTTTGTCGAATAAACAATTTTTTTGTCATGTAAATACAACACATATTTCTAAAAAAAAAAGGTTCAAAATCAATGTTTATGAAACAGAAACCCATCTAGAAGATGATCTCTCGTTCACAGTCCTTGAATGAAACAATCCGACAGCACCACCACCACTCTCCTTTCTCTTCCTTGATGAAACGCCCATCATCAACTTAGACCAGAAGTTCTCCTTCTCTTTCTTCACCTTCGTCATCTCCTCCTTGATCTTCCCTTCGTTTCGATCTCTAGAAACGAAGGCAAAGGATCGACTTTTTGCTATCAAATGTGGCCGCTGGCCGCTGTTGCCTCTTCTGTTATATTGGTGGTCGGGAGTTGATACAGTAGAAGAAGATAAATCAGACTCATCGTCTTCTTCGTCATCCAGATCTTCGTCTTCATCCTCCTCCTCCTCTTCCTCATCATAATCATCGTCATCTTCAGAAGAGTAAGAGAAAGAACTAGAAGAGTAATCTATATTAGCAGTAGTTGCAGAAGTAGAAGATGATGAAGAAGTGGCTCCAGAGAGACCCGAGAGCTTTTCTCTAAGGCAAGATGGGCAAACCCCTTTGGATTGCATGTGTTTTGGATGCTTTCTACATCTCAATTCTCTCTCTGGCCTTCCCATTCTCTCTCTCTCTCTCTCTCGCTCTGTGACGAAGCTTGGAGACGAATCAGATGCAGTCGTCGCCTCGGATCTATCAAGATTAATGGAGATTTCTTAAGGGGATGTTGGAGGGAGGTGAAGATAAATAGATGAAGATTGAAAGAAGAAGAGGGTTTCTGGGATACTTCATGGAAATTAGGGTTTTCAAATGGAAAATGTGGACTTTGCTTGGAATTTCGTTGGAAACTTTGTTTTCTTGTTGGTAGTATATACTACTTGGAAAAGTCCAACAAGGTTTACATCAGATTTAGACTTGCATTAATTTAATCGCGAGTATTTGAAGCCCATACCGGTCGGTTCACACATGCACATCGAACCGGAAGCGATACGTGTCTTTCCGATCCGGTTTAGCCGAACCATCACCAATCTGATCAGTCGTATACTTTGTTTTGTTTTTTTTTTTTTTTTGGGAGGAGAGGCATTGTCTTTATTGACATAATAAAATGGGCTCTATGTTAGCGTGAGCGGGCTACAGTTAGTTGAACTCATGTCGGTATGAAGGGCCACTTGAAGTCTCCATCCTCGTGTTCGACTCTCTGCACATAAGTTATGAATTTATGAAAATTGTCCAAGTTGGTACACGTACTTACACCTGCTATAAGAGAGTAAATTAAGATATTACGATGGTGGACGAGTATTCTCCGAGAAGCTAGGTGAGGCGTAAGTGGCAATATCGGAGCTCTAGAATAACCCCTTGTCTCAAAAATAAATAAAAAAAAGATTAATTTCTATCACATCAACACGGATATGTTGCCTCGACCATCAATCAGCATTCAACCTGATACAGTATCAAATTCAGTTTTGATAACCTATGTCTAACATTATTATTTTTTAAGTTGAATAGATCCGACCGAACTGAATAAAATATTAGAAATAAAAATATAATTCAGGCAGAATTAATTGACTCAATCCAACGCGCAATAGTTAGGATCGATCTGCAAATTCAAACATAACCTGAGCTCGAGAGACTCCCGTCAAGATTCGATATTTATACAATATGGGATTAGAAATATTCATCTCTCTAGTTTACGGACCGGTTCGAACCTGGTCCGATTTTGAGTTCAACCTTTTTGACGTAGGTCACGGTGACCGATTAAATCGTCGCGATAAATCGGCACGTTTTGAGCCGCGCGAAAGTCACGACGAAAGTTGCGCACGGTTGCTCGGATGTTGCGGAGGTAACGGAAGTAAGGTCAAGTCAGCAACCACGACCACGAGCTTTCTGGCGTGAGAAAAATCCACGTGGCACTCAACGAGAGGTCGTTCTAAACATGGGCTGTCGCCTTTATTCTGATCAGATCCCGAGAAGCATTATGCTTTCCAGATCGGATCACATTGCATCAACCGGATATTTTCGCGTGTATGTCGGCGACAGAATGTTCCAACTACTTCATACTTAAAAAAACCGAACTATGTACGCTAAAATAATAAGAGCAAGGCTACTTACGTGGCAGAGACACTTCAAAAAAATATCGACATATTTGTATTAATACATATATCAGATATGATATTTTTCGGATACGTCCGGACAAACGCCACATGGCATTTCTAGAAAAAAAATTAAAATAAAAATCGGATACGCGTGACGGACACTTCAGTTCGACGTATCTGACACGCGTGTCAGTATTTATATCATTTTTTTTTAATTTTTTTTTAATTTTTTTCTTAGAAGAGTTAAATATTATTTATAATATTGGTAAGTAATATAATATAGTTATGCACTCAAATATTATTTTTTTTTAATTTTAGTTGATATAATTAGACTCTTACTATTTAAATTTATTTTAAGAACGTAAAATATTATATTATAGATAGACTTATTATCAAATATTATTATATTTTTTAATATTTAAATATTTGTATAAATTATATTTTAATTATTTAATTTTTTTTTATTGTCGTGTCTAAGCCATACCCGTATTTTTTTTTAAATTGCCGTGTCTCTGTATCGTGCCGTGTCGTGTCCCCGTGTCCGTGCTACATAGATGGCTACAATTCAAAAGATATAGTGGATCTGTGTATCAGCCCTCAATTTTTAAAAACATATAAATTAAAATTACACGATGTTGAATTACATATAATTTTGAAAAACATATAAATTAAATGTTGAATTACACAATTTTGAATCCATTGTGTCACTTTAAAATTACACAATTAATTTGTGGTAAAAATATTTTTGATCATTAATGATTTTTTATATTCTTTGCTATTTTGTATATAGTTAAAGTGTTTTATTTTTATATGCAAAACTTTTTTATTTGAAAACTTGTTTTAATCTAAGTTCTTCATTTATTGCATAAAATTATCCAAATGATTCTAAAAGGCCATCCTAGAAGTAATATGAAAATTCTTCTGATGATAGGTGGTTATGTATTATTGCATGCAAAGAGTTAAATACAATTTTCAATTTTTGTCACAAAATAAGTACTTAGAAGCAAAATATGCTAACCTATTAAACTTCAAGAACTTCAAAATAGCTATTTAAAAATATTTTTTTAAAAAAAATATACTAGAACAATATATTTTGAAGTGACTATAATTTTTATGATCAAAATTTTTTCTAAAATATTTCTAAATAGTTATTTTAGATAGTAAAAGTTAATAAATCAAATAAGAGGTGTTTTTTGCAAAGTTTTAAACATTACAGCACTGATATGTAAGTTGCCCAATCATCTTTCTGAGTGTCCTAGTATGTCTTTTTTTTTTTAGATAACGAGACGAAACTTTTCTTTGGGTCTCCGCTAACTCGTAAATCACAGTTTTCTACGCACACCTTGATGACTATTTTAAACCTAGGTGCACGCAGAAAAGTAAAACTCCGGTCTGGCGTTCGCCTCCGGACCAGACATAGAGTATTGGGAGTTATCCAACCATCCATGGGGTTCGAATCTGGGGGTTCGCTTTCTGAGGCGAGCACCCCGGCTGACTGACCCACGGGCGGGGACGAGTGTCCTAGTATGTCACGATTGGTTTGAGGATAAGAACTCCAGGAGGGTTAGTTCAAAGAAGGGACATAGGATAGGAAGATGCACCCTATTTACTTTGTGAGTCTCTTTCCTTTTTTGTGGAAAAGAAATTTAAAAATGCATAAAGTAATTCCTGCTTTTGACTCGAAGAAAAGCTATATTAAATTTAGGAAATCCCTATGATTCAACCTTTTGTGGCTTCTTTCGTGAAGAATAGTTCTGAAGTTTGATTCTCGCTAGTACTTATCAGAAAACTTATTAAAAGAACTTTCCATCATCGTTTGGTTAGAAATTATTTATTTTTATTTTCTCGGGAATTTTTTGTATTAAAATTTGTGTTCTTCTCTCGTATTGTTTAATTTATGTTAATTCATTTCATAATTGTCTATTGTCTATTCTTTAGAATATTTTCTTACATATAGTTATTCTAGAACTTAGTGCCTCTAGAGCTTTAGAAATATGCCTACGAGTTAAAAGTACGTGCTAGCGGATAATACTGACTCGTAATAATTGTATCAAGTTCGGTACAAACTCGAGCTTAACTTAGCTTTGATTAGCTCAATTCAATAATATTCAGTGAAGCAAATTTAAAAATAGGATATTCGGCTAGAAGTCGACTTATATACAATCCAAGTTGTATAACTAGTATATTGTATACGCTAAGTTTGTGCCACATGAATTAGATCTAGAATCTATTATAACTAAAACTTCACTAGATATGATAAACTATATATCTTCACCACACACGCTTACAATTTTGGTGGAATTCATGGTTTTTGTTCAATCCCAGCCTAAATGATAAATTTACACCTTATTGGTGGAATTTATGGGTCTTGTTTTAGTTTAATCCACCATAAATGCTAAGTTCATACCTTTTCTTTTCCAGTGAGCTGAACTGGGCTGGACATCATAGTGGGCTACTACTATAGGCTTTCAAATGTGGCCATGACCCAGTTTGGTCCGTCCGGTTGCTCCGGTTCATTGACAAACCAAATCGCTTTAGTCTATTTTCTTTATCTTTTCTCTCTCTCCATCTCCCTTTCCCTCTCCACCAAATTGTTTTTAGATTATTGTAAAAAAATTCGACCATAACCAATCCACTTTTATATGATTGTTATAATAGATAAATACATTGGTGGCACTTACCTATTTCCAGCAATCCAAGAGTCCCCGTCTTTCAATTTGGATAATTACAAAAAGTTTGTGTTACCTTCCACAGATACAGAAAAATAAATTCTCCACACTCTTATAAGTGACGCTTGCAGAATTCGAATATGAGACCTCCACTTCGTTAGGTGAAAGCCTCACCATCCATCCTAGACGTCCTGAACAAAATGAACCCTCTCCACCAAAATTATCAAAGACGCAAGGTTGATACACAAATAGGTGCTAGAGCCTAAGTGTAAGGCGTTGCACCCAATAAAATGAGGCACACAGTATTAAAAATAGTTACAGTAGCAGGGAGTAGCAATAAAAACAAGATTAAAAAAAAAAAAAAAGCTGAATAAAACTAGTTAAGTTTTCTATTTGGGCATGTAAGTTTCTCCTATGGAGCGGGTCCAATAGATGGCTTCCACTTCATTTTTTTTAAGGGTAGGAATTCGTCTTTATATGGTGCACCGTGCACTGATCCATGTATATGAGTCTCTATAAGACGCACTTAAGTGCGCCTAGATGCTTGCCTTATGAAGTGAGACTTGCCTAGGTCCGAGACGACCATACTTTTGCTCAACGAGCCTATGCGCGAGGCGAAGCCTATTTAAATGCATATTTGACAACACTGCTTGTGGAGAAACTCAATCTCATAATGAGCTTACTCTGTGATCCTATTTAGATGACAAACTCACAGATGGCCTTTGTCTATATTTCATCAACCGAGTTTTTAGCCTTTAAAATATGTAGGTGTATATATACATGATGAATCCACCATGAGATATAGAAAAACTTGTTCTACGACTTATGAGAGGCAGAGACGTGGCATAATACATCTAGCTTACTAGGTAGGAATTATAGTAATCGCCCTTCCCATGTTCCGCCAATCAACCTGATCCACATCTTCTTCTTCTCTTCTTCTTCGATTTCTATGAAATTCGTTTTGTATACAAATATGTCAAAGGTGAATTCAAAACCCTATACGCTTCTAAACAAACACATCTTGAGTGGATTTAAGATCTCGTTTGAGAG